>CM068834.1:82681822-83299322 GCA_028554795.2 Sinohyriopsis cumingii | reverse complement strand
TTATTTGATTTTTTTTTTTTTTTTTGCATTTAAGAATACTGGAAATTGTATTTGTAGATAAGAATACTGGGACTTTATTTTACACTTAGAATGTTGGAAGTGTTATGTATACCTATGGATGCCGGGAAGTTTATTTGTGCTCAGGAATACTTTGGTTTGTATTTTTTAATAAGAAGGTTGGGAGTTTTTTTGCAACTAAAATTACTGGGAGTTTTATTTATATTAAAAAAATACTGGTAGTTTTCTTTGTACTGAAGACACATGGGAGTTTTATCCAACAGGCGCACACAAACACAGACACAGACGCTTGATAGGCAATATAGTGACGAGGCAAGGAAAGAAAGATGTCTTGCCTAGAGACGCCCATCTTATCTATGCTGATCTGGGCAGTATTGAAACCGAGGCTTTAGACATTCGATCCCGGCATGCTTACCAGTGAACGACTGCGACTCAAGTAACATGTCGGCTGTGTCACAACAATATGTTTTAACCCGAATAAAACGTTTATCCAGTTGCGAGGAGTGAATTACTAAATTTTTCATTGAACAAATGAGCGAAGTCCTAAATCTGTCATCGTGCACATGAACCGATATATTGGTTTCTAGGTTGTTTGCCTGACTCATACTTTAACGAAACCATCGTACACACTGACTTGCCCGTGCATTATAGGACGGGATATTTAGTTGAATATTGTTCGCTTTTGTAAGCATTTTATTCAAGGCTGTATATGGTAATATATAATCCATTATTTCTAAGTAGTAAATAAGCAATGAAAATAGTTAAATATAGTCGGTGTGTGTAGTTGATCTCCTGCACTCGTCACTACAACAAACCATTTTTTTCAGGACACGAGGCGTGCCCTTTTAACAATATATCCATTCAGTGGAAGATAAACAGATCTTCGCATTAGAAATCTTTGGGAACCTTGAGGAAACGATATCCTAAAAAGTCTGAAGTCGTACTCAAAGAATAATATCTACAACACTCTTACGCGGAGAGAGAGAGAGAGAGAGAGAGAGAGAGAGAGAGTCATATTGGGTTATACTTGACGTCGTGGGAGACAATCGATCACAGATCAATACGGATAATATCTCTACTGATAATTTCCCCTGTCCTAATGTGCACAGATACAGTGCGTCATGATAAGAAATATTTCCTAATCAATTCAAAATTTAATTTACAAAGCTAAGCTAATTTCTGGCCATTGTTTATGAACATGCATACATTTGTATAGACGATGTAGCATCGGTTGTTTGTTACCAAGTCTCTATTTTCATAGTATCAGCAAACTCATTCCGTCGACTGGATTCGACTATTGCGTAGCATACAAATACTTTCGTGTGTGTGTGTGTGTGTGTGTGTATGTGTGTGTGTGTGTGTGTGTGTGTGTGTGTGTGTGTGAGAGAGAGAGAGAGAGGAGGAATAATGATCTGGGGGAAGTGTGTCATTGTTTTACCTGTGTGCTACGTATTGTCTTTTAGAAACGTTTATCGAACATTATCCTAAAGTTGAGATTAAAGTGGTTGTCCTCAGATCAAAATGGTGTAATGTTGCAGGGACCTGAAGTAAAATTGATAAAGCATGTCTCAGTATCGAAAGTTCTCAGACATTAAGTGGCTCGGAGTTAGGATAGTTTGCTGACTTCATCCGAGTCTTACAATAATTCCGTGTTCTCTTTTTGGTCATATTTTGTCTTTTTCCTTATAATTCTATCCGCCACTTCTGTCCGAGGACATTCCAAAAGGGTGTTATATCATTCTTTAACTTTTTATCAAGGAGAGGCGAAGATGTGGTATGGAGGATATCATTCGAAATTAAGAGAGTTTCGTAAGTTATTTATAGTTTAGGCTTGCTATAATTTAAAATCTTAAAACCATTTTTATTTTAACCTATAAGGTAGTATTATTGAATAAAACAAACACTACTCAGTTTGCTTAGCACTGCAGACAACGCATAATAAGGGCTATAAAAAAAGCCTGACTATAGCAAACCGTTTTTTTTGTACCCCCACTGATTTCAATAACGAAAACCTTTAATGTGATAAAATGTGCAAGGAACATAGTCAGTTCATTCATTGATTTATAATTTCTAACCTGACTCTGAGCACGGTTGCCATAACACCGTCGTCTTCTGCGTATTTCATGCTTAACCTAAGATTTCAATATAATAGACAGACATGCTCGAGATCCATTTCCAGTTCCTGGACAAATCCATTTTCAGCAAAGGGGTGCTGTTCACTACTACAGATGTAAATAGATATGTCGTCTGCTTCCGATATTTACCATGTCGAATCAACCAAAAGAAAAGAAGGACAACAAAATATTTGCCTTTCGCGTGGATTTAACAAGCGGTTTAATTTCTGTGTTACTGTCTGCAAAGGGATACCATTCCAAGCTCAACGTTATGGTAATTTACGGAATTATCCGGCAGTTATCGAATAGATCGAAATACGTCATTATATTGTCTCATGGAAATAAACTATCCCATAGCGTGCGCAATATGGCGCCCTGTTAGTATGGAAAGTCCGATAAACATGAAAGGTGCAGAGAATGCCAGTATTATTGCCATTTTGGTTACAGTCAGTTATACATTATAAATCAATGATTCAATTGACTTAGCTCTGTGCGCTTTTTATCACATTAAACGTTTTCGTTATTGAAATCGGTAGGGGGGTACAAACAAACGGGGATGTATAGTCAGACCGTAAGGCTTCCTAATGACGTGGATTATATTAAATCGATTTGACAATGTATTGAATATTTAGATTATGATATCTTCGTCGTATGCAAAACTTAATTAAACCATATGTATATCAATTTAATATCTTCCTCCATCAAATTCGATGTAATATATCGTGAATTTTATATTATATTACTACCTGTTAAGACCTTTAAACATTATTTATATCCTTTAATTTTAAAATGATAATGAGTGCTTATACAAAGGGATCATTAATAAGTAATAAACAGGAAAAATGAACAATGTTCTTGACATCTAAACACCTTGATGTGATTGTTTTAAATCCCCCCCACACACACACTTTTTTAAAATTTCGATGAGGGGGTGTTAGAGTATTTTCTATTCATTCGAGGTGTGATCTTGTGAACAAGTCGTAATAAAGTTAGTTTGAATATAAACTGTTCATGTATAATGACCAATAGGAAACACATAAGCTTGTGTTTCAAGAATCTAACATTAAATGTCAACATTATTATGACCCAGCAAAAAGGACTGTAGTTTCCGCGCACTGTTGGGTTGGTGGTTAACCTGAGTTTCACCGTTTTCCCCCACACGAAACGTGATAGACGAGGACAAAAATAAAGCATGCTGAATTAGGTTTCAAACACTCAGAGGTTTAGGTCACTTTGAAACAAGTCGATAATGTACCTATCAACATACCTTTGAAACAAGTCGATAATGTACCTATCAACATGCCTTTGGAACAGGCCGATAATGTACCTATCAACATATATTTGAAACAAGCCGATAATGTACGTATCAACATACTTTTGAAACAGGTCGATAATGTACCTATTAATATACATTTGAAACAGGCCGATAATGTACCTATCAGCATACCTTTGAAACAAGTCGATAATGTACCTCTCAACATACCTTTGAAACAGGCAGATAACGTACCTATAAACATACCTTTGAAACAAGCTGATAATGTACCTATCAAAATACCTTTGAAATAGGCCGATAACGTACCTATCAACATACCTTTGAAACAAGTCGATAATGTACCTATCAACATACCTTTGAAACCGGCCGATAATGTACCTATCAAAATACTTTTGAAACAGGCCGATAACGTACCTATCAACATACATTTGAAACAGGCCGATAATGTACCTATCAAAATACCTTTGAAACAGGCCGATAATGTACCTCTCAACATACCTTTGAAACAGGCCGATAATGTACCTATCAACATACCTTTTAGCAATGAGCATTATTTGTCAGACGTTACATCGTGAATAAATCGCTAACAAATCAATTTTAGAATCATGTGTGAAGAGATAATGTATTGTGTGCTTAACCTTTGTCCGTGATTAAAGTAGAGTATAGTGTTGGCCTACCTGATTTTTGTCCTGTTTTTTTAAAAGATATTTACTAAAGCTGAGTTAGAGACATAGCCGTATTTACGAGTTTACTATGTTCTGGTAGCGAACTTGCGTTGACAATATGTTGGAAATTTCTATTAGTTTTTCTGATAGTGCTATTTTTACATGGGTCAACTGTGGATGTTTATAAAGAGGTTTTTGTAAACAAAGTATTCATTCCTGTTTAACACAAACACACACACACACACACACACACACACACATATATATATATATATATATATATATATATATATATATATATATATATATATATATATATATATATATATATATATATATTGAGAATCTATTATCAGAGTTTGCGGTTGTGTTCAGATATAATTTGAGAGGAATTAGTTATTCAAATGATCAAATGATTTCATTGGAATTGAAAATTGCTTATTGACATTTTGGATTAAAATACTACTTTGAGATTATTGAGGTATATTTCAAAGATATACTGCATTATATAATTGTGGTACATTAGGACACTGAAGGTTTTTGGTACATCAGCGCATTCAAGATTATTTAAATTAGTTTTGAACATTCTATTCTTTTGGTCATGCGATCAAATATTTAGGATTATTTGAGATTTAATTCACAATGCTCAGGGAACGAATATTCGATCGCCAAATTAGCATTTCTGTATAACTTGTAAATAGCCATATTCTTTGAGCGTAAACACTTTAAACTTGAAACCGGAAATATTTTAAAGGTATCATGAAACGCATGTTTTTGAACTATAAATGGAAGTTATTGGTTTACTTCAAACATGAAAATTTTCTTTTATGTAGTCTAAATGTTAATGTTTAGGAAAAGTATAAATCCTTTTGTCTTTTTGCATATTATCGCACAAATAGAAAAAATCAATAACAACATCAACGGAAATCAATGACTGACTGTTGTATTTCCTCAATGTCACCTAGACCACTTATCAGCAAAACATAATAATGAAGTGAAAACGAAATGTTTGATGATTTTCTCAAGTTTGAGGAATTACTCAGCTCCTTTTATTAACATAAATATAAACATATATGTTTACAGGTGTTAAATTCTAAAACTAAAAAGTGATGTTGCAACCTTTCCACTATCAATATCTCTAACGATTTTTTTATATATTGCCCGAAATATAGTGAGGTAACTTAAAACTTCAGACTGCGGAGATACTTGAGAATTTGAGTGAAACTGGGCCAGATGCATCAATTGTGTTATAACCTAATTAAAAGTTACATCTTGAAATATTGTTATTCCTAAGATAGCCTCGAGGTGAATGGGTGCCAATTTAGGTTTCTTTGAAAATCTGGCATCATTGTAATATAAACTATTGTTACAAGCCAGGAGTATTTTCTTGACCGAGCGGTGTCAGACCCTAGGCACGATTCTCCGCTAGACGTTATAAGTTTGCCCTAAATTTCCAAAGACTTCCAAACAACTTCAAATGTAAATTAGAAAGCCCGACGTGTCCGTTCTGTGCATAAGTTTTACTCAAATCAATGAAAAACCACATATCTCAGAACCTGCCAAATATCTATCAACCACACATCTGCATGGTTTCTCTTCCTTAGGTTTCCGTACCGCCAGCAGTTCACGCCGTAGAAAATATACAACTATCCCCTAACACAATGAACTATTTTAACTATGCCACTTTAGGCCAGTAAAATATGGTTTCCAGGCACATTTCGCCAGTACAACTGCATTACATTTGCCACTATGGCGACATAAACGGTATCTTCTGAGTCCCTTCTTATTTATTCCTTTGTGTAATTTACCGGTTTCCTACCGTAAATACTGCCACTGCAGTCAAACCACCAATGTATACCACTAGATTTTAATAGGGACTATGGTACGACATGGTCATTCATTCGGTTTTGATCTGAATTCACTACTAGTGAACCATGGCGTTTGCTCCTAGTAATTGTCTAATTATTTCGGACTAAGGAATATTTCCATTGCACAGAATTCCAATAATCGGACAAGTAATCACAAAAATCTAAGAATTCCTAAAACGGGGCGATATAACCAAATGCGCATATTCCAAATTTAGTACACTATTAATATTCATGAACGTAATGAATCACGATTAGGCGTGTACATATAATTAAACATATTATGGGATGTTGATTAATTGTGTTGATTAATTGAATAACATCCCAGATGAACATTGAAGCGTGCAGTTACTGAGACAATTCAACGGAAATCAAATAGTCTATGTGATTCAGTTGACGTATTTGAATTCTGTGGAAACAAAAATTAATCAAAACGACATATCTTAGATGTCGACGAACGCCGTTAGTGCAAGATTTGAAGCAAATCAGTACAATTTGGGGAAGTTATTTAAATATTGCTTTATTTAAAAACTGACTTGACTTGTAGGAAAAATGTCGGCATAAATCCAATTAAGAAGATGATTGCAAGATTAAAATGAGAGAGAGAGAGAGAGAGAGAGATTATAGGGAGCGCACTCCTGAAGTAAGAGATCAATCCGATCAACACTGATTGGTATCCTGAGTGTAATATAAGAATCTCACATCATTGTATAGATTAGGAAATAATCCATGTTTTCTGTATCATCTATTTAAAAACCAATACACAAATATTTGCTAAAAGCTATGTCTGCTCGCTCCCTCGTGCGTTGTTACGTAAAACACTATAGTCTGCCATATCTAGACTGGTATCATGTTTACTTTTGAGTATGTAATTTAGTTAGTGCAAACAATAATAAATGAATGTTCAGTAGAACTCTTTACATTTTGTATGTAAGCTATTGAGTGACGGGAGCGATAAAGCAGAAGAGTCTATTATCTGTGCTCCCTCAATGGATATTCATAACGCCACTGTACTAAAACCCTGTCCCTTAGAAGTTCAGTGAAAGCCGAGTGATTTCGTTTATATCTAGTCGGGCTGAACAGAAATATCTCATTCTTCTGCCGCTGTGCTTGGAATTTAAACGGAGTTCAACTCAACTGGATTTAACAATTTGATATGAAGAAATAATCAAAGACAGAACGCTTGTCTTTCTGGAATCAGAAACTTGGATTTTATGTCATGGCACAAACTATGACTTACGGCGCTGAGAAACGCCAGGGAAAGAGAATATGGATTCAGGTAAATGGGGCAAAAGGCAAGAGAAGATACCCCGCATGTTACAATCGCCATGATTTTCCTTCCTTTGATTCGTTTGTGAGCGATTATCTCACGCAGCATGTTCCATCAGAGAAGGGTGGGTGTTATCGGAAGATCATGACCCCAGATGGTGGCACCCCTTTGGCCAATCTTGATGACCTGGAGGAAGGGAAAACTTATATAGTTGCTACCAAGAGCGAGCCCTTTCATAAACTAAGGTATTTAATTCACTTTTATAATTTTAAGTGGCATGATCGATAGTATGCATATTTTCAGTGGGCAGGTTATATTTCAGACTGTGAAAAAGAGTTGATAGATTGCTTGTATATTTGTAAGGGTTAATTTGAAATGTATTCATGTTATTGATTTGAAGATTAAATACCTAAAAAGAGTGTGTTTATAAATGCTGGATTCAGTAACCTTTGTTTTGCTTTATTTGCATTTCATAATTTAATTTCCATCAGTCAGTCTAAACCATAACTACCTATTGAGGGGTATACTATATAGATCTCTCTACACACACAAACTCACACACGAACGCATGAACGCAAGCATTCACACGATGTAACATGGAAGTCTAGAAATTTGGTAGTATATAGTCCAATCTTCAGCACAGTGGTATATTTATATATTAAGGTGTCATGTATACAATTTAAATACATACAGCTGCAGACACTTAAGGTCATTGTTACAAGTTTTATCTTTGCACACATGTTTAAAGAACCGGTATTCTGTAATAGCAAGAACGGAAGGTCTGCGTTGTTTTGTGTTGTTTTTTTTTTGTGTTGTTTTTTCTGTTCTTTCTTTTTTAAATAGTCACTTGCTTACGTTCATGTTACCATTTTTATTCTTCGGTTTTTCCTATGTTTTTAAATACCTTTGTCTTTATGTTATCGTTTAGAGTTTTCAGAAAACTAGTTATATCAGCTATAACAAAGGCTTAGCTGTAACTCTGCGATCTGTTTGATAATATACATTAAAATTATAGTGTGTCTTTTGGCACAGTCCAACCCCTTAAAGGTAAGACATACAGAATACACAACTAGTCTTTCTCACCCTCTAATGTAACGAATCAGATTACAATCAAAAGGCATTCAAGATAACTAGTCTCTGTATGTAGAGTGACTGAGAATATACTGCGGTGTTCATGGTTATTGTTAACCAATACTATTTCTTTCTTGACATGTGGGAAATGTTATTTAAAATACAAATCTTCAAATTTTGTTACGAATATGAGCCCAGAATGTTATATTGATTATAAGTACTTTTTATATTATGCTACCATATTTCTGGCTAATTTCTGTCAGTATCATATTGATAAAAGCTTATAATCAACACTGCCGAACAGTTGTGTTTACATTAACCGCGTTGTTGCTAAGGAAGAAAGGTCATGGGGTTATAGCTGTCACTGATATGTATCCCACAATTCAGCTCGTACAATGGCGCTGAAACTGAACGTTTATCGTAGTAACGCATAATCTGAAGCAAAGAAAAAATAAAAAAAGTTAGCATGCAGAGCTGACTGATTGTCATGCAGCTAAAAGAGGACATATAGATATTCGGTGTCAACCTACTTGTTGCTTCTCCAGCGATTATGGCAGAGTCTCAGTCGCCACGGAATATAATTCCTATTGAACTCCGTGGTCTAAAACGCAGCCCCAACTGCACTTTTTACCGAAATGGAGATGTATTTTTTCCGGGGGAAAGATTATGTATTAACAAGAAGCAGTATCCAACATTGGATTCTGTTAAAGACTTTTTAACTAATCGCATTTTGGAAAAGAGAGGAAAACCAGGTTATATTAGGGGTATTTTCACACCTCGTCATGGTACTCGTGTTGTCAATCTTGACCAATTGCAAGATAATGGACAGTATGTAGCCGCAGTGAATGACGTGTACCAACCATTACAGTAAGTGTCTGTGCTATGCAGGTATTTCCTAACAACATTTCCTCATAATTTTTGTTTTCTTATTTATTTGCTTGTTTATATATTAAAAGATAAGAATGGCAGACCGAGTGAGTTTATGTCGAACACTATCTGTTACACTTGTTCCTATATTTTGCAGTCATAACTTGCAAACTAACAGGATATATATATATATATATATATATATATATATATATATATATATATATATATATATATATATATATATATATATATATATCCTTGGAAAAGTACAGTGTATTAACAACTTATTAAACAGTTGTCTTGATGCTTTTATCCCATGTGACTGTCATTGCCATCATTTTCTTTGCAGCATTGCTCAGCCAGAGATTGATTGGAATGCACGCCGGTTCAATAAGTTTTTAACTTGGCACTGACTTGTGCAAAAATATGCATCTTACTGAACAGAGAATTTGTTATACTTATTATTATTATTATTATTATTATTATTTATCAGTGGATTCAGGCCTGTTTTATGTGACATTCAGCATGATTGAAAAAAAGTTGTATGACTATATTACTTGCCAGCATGAATGGATGGTCTTTTTTAAATATCCGTTTCCTGTGTATTGTACAAGTATTAAAATTATTGACTGCTCTCTGGCACAAATATCCTTAACTAAGACCAAATGTACTGTATGCTATCTAATGCATGCACTCAGTTCTTTGAAAAGTATCATTTAGGTAAATTTAATAAATTAAAGTTTGATAATCACAATAAGAGCACCAGTTCTGCAATAAACAATGTCCTCATCATGTATAATAGACGAGTTAGCCCTTGCCTATGCGAAGAGATCTCTAATTTGAAGGTTCTTTCACTCCCTTATCAAGGCATTATTTGTAAAATCTGATTCTGAGACTGATTTAACCCGCACAGTTGAGTAGTAATGAAATAACTGGCCTGCTAGAGCTCTCTATAAGGTTTTGAAAAAAGTTAAGGACCAGAGTTTCACAGAACTGGGAGTCTAGTATAATGCAAAAACTGAATCAGATTTTGTGTTCAGAATCAGAAAATAGATATTCACAAAGCATAGATGTCAGGCATGCATGAAGGTAGTGTCTTGATATGGACACTGACTGTAACAGGGTTTTCTGACATGCCATGTAGTTTGTGTTTGGCAAGGACAATGTAACAGAGATCTTAGGCACACATTTATATTGTGTCATAGCAGGGACAATGTAACATAGGTCTTAGGCATGCATGAATGTTGTGTCATGGCTGGGACTTTGACTGTAATGGAGATCTCAGGCATGCATAGAAGTAATGTTATAGCAGGGACGCTCATTGCAGAGGTCTAAGGTATGAATGGTTGACCAGTCAGGTCGCTCAAAGCTGAGATCTCAGGTATGCATGGTTGTAGTGTTCCAGTCAGGTCACTCAAATTAGAGAGCTCTGCCATGTGTAATGATAGTGTCTCAGCAGGCTATGGAGAGCTCTAGCATTCACAGTTATAGTATCCTCAAAGATGCAACCCATGGGCCAGAGACTCATTAGTCTGGCCCACATACCATTAGTCTCAGATTTGTATGCTTATTATAGTTCATGATACATCTGGCACGAACAAAGTACTGTACATTTATATCAAATCTGACCTGCCATAGCAAAGGAGTTTGACACCCTTGATGTAGACTTTTGCAGCAGCAGCCCTCTCATGAGGTCTTTGAGGACTGAAATATGCAGTTAGATATGGATTGTACAATAAAACCTGTCTTGAGAAACCACTGCTAAGAAAGACTACCTGTCTTGAGAGACCACAGCTCAGAGAGACTACCCATCTTGAGAGACCATACTCTCCATGCACAGATTTATTAATTACATAGTATTATGACCTGTCATGAGAGACCAGAAGTTTTGAGAGATCATTTTTGTTTTGACAGAATGAGTGGTCTTTCAAGACAGATTCTACTGTATTTTTTATGTAAGTTTTGACATAAAAAAGGGTGTGCTCTAAGACAGGTTTTATGGCAAATATCTTGTTTATAAATTTGTAATGGAATGTTAGGAGTGAATTAAAATGTTAATGAAGAGGGATCAGTAAATATATCATCCTATATAGCAGTCCTTGTGGGTTTGAATCTCAGACTCTGCCAACATGGATATGTGAGAAAGCGATTCCTCTCTGGGTTTCCTGGTATCTTCTGCCAATTATGCTAGATGTCATGTGTAGCTTATGTGCTGGAAAATGGCGTTAAACCTATAACAGCCATTAATCCCATGTAACCGTAACAAGATTTTTTAAAATAATATGGATGTATCTCATCAGTTTATATCTTTGTAACAAGAATGAACTTGTGGAGGCAAATTATTTACGTTCATAAAATCATTTGTATCAGTTCAGCTTTCTTGATATATTCCAGTATCGAAAACTGTCACTGCTTGTTTTCTGGAAGGAATTATTTTTCCAATATGTTTCCATCCATGCTCACATTGGTATTTAGTTTCAATACAGACATTGTTTGTACTTAGGTGCTAATGTGTATTCTGGATTTTTATCATACCAGATTAATTCTAGAGTTCTGTACTGTGATATCTATAGTAGATATTGATTTAGTTCATTTTCATAAGCTCATTCCATAAAAGCTGACAAGTCGCCAGGTCTCCTCTTTGTGATAAGACCTTGGTCATTTAATTTTCTTGTATCATCTCACAGTAAGGACTTTTCGGTTGGCATGACAAGATTAGGAAATAAATCTGTCAGATTTGGTTTTGGTTGTGGCTTATTGCTAAATGTCAACCTACACACAAAGACATTTAGACTTTTCTAAAAGAACATTTACCTCAGGGGTGATTACAGTCCATTACTCATGTATTTATATAGAATATATAACATCTTGTAGCAAGGGCTTTCCTTTTCTTCCTTTCGACTTATGACACTGATCATTTGTACCCCAAAACGTGTGAACATCATTCCTAGGGTTATGTTATACCTGGAGATATGATTACCCGTATCCACAAACACACCTTGGGGATTAGGTTAATACGGCTTGCTCATGGATACAGTTAGAAAGAACTAGTTAGACTGAAGGTCATGGTAACATTGGATTACTTGGACACTCACTGTAGAGAGTTCCCTTGAGAATAATTAGTAAGGAAAATGTAATACTGATAATTGCTCTATGGTATGTAAGTTAGAGCTATTATAATCACTAATTATCATTTATAATTAGAGCTATTATATTACTAATTAGTCTCTTGTAAGTTCTTTTATCATAAAATACTAGAAATCAGTAGAGCATATTCAGCACAGAATACCTTGAATAAGGGACTCTGAATACATTTCTGTGTTCTTGACTTAAGGGTTGGAAGATACTGATTTATCTAGTACATATAATAGGAAATTAAGGGTATTGGGGCATCATTTATATCTTTCCAAATTATACAAGACAGGAGTGAATGTACATGAAAGAAAATCTGAAAATAGTTATGTAATTAATTATAGATATATGCCAGGTATCACCCCCACCCTTTCATGCCAGTCAGCACAGACACAGATGTCAACACACACTCATATGCACACACTTTAAAAAAACACATTTGTAAACACAACTGAGCATGCAGTAAAATGAATAGATACATGTTGTATCCAGTAGACAGAGTGTATACATTCTGTATCCAAAATAGAGTGTATACATTTTGTATCCAGTATACAGAGTGTATACATTTTGTATCCAGTATACAGAGTGTATACATTTTGTATCCAGTATACAGAGTGTATACATTTTGTATCCAGTAGACAGAGTGTATACATTTTGTATCCAGTATATAGAGTGTATACATTTTGTATGGAACATTTATCTAGTTTATCAGTTTTTGCTCCAATAAGCCATCAGAAATCAATGCAGATTTTGTGAGATAAACTATACATGGTATTACTCAGGTGACCTGTTTTGCCAGTCTTAAATGGAATGTTATCACATGTATGTCCTGGGCAGAGCTTTTGGCAAATGTAGTCCCTTTTGCTTTGGCCATGTTTCTGGTCCAGGGGCTCCTTACAGACTGTATATCTGTCCCAGTGATTATGTAGTAGATAGGGTCCATAACAGCTGGCTGTGTTAAGTACAGAACTGCTTTATAGCATGAATAATTGAAAACTCCTATGATTGTGTGATGGGGGCATGATGGTAGCGAAAACAATGCCATTGATTACATGCATGTGTTTTGGGGGCATCAGGTGGTAGAGAGAACAATGCCATTGATTGTGTGGAAGTGTGTTTGGGGCAGTGATGGTAGAGATAAACAATGCCAGTGTTTGTGTGCATGTGTGTTGGGGGCATTGGTGGTGTAGATAAACAATGCCAGTGTGTTGGGGATGGTGGTGGAGTAGATAAACAATGCCAGTGTGTTGGGGATGGTGGTGGAGTAGATAAACAATGCCAGTGTGTTGGGGATGGTGGTGGTGTAGATAAACAATGCCAGTGTGTTGGGGATGGTGGTGGTGTAGATAAACAATGCCAGTGTGTTGGGGATGGTGGTGGTGTAGATAAACAATGCCAGTGTGTTGGGGATGGTGGTGGAGTAGATAAACAATGCCAGTGTGTTGGGGATGGTGGTGGTGTAGATAAACAATGCCAGTGTGTTGGGGATGGTGGTGGTGTAGATAAACAATGCCAGTGTGTTGGGGATGGTGGTGGTGTAGATAAACAATGCCAGTGTGTTGGGGATGGTGGTGGAGTAGATAAACAATGCCAGTAAGACATAGGGCAATAACATGCAAGTTGTGGTCCATAACTGCAGACCTAGTTATGTACTAAAACTGGTCTAGCAAGAACTATACAAGATTTGATAATTGAATGTGTGTCAGTATGGAAGGTGGTAAGGGCAGTGAGAGAAAGTAGTCAACAGTCTCATGTATTGTAATAATTATTTGTGTTTTATTCTTTATGGTTTTTGTGTGTTCTGCAAGAAAAAATGTTTTAAGAAAGGATAAAAAGCTATAATACTTTGCTCTATGTTGTTTCTTTTCAACTTGTGTATTCATATATTTGATAGACCAAGCATAGTGGTGTGTAATTTTGTCCATGGGGTCCATTGCATGACTGTGTTATACCCAGTATCATGTTATAATGGTGTGTGTTATAATGAGAGAGAATTGTATGTGACTGCATGCTTCCATTGTCAGAATGCTATAGAGACTTCTGTTGGGTCTTCAGGCCATGTGGCTTTTGTAGGATACATAACAAAGAAGAGTATGACAGCAATATGGATTGTACAGTTTGTAACAGTGTGATGGCATGGATTTTACAGTTTGTAACATCGTGATGGCATGGATTGTACATTTTATAACTTGATTCCAGTTGGTTGATTTTAACTTGGAAATGAATCTTGGTTTGGTAACTAGCTCTTGTTTCATTTAAAGGGTCTGCACCAATTACTGCTTGGCACCAATTACTGCTTGGCACCAATTACTGCATGGCACTAGTCACTTCCTGGGACAAGTTATTGCATGACTTTCAGTAGTTCTTAGTTCTATGTAGTATTTTTGTTTGCTGCTGGCACATGTGTGCCCTGTGTTATGTATTAATATTTCAGCTGCACAGAGTCAGTAATAAGTCTGTGTTGTGTATCTAGTTTATGACCTTTGGAAACAGTTAATGATTCTACACAGTTTATTATGTTATCTTTCATGTAATGTACCAATGGCAGTTTTCAAGAATTCCTGTCACACCCCAACATGGGATACTACTTTCCTGCTTGTGTTGCATAGGCTTATACTGTCTTTTAAGGATCTAAATTTTCAGTGTTGACATTTTTAAGTGCTGAATTTTAGCTGGAATTTGTGTGTGTTTGTCTGCAAACAATGATGGTAATTTATTTTAAGGTAAACCTTGCAAAGTTAAGTACCTCTTGATAGTTTTCGAGTCACACATTTAAAAATTACAGTAGTTTTAGTTGTATAAAGCAATAAAATTAACATGCAATGGAGATATTTCTTATCACCTACTAAGAAAGTAACATTCTTGGCTGTAAATCCGTCATTCCATGTTCAGACTTGTCACCTGTATTGAATGAAGCAGACGTAATTCTAAAAATTATATTTTCCTGTACAATGATGGGGCAAGATTTCAGAAGAAAAAGAAAGTTTTTTTAAAATATAAATTGCTTAAAGATTGCCATTATATTAGTATAACAGTAGATAATCATTGGCATCTTAATAAATCCCTCCATAGACAAATTGGATGCTTGATTGTAGGATTTGTGCTTATTTGTAAGGTAATGCATGAAAAATTCAACCAAACTTACACAGTATGAACACTGTTAATTATATTTTCAAGCCTATCTTTAATTTTTATTAAATCCTGGAAATAATTGGAACATTCTCTCTGGTCTTTGGAATGGTAGTGACAGTTTAGGTGTAAAGATTTTCACTCAGATTTTTTTATTCTTGAAAAAATGCTGGAAGTGTGTGGGATAGGTGGCAGAAGATGTGATTTTGGTTGATTGCAAATGACTTTTGCATTTATTATGGCTGACATGTTCAGTATACATGAATTTGTAGTTATTGTTACACGTTCGGGCTGAGTTTTTGACTGGTTTGATTCTTACATGTTCGGGCCGAGTTTGACTGGTTTGACACTGTTCACTTTTGTGACATCAGCTGTACTCAAACATCAGAATTTCATATGCTGCTTGGGTACTGAGTTTTAATACACCCACCAGAAGGCTGACCAAATCTTGTTATAACATTTGATTATGAACAGAAAATTAAATTTACACCCTGTACCTTTACCAGACTTAGTGGATAACATGTAGTATGGGACCAAAAGGTAAAGGGTCAAGGTCACTACAGAAAAAAAGAAACAATGTTTTCTTTACAGTAGGTTTTGTTTCATATAACAGATCTTTACTAAAGTTGATAATGGTTTGCAGTTTGAGTAAAGAAGAAGCATAGTGATTTGGGGATCTGAAAGAAGAAAAATGGTTTTCACATCAACTTTAGGACTAGTTCTAGCTGATGTGTTGTCTTCATTGTTTGTAGATGGTTTGTACCTACATTAATGAATAGGCCAAGTGATTTGGGTGTCAAAAGGTCAGTAAAGGTGATATTAAGTTTAGTATGGTTTACACAAACTAAGTATACAAGATTGCATACCATGGTCAAAGGTCAAAGTCTATGAGATTCCTTGGTTAATAAGTTCTATAGCCGGTGCCTATATATAATCTATCTGCAGAAGCAGATATATAATGTAGCATTCACAATGCTCTTTTTGCATATTTAATTAATAATTAATAGTAATTAATTGATTATGTGAGAGTAATGATAATGGAGCACTTGAATTTCAATACTTTGGCTCAGACCATTTCCTAATGGTCAGACAAATATTTGAACACTACAAAATAATATATTACCCCTATTTTCCATGTTTGGAAATCATAAGTGTTTGCTGTATATTCAGAAATCATGTTGGCTCTTTGTGGATCATTACAGTGTATTCTAGTCAAGTATTATCTTTTGTCTGGTTTTGCTAGTGTCAGCCTAATTATTGGCATAAAAGGTCAGACAGAAGTGTCAATCCAATGAAGCTAGCCAGTGCTAAATAAACAAAGCTAACAACTTGTCTAGATTACTAGGAAATGAAAACCATAATTGTCTGCTGATATGACTCTAGTCAATATCACATGCAGGATGACAGGACTTGAAGCTTAGAACATAAATCACTGAATTTATGGTCATTTTGCAGACTTCATCGGAAATTGCATTTTCTCAGATTTCCAAGACACTGTTGTTGATGTTGTTGCTGTAATAAAATGTATAGAGTATAGAAGAGCTGAATCTGTATTCTTCTAACCCAGGTTGGGACTTAAACTTGTATCTAGAACCTGATGGTCTGATTGGCTGACAAAGAGATCTTCTGTCTAGAACCGGAAGATCTGATTGGCTGACATAGATCTTATGTCTAGAACCTGATGGTTTGATTGGCTGGCATAGATATTATGTCTATAACCTGATGGCCTGATTGGCTGGCATAAAGCTTATGTCTAGAACCTGAAGGTCTGATTGGCTGACATAAATCTTATGTCTAGAACCTGATAGTCTGATTGGCTAACATAAAGCTTATGTCTAGAACCTGATAGATTGGCTAACATAAAACTTGCAAATTAAATGTCTTAAGTTTGTACTTTACGAATTTGACTGCTGTATACCAAATCTGAACTTTCGTTGGAGCTGCTCATTGGTCCAGAAATGTATGAATTTAGATCTGCCTAAATCTTGTCCATCTGTCTCCCTAAGACACATTATTCCCATGGTGTCGGCAGGACATAACCTTTAATGTTTTGATGTGCCATTACAAACCAGTCATTTCATCAGTTGATCAATGAACATTCATATGGTCCAGATGCTAATCTGGTAAAACAAGGTTGGATAAATCCAAAATATAGTTCATTTGTTTTGGCAACCTCAACATGAAATGTACATGTAATAATTAAGTAACCCAAGTACAGATGCAGACATAGAAAAAAACATGCAGATATATAAAATTCAAAGCCACCTGAGAAGATTGCTGTTTAAGTATGTGTTAGCATAAATAAACGGCATATATCTGCTGAGTACTTGCTACATGTTTTTACAGCCTGGCAGAATTTGCATTACTATTTACCAGTAGTTCTTTTCAATTGTTTGTAAGGTACACATGCCTGCCATTAAATTTTGTGCATAATTGTTATCATACACCCCCCAGGAAGAATATTTACTTGCACACAACTAAGGTTAGGCTGCATTATGCATGTGCACATGTATATACCTTTTTTAAAATTTTCTTAACCCACAGGTTAGGTTCATTTTCTAAGATATTATAATTTGGGCATTTATAGAGGTATTTGATATAGTTGGCTGCAGTTCAGTGTGCTGTTATTTCCTTGTTAATTAGAAGAATACAGCAAAACCTATCTTGAAAGACCACCACTATGAGAGACCACCAGTTCTGAGGGACCATGATTTTTGTCAGAAGGGACAGTTGTTGAAGACAGATTATACTGTAGTCTTTTTTGGGTGTGCCTTTTAATCTTTCCCTTGTGCAGTATTGTACATGTACCAGGCTTAACTTCTTTGTATTACCTTTATACACCATATTCATAATCAGTAACATACACCTAGCTTTGCCATCACATAATAGGTTGGCAGATCATGATCTGTTCTTTTATCACATAGCAGATTGGCAGATCATGGTCTGTTATTTACTTTGCATAATGGGTTGGCAGATCATGGTCTGTTAATTACTTTGCATAATGGATTGGCAGATCATGGTCTGTTATTTTGTTGACATAATGGGTTGGCAGATCATGGTCTGTTATTTACTTTGCATAATGGGTTGGCAGATCATGATCTGTTATTTTGTTGACATAATGGATTGGCAAATCATGGTCTGTTATTTTGTTGACATAATGGATTGGCAGATCATGGTCTGTTATTTTGTTGACATAATGAGTTGGCAGATCATGGTCTGTTATTTTGTTGACATAATGGGTTGGCAGATCATGGTCCGATCTTTTCATTTAGTAATGGTTTGACAGATAATGGTCTATTCTTGTTATCATTTAAAAGGTTGGCAGATCATATATTTTTCTTTTCATTGCATAATAGATTGAAAGATCTTGGTCTTTTCTTTTCATTACATAATGTGTTGGCAGATCGTATTCTATTCTTTTTATCACATAAAGTGTTGGAAGATCATGGTCAATTCTTTTTATCACATATTAGGTTAGCAGATTTTCATCTATTCTTTTTATCACAATAGGTTGACAGAAAATATTTTATTGCTTTATCACAATAGGTTGACAGATAATAGTCTGTTGTTTTCATTGCATAATGGGTTGATGGATCATTATCATTTTTTATTATTACATAATAGTTTTTCAGATCATGGTGTATGTTTTTCTCATAGAAGATCCATGTTTTCTGACTTTTGAGCTTAGCTCAGTTATCAAAATATTTTGGGAAATACATTATCATTCTGTAAAAAGAAAACTTGAATGAAAATCATACCAGTAAAAATTGTTTTGATTGGTACTTAAAAATAGTGTACCGCTTATTTCTTCAAATGTGAATATTTAATGTGATTGCAGTTTCAGATTCAAACTCAAACCTTTTGGTGATTATGCTGAATAAAGTGTTTATACAGGATGTGTTTTACATGAGATTGATTTACATTAAGGTTGAAACGGTTAGTAAATTCCTAAACTTGATACCTATAATATATTAAATGAACCGTAATGGGCTAATTGTAGTCACAAACTAGTGAAACCTGTGTTGCACTGGATGACTGATATATTTCCTGTTTGGTTTGCATGAGGTGTTGGTATATATTCCACCTTTAATTATGTTGTCATATTTTCTGTATCATCAGTGCTAATTAGTCTGATTTTCAGGATCAATTAATTGCAAATTTTACAACTTGTGTATCACTAGCGTTAAATTGACTTATTTCCCATCAGCGACTTCCTTTATGTGTAAATTGGCCAAGTCATTTCTTTTTCTCTATTGCTATATATACACTGAGAATTGCTTGAAGTATCGGGCCCCCGAGTGGCTGAACGGTCTAAAGCACTCACCATTACAGATCACTGCTATCTCACCTCTGTTTATGTGGGTTCGAGTCTCAGGATCTGCCAGTGTGGGTATGTGAGAAAGCTTGCCAGTAGCTTCTTGTGGGTTGGTGGTTCTTTCTGGGGTTTTCCTGGTTTCTTCCTCCACCATTTATACTGGCTGCCATGTATAGCCTATATTGTGCTGAAAAATGGCATAAAACCCTACAACAACAACAACATTAAACCCTATAACAACAACAACAAAAGCCTGGAGTACATTTACCACCAGTAAGAATCAAATTATAATAAAAATTACTTCCCTTTCTATAAAGGAGTTGGCTTTCCATAATTGTACTTTACTAAACAATACTTAGTTTAAAGATAAGTCGTTTTTATTAATTTTGAACAAATAGTAGTTATGATATAAACAATGAAAAATGACTTAATTTTGTTTATTTGATTTTATGTCGGTTCATCGAACAGTATTACTTTAAAATCACTAGTCTATGTATAGATGAATGGGGAGGGAATCCCTTAAAGTTAGAGAGGCAACTTTTCCAAGATCTGAATATAGATGAATGGGGAGGGAACCCCTTAAAGCTAGGGAGGTAACTTTTCCAAGATCTGAGTAGGGAATTAAAGTGATAAAATAAATGTTGGCTACCTGGAGTGGGTTAGGTACACCAGATTATTATTTGTTTGATTTGAGCTATTTTTTCCATCTTCTTTAGATATAAATGAAATGATAAGTCGTGTGGACTATCAGTTGACATAGATAAGGCATATATACTACGAGTTTTTATAGATTTCCTCAGTTTTACTAACTGTATAAAAAAAAAACTGACAAAACACATGAATGATAAAGAGACAGAACTGTCTCTGCCAGCTGTGATGTATTAATTGGTTGAAGTACTGATGAAAATCAAGGTTTTCTGCCAGTATTCTTCACTAGCACCTTATAGTCACAGAAGTGGGACTTGGGGGAGGGGAGGGGGACAGTAACAGGTAAAGTACTACAGATCATTTTAAATATACACTGTCAGTGTTACCTGATATGGGTCTTCTACAATTTTCAGGGTTGTGTTATTTTTAATCATAAAGTACTTAAAAGACATGCTACAAGACAAAAAGAGTTCCATGTTGACTTGGTTTTCTATAGCAATAGTTACAAATGGTCTGATGATAGTGTCACAGTCTTTATTACGGTACATAAACCTCTTGTACATGTGCATTTTACTACATTACTGTAAATCAATGACATGATTGACTGGACCTCTATTATAGCTATTTTGAGTTGTTCAGGTGGAATGGAATCTTACAATTGGAAGAACCAATCTAGTGATAATTTCTAGTTGTGTATTGGAAAACTAAGTCAATGCCTACTAATAATGACAAGGCTGTTGTGTATTAGGGAAACAAGTTAGTTCCATGTAGCTTTGTTCATCAGCAAATTGTAATGGAAAAATAAGAAAGAAAATGGTCAATACCAGCTGCCTTGATTTATTTATGCACATTACCTATTGGGAGCTTGGGAATACTTACATAAATGTTAATCTTAAAGTCAAGTTATTGGCAAATGTTTTCTGCCTTGTAGTCCATTTAGAAAGCTATTTTGGTTGAAAATTGCATTTATATTTTTGTATTGAAATGTTCAGTTGGAAGGTAGAAAGAATGAATACCATTTCTAAAAGTTGCTTAGAAGTCATGTCCAGTTGCAAGTAACATAAACCCTTGTTTGACCTCACATAATGTGCCCAAAGATCATGGTCTTTGTCATTTGTTCTTCTAATTACTCCTAACATACTGCCTAGATCCAGATCTGCCCATTCATTAGGCATGGCAATCTGGATCTACAATGCAGCAATACAAATGTAGAAAAGCAAATATTGTAAGGGGCCACCAAGATTATTTGATGGCCAGATTGTATCTTAATATTGCCCTTGGAGTACAACAAAAGATGTATTTAAAATGGTCATATTGGAATTCATTTTAACTGTATACTTTTCTTTTAAATTGATGTTGGCCCATCTTGGGGAGATCCCTGTATATCAGTATCACTTCTTGCAGTGATGATGTCAAAATGTTAATGTTTGAAAATCAGATATGGAGGCAGGGATGCAACAATACTCTGACACATTAATGGAGATACAACAATACTCTGACACATTTTATGGAGACTCACTAATACTATGACACATTTTATGGAGATACAACAATACTCTGACGCATGATGGGGATTCATCAATACTGACACATTTTATGGAGATATGACAATACTCTGACACATGATTGGGATATATCAACACTTTGACACTTGACACATGATCGGGATTCATCAATACTCTGACACATTTTATGGAGATTCATCAATACTCTGACACATTTTATGGAGATATGACAATACTCTGACACATGATTGGGATATATCAACACTTTGACACTTGACACATGATCGGGATTCATCAATACAATACTCTGACACATTTTATGGAGATTCATCAATACTCTGACACATTTTATGGAGATATGACAATACTCTGACACATGATTGGGATATATCAACACTTTGACACTTGACACATGATCGGGATTCATCAATACTCTGACACATTTTATGGAGATTCATCAATACTCTGACACATTTTATGGAGATATGACAATACTCTGACACATGATTGGGATATATCAACACTTTGACACTTGACACATGATCGGGATTCATCAATACAATACTCTGACACATTTTATGGAGATTCATCAATACTCTGACACATTTTATGGAGATATGACAATACTCTGACACATGATTGGGATATATCAACACTTTGACACTTGACACATGATCGGGATTCATCAATACTCTGACACATGTTATGGAGATACATCAATACTCTGACACATGATGGGGATGCACCAATACTTGGACACATTTTATGGAGATATGACAATACTCTGACACATGATTGAGATATATCAACACTTTGACACTTGATGGAAATACACCAATATTCTGACACATTTTATGGAGATACATCAATACTCTGACACATGATGGGGATACACCAATACTCTAACACATTTTATGGAGATTCAACAATACTATGACACATGATGGGGATTCATCAATACTCTGACACATTTTATGGAGATACATCAATACTCTGACACATGATGGGGATACACCAATACTCTGACACATTTTATGGAGATATGACAGTACTCTGACACATGATTGGGATATATAAACACTTTGACACTTAATGGGGATACACCAATATTCTGACACATTTTATGGAGATACACCAATACTCTGACACATGATGGGGATACACCAATACTTTGGTACATGATGGGGATACATCAATACTAATGATACATGATGGGGATACACCAATACTCTGACACATTTTATGGAGATACACTAATACTCTGACATATTTTATGGAGATACACTAATACTGTGACAAATTTCTTGGAGATACAACAATACTCTGACATGTGATGGGGATACATCATTACTCTGATATGTGTCATAGGGATACAACAGTATTCTCCCACATGATGGGGATACAACATAGATGTTAAAAATGTTAAAATTAAAATTAAAAACATTAAAAAAAGCGCTTTTTTCTCAATAAATAAAAAATGAAAAAAAACGTTCCAGTAGTTTTTAGGCAACACAAAAATCAATATTTTACTTATTTACACGTTACATACAAGTTTTAAAGTTTCAGTGATACAAATATGAAAAAATGTCAAAAGTTTTAAACCGTAGTCCAGATAACATTGAATTTTTTTTCACTCAATGTCGTTATCACCATCTGACTGATCTGACCACTCTATGGTTTCCTCCATATAATTTAAATTGTCCAGCTTTTCCTTTAGGCGAAGATTTGCATGCACAAATACTACATCTCGCACTCTCTTGCACTGCATACGGTTTCACTTTTTCGTGTGAATGAAGTCATATAAACAACGCAAAAAAATAGAAAACGTAAGAAAACGTGTTTTTCGAGGTAAAATAAAAAACGAAAAAAGCGTTTTTATCATCTATGGGATACAACAATATTCTGACATTATGTGGAACATTACTTTTTAATAAGAGGAAGAGTTTGGATTTTACCAGTTATGACACATGGCAACACCCAGCTCTAAACAGAATAGATCCCAGTATGCAGTCAAAGATTCATTCGCTTGCAGATCAAGGTCATAACAATGTTTGCTTGAAATCTTCGATAAAACTTGTAAACCCTGCGAGTGCATTATGTGCTGGCTGATCTCTGCTTAAATGGACCTTAAGTTGCAGAATATTAGTCTCAAGAGGAATGGTCATTTATGTCACAGAATATTAAAATTGAAAGATGAATGGTCAGTTGTGTCATAGAATATTATAATGTAAAGAGGAATGGTCAGTCATATCACAGAATATTATAGTCAAAAGATGAATGGTCAGTCATATCACAGAGTATTATAGTCAAAAGATGAATGGTCAGTCGTATCACAGAATATTATAGTCAAAAGATGAATTGTTTGTTATGTCACAGAATATTAGAATCTGAAGATGAATGGTCAGTTATGTCACAGAATGTTATAGTCTAAAGACGAATGGTCAGTTATGCCACAGAATATTAGAATCTGAAGATGAATGGTCAGTTATGTCACAGAATGTTAGAGTCTAAAGATGAATGGTCAGTTATGTCACATAATATTAGAGTCTGAAGATGAATGGTCAGTTATGTCACAGAAAAGACTTCTAGCTTGCAGGTTTATTTTTCCCCATCTGTCCTGAAGATAGACGTGTGAAAATTATTTGAAGTTTTGTTACTGAACAAAATATATCTGGATTGCAGTTATGAAGTTCCCTTGCCATATAAATCATGTATTTAAAATGCAAATCAGCTGGCCCTTCAGAAAATCAGCTGCGCTTCCCAATCAAATAAAAATAACAATTTCAGAAAATATAACTGGCCTTGTGAGCTTGCTGCTGTTGGTATTAACATGTCCTCTCCAAAGCCCACAGGCCATGTGCCAGTGATTGAATTGTTCCCTGTAAATATATAATTATGTCTAAACAAATGTAAATTTTATTTAGGTTGGTAAAATCATAGTGACGAGGGAATATTTTGTATTTAACCTTTCAGCTGCTTGAGACCAATATTTTGGATTTATCTTTTTAGCTGTTTGAGACCAGTCAATATTTTGCATACATGTATATCTTTTCAGCTGTTTGAGACCAGTCAATATTTTGCATACATGTATATCTTTTCTGCTGTTTGAGACCAGTCAATATTTTGCATACATGTACATCTTTTCTGCTGTTTGAAACCAGTCAATATTTTGCATACATGTATATCTTTTCTGCTGTTTGAGACCAGTCACTATTTTGCACATATCTTTTTTGCTGTTTGAGACTAGTGAATATTTTGCATATATTTTCTGTTTGAGACCGATGAATATTTTGCATATATCTTCTGTTTGAGACCAGTGAATATTTTGCATTTATCTTTTTTGCTGTTTGAGACCAATGAATATTTTGCATGTATCTTTTTTGCTGTTTGAGACTAGTGAATATTTTGGATTTATCTTTTTTGCTGTTTGAGACCAATGAATATTTTGCATATATCTTCTGTTTGAGACCAATGAATATTTTGCATATATCTTCTGAGACAGTGAATATTTTGGATTTATCTTTTCAGCTGTTTGAGACTAGTGAATATTTTGGATTTATCTTTTCAGCTGTTTGAGACTAGTGAATATTTTGGATTTATCTTTTCAGCTGTTTGAGACTAGTGAATATTTTGCATATATGTTCTGTTTGAGACAGTGAATATGGTGCATTTATCTTTTCTGCTGGTTGAGACCAGTGAATATTTTGGATTTATCTTTCTTGCTGTTTGAGACTAGTGAATATTTTGCATATATCTTCTGTTTGAGACCAGTGAATATGGTGCATGTATCTTTTCTGCTATCTGAGGCATATATATTTTTTAGTATTTTTTTCTTTCTGTTTGAATGGATTTCAGAGATGTGTTTGAGGAAAATCTTTTTCAGGTTCTATCAGAAATTGTGTTGTTTTATTGCAATCGTGGCGATCCTTTTATTGTGCTGTCTGGACCCATCAAATACTTTTACATTCAAGATGATTTTCATTATGTAGAGTGATGGTACTGTATTAATAATATAAAATGGGGTTTTTGTGGTAAAGGGTTTTCTTTTTTCCATAGACCAACTACATCCCTATATTTTATTTTGTTACACATGTATATCCGTTACTTGGTCAGGTGACAAGTTTAAAAATGTATTTGTCCAGCTGTAGCATTACTACAGTCGTACAAATTGCCTTTTCAAAAGTGTACAATGTGTACCTTGGTGTTGTTGCCCATTTTCAAGGGTACTCGTGCCAATTATATGTCACGTCCATTGTGTTTTTCATGAGGGATTTGATTTGATCTTGAGCAGTCAAGGCAAATGGAACCCTATGTGGTTGGTAATTCATTATATGGATTACAACACCTCCCCTATTGAATACGATACATAAAATCTCTGATCTGTTGTGTGATCCAAAGTAATCCAATGAAATTCCGATAGAATAATCCAGCAGTGTAATTTATTGTTGCAATTAAATGTATCACCACAGGTATGCTTGAAGGTTTTTTCAATTTGTGATTGGGAATATTAGTATGAATCAAATGCCTAGATCAATTGTAAAGCTCTCAAGACATGCAATGCATCGTTTTGTATGCAAAAAAAAAATACCATGCATTATTTTGTATGCTCAAGAAGTGCCATGCACCATTTGGTATAATCAGCTTCAAATCAGTCTGTAAGAAAAGGCTCGGAATTACTGTCTATAGCATTCAGGCCTTTGCTAATTTTCACATTTTATCTGTGCTGACAGTTATTTAGAATACTCTATAAACATATTTCATGCACTACCTTTATGTTGATATCTACACTTGTTTGCTTTTGATTTATCCAATTCATTTTCATGAGAGAAACTACTCAGGGTAAACATGTTGATTAGATAAGTTTCAGTTTGGAGTGTGCACATGGGCTTAATTTGACAAATGTATTGTATATGCACTTTTTGTTTGATACATGGTTAGTTTTTTAATTCTTTCACTTTGTAGTCTCTTCATTTTCTCCATTAAACTTATTGTGCTTATTATACATTCACTATTTTTTTAGATACCAGTTTTGTGCATTTTATGACTACTACAAAATATGAATGAAAATGTTTCTTGTATTTAATTTAAGGACTGTTGAAAATCCAATTTTTTGCACAACCATGAAAGTTTTTTTTATATTTACATTGTTCACCCAATAAGAGTTTAAATACAAGATAATTACATTGCAGTATTCAAAGCTGGTCACAAGCTAATTTACATTGCAGTATTTGGTACAGGGTAATTTACGTTTTGTAATTATCTTTAATACAGATAAATAGAATTACATTATATCCTTGCCCAGATGTGTCCAAAAAATTCGTAATTCAAAAATATGATGAAAATTTTTATGTTGCATTATCATTGACTAAAATGTGAATGCTCACAAATCCAATGAATATGCAAAAAAACCAATTAGGACAATACATAGTTGTAGTATTGACAATGCTCATCATAAAAATTTAATGTATTGGCAGTTTTCTTTACATGACATAACATTGGTAGTATTGACAGTGCTCTTTATTGAACTTAACTAGTATTGACAGTGCTCTTTATTGGACTTAACTAGTATTGACAGTTTTCTTTACAGGACATAACAGTGGTAGTATTGACAGTGCTCTTTATTGAACTTAACTAGTATTGACAGTGCTCTTTATTGAACTTAACTAGTATTGACAGTTTTCTTTACATGACATAACATTGGTAGTATTGACAGTGCTCTTTATTGAACTTAACTAGTATTGACAGTGCTCTTTATTGGACTTAACTAGTATTGACAGTTTTCTTTACAGGACATAACAGTGGTAGTATTGACAGTGCTCTTTATTGAACTTAACTAGTATTGACAGTGCTCTTTATTGAACTTAACTAGTATTGACAGTTTTCTTTACAGGACATAACAGTGGTGGTATTGGCAGTATTCTTTATAGGACTTAAGTAGTATTGACAGTTTTCTTTATAGGACTTAATTAATACTGACTGCTTTTTTTTGGACATCACATTAACAGTGCTTTTTATTGGACATATCATTGACTGTGCTCTTTTTGGACATAACATTGACAGTGCTCTTTATTGGACATAACACTGATGGTGCTCTTTATTGGACATAACATTGACAGTGCTCTTTATTGGACATAACACTGATGGTGCTCTTTATTGGACATAACATTGACAGTGGTCTTTATTGGACATAACACTGATGGTGCTCTTTTTTGGACATAACATTGACAATTCTTTTTATTGGACATAACACTGATGGTGTTCTTTATTGGACATAACACTGACAGTGCTCTTTATTGGACATAGCATTGACAGTGCTCTTTATTGGACATACCATTGACAGTGTTCTTTATTGGATATCACATTAACAGTGCTTTTTATTGGACATAACATTGACAGTGCTCTTTATTGGACATAACATTGACGGTGCTCTTTATTGGATATAACATTGACAGTGTTCTTCATTGGACATAACATTGACAATGCTTTTTATTGGACATAACACTGACAGTGCTCTTTATTGGACATAACATTGACAGTGCTCTTTACTAGACATAACATTGACAGTGCTCTTTACTAGACATAACATTGACAGTGCTCTTTATTGGCCATAACATTTACAGTGCTAATTATCAGATTCTGCTCACGACTAAGTTTTAAATATTTTTATTTTTTGGGGCTGGAGTGATATTTGTTGGTGTTCAACTGTATTTCAGTGAATGAAAAGTTATATTGTGCCAAGGCAATCAGAGCGAAATGCCATACCAAGCCTGAAGCAAAATGCCTAGCCAAGCCTTGATGGAAATGCCTTACCTAGGGACACACCCTGCATGGTTTAAACAAAGATTAGAACCTGCACCTTTCTGGTCACAAGTCTAACCACTGAGTCACTGTTACTTCACTCTGGCATTATATATATATATATAAAGAAACCTCTAAAACTCATTAGACTCATCTCGTCTTTATAGGGACTTAAAACCATCCTGGTCAAGAAAAAAAACCTCTAAAACTCATCAGACTTATCTAGTTCCTATAGGGACTTAAAATCATCCTGCTCAGATAAAAAAACCTCTAAAACTCATCAGACTTATCTAGTTCCTATAGGGACTTAAAATCATCCTGGTCAGATAAAAAAAACCTCTAAAACTCATCGGACTTATCTAGTCCTGATAAAGACTTAAAATCATCTTTGTAGCACATTAAACCTCTATCACTCCTCAAGCTCATCTAGTCTCCATAGAGATGTTCAACCATCCTGGTAAAAAAATCTCCAGAACCAATACCTTTATCTATAGGTCCTTGAAGAGATTTATAACATCCTAGTCAGCCAGTAAATCTCTTGATCTCTTCAGACTCATGCAGTCCCTAGAGAGACTTGCAAAGTCAGGTAAAAAATATATACAATTTATCAGGCCTGCATAGTCCCTGGAGAGATATACAAGCATACTGATCAGAGAATGAACCTCTAGAAGTCTTTAAGCTTGTCTAGTCCCTAGACACACCATCAGCTGTACTTGTTAGGCAATCCACCTATAGAAGTCCTTAAGCTTGTCTAGTTCTTAGAGAAACTTACATTTGTACTGGTCAGGTAATAAACCTTTATAAGTCTTCAAGCTTGTCTGGTCCTTAGAGAGACTTACATTTGTACTGGTCAGGTAATACACCTCTAGAAGTCTTCAAGCTTGTCTGGTCCTTAGAGAGACTTACATTTGTACTGGTCAGGTAATACACCTCTAGAAGTCTTCAAGCTTGTCTAGTCCTTAGAGAGATTTACATTTGTACTGGTCAGGTAATACACCTCTAGAAGTCTTCAAGCTTGTCTAGTCCCTAGAGAGATTTGCAGCCATACTGGTATGGGGATGAAGCTGTAGAAGTATTTAAGTTTGTCTAGTCCCTAGTGAGACTTACATTTGTACTGGTCAGGCAATAAACTTCAAGAAGTCTTTGAACTTGCCTTGCCCCTAGAGAGACTTACAATTGTACTGGTAAGAGAATGAACTTGTAGATTTTTTTAAGTTCAGAGAGATTTGAAATCTTCCTAGTCCATAACTCTTCAACCTCATCTTCCCGAAGGAAATAACAGTTACTCTGTGTATTCATAAATTATATTGGAAGTAGATTTGCCAGCACTTGATATGCTGGTCCTCTGCTGTAATGTAAGTGAACAATGTACATGTATATTTTGATCTGTCAGTGCATTATGCAAGAGACAGATCAGGGACTATTGCTTTGCACAGCTGGATGCACATAATAGGAAGATGAATTTCATTGTTTGCTTTCCTAGGAGCTCAGTATGATTACTGTATTTAACACCTGGGTTAGGATTAAAATTCTGATTGAAAATGACTGTTTTCCCATGGCTTGGATTAAAATTAATTCATTCTCCATGTAATGTTGTTTGCTAAAAGGAAGTTGGGGCAGACATAATCAGGACTAAAAGCCAATAAAGGTAACAAATACCAAGTCATCGTGATAAGTTCAAGAACATCACCAAATATTTATGTATCCTAGACTCTAATTTGTGAACAGCATGTAGACCCATTATACAGTCTGAGTGGTGGTCAACTGTATGAATACATATAATACTGTCAGTTATTGGTTAGGTCAAGAGGTGGTTTTATATTTTGGATTGTACTTCTCACTTATGTTTCATTTCTTTGAACCAGCAGTGCTTACCTGTTTAAAAACATGTGATAGCCATAATACCCAGAAAAATGTGAATCCACTTGACTTATTCTGCTAAAATACTTGCGTCAATCCATATTTTAAACATCCTTTTTTGAAGTAATACTCTTCATTAAAAAATATCCCAGCTCAGATTTGAGTGGAAATAAAATCTTTTGATCTGACAAGTTAAAAGTAGATACCTCATTCTGGTGGATAAATATGTACCTCAGCAGATTTTGGTTGAGTTGCCTTCAAGTAATACTGTGTATTGAATTTGGTTTTTCCAAGGTTAGGCTAAGATTAAAGAAAGCAATGTTTATATGCATATAGTTAGGTTATAGGTTGGTTGATTGGTTTTTATCACACTTCAGCACATTGTTGACTATGTCATAATGATAAAATTGGATGTGCCTTGTGGCGTGATGGGGTTGTTATGCCATCACTGTGGTAGGTGTGTTATGGTTGAAGTGGAGTGCTCCCAATATACTATTAAATTATTATAGAAGTCCCACCTAGGCTCGTTTTTTGGATGTAAGTTAAATTAGTGAAAGACAGGTGTAAAACTCTGAGCCCCCAGTCTGCAATGCTGACAGTAAAATGATTGAATATAAAAAAGAAGTGAAATTCAGCAATAATTTAATGACAATAAAAAAATTAAATGATTAAAATTTCCCAAGTACTCTCCTTTTGCTTGACCTTGTGATAGCCTATTGCATCGTTTGATTTGTAGTGTGAGTCAGCTTTCCACCTGTCCTTGTATTCTACTCATCTGTGTATTCTTCTCACCTATTCCTCCATATCCTCTCCTCTTCCTCCCGACTTCCTCCAGCTTCCTTCTCCTCCTCGACATCTCTATATTCCTCCTCCTTCTCCACTTTCTCCTCCTTGACTCCTTTTCCTTCTTGACTCTATTACCGACTAGACTTGTCAACTCTGACTGTTCTGCTAGTCTTACTTTAGTCTGAGAGACTTGAGACTTAACTGAACCGGAAATTCTATCCCCCAAAAGGCTTCTTGTGAAAACACAAGGACGGTACAATATTTTCCTAAGCCCTCTCATCTCACACTACACTCAGCCTATCATCAGATAATGGCTATTAAATTTCTTTGGTCATGCATTCATTCACATCGAAATACTCATACATTCTTGTATGGTAGAACAACATCGTAATAAAAGCATGGTATCAATAACTTCTCATACATACATCAATAAATTGCGTCACATCAGTACATATTCCTAATCCCATTATACTAAACAATATTATGACAATCAGACACATTTCTTTACATTACAACTCATACAAAGTACACAAATATTAAAATACCAAGCTCTGATATTTCTATACATCCATATTAACTAATCTTACACACTTCAACCATTTTCAAAATTCAGAATTCAGGCATGTGTAAAATCTAATATATCACATGAACAAATGCACTAGTTTACTACGAAGTAATCTAGACTAATAGCAAAACACAAGATTAATTCTGAGCACAAGCTAACAAGCTACATAATTCTCTACGTAATACTCAAGCTCATTTCTCAAATACACATGTAAATTAAACACTACAAAGGTAATTCTATGTACTAAACGATCCTATCAATTAAATACATATATTACACATAATTAAAATTACAATGCCATAATATTCTGCAAAAATTGAGCAAATAACTTACTGACCTTTATGAAGCTTTGTCTTTCCTTAGAATCTTTCTAAGTTTTACCGCCAAATTATGAGTGGCCCTCACAGAGTAACCCTACATTGTAAATCAGCCTTCCTAGGTGAGATTAAATTTTCGCTTGCTAGTTAGACTTTATAATTCGGATGGAAATTGTTACCACAACCTCCATCTCAATTCCGATTGGATGTCTCTTTGATTCGATACAATCAAACTTAGCGGACAATGTCCTTCTCGATGTCTGTCCACGTGGGGATGGATTTAGAACATGCCCTGGTCCCTCGCGGTTCCTCTGGTCTGAGGACTAAGCTGTAACACCTAGGTGGGAAGTTGTGCTAACACCTGTGCCGATTCAAGATGCCGGATCTTCTCTCTGGTCATGGTAACCTTACATAAGAGATTAACTCTAGCCTGCAGCTATGTTCAGACCACAAACATGGCTCATACTAATACCTTAGTTTATAGACGACTTACAAACTGGGCTCAGCAAATGTCACATGCCTTATCCTAAGAACACAAAGGGGCTGCCTACCCAGGCTGGCCTGTGTGGGTATCCAACCTACAATCCTTGGATCACAAATCTGACACTCTTCCAACTGAACTACCACAAGTCATTCATCTAGATAAATGGTTGGATAAATATGGATGTGTTACATAATTGACCAGCACATAAATCCAGTAAATGCTTGATGTGCATGCCTTTCACCAAGACATTGGTGTACATCAAGATTGGATGTGTAATAACATTTTCGTTTGGTTGTACAGAGCATTTCAAATGATATATTGTCCAAGGACAGTTAAGACAGTGGCCATCTCTCCATCACTGTGGTGTCTGCCATGCTGATGGAGACAGTTGCCATTACTCTATGGAGTCCATCATTCTGATGATGAAAGTGGCCATCTCTCCATGACTGTGGTGTCTATCATGCTGATGTAGACAGTAGCCATTACTCTATTGAGTCCATCATGCTGTTGAAGACAGTTGCTATTACTCTATGGAGTCCATCATGCTGTTGAAGACAGCTGCCATTACTCCATGGAGTCCATCATGCTGATGAAGACAGTTGCCATATAACTCTATGGAGTCCATCATGCTAACCAAGAAAGTTGCCATCATTCCATGGCTGTTGAGTCCATCATGCTAACCAAGACAATGGTCATCTCATCATGACCATGGAGTCCATTATGCTAATCAATAACTACTGGTCTACCATTATCCATTCACTGTACTGCAGTCTTACGTTTTGCATATAATGCAAAAATGAGGTAATGAATAACTAAAATGTCTTGCCTTATCTCCATATATTTGTTCTAATGGAATCATTCCTGAATGAATAGGTGTAGCACTCTAAGTCACCATTACAAGAGGTATATATTGTTTTATTATATGTTAATTTTTTTCTCTGTTCACTTTACATTGTCAGAATCATTCAGTATTTTACAGTATTGCACACCTTCATAATTGCACTAACGTGCAGGACACATGTGCCCAATAGTGTATTAGGAACTACTTTGTAAACAAGTCATGTACGCTTTTGTAGCAGATGCTTTATATTTTGATTGATTGAATTTGTTTCAGAATGAACTAAAGCAGATGTTTCGTGGACTGCCACATACCAGCTGCTATGGCACATTCCACATTAACTTTTTTGATACAGTGTTTCAGATTTTGGCAATAGACGCCAGATTTAATAAAATTGCTGGGTACCTGCAAATAACATGCAAGTTACAAGGCATAAACTGTCTCCTTTAGCTGGTAATAAGAATGGCAAAAGATATACTTACAGTTTTACATCCTGAATTTCTTAACAATGTACTTTCTTAGTTCTTTAAATCCAAGTTACATGAGCCACATCATGAGTTCTCCAGCTTGATTACACATTTTGAAGTTGTACTGTAATTTCGACTATTCCAAGTGCAATTACATCTTCCTTACTGCACTCAAAATGAAATAAACATTATATTACATAGCATCTTTTTGATAATTGCAATTGAAAGGCTTCATATTTTTCCCACATTTTGATTTCAGATAGTCAATGACAGAACAAACACACATGCAGCAGACATAAAGAGGCTTCTCCCATGCTGCTTCAATCCAATGTATTTCATGTACAATTTGCACAGATGAATCCAGTCCATAATCACAAAATTTTATAGAATCAACAAAAATACCAAAATCTATTCATTCCAGATCAAATGGAAAAGTTGTTGCAATGTACATTCATTCACAATATGACTCCAAATTTCAATTTTAAGTAGACAAAAATGTCATTTTCTTTCAAAACTTATGTTTAGCATTTGACTAAGTTAAGATTTATCTGGGCAGAGTTATGTGTGCATTTAAATAATGTTATTGTTGTGTAATGATGAATCTGCTCTTGTGTATTTAGTTTGCAATATGGCATACATTCAGTTACTTTGTTTCTTGTAGTGTAAATTAAGCCTTAGGTAGAATAGGAAAATGAGCATATAATAAAAAGGTTACTGCATTTGTATGGGAAAATATGAACTCGTATTGTTGGATGGCTATACTGCACTCCCAAGGCCATGCAATATTCCATCTGAAAAGCTCGTTCATATTTTCCCATACAAATGCAGTAACCTATCAGTATTATATATGGATGAATATGAACCCCAGAAATCAAAGAAAATAACCTGCTGGAAGTTTGCATGCATGGGCTGTTTCTTTGTCAGCTCATAATGACCAATCTTGGTAGCTTCTACATGCAATATATATATATATATATATATATATATATATATATATATATATATATATATGGGTACTGCAAAAAGTTTGTACCATTGTGTATCATGATTATGTTTAATACGCTGATACGTGCCATACCACGTTATACCTCATTCCTATTAGGGACAAACAATATCATTTTCTGGGACAGGGGCCTGGGATTTCTTGTTTTTTTTTTTTTATATATATATTTTTGGTTTCATATAGCAGGAGGGATATAGTGCTCTAATTTAACTTAAACTTGACACCATTATTCTCATATTACATCCACATGTGCTAAAACTGATGTCCACAGCACAAAAACAAACTTGCCTTTACCATATGTTGAAAAGTTTCATGTTGTAAGATTCACAGAAACTGATCTGCTCCGGTGGCCTTGTGGTTAGAGCATCCGCCTCGGAAGTGGGAGGTCATGGGTTCGAACCCTGGCCAAGCCATACCGAAGACTTACAAAAATTGTACTAACAGCTCCCTCAATTGGCTCTCAGCATTAAGAGGTTAGTGTTAGGACTGGTTGGCCTGGTGTCAGGTTAATGTGACTGGGTGGGATATCATGCTATATGTCTGCTGACAGGATGCCCCGGTGCTAGATATCACTATAAACTGTCACACTGCAGACATTGTAGCAATATGACTGAAAAATTGTTAAAGCTATTTTAAAAATCCTAATCACACACACACACACACACACACACAAACTGACTGTAGGAGCTGATTACAGTCCAACTAGAAATTTACCCAAACTCAGTTTTTATGAAAAGTAATACATGTACCTGAAAGTTTTGATTGTAATTTTAATTTTGTGTGAAAAATCCATCAGTTGAACAGAAATAAAATAAAACACAATATCCAGAACAATTTTTAGCACAAGATATTTGTCATCTTGTGACTGATTGATTGATGTCTTGGAATGAGATGGTCTAAAATTCCATTAAAGTTTTCCACGCTCTGAAGTATCACTGTAATGGGTATGACAAGATTCTGTTAAAGAAGAACTGCTGTCCTTTTAAATATTTCAGACTCAGCATGTACCAGGATATAGTAGCATGTAACCAAAGTAAACAGATTTTTCACCATAATGTATCTGTGCATCACATAGACACAAAGTATTATCATAATGTACCCAAGATAAACAGTTAAATCATCATTATGTACCTGTGAATCACATGTACCCAAAGCATCACCATAATGTACCTGTGCATTGCATGTACCCCAAGGATCACCATAATGTACCTGGGCATCGCATGTACCCATCAGGATGTACACTTTGTACCCTCTGGATGTACACACTTTGTACCATCAGGATGTATACCTTTTACCATCAGGATGTACATTTTATACCATCAGGATGTACATTTTCTACCATGTAAACTGTTTGTCATCTGGATGTACACTTTCTACAATGTACACTTTTTTGCCATCAGGATGTACACTTTCTACCATGTACACTATTTGCCATTAGGATGTACACTTTCTACCATGCACACCATTATCCATCAGGATGTACACTTTCTACCATGTACACTATTTGCCATTAGGATGTACACTTTCTACCATGTACATTTTTTGCCATCAGGATGTATACTTTCTACCATGTACACTATTTGCCATCAAGATGTACACTTTGTACCATCAGTATGTACACTTTGTACCATCAGGATGTACATTTTGTACCATCAGGATGTACATTTTCTACCATGTAAACTATTTTGTCATCTGGATGTACACTTTCTACAATGTACACTTTTTGCCATCAGGATGTACACTTTCTACTATGTACACTTTTTGCCATGTACACTATTTGCCATCAGGATGTACACTTTCTACCATGTACACTATTTGCCTTCAGGATGTACACTTTCTACCATGTACACTATTTGCCATCAGGATGTACACTTTATACAATGTACACATTTTTGCCATCAGGATGTACACTTCCTACCATGTACACTATTTGCCATTAGGATGTACACTTTCTACCATGCACACCATTATCCATCAGGATGTACACTTCCTACCATGTACACTATTTGCCATTAGGATGTACACTTTCTACCATGTACATTTTTTGCCATCAGGATGTATACTTTCTACCATGTACACTATTTGCCATCAGGATGTACACTTTGTACCATCAGTATGTACACTTTGTACCATCAGGATGTACATTTTGTACCATCAGGATGTACATTTTCTACCATGTAAACTATTTTGTCATATGGATGTACACTTTCTACAATGTACACTTTTTGCCATCAGGATGTACACTTTCTACAATGTACACTTTTTGCCATCAGGATGTACACTTTCTACTATGTACACTTTTTGCCATCAGGATGTACACTTTCTACCATGTACACTTTTTAACATCAGGATGTAGACTTTCTACCATACACATCATTATCCATCAGGATGTACACTTTCTACCATGTACACTTTTTGCCCTCAGGATGTACACTTTCTACCATGTACACTATTTGCCATCAGGATGTACACTTTCTACCATGTACACTTTTTGCCATCAGGATGTACACTTTCTACCATGTACACTATTTGCCATCAGGATGAACACTTTCTACCATGTACACTTTTTGCCATCAGGATGTACACTTTTTGCCCTCAGGATGTACACTTTCTAGCATGTACACTATTTTCATCAGGATATACATTGTTTTACCATGCACACTATTTGCCATCTGGAAGTCCACTATTTGCCATCAGGATGTACACTTTCTACCATGTACACTATTTGCCATCTGGAGGTACACGTTTTTGTGATCAGGATGTACACTTTTTACCATCAGGTTGTACACTTGTTCTATGATGTCTACTATGTACAATCAGGATGAACACTTTCTACCAGGTACACTCTTTACCATCAGGATCTACTAAGTTTACATCAGGTCCCAACTTTTCAATAAGTCTTGTTGTGCATTGGTTCAATGTTCCTGACAGTGCTTTTGTCCTTGTCTTATTTTGATGATGTTACTCTCCATCTCACCACAGTTTTATTCCCTAAGTAAAACTATCTTTACAGTACATGAGATAATTGACAAAAGCATTTGGATGTGATCATGGTTAACCAGATGCTTTGCTACAGATCAAGCAGGCACAGGAACTAGTGTATAAAATAAGTGCAAACAAAGTTTCATATGTGAACATGTTTGCTTCTCCATTATTCGTGTACATATAGAAGCTTTATTGATTTGCTGGTGGAGTAAGGCTCACCAGTTATTATGTACTTTTGAGAGAGTGACGTATGTAAGGTGAAGTTGTTTGCATTTAAAACATGCATAATGGAGTGAATGTTGGCATACCTCTATGCTACATTAATGTAATGTGGATGATATTTCTTTGGATATTGTACTTTTGGAAATTGTACATGATGTAAGCACACTGCTAACTAAAATAATTGCTCCCTTGTGCTAAAAAAATCACCCTGAATTAGTTTTAAGTACACTATGTATAGCAGCTATTTAAAAAGGGAAAATGAATTTTGCCAGACTAGACAATACCAGCTTCTGAAAGTGCAATGAATGAATTACCAAACAAATAAAATGTAAAAATGTTATCAGCTCTTTTTTATTCAGTTTACCTCCGAACTTTAAGAAGTGAAAATGACCAAGTGGAGATAGTACTTTTTTGAAAGGTGCACATCTCGAGTAAGGCCAAGCTGTATACTCTATGACCCATATTACACCCATCAATCATACACCAAAATAAAGGGAATTAAAAGTTCTTTGAATAATACCTAAGATAGGCAAGGTCTTTTTTAAATAGCCAGTATAACCAGTGAGGAAACCTGGGGAAATTCTTTTTCTTTAAAATTCTAACCCTATGCAAAATGCAAAACTGTAGAGCACCACCTTAGCAGTGTATATATGTGTACATGCTAAAATTGGTATTTAGTGCATGGTTAGAATCTACAATAGCTGACCACCTCTGTACCTGGCCCAGTTCATGTATCATTGACATAAATATTTTACCTATTTACTGCTCTATCTCAAGATTATAGTTACTGCTCTATCTCAAGATAGATACTGCTCTATCTCAACATTATAGTTACTGCTCTATCTCAAGATAGTTACAGCTCTATCTCAAGATTATAGTTACTGCTTTATCTCAAGATTATAGTTACTGCTGTATCTCAGGATTATAGTTACAGCTCTATCTCAAGATTATAGTTACTGCTCCATCTCAAGATTATAGTTACTGCTCTATCTCAAGATTATAGTTACAGCTCTATCTCAAGATTATAGTTACTGCTCTATCTCAAGATTATAGTTACTGCTGTATCTCAAGATTATAGTTACAGCCCTATCCCAAAATTATAGCTACAGCTCTATCTCAGGATTATAGTTACTGCTCTATCTCAAAATTATAGTTACTGTTGTATCTCAAAATTATAGTTACAGCTCTGTCTCAAGATTGTAGTTACAGCTCTATCTATATGATTCAGAATTGGAAAACCAAGTAAAGGCATTTCATTTTCTTTCAGATGATTCCAAACTAAATGAAACAATGGATTGTAACAATAAAGAATCAGTCTGATTTCTAAGACCATAAATGAAACATGAGATGGTAAATTAAAAAATGTGAATAGAATGTAAATGGAACAAAAATGGAATAATTTAAATGAAAAGTCGGTTTGGTAACATTTAGCTGTTCAGTGTTTGCACCTTGAGTGGCATATAAATTAATACCAAATGCTGTGATGGCTGTTAACATACATGCATGCAGATTATTAAATCTGACACAGCATCAAGATCATGGTCATGGTTGTGAATTTTAAAATTGAAATCAAAGTCATCTGACACAATATCCAAGTCATCTGACACAATATCCAAGTCATCTGAGACAATATCAAAGTTATTTGACACAATATCCAAGTCATCTGACACAATATCAAAGTCATCTGACACAATATCCAAGTCATCTGACACAATATCCAAGTCATCTGACACAATATCCAAGTTATTTGACAGTATCAAGATCATGGTCATGATTACGAATTAAAATTTAAAACAAAAAGTCTTCTGATGTTAAGTTCCTGTTAATATATTGATTCACTGTCATGTATTATATATATATATATATATATATATATATATATATATATATATATATATATATATATATATATATATATATATACATGACTATTGACACATATTACATGACTATTGATGTATATTACATGCTGTTGACACGTTACAGGACTATTCATACATATTATGTGACTATTGATACATTTCGTGACTGTTGACACATATTACTTGATATTGACATTTAATAACTGGCTTTTGGATAAATATTACATGATTGTTGACACATTACATGACTGCTGACACATTATATGACTATTGACACATTACATGATTATTAACACATATAACACATATACTTGATATTGACACAAATTAACATGACTATTGGTACATATTACACGATTGTTGACACATATTACATGACTGTTGACACATAGTACTCCATCATTTACAGCATGTTTTCTTTTGAGCCAAAGTACCCCAAAATACATCCATGAACCCTCACTTTTGACTATTATAGGGTGAATGTACCCCCAACTTCATCCATGTACCCTCAGTTTTGACCATTATGGGGTGCACATGCCCCAGCCACAGAATATAGTAGGAATGCTGATTACAAAGCTGACCTTTATTTTCTTCTCTATTTCAGATATAATGAAATTTCCAGTACCAGGCCCAGGCCCGTAAAGCCAAAGCAATTTGATGTAAGTATGTGCTGAAAATGCCCATCTGAAATATGTATTGTCACCATTGTATTAACCTTTATATAACCATAAGCCCATTGCCCACTGTATTAACCTGTGTATAACCTTTAGCCCATTGCTCACTGTATTAACCTGTGTATAACCTTAAGCCCATTGCCCAATGTATTAACCTGTGTATAACCTTAAGCCTATTGCCCACTGTATTAACCTGTGTATAACCTTAAGCCCATTGCCCACTGTATTAACCTGTGTATAACCTTAAGCCCATTGCCCAATGTATTAACCTGTGTATAACCTTAAGCCCATTGCCCAATGTATTAACCTGTGTATAACCTTAAGCCTATTGCCCACTGTATTAACCTGTGTATAACCTTAAGCCCATTGCCTACTGTGTTAAGCTGTGTATAACCTTAGGCCCATTGCAACCAGTAGAGATTCAGCTTGCAATTCATATGATGTGTCAGCAGATCAGGGTTGAGCCCATTCTACCATATCTACATGTATATTAGGATTTTAAACAGTATGGAGTTGTAGACCCTGATCTAACATGACATTTTACACTTATAAATCTGGGTCATTTTTGTTCACCATTGGGTGTGTTATACACACAGAGATTTGCCATTAAGTCATTTTAATTGAGTGTGCTTTTTTGTGTGAATTACAAATGAAACCATAAGTGCAAACATCATGTCTGTGCACCTTCTTCTTACAATTTTCAATGACTCGCATGTTTATATAGGGTGTTTGTCTTTAAAGAGAATTGACTATTCAGCTAACAGGTGATAATTGCGTCCTGTCAATTCATGTTACAATTTCTTAGTGGTCATCCCTGTACTCAAACATCCCTGTACTCAAACACCCACCTTTGTGGTTATTAATAAGCATTACTTTTAATTTTATGAATGACATTTTTTCTTGAGCTGTACCAACAATTTCAAAACATTAATTTACCAAGAAATACAAAACATAAATTTACCAACAAGTGCAAAACATAAATTTACCAAGAAATGCAAAATATTAATTTACCAACAAATGCAAAACATAATTTTACCAACAAATGCAAAACATACATATACCGACAAAGCAAATAAATTTACTGACAAATGCAAAACATACACTTACTAACAAATGCAAAATAATAACTTTACCAACAAATGCAAAATAATAGCTTTACCAACAAATGCAAATTAATAACTTTACCAACAAATGCATAATAATAACTTTACCAACAAATGCAGGGCCCCGAGTGGCCGAGTGGTCTAAAGTGCTTTTCGTTACGGATCACTGCCATCTCACCTCTGTCTGCGGCGGTTCGAGTCTAAGATTCAGCCAATGTGGGTATGTGAGAAAGCTTGCCAGTAGCTTCTCGTGGGTCGGTGGTTCTTTCCGGGGTTTTCTCTGGTTCTTCCTCCACCATTAATACTGGCCGCCATGTATAGCCTATCATGTGCTGCAAAATGGCGTTAAACCCCACAACAACAACAACAACAACAACCAACAAATGCAAAATAATAACTTTACGAACAAATACAAAACAAATTTACCAAAAGATGCTAAACAATCTTTACCAACAAATGCAAGACATAATTTTGCCAATGAATACAAAACATACATTTACCAACAAATGCAAAATAATGACTTTACCAACAAATGCAGAACATAACATTGTCCCAGAACTTTCATACTTGGGCTAGGAATGGGTATTTATTTAAGTGTCAAGAATGGCTTAAGTAATGTAGATTTAGTATATGTAGCTTTGTGTCGGTTACATGGCAGCTTATTTAGAAATCTACAGGCTTGAATGCTAATGAAAACCTTGGAAATGCTTGCAAAATAATTGTTCACTAAACATTTGACAGGAAGAAACTATACGTTGGACAGAATAAGATTGATCAGTGTTTGTCCTGTACATTTATACGTGTATGGCATTTATCACAGACAGTGTTATTGTTGAATCTTATTTCTTCTTGAAACAACTCTTTTGAAAAAATCATTTGAGGTATCATTCATTTTCTTATAATTTAGGGTATGATCTCACCAAGATGTCCATATAATCAAAAACATGGATTCACAAAAATCACGAAAGCTCTTCCTCAAAATATAAATGTCAAATAAATGTTGTTTATGTGTAAGGATTGGCAAAGATTGTCATAGTTTAAGTATAAAATATCTATTTCTTTAAAATCTATGTATTAGATACTCTTGCTAATTAGAAAAATATAATCTACTATTTTGTCTCTAATATCATCAGCATTTTCCAAAATCTAAAGCTAATTATAAGTCCTGTAAATAATCATTTAATTAATTTGTATAAATATTAATTGCTTTTGTTCTCAATAGATAGACCATAGAGCTAGACTTTTAAACCAAATGACTAATGTCCATAAGGCCATGGGGTGAGTGTGTTGTAAAGATTCTGCTTGTATTGTTTTGGACTGCAGAAGCAGAACATTTCTTGAAATGTGGATTCTATTCAACATGACAATGTACAAGACTAGAAAATTGAAAAACAGTTAAATCATATCAAAAGTCCCTACTACACATATAACATTCTGAGGTACACGTTTCTTAATCAATCCTGAGACTGATTTTCTGTGATCTCCTATCATGTTTATAACACTGTTTAATACATTAGATGTTGTTTATGCTGTTCTATACAGACATGTGACTTACACTCCATGTAACATGGCTCACTCTAATTGGTCAGTTGTTTTGTCATTCACTTGTAGTGGGGTCAGTTAAGAAGCCAGCATAACTGTAGGAAGTCACTGACAAAGAAATAAGTCTAACTAAATCTGTATTGTTTAAATTGTTTAATGTTGGCTTAAGCAACTGACTATCTGGTTAGTTCCTTTGTCAGTTTCTAGCTTGCTGTGGGGGTAAATTAAGAAACAAGAGCATCTTCAATAAGTCACTGACAAAGAATTATGGCTGATTAAGTCTGTAGTAAGTCACTGACAAAGAAATAAGGCTGACTAAGTCTGTAGTAAGTCACTGGCAAAGAAATAAGGCTGACTAAGTCTGTAGTAAGTCACTGACAAAGAAATAAGGCTAAGTTTGTAGGAAGTCACTGACAAAGAAATAAGGCTGACTAAGTCTATAGTAAGTCACTGACAAAGAAATAAGGCTGACTAAGTCTGCAGTAAGTCACTGACAAAGAAATAAGGCTGACTAAGTTTGTAATAAGTCACTGACAAAGAAATAAGGCTGACTAAGTCTGCAATAAGTCACTGGCAAAGAAATAATGCTAAGTCTGCAATAAGTCACTGGCAAAGACATAAGGCTGACTAAGTCTGTATTAAGTCTCTGACAAATAAAAAATCAAAATAAAGAGAATTTTACTCTTTTCTCAGAGTTAAATTTACCATACAAGCTTGTAGGAATTGAATTGTATAATTTGGTTTGACAAAAGAAATTATGGAACATAAATTGCAAGAATGTTATCTCCACTTCAAAAAAACTGCATTTCTTATACAACCACTGTGTTGACATTTTTTCTGGGTCGTGACCTACTCTGTAGAATTATGGCTATGTCACATGAAACACTTAAACTATAAGCTAAAACTTTACTTTCAGTATTGCTTTCATCTGCCCGATTCATGCATTAGGCCTGTCAAATGACAGCAGAGAAGCCTGCTGTAGGTAGGGTACATATGTCTGTCTTGATATGGATGATTTTTGTATTAGACATGTCAAAGTATGGCTGAGCAGTCAGCTGTAGGTAGGGTACATATGTATATTTTGATATGGATGATTTTTGTATTAGACATGTCAAAGGATGGCTGACCAGTCTACTGTAGGTAGGGTACATATGTCAATTTTGATATGGATGATTTTTGTATTAGACATGTCAGAGGATGGCTGACCAGTCTGCTGTAGGTAGGGTACATATGTCAGTCTTGATATGGATGATTTTTGTATTAGACATGTCAAAGGATGGCTGACCAGTCTGCTGTAGGTAGTGTACATATATCTAATTTGATATGGATGATTCTTGTATTAGACATGTCAAAGGATGGCTGACCAGTCTACTGTATGTAGGGTACATATGTCAGTTTTGATATGGATGATTTTTGTATTAGACATGTCACAGGATGGCTGACCAGTCTGCTGTAGGTAGGGTACATATGTCAGTCTTGATATGGATGATTTTTGTATTAGACATGTCACAGGATGGCTGACCAGTCTGCTGTAGGTAGTGTACATATATCTAATTTGATATGGATGATTCTTGTATTAGACATGTCAAAGGATGGCTGACCAGTCTACTGTAGGTAGGGTACATATGTCTATTTTGAAATGGATGATTCTTGATATGGATGATTTTTGTATTAGACATGTCAGAGGATGGCTTACCAGTCTGCTGTTGGTAGGGTACATATGTCTCTCTTGATATGGATGATTTTTGTATTAGACCTGTCAGAGGATGGCTGACCAGTCTACTGTAGGTAGTGTACATATATCTAATTTGATATGGATGATTTTTGTATTAGACCTGTCAGAGGATGGCTGACCAGTCTACTGTAGGTAGGGTACATATGTCAGTCTTGATATGGATGATCTTTGTATTAGACATGTCAAAGGATGGCTGACCAGTCTGCTGTAGGTAGGGTATATATGTCTATTTTGGTATTGATGATTTTTTCATTAGTCATACCAAAGGATTGCAGATGAGTCTGCTGTAAGTAGGATATATATATATGTCTGTCTTGATATGGATGATTCATGTTTTTCTTTTCCATCTGTAGTTCTCCAATGGTGCCATCTGGGATCGGGAGGGTTATGCCTATGTAAGTCATATCACTTGAGTTGTATTTTTTCTCTAAAATTCTCTACAAAATATCTTAACATCTTATATGGAAGAGGAGACATTTCAAAAGTTAAGAGAGAAGAATCAAAACTTGATGTCAACTGGAGTTCGATCTCCAGTCATGATATTGCATTTGGCATTATGTTCTGCTGCCTTTATTTTCTTTAAAAGAACTTTGATAAGATTGCTTTCCATATTTGAATTGAGACTTTTGTCAGGGACTTGTACATGCAGGTATTGGAAACTCTCTTGCCCCTTGCAGTAGATTGTGTTCACACTAGTTCATGCATTGAAGTTACCTAGTAAGCAAGTGCACTAAGGTGGTTCTTACATGCAGTGAATTGTTTAAACTGTCAACCAATTAGACCAATTAACTTAAAAACTCAAAAACAAGTTGTAAAATTCCAGTCCTTTTCAAACTTTATATAAAGAACAATATTTTATTTCACATTCAGTTATATCATATAACATGTAGTAAAAAAAATACCTTTTGTATAGAGAGGCACTTCTTGCATGTAGTGAATTGCTTACACTATCAACTAGCAGTTTAACTTTTGAAATTCAATAGCATGAATGTTACATTGTCAATCCACATGATATCGGTTATTTCCTTTAACATGCAGTAACAAAAAGCTTATGTGGAGAATGCGTGTGTGTGATTTGGATTTTTAACATAGCTTTAAGAAACTTTCAGTCAGATCGCTACAGTGTCTGCAGTGTGACAGTTTATAGTGATGTCTAGCACTGGGGCATCATGCCGCAGACATGTAGCACGATGTCCCAGCCAGTCACATTATCCTGACACCAGGTGGACCAGTTCTAACACTAACCTCTTAATGCTGAGCGCCAAGCGAGGCAGCTGTTAGTACCATTTTTGTAAGTCTTTAGTATGACTCGGCCGGGAATTGAACCCACAGCCTCCCACATCTGAGGTGGATGCTCTAACCACTAATCCACCAGAGTGGTACCCTTGTGTGGAAAAAGGTATCATGTCTAACCTAATCCTAAAGGTCACGTTCTGAAGCTCTTTTACTTTTGACCAGTTGTAGCCAAAACATAAATGTCTGTTACAGAGAAACTACATGGAATGATCTGTTTATAACTTTAAACAAAGGACAGACATATATGCATATTTAAATATTTTTACTATTCATCTTAAAACAGCCAGCATAAGCTGTCGGTGCTTTTCATGCACTGCTTTTCTTGCAGTCCCACTAAATCACAGATGATTTGTTAGGTACATATTATGTCATTCAGGCATTGCAATATCGATCAGGAGTTTCCAGTCCCAACATGTACAAGTACTGTACCCGCTTTTATTTACAAAAATTGGTATTTTGGTTTCTTTTATCGCAACTAATTTTAGAATACGGGAGACTTGGGTATTGCTGATTTTTGTGTCAACAATGGTTAAAGTCATTGGTGAAAGCTTTTTTGTATGGTCACAAGTCCTAGACCCATAAATGGGATAACACTTATACTTTAATTATAGATCAGTAAGCATTGTCCTCTGTATCCATGCACGGCATCACTGACCTTCAGACAAGGTCAAGGTCATTTGAAAAGCTTACATTAGTTTTGATTTTAAGTCCCATACCCATGGAGGGATGGCAATAAAGCCTGAACTGTCAAATACATTAGCACTGCCTTTTTTAAATCCATAGATATCTAAACCTTAGGTCAAGGTCATTATCTGTATCAGTCTGGGGAGCAAGTGAAACAAATTATTTTTTTAGAATTCTTGTTTAGATATCACATTTCTAATGTTTGCAGATTTTTGGAATTTGGCTGATGGTATTATCATTGGAAACTACAGATTGGAATCTTCAAATATAGATTATTCAGAACTTTCAATATATTGGAAGTTCCAGCTAATGATTAGAAGTGTTTCACCGCCAGATTTTTTCAGAGGTCTTAGCTTCCCATTATTTAATTTTGGTTGAAAAATCTATTCATGATGTAAAAGAAATCATAGTTTTTTCCAACATATTTATAATTCAACCCACTTGCAAATTAAGCTAAAGACTCAGGCCTTGTTATCACTTTATCAGTGTTTCTGTCATACCTTATGGTTTCCATAACGTCCCTTCCCCCAGAATTAGTTGGTATAAAAGACTGACTAATTGCACTTTCTAAAAATGGCTTTTAAAATAGTGCATTATCATTAAAACAGATTTATCTTTTAAAGATGGTTTACCAGTAAATGAGTAGAACAGATCAGATCCAATGCTATTATGAGCAAAAGTAGGTATATTTGCAGTCTAATGATATTCATTAGTAGAATCAGGCATCCTTGGAGTCCTGTGTTATTTATTAGCAGAAATAGGCATCCTTGCACTGACGTAAAGAGCTAGTGGGTAAAGTAAAAGTTGTTATGAAAGGCCATTGTCTTACAAGACTGCCTGTCAAAAAAGCCTGCTGTTTTGGAAGGCTGTTTTTCATTAAAGACCACTTTTAAAAGGCTGCTTTTCATAAAGACCAGATTTGGAAGGATCACTGTTTTATAAGAAATGCATATCATGAGAGAATACTCTTTTTGGTTGACTGCCTGTCATGAAAGTCCACTATTTTGGATGACTGCCTGTCATGAAAGTCCACTATTTTGGATGACTGCCTGCCATGAAAGTCCACTATTTTGGATGACTGTCTTTTACTGCCAATCATGAAAAGAATTCAATTTTTGGAAGACTGCCTGCCATGAAAAACCACTGTTTCAGAAGACTGTCAAGAAAGCAACTGTTTTGGAGGATCACCAGTCATAAAATCCCACTATTTTGGAAGAGGTCTAGTCTTGAAAGCCCATGCACTGTTTTGGAAAACTACTTTTAATGAAAGTCCACTGTTTTTGAAGACTGTTTGTTAATAACTTGTTTTTCAATACTACCCCTGTTATGTCCTATAAAGAAAACTCAATAGTAGTTAAGTTCTATGATGAGCATTGTCAATACTACAGCTATGTACAGTCCTAATTGGGTTTGACAGTGCATCTACCAGTTTTAACCAGATCAAAGTGGTTTCATCCGGTTCAAACCATTTTATCCTGGTTATCCATGGTGGTTATCTTATGATTTCTTGGTGGTTATCTTATGATTTCTTGTTGGTACTAAATAAACATGGTACTGACTTGACATCCAATGTGGTTATCATGTGGCGTTATACATGTTCAGATTGCACAACCTGTCATGTCATATCTGTTGCAAAGTCTGATTCTGTTTCAAAAGTTTAAAAGGACTACATTGATTTGAAACCAGATTTTGTTTACACGTTAAAACTGCATTGATCTGATACCAAATTTTGATTGCACTTGAAACTTTAGAAGGACTGCATTGAGTTTAATCCAAGAGTTGATTACACTTATAAGCATTAGAAGACAGCATAATTGTTTTGAATTCAAATTTTGATTGCACTTAAATCTTTAGAATGCCTTGATTTCAATCCAATGTTTGTTTGCACTTTAAAACTTTGGAATACTGTATTGTTTTGAATCCAAATATTGATAACTCTTAAAAACTTAAAAAGAACTGCATTGATTTGAATCCAAAGTTTGCTTAAACTTGAAAGTTTTTGAAGACTTAATTTGAAACCAAATTTTGATTACACTTAAAAGTTTAGAGGGACTGCATTGATTTGAATCCAAATTTAGCTTAGGGTTTAGAAGGACTGCATGGATTTGAATCCAAATTTAGCTTAGGCTTTAGAGGGACTGCATGGATTTGAATCCAAATTTAGCTTATTCTTTAGAGGGACTGCATTGATTTGAATCCAAATTTAGCTTAAGCTTTAGAAGGACTGCATTGATTTAAAACCAAATTTTACATAATGCCCCAAAAATGTGTGTGTTTCATATTGCACTGTTTTTAAAATTATGGTAAGTCTAAAATTAGGGTAGTTATTTTTTTCTTCATAAACATTATATGTATTTTAAGGATTAAATGTGTGGGTCAGCAGCAAAAAACATGGAAGCATTTATTTTTTGGCCTATGGCTTTTCATTAAGAAGATGTGGGTCAAGATCCCAGAGTTCCACATTTTCTGACATAATTTAAAGGTGTTATGGTCCCTGAATGACTTCAAACTTTGCCCTTTATTGCATGTTATTAGTGTTGGAATCTGTGGTGTAATGGTGTATATCTAGCTGGTTTTGTTTATGATTTCAGGTATTTATATTAAACACATATCATTTTTCTTCTTCAGGTTCAACCAGTTATTCATAATGATCAGTTACGATTGGTTTCTGGAAGAGCTAGGAAAGAAAATGAAAATAAGCATGCAATTAGAATTAGGTAAGGAGTCTTTACTTATATAATTACTTGTGAGTTTCTGTCTAGCAAGTCGTTGGCCAGAAGTTGGACATACTGGTCAACTGGCATCCATGTGCATGTCCACTAATACATCTGTCTGTTTTATAATCCACATGTCAGATTAGCTTTCATGTTATATTTATACCTGAATTCCAGTACAGTGAAACCTGTCTTGAGAGACCACTGCTATGAGAGACCACCTGTTTTGAGAGACCAGATTTTCCATGCACAGATTCATTGATCATTTAGTGTTATGACCTGTTATGAGAGACCACCTGTCTTGAGAGACCAGTATTTGTTGGTAGAAGGGGTGGTCTTTCAAGACAGGTTCTACTGTACCTTTTTTAACCACATACTTCAGAAATTTTTGAGACTATAAGCAAAATAGTGGCAAGTTGAAGGCTGAAATGCAGCCATGCATATAAAAAAATGAAGTGAATTTCATATCCATGGTAAATGTAAATAAAATGCAAATGAAAAACAAAATCCAGATTTGCTAAAATTACCTATTTCATGGTTTGTGGAAAGTCAGAAAAGCTGTTTTGCTATAAATATATTTACTGATGAATCATATAAGTGTAAATACAATTCATTATTGATTTTGTCTATTTGAATTTAACTCTTTGTGAACCAGACAAATTGTTTTCCATATTTTGCTTTTATTCAGCTAGAGTTTGTTCATTCATGTTTTCTGTATTAATTCCCACTCCAATTTGGCCGGGATTTTGCTTTCCAACTGCATGTACTAATTGCTTGGATTAATGTCAGATTGTCATTTGTGGAAGTTACTTTCGTGAACAATTAAGTTATTTACATAAGAATTTTTTGTTGTACTGATGGCCATCAACATGAGAATGTTAGAATCAGTTGACAACAGGGAAAGACTTTAAACAATTTTAAATTACCTAGTATATTATTTATATTAAAATGGACTTCTGAAAATTTGATTGCCTTTTGTGATTTTAGTTGTTAAAATCAGCATGGCATAACATCTGTCTCTAAATTTGTGAAAAACTTACGTTAAATAGCTCATTACACATATACATAACACTAATTCCCTGTTCGCAGGTAGATAATTTTAAACTACAGTTGACTTCACTTAACTGCATATCGGTTAACTGCACACTCCGGATAACTGCACGTAGTCACGCCGGTCCCGGTTTTTCCCAATGCTTTTCAATGGGAACAAACTTCAGATAACTGCACTTCGCTTAAATGCACACTCCGGATAATAGCACGATAAATGTTCTGCCCGTGGCACATTATTCATTACAATTTTACTCCGGTTAACTGCACAATGTATAGTCAGGATCAGTTATTGCCAGTCCACTGCTGTAGCGCTTCAAATAAGCCGACAATTAAGCCGGTAAATGCAACTTTGAAAATGATTGACATGTAAAGGACGCCATAGGTGGTAGATACATGTATATTCCCGCCCACCAGGGAGCAATAGCGTGGGAACAATCATATGTTGCAGTAGATGACGGTCTTCACACAGAAGGTGAAATCGACGACTCAACCATCGTTGCAACTCTTACAGAGACAAAACAAGAAGAAAATGATGAAAGTGATGACGATGCAGTAGATGACCAGGTTTCATCTAAAGTCGGTATTCAGTCACTCCAGAATTTATGCAGATTCATGGAACAGACAGAATGTGAGCTGTTTGAACCGTTTTACAAAATAGAGTCGGCAATTCACCAACTTATTAGTAAAACTTGTGTGCAGACATCAATTGCCGATTTCTTTCGGAAATCGTCAATTTTATTCTGTTTGATTTAACAATATGATGTTAGTGCTGTTCATTGTAGACTCTTGTTTCATTTAAGTAAACATTGAAAGAGTGGATTCTAATCATCTTTATACGTTATTCTTCACCCATATTCGTGCCGTGCTGATTTAAAGCTGTACTGTACCGTACTTCACTTAACTGCACACTCCGTTTAACTGCACAGTCTCGTGACGGGCCCAAGGCTGTGCAGTTAACTGGAGTCGACTGTATTTGTTTCATTAAATACATAATGAGTCAACATAATACCTTCCTTCACATCTGATTTTCACATGTATTTGTTAATGTTAACAGGAAATTGTATGGAAATAGTAGTAGTTTTTGAAAGAACCAATCATTGCTGAATTTACTTGTACTTGGCAGAGGCCCCGAGTGGCTGAGTGGTCTAAAGCGCTCTCCGTTATGGATTACTGCCATCTCACCTCTGTCTGTGTGGGTTCGAGTCTCGGATTTGGCCAATGTGGGTATGTGAGAAAGCTTGCCAGTAGCTTCTCATGGGTTGGTGGTTCTTTCCGGGGTTTTCCCGGGTTCTTCCTCCACCATTAATACTGGCCGCCATGTATAGCCTATCTTGTGCTGAAAAATGGCGTTAAACCCTGCAACAACAACAACTTGTACTTGGCCAATGAAAACACATCTTTCAAAACCATATAGGTCAACATTTATACATATTCCACATACATGGTTTATTAGTGAGTTGATTATGAGCTAATTATACTTAATCAAAGGGCCATGCCCGGTGACCATGTGGTCTAAAGCTGTAGTCTTTACCAGTAGAGGCCGACCAAAACTAAATTTCTGGTTTTGGCCGAAAACGAAACCAGACCGAAAGTTATAAATTGACTTTTGGCTGAAAGTGAAGCCGAAACCGAAAGATAAACCGATTTGCCGAAGACAAGATTTATTAAATAGGCCTGGGTCATGATGCAGTGCTACACTTCAACAACTGAGTAGGGTAACATGTCGATAACGATCAAGTCCATTATGCACTTATCAACTCGCTGAACTGCAGCGTGGTCATCAGGCCAGACCATTCTGCTCTCGACCATTGATGTCAAGGATGTCTGCACAAAATTCGGTAATACATGTTTAGTCGCTTTCTCTTCCAACATCATCTTTTTCGAGGCATGCTCTACTCCGTCGTTGATGGACCTCTTGAGATACGTACCATGAAACTCCTTGAAGCAGTTGGCCAGATGACCTTTCAAGCCTGAAACTGTCTGAAGCCTTGGTTTATCGCTGCCAAGGGATAACAGTTTGTTGCATTCTTTGCACTGCGCTTTGCTTGCATCAGAATTGATTTTGTCAAGTAATCCCACACTACATTTTTCGACATTCTTTGCGGTGATTCACTAACCCATTTATTATTAATTTCAGTTTTGTACTTCACACAGATTAATTCGCTACAGTTTAACTAACTGAAATTATCAATATTGTCAGACTTTGAAATCTCTATATTCAACACGCGAGTAGACTAAAATGCAACAGTGCCTAGAATTGCCTAGCACCGACTGATTGGCCGGCAAGCAGAGTAATAGACACAGCACTAGCATTGCATTCTGAAAGTTAAAATAGATCTTCATCTGATGACCGAAAGTCAATATCAGTTTTGGCCGAAACCGAAAACAAACTGAAAGCTAACTTTTTGGCTTCAGCCGAAACAGAAACTATGCCGAAAGAGACCATTTGTCAACTTTTGGCACCGAAACCGAATTTTGGTCGGCCTTTATTTACCAATCACTTTCATCTCACATCAGTCCATATGCATTTAAATCTTAGACTCCGACAATGTGGGTATGTGAGAAAGCTTGCCAATAGCTTCCTGTGGGCCAGAGGTTTTTACTTTGGTTTTCCCCAGTATATTCTCTACCAGTTACACTCACTATCATGTATAGCCTATCATGTGCTGAAAAATGGCATTAAACCAACAACAGCAACACTTAATCAAGATGTCAGTTATTTACAAAAGTACCATTTAGTGGAAGATTAGACTCTGTCAACCTCAGACAATAATAAAAATGCCATTAAAAAAAATGGTGCACAATTTAAAAAATTTCATCCAGTTGACACTGAATTTCCTTAAGGTGGTTAAGTTGGCCAGAAAAGTGCCATTTACAGCAAAATCATTGCGTAAACAAAAGCCCTTTGGAAGATAGAATATAGTTTCTCAAAATAAAACAACAAAATGTAGATGACAAGAACCTAGTCGTCAATTAGATGATAAATGATGGCATTTTAATATGAGAGAAAAGAAAGGTGCAGATAATTCATTAAGATTTATGTTCATTGTTATTGTATTGGTAAAAATGTTGAAGGAATTTAGGAATCCCGAATTCAGTGAGTTATCAGTGAATTCAGTGTCACTTCCTCCATTGGAGGAATGGATATATCACTTATTCTCATTGGACCTTATTTGTTACTGACAGTACAGGTATTTATTGACAGAATCATAGCTTATTTGTTACTGACAGTACAGGTATTTATTGACAGAATCATAGCTTATTTGTTACTGACAGTACAGGTATTTATTGACAGAATCATAGCTTATTTGTTACTGACAGTACAGGTATTTATTGACAGAATCATAGCTTATTTGTTACTGACAGTGCAGGTATTTATTGACAGAATCATAGCTTATTTGTTACTGACAGTACAGGTATTTATTGACAGAATCATAGCTTATTTGTTACTGACAGTACAGGTATTTATTGACAGAATCATAGCTTATTTGTTACTGACAGTACAGGTATTTATTGACAGAATCATAGCTTCATGATTTTTAGTTAAAATACAAAAGTATTAAACCATATGGTACTGGAATATTGACAAAAACAGAATCAGCTGTTTCAAAACATCAAAAAATCTGATAAATTGGCCACTTCACTTCATAAATTTTGAACACACTTGCAGAAACAATATCCACAAAATCTTCAACGTTCAAAACTGGAGAGAAAAGGTCTCTCAAAATTGTATGTCGGCTTTTACTGAACATTTTCAGTAAGATCTGGGAAACAGCTTTGTTTTGATGCAGATTCCACAGAATCACTATTGACTGTATAAATAGGTCTAGAGTGTTTATTAGAGAAGTTTTTATAAGGAAATAACATATTTATTTTTACCTAGATAATGCAAATGACACCACAAGGGGTTATGGTATTATAATTGACCTATTAAGCGTAAGGTGCTTCTTGTGTATCTTTCTATCCAAGTTTCTGAAAGGTAGATATTTCATTATTAAGATAGCTACGGCCCTTTCTGAAAATATCGTCATATATGCATGCCTCAGATCAACATACTTTTAGACACCAATTTCAACATCAAAATGGATCCCTTCCACAATAGAGTTGTCAAAATAATGCACTACTCCCTTAATGCTTCTCCACTGCATGTCTTAACCCAACCCCATGAGACCAAGAAATAACAATCCAAACCCCCAGGGACCAAAAAGTAACAAGGGAAGTGCACATGCTTCTCCACTGCATGTCTTAACCCAACCCCTGAGACCAAGAAATAACAATCCAGACCCCCAGGGACCAAAAAGTAACAAGGGAAGTGCACATGCTCCTCCACTGCTTGTCTTAACCCAACCCCCTGAGACATGAAATAACAATCCAAACCCCCAGGGACCAAGAAGTTATAAGGGAAGTGCACATGTTCCTCCACCGCATATCTTAACCCAACCCCCTGAGACCAAGAAATAACAATCCAAACCCCCAGGGACCAAGAAGTTATAAGGGAAGTGCACATGCTTTCTACAGCATGTTTTAACCCATCCCCAAATCCCAAGAACTAATAGGTGCATATGCTCATTTTCTCAACTTTCCTATCCAAACAACATTCTCATTAACTGTAACAATATTAGATGAAATTTTGACCAGTGAAAATGTCACTGATGCTTTCTGGTGGTGTCACTTTAATAAATAAGTACCAATTAAATAAGTTTAGTCAAGTGAAGTTCATGTTTTATTTATATTGTTTGATTTGGTTTCAGTGCAGTTATGATAATGCAATATGCCCACTTGTATTCAGATGTGACAATTATCAATCTGCCATCACAGCTATGTCCATGAGCATTTCTTTGAGCACCTAATTAAGTGCTGATTTTTGTGATCTCTGACTTGCAGAAGTATTTGCTATATTGATACACTCGAGTTAAAATAGACCATGCTAAATTCCACAGCTAAAAGTGATTCTTATTCTATGTTATCATTCTGTATTTTGTATGTGGCTTATACATCAGAATCTACATAAGTATACACTACATGAGTAATGTTGTCTTGACAAATTTCTGTTTGTTTCCAAAATAATGGAAGTAACTTCCAGTATGCCAACTAGCGACATTTCAGGAGATTATAGCTTAGCACCACGAAACAATTTTGTACTGTGGTACCAAGCTATGCCTGAGTTGTATTTGGGATCAACAGTTTAATGTTCTGGGGCCTGATACTTTTTAATTTAATTTCTATCAATAGCTGGAAAAATATCTTGGTCTGATTATATTCATGATTTTATTTGGAAAGACCTTATACAGGTAAAACTCTGTAATAAGGCAATTCGTTATAACATGATTCCATTTGTAACATGATGGCAGAATGGCTTGCATTTTTTAATTTAAGGTGACCGCTATTTTGAACATCATAAATGCATGCTCTCGGAAAAGCCGATCATTCGTATCCTTGCAGATTATATGATCAAGAGGTTAGTTGAAACTGATGACATTGAAATTTCAATGCACAGTTTCTATGGGGAAGTTTTTTGAAACATCTGACATTGTTTTAAATACTGTATGCAATGTACAAGTTTTGACACTGTCTTAAATAAATTTGTCTGAATTGGTAGTTGGTAGGTTTAAACAACAATTTTTGATTTTACCTATTCCGGGGACCAAAAAGTAATAAGGGAAGTGCACATGCTTCACTACTGCATGTCTGAACCCAACCCCCAGAGACCAAGAAATAACAATTCAACCCCCTGAGACCAAGAAATAACAATCCAAACCCCTAGGGACCAACCAAAAAGTAATAAGGGAAGTGCACATGCTCCTCCACTGCATGTCTTAACCCAACCCCTGAGACCAAGAAAAAACAATCCAAACCCCCAGGGACCAAAGAGTAACAAGGGAAGTGCACATGCTCCTCCACTGCATGTCTTAACCCAACCCCTGAGACCAAGAAATAACAATCCAAACCCCCAGGGACCAAAGAGTAATAAGGGAAGTGCACATGCTCCTCCACTGCATGTCTTAACCCAACCCCTGAGACCAAGAAATAACAATCCAAACCCCCAGGGACCAAAGAGTAATAAGGGAAGTGCACATGCTCCTCCACTGCATGTCTTAACCCAACTCCATGAGACATGAAATAACAATCCAAACCCCCAGGGACCAAGAAGTTATAAGGGAAGTGCACATGATTTCTACAGCATGTTTTAACCCATCCCCAGAGGCCAAGAACTAATAAGTGCATATGCATCTTCACTGCATGTTTTAACCCAACCCCCAGGGACCAAGAAGCAGTAAGGGAAGTACAGATGCTTCTCTTCTGCATCTTTCTTGTTTCTTTTACCCCATGCCAATGTATTAATCATAAATGACCATTTTGTTTCATTTGGTTTTCAGGGCCTATGCCAATGGAGATGACTTGACGTCAGGGTGTACAGTTTGTATTGATCGCAAATTACACGATATGGACATGATTAAGGATATATTGGCCATGAAGCTGAACATACGAGCAGAAAGGTAATATACTCAACTTGTATTATGCACACACAATTCATGCATGATTTTGTTCTATATGGATCTAGAATTCTGGAATCCAAGTGTCTGGTTTGGGACTTAAAGTAATCAAGTTACTTCCCCTTATGTTCTATATAAAGTTACTTCCCTTTATGTTCTACTGAGATAGTGCAAGATGCACAAAATGATAATCTAACCCAGGGTTCTTTGGCACAAAGAGTGAAAATCAAATGTATGGTTTGGTATTCTTTTCGTTATGGACACTGTTTGAGGTCAATCTTTGAGAAAGTTCCAGCTGAGGCTTGTCGAAGATTCTTATCCCGTATGCTTGCGAACAGAGAAACACATATCTGTTATGGAATAATCTACTGGCAGATCAGGTACTGCATTGTTATTTTTAGTGATTGAATTGAGTTTTAAGTACCCTGATTGGTTGAATTGAGTTGTATGTACCCTGATTGGTTGAATTGAGTTTTATGTACCCTGATTGGTTGAATTGAGTTTTATGTACCCTGATTGGTTGAATTGAATTGTATGTACCCGATTGGTTGAATTGAGTTGTATGTACCCTGATTGGTTGAATTGAATTTTATGTTCCCTGATTGGTTGAATTGAATTGTATGTACCCTGATTGGTTGAATTGAGTTTTATGTACCCTGATTCGTTGAATTAAATTGTATGTACCTGATTGGTTGAATTGAGTTCTATGTACCCTGATTGGTTGAATTGAGTTGTATGTACCCGGAATGGTTGAATTAAATTTAATGTACCCTGATTGATTGAATTGAGCTGTATGTATCCTGATTGGTTGAACTGAGATTGAGTTGTATGTACCCTGATTGATTGAATTGAGCTGTATGTACCCTGATTGGTTGAATTGAATTGTATTTACTCTGATTGGTTGGCACATTTTACAACAGTAGATCTGGATCTTTTCTGTTTGCTGTTATGCACTAGTTTATCTAAACAAAAATGTCAGTTTACTGGAAATATCAGTATTTTTATATCAATAAATGTTAGCAAACTACTATTGAGCATGAATTTTTAGCAGTAATGGTTTGAAACTATATAAACAATACTGATTTACGTTAATGCGAAATGATTTTATGGTGTCTATAATACAGTAGTTGTTCCACTCCTCTGGTGGCCTAGTGGTTAGAGTGTCCTCCTCGGATATTGGAGATTGTGGGTTTGATCCCCTGCAGAATCATACCAAAGACTTTTAAAAATGGTACTAACAGCTGCCTCGCTTGGCGCTCAGCATTAAGAGGTTAGTGTTAGGACTGGTCGGCCTGGTGTCAGGATAATGTGACTGGGTGGAACATGATGCTCTAGTGCTGGACATCACTATAAACTGCCACATTGCAGACATCGTAGCGATATGACTTAATTGTTTTTTAAAGCTACATTAAAATCCTAATCACACACACACACACACACACACCAACACACATTTCATGATTTCTGACATATACCTTTAAGTTGCTAAACTTTGTTTTCTTTGGCAATCAGGATTTTCAGGCTTGATGGAACAGAAATCCTTGACTCGGCAGGGTTCGAGGCAGACATGAGGGTAGTCTGCGTTCCAAGGTATGAGGAATATCGTGGGGAAAAATTCAACAGATTTTATGGAGAAATTCGACCAAACCTCACCACATCACCCAGGCCAACATTCCCAGCAAAGTAAGTATTTAAAACCCTATTGAAAAAACAATCTAGAGCCAAACATGGAGATATTGCTTTCAAAATAATCCATCAAAGAAAGGATTTAAGTATATATTGCCTTCAAAATAATCCACAACCAGAAAAGGATTTAAATAGATATTGCCTCAAAATAATCCACAGCCAAAAGAGGATTTAAGTAGATATTGCCTAAAAATAACTCACAACCAATTTTTTGTATATATGGATATTGTCTTACGAAAAATCAACAGCCAAGAAAGTATTGCCTTAAAAATAATTCAGTCAAAAATATTTTTGTGCAGATAGTGCTTTTTGTTACACCATGTTTGATGATTGTTCACCTTTTCTACTATTGATTGGTGCTGATTGTTATACCATTCAGCTTTGCTGATTTTCATTGGTGCTTATTGTTACAACATGTAGGGTGATCGTTCACTTTTTCTACTTTTGATTGGTGCTGATTGTTACAACATGCATGATGATCATTCATTCACCTTTGTTACTTTTGATGGTGCTTATTACCCCATTGTAATGTACACCCCATTGTAATGTACACCGATTCTACCCATAATAAATGGGATTAGTATGTGCTTTTTCACTACCTAAAGAATTTTTTAAGGTTCTTGCACCTGTAGTGCCGCACTTTTTTGACCTATTACATGCTCATGAAGTGAGCATTAGAACTATTTTAAAACTATTGATAGTTCACTTTTGAAAACACAGTAGTTCACAAGTAACAACTAGTATTCATTTATAGCATCAACCTATGTTAACATTTTCCATGTATCAGAAGCATTATTTCCATTGGCTTGTTATAGACCAGAAGTATTATTTCATTGACTCATTATAGATCAAAAGTATTATTTCTTTTGACTCATTATAGATCAGAAGTGTATTATTTCCATTGACTCATTATAGATTAGAAGTGTATTATTTCCACTGACTCATTATAGATCAGAAATGTATTATTTCCATTGACTCATTATTGATCAGAGGTATTATTTCCATTGACTCATTATAGATCAGAGGTCTGTTATTTCCATTGACTCATTATAGATCAGAGGTCTGTTATTTCCATTGACTCATTCTAGATTCAAAATCATTTTCATTCACAAGCTTACTACACAAGTCCCAAGAAAAATTTTTAATTTCTACTCATTCATCTTGACATAAGACTACTGTTACCACTATTTTGTTTTGTTTATTCGGGGAGAATACTCACATTTCTAACTCCAAAACCCCACACATTGACATGAATAACTGAGTGGATTCAAATGAGTAAATGAGTGAATTGTTTGGGCTGTGATGGTCCAGATATTCCCTGTGAGAAAGACAGGATGGATGTCGTCATTAATTGTCATCTTGGTTGAAAAGATTAACCTGTTTAATATATCATCGGTATCTTTACCGTAACTCACTGATGCTTGCAACATGGCTATTTATAGATTTGGTTTGCTGAAGTTGTGTAGCTTATTGGTCATTATGTGTAGTGTCCTAACTCGTTAGTTTGTGACCATTTTATGTATCCTCAAAATATCACATTTATAGAATGAATCCAGCCATTTCCTTTGGCCATTTTCATTTAAAAATATATTAATAAGAAAACCAATAATAAAGCAGTATTTCTTTTTCATTTACCCAATTTAAGGATTCAGCAAGAAATCATCTCATTTCGTACAAGTAGATGGGCCTTTCAATAAAGTTTAGGGAAAATGTTTTTCTCCATTGTAGTCTCTTTAATCTTCTATTAAAATGCCTATACAGACAGCTAAAAAGGGCAAGGGGTTGGTGGGGGAAGAGTGAAAATACTATAATGTTTTAGCAACAACGGCATGCAGCAATTTAGCAAAGTAGAATCAGTAAACTTTGAATAAGTGTTGATCCGGATCTGCCATTACATAATACACTGACAGATCAGGGTATATACTGTTCAGGAATAATAATTAAAATTGACAGATCAGGGTATATACTGTTCAGGAATAATAATTATAATAGACTGACAGATCAGGGTATATACTGTTCAGGAATAATAATTAAAATAGACTGACAGATAAGGGTATATACTGTTCAGGGATGATCATTACAATACACTGACAGATCAGGGCATATACTCTTCAGGGATGATCATTATAATAGACTGATAGATCACGGTATATACTGTTCAGGGATGATCATTAAAATAAACTGACAGATCAGGTATATACTATTCAGGGATAATCATTAAAATAGACTGACAGATCAGGGTATATACTGTTCATGATTGATAATTTTAATACATTGACAGATCAGGGTATATACTGTTCATGATTGATAATTATAATACACTGACAGATCAGAGTATATACTGTTCAGGGATGATCATTATAATACACTGACAGATCAGGGTATATACTGTTCAGGGATGATAATTACAATACACTGACAGATCAGGGTATATGCTGTCTCAGGGATGATCATTATAATAGACTGATAGATCACGGTATATACTGTTCAGGGATGATCATTAAAATAAACTGACAGATCAGGTATATACTATTCAGGGATAATCATTAAAATAGACTGACAGATCAGGGTATATACTGTTCATGCTTGATAATTATAATACACTGACAGATAAGGGTATATACTGTTCGGGGATGATCATTATAATAGACTGACAGATCAGGGTATATACTGTTCAGGGATGATCATTATAATACACTGACTTGTCAGGGTATATACTGTTCAGGGATGATAATTACAATACACTGACAGATCAGGGTATATACTGTTCAGTAATGATAATTATAATATACTGACAGATGATATATTCTTCAGATGTTGATGATAATATACTAACATATCAGAGTATATCCTGTTACAATGGTAATGCACTGACAGATCAAGATATATGCTGTTCAGTTATAATAACAATAATGATAATAATAATGAGCTAACAGATCAGGGTATATGCTGTGCAAACAAATTATAATTCTACTTACTGACAGATGAAGGCATATGCTCTTCAAAAATTATAATTATACTACACTGACAGATCAGGGTAAATGCTGCAAAAATGTTAATAATACACTGACAGATCAGGGTATTTGCTGTTAAACAATGTTAATAATACACTGACAGATCAAGGTATATGCTGTTCAGAAATGTTAACAGTACACTGGCAGATCAGGATATATTCTGTTCAGAAATGTTAACAATACACTGGCAGATCAGGGTATATTCTGTTCAGAAATGTTAACAATACACTGGCAGATCAAGATATATTCTGTTCAGAAATGTTAACAATACACTAACAGATCAGGGTATATGCTGTTCAAAAAAATGATAATTATTCTTACTGACAGATGAAGACATATGCTTTTCAAAAATTATAATTATACTACACTGACTGATCAGGGTATACGCTGCTTAAAATGTTAACAATACACTGGCAAATCAGGGTATATGCTGTTCAAAAATTATACTACACTGACAGATCATGTTATATGCTGTTAAAAAATTATACTACATTGATAAATCAGTGCGCATGCTGCTCAGATGGTAATAATAATATCCTGGCTGTAGCTGAAAGAGCATCTAATCACAAAAGAAAGAAAAAGTCAGGTTTGAGAAGATTGTAAAATTTGTCTACCAGCTTGTATAATTTTTCTCTACCTGTTCATAAAATAGAAAGGAGAAGGAAAAGCAGGAAAAGGCCAGTCTTCCTCAGAAGTAAGTAGCCCAGTTTATTGCTTTAAAACCTGCTGCTTGACATGGGGAAGTGGACAGTTTTTATAGGACTTAAACATTTTCTGTATCGATACATGATCTACTAATTTTCATGAATGGCCCTTACATCAGTGTAGCACTTTTGGTCCCTTTAAGGTCTGAATATATTAGCACTGACTATTACTTATTAACTCCTGTCTTTTCCCCAAAGTGACAACCCATTCATGATCTTTTACTTTTTTCAGCTGTAATAATTGTAGTTACCTTTTCAGTCTGTGATAATTGTGTTTACCTTTTCTGCCTGTGATAATTGTATTTACCTTTTCTACCTGTGATACATGTAATTGTAAATTTATAGAAAATCTATAGTAACTGAATATCTGACTCCTAATCCAAAGGTTATATGTTTGATAACCAGCCTGGGACTGTTGCCTGTTTGCCCATCAGTAAAGCAATTAGTTTTCATTTCCTGTGTGTGATGTAGCCAGTAATGCACTGTTAAAGTGCTGTTAAAGACCAACCAATCAGCGAATTAACATTAAAATCTCAAACCACTCCAAACCCACCTCATTCCAGCATACTTGCACCTCACTCCAGCATACTTGCACCTCATTCCAGCATACTCACACTGGTTCTCCTTGGTAGGCTGTGCTCATTATTTCATACTGAATTTTGAAAAAAAGTAAAACATGTGCAGTGCAATTTAGTATCAGAATATGTTGGCAAACAGTTGTTAAATGGTTCTGTAATTGTCAAGTTTTTAAAAATTGAACTTTTTGATGCACATAAGTATTTTATTTCTGCTTCAGTTTTAGTTGGTAATGTTTATCATGACATATAAGGTGCTTACCTGCATTTGTTTGTTGCTTTTCATGTCAGCTTTCATTTTTATTTATTGTAATAGTTCTATTAGGCTGCTTTTCTTCATCAAGCAAACACTCTTTCTGCTTAATTTCATTTAAAAATACTTTATTATACCACGTGAGCATACTTTCATCATCAGTATCAAGTCTCTTGAAGTGGATACAATTTTATATCAATGCCATACTAATTTCTGCTCATACAATGACTAGGAAATTTTCCTTGCTTTTATGAAACTTAGCTCTACTGGTCATTGACCAGAAAAGCTTATGGGATGGTCTGTTGTCTATCATACATCTGTCTGTTGTATGTCATCCAATGTCCATCTTTCCGGTAGCAAAGGTTTCTTATCATTACTTTTTGCATCTCCTTAGCTACTTAGAATATTGCCTTGAAACTTTACACACACATTTATCTTACGGTCTAGTTGGCCATTTATGAAAATGCTGCAGCTGAGACATCCAATATGGCCACCATGGCAGCCATCTTTAAAATCTTGTTAATGCTACTCCTCTTGAATTAATAGTCACATCAACGTGGTGTTTTCACTACAAGAATTCTAGTGATTCCTAGTTGGACCTAATGAAAATTTTGCTGATCTGACATCCAGTATGACCACCACACAAGCCATCAGGTTTTCACTAAAATACACCTTATGATGTATAGTTGGTGCTAAATAATAATGATGCCAATCTAACATCCATTATGACTACCATGGCAGCCATTTTAAAAGTCTTGTTATCAAATACTACTTGAACAGAAAGCCATATTGAAGTGAAGTTTTCACCAGAAGATTTATTTTGATGTCCTGTTGATCTTATATGAAAATGGTGCTGATCAGATTTCCTGTACGACTGCCACAGCAGCCATCTTGCAAATCTTGTTACTGTTACTGTTTCTCGATAAAATATAGTTATCTGTGTTCCAAACCTGATGGCAGTATCATCATGGCGTTTGCAGCAATTGACTTCTTATGATGTCTAGTTAATCCTAAATAAAAATGGTGACAGTCGTTCAACCAATATGGCTGGCATACATTCAATATGGCTGCCATGATGACTGTCTTAAAAATATTGCTGCCACTACTACACCTGAATGGATGATCATTATGGCTTCTAATGACGTCCACTTTGTCCTGAAATAAAATAATGCTAAGCAGAAATCCAATATGTATATCGTAGGAGCTTATTAATAAATCTTGCTATTGTGGAGGAATATCAGAGTTGGTTGAAACACTCGACAGTTAAAGGGAGGAAATGATCTTAAAAATAAATTATTGTAAAGTCTTTTCATCCAGTAGAGTGTTGGTCCCTTTGTGTAGTAATGGAATCGCTCCTCATTCTTTTGTTCCTAGATAGAACTTGTGTACTTTGGGATTAGTAGACAGTTTTTCTGTTTTGGAAGTATTGATTTCATGTAAGAAATAAGGAAACAGTTGATCCATATTAAGTATTCACAAGCTAGAAACTTAAATGTATTGGTTTGAACGTAAAAATCACTGAAAAAAATGGAATCATTATCCTTTAAACTAACGGCAAGAAGAAAAACACACAGTTCTCACATCTGCATGAATATCAGTGTTTTAATTAATTAGAGAATAAAATATCTAGAACTGAACTTGTAATTTCATATGTGAAAAAAAAATCATTTTTAACACAATTTTAACAGCTAAACTTAAAATGGAGAAAGTAAATAATGATGCATGTTAAACTGCTTAGCATTTGTGAACATTTAGCAATAAAAGGAGTGATATGGTCATTTGTTTTGAAGCATAGCTATAGAAAACATACCAAGTAGCGGTTGCTATAGAAAATGTACCAAGTAGTGGTTGCTATTACCGTTTCATGTTAGACAGGGCTAGCTTGTGCTAGATATTGTAGTGACAAAAAGGCATAACCACAAGATGTTTGATGTGGCCAGGTTTGTATTTTGCATAATATCTGTGCAAAAAATACCCAGAAATGATTGCAGTGGCCAGTTTGTTTAGGAATAGTAGTGGCAAAAAACATACTCGGAAGTGATTGATGTGGCCAGTTTGTCTTAGGCATAGTAGCGGCACAAAAATACCCAGAGGTAATCATTGCGGCCTGTTTGTGTTAGCAATAGTAGTGGTATAAAAACATCCCCAGAACTGATTGAAGTGGCCAGTTTTTGTTTGGCATAGTGGCTGCACAAAAACATACCCAGAAGTGATTGAAGTGGCCAGTTTTTGTTCAACGTAGTAGCAGCACGAAAATGTACTTAGAAGTGCTTGATATGGCTCGTTTGTGTTTGGCATTGCAAGTGCATAAAAATATATACTTGGTACGATTGATGTGGCTGGTTGGAGTTACGCATTGCAAGTGTATAAATATATACTTGGTACAATTGATGTGGCTGGTTGGAGTTACGCATTGCAAGTGCATAAAAATACACTTGGTATGATTGATGTGGCTGGTTGGAGTTAAGTATTGCAAGAGCATTAAAATATACTTGGTACGATTGATGTGGCTGGTTGGAGTTACGCATAGCAAGTGCATCACAATATACTCTGGTACAATGGATGTGGCTGTTTTTATTAGGCAACACGGGAAATTCAGTAGCAATTGATTTGGTTCATTTATGTTAGGGATAGTAATGGCACATAATGGCACATTTACCTATGATATGTATACACAAACTCAGAGATGTTTTTATTACTCATTTTCATAGCTATTGATATGATTTTTTATGTAGTTATTATCTTGTCCTTAATCAGCCATGCTTGTAATTGGGATTATTTGAAAAGGTGATGGCATTTTTGCCCTGTTTGATTATTCAGGTAAATCATCCAGATTTTAATGGCTGTCTTGAATTACAATTTTATTACTTTCATGTGGCAGTAATAACTTGTCAGGGATCATTCAAATGTTTAATGGATCCTATAACAGATATTTATCTCTTTATTGAGTCATACACATGTAAATGTGTGAAATTAAAAGCTATTTGATATGTTCTATTCCAAATAAATAAATGTTAATAACAATACATTGATTTTATTTTCATATCCACTTTTATAAGCTATGGTATACATGATAATAAATTTGATCGACCATAATGTCTTTATTTAGAGTAAAACGTACACCACATGCCATCAGCATAGATACAGGCCCAGAGATCATAAAAATCATGAGATGATTTCTACCAGTCTCACATGACTACTTTTGAAAGGTCTTTTCTGATTGGTTGATAACTGAAGTTCAGAGTTTTGTAATCAGCAGGCAAAGACTGGAAATTATGAAACTTCTAAGCTTGTGCTTGGGCTTGAGATTTTGTGTCAACCAATTAAAACACTTTTCTTTTGTACCACCACTTATGATTGGCTGAAGGTAAAAAGCAAGCTTGAGTCTGATGATCACCAGGTCAGTTCCACTATTATGTCATGCCATGTCAGGTCAGGGTCTGCCCTGTGTACTTTATTTATGATTGCAAGCAAGCTCCATAGACCCAGATCTACCAGCACATTGTATAAGAGAAAGTCTAGATCTCTGTTGTTTGCTATTGGATACTTCTTATATACAGATCAGTTGTCATGTTGGTTTAACACTGTAGTGAACATGAACTCGTTACTAAACCATCAATTAACATTTAAATAGAAATAAACAAAAAAAGAACCCATAAGAAATGGATATCAGAGTTAGATCACTATTGAATATGTTTGTGTAATGTATCATGAAATGCCCCTATAGAATGTATTGTGTAATGTGTCATAAAATACAGTCCCCATTGAATAAATTCTGTATAATGTATCATGAAATGCCCCTATAGAATGTATTGTGTAATGTGTCATAAAATGCAGTCCCCATTGAATAAATTCTGTATAATGTATCATGAAATGTCCTTATAGAATGTATTGTGTAATGTGTCATAAAATGCAGTCCCCATTGAATAAATTCTGTATAATGTATCATGAAATGTCCCTATTGAATGTATTGTGTAATGTGTCATAAAATGCAGTCCCCATTGAATAAATTCTGTATAATATGTGTCATGAAATGTCCCTATTGAATGTATTGCATAATGTATCATAAAATGTAGTCCCTTTTGAATAAATTCTGTATAATGTATCATGAAATGTCCCTATTGAATATGTTTGTGTAATGTATCATAAAATATCCCAACTGAATATATTTTGTTTAATGTGTCATGGTATGTCTGTTGAATGTAATGTGTAATGTATCACAAAATGTAGTCGCTTTTGAATGTTTTATATAATGTATCATGAAATGTCCCTATTGAACAACTGCTTTGTGTATTATATGACATGTAGTTCCCACTGTGCTTTTCAAAATTGATGAAAAAAATTAGAAGTATACGAACATTTATTATAAGCAATAATTTTGGCAGACTGTGTGCTTTTTGTGTAGACAGTGTGCTGTTTGTGTAGACACTGTGCTGTTTGTGTAGATTGTGTGCTGTTCATGTTATCAGTCTGCTGTTTGTGAAGACAGTGTGCTGTTTGTGTAGACAGTATGCTGTTCATGTTATCAGTCTGCTGTTTGTGAAGACAGTGTGCTGTTTGTGTAGACATTGTGCTGTTTTGTAGAGATGTATGCATAGTGGTACCGACCAAAAAAATGAACAATGTTATGGGTAGGTTTTAGCAGATGACATCATGGCATGCAGGGATGAAAAAATGCACTTTTATGATTGCCATTTTTGTGACAGTTTTGACCAAGACAGGGTTTATGAGCTTATTAACTTTAAGGTATCAGTCTAGTATTCTAATACATCATTATCTTCATGTATTGCCTCCCTCCTGATTGGTGTGGCTGCCATCAGAAAACAATACAGTACTTGTATGTTACACAAGTATGGTACAATACATCTTGTATTGATAACCCACTGCTGTGAGAGACCACCTGTCTTGAGAGACCAAATTCAGAATCAGCAGATTCATTTCTTATACAGTGTTATGACCTGTCATGAGGCACCACCAGTATTGGGAGGGCATAATTGGTAGGTGTGGACTGTATTTTAAGGTATTGTATTGTCACTATAACCAGATTACTAGATTTTGTACTGTATGGCTTCAGGTTTTTCTAAAGAATGTCTCTTCAGGTTGACTTTGTGTAGAATGGTTCAAAAATTGAAATTGATTTAAAGAAAGTAAATGGAAGAGGACATTTTCTATTATTAAGTAGGATTACTTAAGTAGAATTACTTAAGTATAATTACTTAAGTAGAATACTGTCTGAAGATACTAGTTAATGAGTGGCTGTTAATTTTAAAATGTAACTTTTTTGTTCTGGGCTGAATTCTACTTAATGAAATATTTGATGAAGATCTTTCAGCTGCAACACACACACACACACACACACACACTTATTGTAATTATGAGAGTTGGTTGTAAGTTGTATGGCATTGATTGATTGAGAATATCTGTGTACACTACGGTTGACTTTATTATTGCCAAGAAAAGTGCTGAAATAGTATCAGTTTTACATGTAGATCTCCATACGCTGTTTTAGCCTATTGTTCTATTTATAAATCTTAAATACTTAAATCATTATGTGTTAGAAATGTTTTTCACACATGGTCTAACCTGTTGTTTTTCAAACCAGTCTGTGGGGGCAAATATGGCTTATTTTAAAATAGATCAGTGATTATTATCTGTTTGGTTCTGACTGAATGGCATCTATTTAGTTTGCTACCATTGAACTACTCAATAATTCTGCCTAATTCTCCTCAGGTTTCTAAAGTTTGGATGATTTCCAAAAAAATTAAATTTCCTTTTGGTGCCAAATGTCAAATAGGTGTCAGCAAATTAACAAAATGTTGCAAATTATAAATGGCATTATGAATGCAGGCAATATTTGCTTATATGTCACAGTGCTAGAATGTATTATTGTAACACACTGTTGCAGTGCCATATTGCCACGATGTTACAGTAAACACGTGAGACATTATAGAACATTGCTGACATATTAGTAGCTTTTATCATTCAAAGAGTCTAAAATTGGCATGTGTAGTTAAGATAAATAGCTATATAGGATGGGAATAATTAAGATAAATGGCTATATAGATGATATATGGGCTTATATTATGGGTGTATGGATGGCTTCATCTTCATGAAAGCAAATTTGAAACATCTGAATCTAAGAAGTGGCATTTATAGTCTTTGTAGATATGAACTGAAATTGTGAGAAACTCATTATTTACTAGTAATGAGAGATTAAAAGATTAGTGCAAATAAGTTTGGCAGGTTACACAGTCATGTTTATTCCATATATAAATGGTTTAAAGTATCTAGGGGCACACAGTAAACCAGTTCTTGGTCCTGTATACACATATAAATGGTTGAAAGTATCTAGGGGCACACAGTAAACCAGTTCTTGGTCCTGTATACACATATAAATGGTTGAAAGTATCTAGGGGCACACAGTAAACCAGTTCTTGGTCCTGTATGCACATATAAATGGTTGAAAGTATCTAGGGGCACACAGTAAACCAGTTCTTGGTCCTGTATGCACATATAAATGGTTTAAAGTATCTAGGGGCACACAGTAAACCAGTTCTTGGTCCTGTATACACATATAAATGGTTTAAAGTATCTAGGGGCACACAGTAAACCAGTTCTTGGTCCTGTATACACATATAAATGATTTAAAGTATCAAGGGGCACACATTAAACCAGTTCTTGCTCCTGTATACACATATAAATGGTTTAAAGTATCTAGGGGCACACAGTAAACCAGTTCTTGGTCCTGTATACACATATAAATGGTTTAAAGTATCTAGGGGCACACAGTAAACCAGTTCTTGGTCCTGTATTCACATATAAATGGTTTAAAGTATCTAGGGGCACACACTAAACCAGTTCTTGGTCCTGTATACACATATAAATGGTTTAAAGTATCTAGGGGCACAAAGTAAACAAGTTCTTGGTCCTGTATACACATATAAATGGTTTAAAGTATCTAGGGGCACACAGTAAACCAGTTCTTGGTCCTGTATACACATATAAATGGTTTAAAGTATCTAGGGGCACACAGTAAACCAGTTCTTGGTCCTGTATACACTGCATGCCAGAACAAGTCAGGGGTGAAAGATAATCAAAGAACTTTTGCACCCAACATTAGAAAGCAGGTACAGTATAATATTCACCTATACCACCCACCACCACCCCCACCAAAAAATAAAATTAAAAAAGAATGTAAATGTTGAACATTTGTAATTGTTTACTAGTAGGAATATGGTCCATGACATGTATACATATAAGACTGTGGTCTTTGACATGTATACACACAGAACTGTCTTTTCATCCCATGACATGAAGACAGAAAGGACTCTGGTCCATAACATTTGTATACAAAGGCCTTGGTGCATGTATACACATAGAACTGTGGTCCATGATATGTATACAAATAGGACTGTGGTTCATGAAATGTATACACATAGAACTGTGGTCCAAGACATGTATACACATAGGACTGTGGTCCATGACATGTATACATATAGGACTGTGGTCCATGACATGTATATACATTGGACTGTGGTTCCTGACATATATGCACATAGGACTGTGGTCAGTGACATGTATACACATAGAACTGTGGTCCATGACATGTATACACATAGGACTGTGGTCCATGACATGTATACACATAGGACTGTGGTCCATGACATGTATACACATAGGACTGTGGTCCATGACAATTACTAGATTTGTACATGTAACATATACTAGTATTCATTGGTCCTTAATGACCATCGGACTGGAATTTTTGACATCATGCAGTACAAGGATTATTTTCATAACCCACAATTTGTTCTGTAGTATTTTGTTTCACATTATTGCTGCAACTGTAAACATACATCAGGTAAACAGTAAAACCGTTTGAATTCCTCGATTACTTTTACAGTCTTAACCATACCATGGCCACTAACATATAAGTTGATTTAGTAGTAAGCAACAGACCCTAGTCTGCCAGCACACAAGGTGACAGCAGTTGTGACTGTGTGTCATTATTTTGCACTGATTAGTTCTAACAGACATGTAGACCCAGCTGGTGTGATATGTGATTGCAGTAAACAACAGACCCCAGTCTGCCAGCACACAAGGTGACAGCAGTTGTGACTGTGTGTCATTTGTTCCACTGATTAGCTCTAACAGACAGCATAAACTCAGCTGATGTGATATGTGATGGATGGCAAATCTGAGTCTACGTTGTCTGTCCACTGACTAGCTCAAACAGTATTGAACCACATTTGCTGATGCTTTATGTGGCTGCAGATCCAGGTCAGTGTTGTTTGTAGTTGGGTGTGACTCGGCAGATGAGTATATACAGTACAGGTATCATACAACCTTGACTTAACTCTAAACTATATGTATCATATACTGATTTCTACTAAACTATATGTATCATATACTGATTTCTACTAAACTATATGTATCATATACTGATTTCTACTAAACTATATGTATCATATACTGATTTCTAGTAAACTATATGTATCATATACTGATTTCTACTAAACTATATGTACCATATACTGATTTCTACTAAACTATATGTATCATATACTGATTTCTACTAAACTATATGTATCATATACTGATTTCTACATTGACAAACAACATAGACTCTGATATGTGGCCATATTGTGCAATATCGTATCTGGGTCTGTACTGTTTGCACTTGAATCATTGCACATAAGCATATAAAGTTTTACTCTACAGTTATCTTCCAACTTTGTCTTTGCTGTAAATGTCTTCTTATATATTATTGATTTCTTCATTGTATAACTTTTCAAAACTGCACTTCAGACTTTTTGTCTTCAAAATATTTTCACCTCATAGCTTTTGAAGTGGCCACAGGTCGCTGAATGGCTTAAGGTAATCACCTTTACAGATCATTGGCATCTTGATGCACCTTTACAGATCATTGGCATTTTGATGCACCTTTACAGATCATTGGCATCTTGATCACCTTTACAGATCATTGGCATTTTGATGCACCTTTACAAATCATTGGCATCGTGATGCACCTTTACACATTATTGGCATCTTGATCACCTTTACAGATCACTGGCATCTTGATCACCTTTACAGATCACTAGTATCTTGATCACCTTTACAGATCACTGGCATCTTGATCACCTTTACAGATCACTGGCATCTCATCTCTTTTGTAAACGTTTGAGCTTCAGTTCAGCCCATGTGTTTAGGTGAGAAAGCTTGCCATTAGCTTCATGTGGGTCGGTGGTTCTTCTTCGGACTTTCTGGGTTTTTCCACCACCAAGTATAATGCTTGCAGTATAGTATAGCCTATCATGTTTTGGCTGTTATTGTTTTAAAGCTCAGCAATGTCAGAATGGAATATTTGCAATGGTCGAAAACTAATAGAATTATTTTAACATCTTGAGATAATTATTGCCTCATCATTACTGTCATCTTTTAATCAAATTCATCATTTTGCTAATCTTTTCCCTCATCAGTTTCATAATATTCAGCTTATCCAATAATAGAGTATGCTACTAACAGACATGTTCACAATTATTAATAAATTATTGGGTTTTTTAAAACTCTGTCTGAAGGTCAAGGTTTATCACAACAGGTTTTCCAGGATAATCTGAATAATTTACATGGCTTAATGCTGTTATTTTTCCTCACAATTAATGCACTGGTTAATACACGTTCCGAATGTTAGCCTATCCATTCTGTTAATTATTGGTCAAGGGTGCATAGTTCAAAGTCAGTTTGGTATTGTTTTGATAGCCCTGCCATGGTTTTATCTTTAGTCATCAAATTATTTTCTAATTCTTCTCCTCACCATTTATAGAAACACAATTTATGGTAATATTATTGCATATCCAAAGGTACCTTAACATTGACCCTATTATGTTCTGTGTCATTTCAGGTACTCGGTGCTACCCCCGATAAGAGGCGGAGGGGAGTCTAGGAGCACGAAAAATGGAGGAGGATCACCTGAACATTCAGTCAACTCTACTAACAGGTGAAAGAAATTGATTGTAATATTGGGGATACTTTTGTTTTAATTTTGTGAATGACTTGAAGGCAGTTATAGTATAAAAAGGTACTGTGCAGTCCTTTCTCAACATACATTAGTGTGTCACATGGTTGGAAAGATGGCTGAAAAGCAAATTTCAACCAAATACCACTCTAAATGAATGCTTAAAATATATTTTTGGATGACAGATTGAGAGTGTTTCTACTTTTGTGATCAAATTTTGATTTTTTGCTTATCAGGTGTTAAGACAATGTGCTTTGAGATATAGCCCTCTGTCCAGTGTCCATCAAGTGCTGGTCCAGAAACAATCACTATAGCCCTCTGTCCAGGATCCATCAAGTGCTTGTCCAGCAACAATCACTATAGCCCTCTGTCCAGGATCCATCAAGTGCTTGTCCAGCAACAATCACTATAGCCCTCTGTCCAGTGTCCATCAAGTGCTTGTCCAGCAACAATCACTATAGCCCTCTGTCCAGTGTCCATCAAGTGCTTGTCCAACAACAATCACTATAGCCCTCTGTCCAGGATCCATCAAGTGCTTGTCCAGCAACAATCACTATAGCCCTCTGTCCAGTGTCCATCAAGTGCTTGCCCAGCAACAATCACTATAGCCCTCTGTCCAGGATCCATCAAGTGCTTGTCCAGCAACAATCACTATAGCCCTCTGTCCAGTGTCCATCAAGTGCTTGTCCAGCAACAATCACTATAGCCCTCTGTCCAGTGTCCATCAAGTGCTTGTCCAGCAACAATCACTATAGCCCTCTGTCCAGTGTCCATCAAGTGCTTGTCCAACAACAATCCCTATAGCCCTCTATCAACTGCTTGTCCAGCAACAATTCCCTATTTTCAGCTTTGAAAACTCATATAACAAGGAAACAGGAAATATTTTCAGACACGTATCAAAATTAGCAATGCTTTTATTTCTTAAATATCACCATTATTTTTTGTTCAGATGTACATGTCATGTTTTATAAAACCACCAAAGTTGTTTAATAATAACATATAACTTAATAAGAGAACAAATAAAATGAAGGCCTCTCATTGTTACATATCTAAAGTCAACACAGAGACTGCTCAGGGCAATATCCATGATGCAGTAGTGAAAGTAGGATGAGAAGATCTTGTTATAACAGTATCAGCGTCATGTGAGTTTTCAGCACAGATGGCTAAACAGTATGAACCTTGGAAAGGACTATATGCCTCAATGAGTGCTAATCATTTAAAAACAGAATGGTTGATACTAAGTAAGGATCTTGAGGATCTTGGCACTTCAGAAGATGATTGGACAAGTAACTGTAGTCACAAGTAAATGGTGGTTCTCAACATACCGATCATTACTAGTGCATACCAATTTACGTTTTTTAAAAACTGGTTCATGTCACAAAAGTTTGTGCCAACCATGTGTTGCATTGCTTTCTTATCCCAGTTTAAGCTCTAACCTAGAGTCCTTGGCCACTTACTTTTTCATTTGGCATGATTTCCTGCCTTCTTAGACCTCTTGTTTCATGCCGGCGTTCTTACTTAGCACCAATAGGTGATGGCATTCATGCATTACTATAAAAAGTATATTGGTAAGCATTAATGGACTATCATATGGAAACTGCACTGACTCAGTATTTAAGGAATTAGATTTATGACTAGAAGGACACGGACTTGATTCCTGGATTGGCATGGATTGCTTCAGTATGATGTAACTTTTAAATTGTTGCTGTGCCATATACGCCAGACTGTACCTTATCAAAACTTCACTTGCTTGACACCCAACTGTGAACACAAAAATGAACTGAATGATATGGGTTTACACTGTTTTCCTTGTGTTGTCATGCCAACAGCATCTTCTCATATTCTATGCAAGGACAGATGTGGGTCTATACAGTTTGCTCTGCTGGTGGTTTCATGCCAACACAGCATGGACCCAGATCTTCTGGCATAGTATGCATGGACAGATGTTTATTTATTTGGTTTGTTCTGCTAATGTGATTTCGTGGCCACAGTGGATCCAGGTCTTGTTGTGTATTATGAATGGATAGACTTGATGGACAGCACCATTTGTTCCACTAATGATTTCATGCCAATCGAGGTCTACTAGTATAATATGCAAGGACATAACATAGATGTATACTGTGTTCATGTATTATGTGTGGCTATATGGTATCTGTATGTAATATATGTGGATAGATTTGGTACTATTTTTAGCATCAAGGGAAGCTATAATAAACATTTGAAGAGAAATGAGAGATTCGACACAGTGATGAAAATTATCCCTTATCAAAACTGATTAGAAGAAATGACTGGTTGTGTACTATAACATCTTTTTTGGCCTGTGTTTGGTATAGAATAAGGATTTTTGATGATTGTTTAAGGCATATTAATCTAATATTTTTATGAAACTGACATAAGTGGACAAACATTTTCCAAAAAGCCTTGTTACACCATTACAAACAGCATTAAAATACCTGGATATTTTAGTTATCATCAAAACGTATTGGAAACATATGGTCAGAAATAATGGTAAGGACAACAACAGCATAATGATGTGAATTTGTATCAGTCAATGCATTTGTGTGTGTGTAAACATCACAATACCTTTCACACGTCATTCAGTAGGAAATGAGAGAAGCTGATGGAAGCATAAGTGGTCATGACAGTGATTATTTTATCGACAGCCATGTCAAGGTTTTGTGTGTTTTTTAGTGTTGGCTGGACGCACAGATCTAGCCTCCATCTTAGTTATATATCATCTCTGCAGTATTATTTCATTGTTCCTTTGATATTATTTGCTTTCTTGCAGAAATAAACGTGGAATGGCCCCGAATTCTAATCATGCAACAAAGCCTAAACAGAAGAGGACACCAGAAACTGGCAAGCGTGTTGACTATGATAAAGGTACTCATTTTGCACCTTTTTCTTGACTGCCAAAAATTGACACCAAAAACAAGACGTACCAGTGGAGATTAATGTCATCAGTCTGTTTTTGTGTCAGATTGTGTCATAAATTTTTCTAAATGGCAATATTTCCGATCTGAATAAGTGGATCATCATCCATTTATGCCCATAGCTGCTGCAGGGAATCAAATGTCCCTAAAGGTTAACAATAAAGTGAAGGTCAAAGGTCAAGGACAATTCAGTGGCTGATTGAATTTGTGTTGCTGGTGGTGAAAGCATTTGGATTTGACAGTATCTACTCTTACTGTTGATAAATTGCCATTAGATGTTGATCATAAGTTGAACAGGGGTACAAAAAATGACACATGCGATTTTGAAGTAAAAAGGTCAAGGGTCATATATAGAGCCATCAATATATTTTTCAGAAAACCTTTATATAATGAATCCAGAAATAGAAATCAGACTTTGAACAGGTTAGCAATGTAGATACTGCATCTGTGGAGTTAATAGATTAAATCATCAAACGTCAAGGTCACAGGATGAAATATTTTGAGCTGTTATAACAATGACTATTCCATTTGAAAGAATATGCAGGGTTGGAGTGCAGGCCAAATGATGTCTGGGAGCAAAAAGCACTCTATATAATTGTGACGGGCATTGATCATGTCTTTTGGGTATGAGTGTAGATGAAGCTTGTCTTTTGACTGAGGTATGTTCTTCTTAAGTTAACAGACCTGTTTCATTGAAAGTTTTTATATTGTGACAATGTTTTTCCATGTAGTGTTTTTAGAGGAGATTGAATAATCTTTGCAGCCAGTTTTTTCAGTGATCACAAGTTCCTTTGGTAACTTGTTAAACTTACAGGAACATTCATTGGAATGATGGAGACAAGATTGGAACTGCCATTACTGTGACACCTTCTCATGTCTGTTACTGGATAAATTATCCATTATTCCTGCTGAAATTACAGCCATATTCAAGTCTTTTAACTTTTTCGAAACCCAAAATCAAATTTTGTGATCATTTCAGATTCTGTTTTCTTACATTGCAAAACCTTAACTATGATAAATAAAGGTTACATTTGAATGCATTAACTCAGTAGAGACTTCGAATCTTGTGGATCAAATGCTTACTGAGTGAATGTCCCCATATATTGTCCAACTTGGTCAAATATGAAGGGTCCCCATATCTTATCCAACGCAGTCATATGTAAAGGGTCCCCATATTGTGTCCAACTTAGTAAAATTGTAAAGGGTCCCTACATCTTGTCCAACAAAGTTAAATGTAAAGCACCCCTGTATCTTGTCCAACAAAATAAAACGTAAAGCATCTCCATATCTTGTCCAACAAAATAGAACGTAAAGCATCCCAATATCTTGTCCAACAAAATAAAACATACAGCATCCCCGTATCTTGTCCAACAAAGTTAAATGAAAGCATCCCCGTATCTTGTCCAACAAAATAGAATGTAAAGCATACCCATATCTTGTCCAATAAAATAAAACAAACCATCCCCATATCTTGTCCAACAAAATTAAATGTAAAGCATCCCCATATCTTGTCCAACAAAATTAAATTTAAAGCATCCTCGTATCTTGTCCAACAAAATTAAATGTAAAGCATCCCCGTATATTGTCCAACAAAATTAAATGTAAAGCATCCCCGTATATTGTCCAGCAAAATTAAATGTAAAGCATCCCCGTATCTTGTCCAACAAAATAGAACGTAAAGCATCCCAATATCTTGTCCAACAAAAAAAACCATAAAGCATACCCGTATCTTGTCCAACAAAATAAGATGTAAACCGTCCCTGTATCTTGTCCAACAAAATAAAATGTAAAGCATACCCGTATCTTGTCCAACAAAATTAAATGTAAACCATCTTGTCCAACAAAATAAAACGTAAAGCATCCCCATTTCTTGTCCAACAGGATCCCCATATCTTGTCCAACAAAGTGAAATGTAAAGGATCTCTATCTTGTCTAACAAAGTAAATTGTAAAGGATCCCCATTTGTTGGCTAACAAAGTGAAATGTTAGCATCCCCATATCTTGTCCAGGATAGTAGAATGTATAAAGGCCCCTATTTATTGTCCATCAAAATAGAATGTAAAAGGTCCCCATTTCTTGTCAGACTGGCTCATGATTAAAAAAGGATATAATATATTTTTTTGAAAAATTTAAATCGTGAACACAGACTTGGTCAGAAAAGAAAGTAATTTTCACACATTTATTAATTTTGGTTTTCTTTCCAGATGAAGGTGGTGTTTTCAAAGCCAAAAATCCGAGAAAAGAAACCGTTGGTGCAAAACAGGTAAAGGAAACTCATGAAACAAAGACAGATCTCCCCATCGATCAGAGAAAGGCTGAAGTGGTCCAGGTCAGTAGGTCATGCATGATTGTTTGGGTTAAAGATTAAAGTTCACAAATTTTACTCCTGCATGTAACCCCTGTTGTTACACACTTTACATGTATTTGTAACTATTCATCTGTGCAACTAATCAATCATGCATGCCTTTGTACCTCCATGTAATAATCCAGTTGTGCTGGTCAGTCAATCCTTGCACTAATCATGTATGCCTTTGTACGTCCCTGTAATTGTGTTGATAATTATATTCATGACAAATTAATGTTAAGATACTTGTTTAGTGAGCTAAATATTCCATAGCCACTCTTTCTTGCTAATATCTACAATCTTCACAGATGTTAATATCCTCAGTCTTCATATATGGAAATATCCAATCGTCACATATATCAATAGGGGGTCCCAAGTAGCCGAGTAGGTCTAAAGTGCTCACTGTTTCGAATCACTGCCATCTCACTTCTGTCTGTATGGGTATTTGAGTCTCAGGCTCGGCCAGTGTGGGTACCTGAGAAAGCTTGCAATTACCTTCTTGTGGGTTTCTGGTTCTTCCTGGGGTTTTCCAGGGTTCTTCCTCCACTAGTTATACTGACCGCTATGTATAGCCTATCTTGTGCTTAAAAATGGCATTAAACCCTACAACAACAACAACAACAACACATATATAAATATCCAGATTCTTCACATGCATGATGTCCACAGTCTTCACATACATAATGTCCACAGTCTTCACATACATAAATGTCCACAATCTTCACATACATAAATGTCCACAGTCTTCACATATGTAAATGTCCACAGTCTTCACATACATAATGTCCACAGTCTTCACATACATAAATGTCCACAGTCTTCACATACATAATGTCCACAGTCTTCACATACATAAATGTCCACAGTCTTCACATACATAAATGTCCACAGTCTTCACATACATAATGTCCACAGTCTTCACATATGTAAATGTCCACAGTCTTCACATACATAAATGTCCACAGTCTTCACATACATAATGTCCACAGTCTTCACATACATAAATGTCCACAGTCTTCACATACATAAATGTCCACAATCTTCACATATGTAAATGTCCACAGTCTTCACATACATAAATGTCCACAATCTTCACATATGTAAATATCCAGATTCTTCACATACATAAATGTCCACAATCTTCACATATGTAAATATCCAGATTCTTCACATACATAAATGTCCACAATCTTCATATATTTAAGTATCCACAATCTTTAAATATCCACAATCTTCGAGTATTCTTCTGATTTAGTTAATGTCTAAATGACACAAAATCTACACCATTGCTTGAAGTAATTAGCAGAACTATAGATGGAATAGTGTAAACTGTTTTCACAGGGGATTTTTTGACACTTTTTAAAAAAACACTTTTGTTGTACCTTTCAGATAATTTTTCTTCTAAATGGAAAATTCACACCTTGGTAGTGATAGTGTTTTGAAAAAGATGTATTTAATTTTTTGAAGAATAAAATTTGTGTTTCTATATATCTATATGCATTTTACTTTGCCAAGATAACCAATAATTGATATAATTGTCTGGTTTTCATAGCCAACTTGATCAAAGAAAAGACATCTATAAGTATACTGAAAACAGTAGTTGAAACATTAATTTGTCAGTGTTTGTACATATGTTTACATGCACATTCATATCCACCTTTAACATGTCTTTATACTGATATCCTCCCATTACATGTCTTTGTATTTTATCCTACCTGTAACCTATCATTATATTCATTTCCCTCCCTTTAACATGTCTACATTTCTTGTATCCTCCCTTTAAAATGTTGTTATATTCATATCCTCCCTTTAACATGTCTACATTTCTTGTATCCTCCTTCTTACATGTTGTTATATTCATATCCTCCCTTTAACATGTCTACATTTCTTGTATCCTCCCTTTAACATGTTGTTATATTCATATCCTACTTTAACATAGTACCCTCCATAATGAGTACACCCATCAAATGTCATTACTGTACATGTAGTATTTTCTGGCAGTCTTATGTGTACAGTAATGACATTTGATGGTTGTATTCATTATGGAGGGTACAGATCATCACATGCATAAGGAAGTCACAGTGACGTTTTTTCATGATCCCATGACTTTGCTGAGTATTTGGAATATGCCACGACAGAGCAGGTTGGATCTAGATGAATTTTTTTGATAATGTTCATATCGGATGGACATGAAATAGGACCAGAAAAACGAAGAATTTGGATGAATGACTTCTAGGTAAACAAGGTTCTAGGGTATTAAAATATAGTTTTGCAAAGTATTAAGCTCTCATTTTGTCCTATTCCCATCCTAATTGGTGTTGATAAAATATGGTATATGTCATCTTTGCAAACGTGTCTTTCAGGCAGCATAAATATTTTCCTTTTGCTTTTCATGTTTTCAGTGAAATCCTGAAAGATTTAAGAGATTTCTCATGTTTCCAGTGAGATCACCACAGATCTGAGGAATTATTATGTTCATTGCACAACTTAAGACTTATTCCTACTTACGGAATTTATTCAAGTATAATATGTACCTGTCCAAGAACAGCATTGGCATAGATCTGTTGATCTGAAATGTGTCAGACTGATTTGGTTCAAAGGCAGTTCGCATAAAGTCATCAGCAGAGAATACAGGGAGTGACATTTTCATTACTGAGCCGCCATAAAGTCTACCAGTAGCTTTCCATGGGTTGTTTGTTCTTCCCAGGGTTTCCCCAGGTTCTTCCTCCACTAGATAAACTGGCCGTACTGTATAGCCTATTATGTGCTGAAAAATGGCTTTAAACCAAAAAAACCTAACCCAATCCCCCCCCTTCTCGACTAATCAAAGGTAAAAGATAAGCATTTGGTTCATGTGTAAAATATTCTTCATTTTATGTAAATTTTCCAGCTTTATTCCACTAAATTTTGAGTAATGATGGGAATTAATAATAATAATATTGCTAGATAAAAGTGGGATAAATTAATAATAATAATATTACTGGATAAAAGTGTGATAAATTAATAATCATAATATTACTAGATAAAAGTGGGATAAATTAATAAATATAATATTACTGGATAAAAGTGGGATAAATAAATAATCATAATATTACTAGATAAAAGTGGGATAAATTAATAAATATAATATTACTGGATAAAAGTGGGATAAATTAATAATAATAATAATATTATTAGACAAAAGTGGGATAAATTAATAATAATAATATTACTAGACAAAAGTGGGATAAATTAATAATAATAATAATATTACTAGACAAAAGTGGGATAAATTAATAATAATAATATTACTAGATAAAAGTGGGATAAATTAATATAATATTACTGGATTAAAGTGGGATAAATTAATAATCATAATATTACTAGATAAAAGTGGGATAAATTAATAATAATAATATTACTAGATAAAAGTGGGATAAATTAATAATAATATTACTGGATAAAAGTGGGATAAATTAATGATAATATTACTAGACAAAAGTGGGATAAATTAATACTAATAATAGTACTGGATAAAAGTGGGATAAATTAATAATAATAATATTACTGGATAAAAGTGGGATAAATTAACAATAATATTACTGGATAAAAGTGGGATAAATTAATAATAATATTACTGGATAAAAGTGGGATAAAGTGATGGGATATATCAGGTTGCTTATGTAAAAGGACCATTGATATTGATACAGATGTTGTTATTTACCTCATATTTACTGTGGTAAGTGTACTTCATGATGTAATCAAAGCAATACCTTTTAATAAGTTTTTTATTTTTTTAATGGGGCTAAATAGAGCAGTTATTTAAAGGGAAATACCTGTGGTAAATATTTCCTTCATATAGAACACATTTCGAAATTATGTATGCAATATTCAGCTAAAGGGAAATAACTCCAGTATCAGTTTGTGTTCGGACATTGTTGAAACCAATTCAAAAACTACATGGCTTTATGAAGTCAAATTATGACACTTCATTTGCATGCTGAGTAATTATGTTTCATACAGCTGGGAGATGATGGAGTATATAATAGTATGACGTCCAGCTGTTCATCAGTTATCATTTTAATGTCCTAAATGTAACTTCAGTTTTACACCTACTTTTACCAAACTTTATGGTTGGCTTGCACTTGTGGTAAGGAAGAAGTGAATTTATTTGAGATGTATGTATGTGTGATTCAGATTTTTTACGTAGCTTTAAAAAATTTCAGTTATATCGCATTGATGTCTGCAATGTGGCAGTTGTAGTGATGTCTAGCACTGGGGCGACATGTAGCATGATGTCCCACCCAGTCACATTATCCTGACACAAGGCCGACCAGTCCTAACACTAACCTCTTAATGCTGAGTGCCAAATAAGGCAGTCGTTAGTACCATTTTTGTAAGTCTTTGGTATGACTTGGCTGGGGATTGAACCCACGACCTCCCGTTTATTTGAAATAAAAATTGTCCACGGTTAGTGTCAGTGTTTAAGAAAGAAGAAAGATGGCTTCTGCACAATAACAGTAATTGTACATCACATAGATGGACCAAACTCGGCAGATGGCTCACACTTGGAGGATGGAAGCAGCTGTTCATTTGTGGATCAAAAAATGGCCACAGGTCAAGGTCATTGTGACTGAACCCTGGAAAATGTTTTGTTTTTTGGGCATAAAAACTTAAGCTCTTTACCTTGACCTTCACTGATCTGTTTGCTGCTTTGAATTGATGAGTAACTGGAATATTTTGCAAAATCTTTTTAAGTCTTTTACTACAAGCATTCTACATATCAGAGTTCTCACTCAAGCACTTGATGATGCTATACTGTATAATTATGGGATAGGAAGGGTTAATATTGAGTGTGGCATTGGCACAGTAAAATAGACACGGACACCTAGCAAAGTTTAGGAATATTTACTGTACTTGCCAAATTTGTGACAATTTTTTGAGTTCATGAAATTAGTTGCAGTCATTGTCAAAAGATAATGTTAGTTGTAAATTAGTTTCAAGTATATGAAGGAAGTTGCCATGCAAATAGATGCAAAGATTAGACTCATCATTCCTTAATTGAATTTTCACAAGAAATTAGCATTGCTAATTTTCTTTTCCTTGTTTTGAAAAAAAAAAAATTGATGTCATGTCCTCCTGAAATGTATCAGACATAAAATAGTACTAATTAGAATTCGGTGTTAATGTACTAATAAAGTCATTAATCTTGATTTCATATTACTTGTGTACAGTGGTTACTAGTGCTATTATATATTGCTATTGTGATGAATTGCCCTCAGATTTGGTAAAACAAAGATGTCAGCCAAATATAAAATTTTGATGTGAATTTTAGATTCTCCCAGGTCCACTTGAATCATTCTGCTATTTACTGCAACCACAGAGCACTAATAGAGAGTAACATGTTTACAGTCCTCAGCTGTATCCTCAGCATTGGTACATTCAGCTGTATCCTCTGCATTATTGTGTTCCATTGTTTGTTAGATTCAAGTAGGAACAGTCTACAGGCAATGGTTAGTGTAAAAATTATAATGTAATTTTCTGTGATGTGTTATCTTAGGCTTTTGTATTTGGCCAGACTTATTTTGTTATACTAACATCAAGAAACTATGCTGATATTGTATATAAAACAATAAGTATTGATATCATGGTACAACTTTAGGGTTAAAATAACATCATTAATATGCATCTTTAGGTGAACAGTGCAGTAACAGATCTGTTGTATCATAAAGATTACAGTGTAATAGCAGATCAAGCTCTACACTGTTCATATTTACACTGTTCATATCTACACTGCAGAGCGAGCTACATCTTCTGTCACATGATGAATGGAATGTAATAGCAGGTAAAGTTCATGACTGTTGGTATGAATATTGCAACCCAGGCCTGCTGTCACACAATGATTTTCATGTACCATTTGATCAGCTGCTGCACTGTTGGTATTTACACTGCAGAACTAGATCTGCTGTCACATAATAATCATTAGGTATCAGCATATCAGGTTCTACACTGTTGATAAGAAGAGTGCAAATACAGTTTTGATGTCACATGATAATTGCAGTGTATCAGCAGATTAGTTTCAACATTGTGTAATCATAATTGGAAGCAGTAGTGTGTACCCTAATACGCCAGACCAATATACAACAAGAGATCTGGGTCCATGCTCTTTTCTAGTTGGACTATTACTGTTGTTGGAAAAATTTATATTACAGGTCATTTTGTGCTTTGCTATAAAAAGAACTGACCTTCACTTTTTCCTTTCTGTATTCTCTCTCTTCCTTCTGTCAATAAAAAATAGGAAGAAATCCACCCTGGTAAGGTCACTAATGCTCCCAGAGAGAAAAGTGCCCGGATCCCCAGTGGTACAGAACTGAACAAACTCCCATCGGATGAAGAGAATCCTAAGAAATCTCCAGATGAAGTTTTGAACAAGCCAAAGTCCCCAGGTTTGCCACCACAGGAGACTCATGGAGGGGATGCAGGCAACACAAGGCCAGGGATGCAAGATAAGGGTAAATCTCAGATTAGCACAGGGGATGCAAAGCCAGAAATGAATGACTTGGATGAACATCAGGTTAATACAGGCAGTTACCATAGCAACAAACCTCCTACAGACCATGTAGATCATCCCGTTGAAATATCAGAACATAAGAATGACACTGGGGTCCTTAACTCCAGTGCACAATTTGCAGAGTCCAGCAGTCAAGTGACTCCACGGGAGACCATAAATCACAAGCCTGTGCACGATACTGACAAGCCTGGTGGTCCCAAAGGGGCTGAGAATGACCCAGGCAGAACTAAGCAAGTTAGTCCTCCATTGCCAGAATATGACAACTGAGGTACCGTAGAAAGAGTGATGATGGCTTTGCTAACAGAATGATGACAATACTGAAATATAACAGATGATATGCTATACTGACCAGGAATTTGTGTGGATAACAAATGTTGGACAATTTTAACAGAGTTACTTACAAGATTTGAAAATTGTCTTGACACTTTACTCAAGAGATAAACTAATTGTCAGCTCAAAATAGATGTTCTAAGTATGCATGCATTATTTGGTGTTCTTTGTCTAACTTTATTGTCTTGTTTGGCATGGATTTTAACAGCCATTTTAAAATTGGGTGTTATTACTTGCTAATATTTTCAATGTTTGTCTTTTCTCTAAGTCTTGATCCATCAGTAACCATCAGTTCATCATTAACCTTCAGTCTTAATCCATCATTAGCCTTCAGTCTTAATCCATCATTAGCCTTCAGTCTTAATCCAGCATTAGCCTTCAGTCTTAATCCATAGTTCACCTTCAGTCTTAATCCATCATTAGCCTTCAGTCTTAATCCATCATTAGCCTTCAGTCTTAATCCATTATTTCTTTTGTTATTGATCTGCCTTAAAGTTACTTCACTTGACTTAAAATATACTGATTATACTGAAGTGGCCATGTGACCAATCAGTTTCTTTTCTCTCTCTGAAGTTGGTTCTTTTCAGCAGAACAAAGGCATGTTAATCATTCTTTCTGTGCTATTCTGACTTTGAGCTAGGCCAGTTTAAAGGTTGGCATCATGGAGTTTGGATTAGTAGTTAATTAATTCCTCTGAAAAACTGAACATGCTCAAACAACTAAATTGCATATATATTTATTTAAAGCCATTTTTTTTTTGCTTTGACAAAGTTCCCATTGATGTGTAGACCTTTAATTGTAATATGATTCCTAGTACAAGGCAAATATTGTAATGGGTCCCGTTTCATTCAGTCATTATACAATTACATGTATATGTACTTTATTATAAGACAGTCTCACTGTAAGGCAGTATACTGCTTGGTTCACATGATGGACAGTAGAAAAATGAGAGTTCTGTACTTCATTATAAGACAGTCTCACTGTAAGGTGGTATTCTGCTTGGTTCCCATGATGGACAGTAGTAAAATGTGAGTTCTGTATTTCATTATAAGACAGTCTCACTGTAAGGTGGTATATTGCTTGGTTCCCATGATGGACAATAAAATGAGAGTTCTGTACTTCATTATAAGACAGTCTCACTGTAAGGTGGTATTCTGCTTGGTTCCCATGATGGACAGTAGTAAAATGTGAGTTCTCTACTTCATTATAAGACAGTCTCACTGTAAGGTGGTATACTGCTTGGTTCCCATGATGGACAGTAGTAAAATGTGAGTTCTTTACTTCATTAAAGGACAATCTCACTGTAAGGTGGTATTCTGCTTGGTTCCCATGATGGACAGTAGTAAAATGAGAGTTCTGTACTTCATTATAAGACAGTCTCACTGTAAGGTGGTATACTGCTTGGTTCCCATGATGGACAGTAGTAAAATGAGAGTTCTGTACTTAATTATAAAACAGTCTCACTGTAAGGTGGTATACTGCTTGGTTCCCATGATGGACAGTAGTAAAATGAGAGTTCTGTACTTCATTATAAGACAGTCTCACTGTAAGGTGGTATACTGCTTGGTTCCCATGATGGACAGTAGTAAAATGAGAGTTCTGTACTTCATTATAAGACAGTCTCACTGTAAGGTGGTATACTGCTTGGTTCCCGTGATGGACAGTAGTAAAATGAGAGTTGTATACTTCATTATAAGACAGTCTCACTGTAAGGTGGTATACTGCTTGGTTCCCATGATGGACAGTAGTAAAATGAGAGTTCTGTACTTCATTATAAGACAGTCTCACTGTAAGGTGGTATACTGCTTGGTTCCCATGATGGACAGTAGTAAAATGAGAGTTCTGTACTTCATTATAAGACAGTCTCACTGTAAGGTGGTATATTGCTTGGTTCCCATGATGGACAATAAAATGAGAGTTCTGTACTTCATTATAAGACAGTCTCACTGTAAGGTGGTATACTGCTTGGTTCCCATGATGGACAGTAGTAAAATGAGAGTTCTGTACTTCATTATAAGACAGTCTCACTGTAAGGTGGTATACTGCTTGGTTCCCGTGATGGACAGTAGTAAAATGAGAGTTCTGTACTTCATTATAAGACAGTCTCACTGTAAGGTGGTATACTGCTTGGTTCCCGTGATGGACAGTAGTAAAATGAGAGTTCTGTTCTTCATTATAAGACAGTCTTACTGTAAGGTGGTATACTGCTTGGTTCCCATGATGGACAGTAGCAAAATGAGAGTTCTGTACTTCATTATAAGACAGTCTTACTGTAAGGTGGTATACTGCTTGGTTCCCATGATGGACAGTAGTAAAATGAGAGTTCTGTATTTCATTATAAGACAGTCTCACTGTAAGGTGGTATATTGCTTGGTTCCCATGATGGACAATAAAATGAGAGTTCTGTACTTCATTATAAGACAGTCTCACTGTAAGGTGGTATACTGCTTGGTTCCCATGATGGACAGTAGTAAAATGAGAGTTCTGTACTTCATTATAAGACAGTCTTACTGTAAGGTGGTATACTGCTTGGTTCCCATGATGGACAGTAGTAAAATGAGAGTTCTGTACTTCATTATAAGACAGTCTCACTGTAAGGTGGTATACTATGTTAATAGCATTATGTCCTGACTATGGTACATGGTTCTGTACTGTATGGTGTACATTTTGTGAAAATTGGATAATAAATGTCCAAGTTATAAAGGCCAGAATTTATACATGTTCTGTAGGCAACTGTCTCTATTTGTCCGATTTCTGCAATTGTTTTTTTCTCAATATCCAGTTACACAAAGATGAATGTCAAGCTGGCAGTCAAATCAGTTGGCAGTCTAGGAACATCTGTTGTGTGATTGTTGATTGATAGGTGCCAATATTGACCCTTTGGTCCTACCATGTTAACTGCTTATATGCCCTTCATGGTATGGCAGTTTACTTCACTTGCTATTATGCTATTTGGGACATGGCAGTTTACTTCACTTGCTTTATGCTATTTTGGAAATGGCAGTTTACTTCACTTGCTGTTATGCTATTTTGGAAATGTTTGGGGCATGGCAGTTTACTTCACTTGATGTTATGCTATTTGGGACATGGCAGTTTACTTCACTTGCTATTACGCTGTTTGGGGCATGGCAGTTTACTTCACTTGCTGTTATGCTATTTGGGACATGGCAGTTTACTTAACTTGCTATTATACTGTTTGAGGCATTGCAGTTTACTTCACTTGCTATTATGCTGTTTGGGGCATGGCAGTTTACTTCACTTGCTGTTATGCTATTTGGGACATGGCAGTTTTCTTCACTTGCTTTTATGCTGTTTGGGACATTGCAGTTTACTTCACTTGCTGTTATGCTATTTTGGAAATGGCAGTTTACTTCACTTGCTGTTATGCTGTTTGGGGCATGGCAGTTTACTTCACTTGCTATTATGCTGCTTGGGACATGGCAGTTTACTTCACTTGCTATTATGCTGCTTGGGACATGGCAGTTTACTTCACTTGCTGTTATGCTATTTGGGACATGGCAGTTTACTTCACTTGCTGTTACGCTATTTTGGAAATGGCAGTTTACTTCACTTGCTGTTATGCTGTTTGGGACATGGCAGTTTACTTCACTTGCTGTTATGCAGTTTGGGGCCTGGCAGTTTACTTCATTTGCTTTTATGCTGTTTGGGACATGGCACTTTACTTAACTTGCTGTTATGCTGTTTGGGGCATGGCAGTTTACTTCACTTGCTTTTATTCTGTTTGGGGCATTGCAGTTTACTTAGCTTGCTATTATGCTATTTGGGGCAATGCAGTTTACTTCACTTGCTATTATGCTGCTTGGGGCATGGCAGTTTACTTCAGTTGTTGTTATGTTATTTGGGACATGGCAGTTTACATCACTTGCTGTTATGCTGTTTGGCACATGGCAGTTTTTTTCACTTGGTATGATGCTGTTTGAGGCATTGCAGTTTGCTTCACTTATTTCACGGAAAATTGCAAAGCAGCTATTGTGCAACAGTCCATTTAGCCAGTGGAGATAATTCGTTTTCGTCCTCCTGGCTTATTGGATCCAAGGCTCTTAGTTTACTACCAAAATCTTTTCAGTTGCATTTTTTCCCCAAATGTAATATTTTGACTGTCTTGTAACATGGCCTGTCTCTGATATATGATAGCCCTTGTCCTCATTATGCTTTTCTAGGCTATATTTTTATAGACCCTAGAGATCACTGGTCATAGTCTGAACCATTATATTTGCAAAAAGATACAAATATTTCTCCTAAATAAGTGTTTCAGAGATCAGAACTGTGTTTTCAATTACTGCATCTATCATGTTTGTTATTGACATTGTGAATATGATGTTCATTTGTGTTCTGTGAAAGTTTCGTTTCTGACTCAATGATCTTGTCCACACCATTAACCTTATCATCTTTACTTTCAGATAGATGAAACAGCTTGTTTAGTTCATCCACAAACAAATCTAATCAACCAAAACCTAAACATTTTCTACATGAATGTACATGGTTTGTTTACAAAGTATTCCTAATGCACTATACTATTTTTAGGCACATGTGTTTTGTACATGTGTACAATACAAAGGTGTTCAGTATTGTACAATACTGCATGATTTTGACAATGTAAAGTTAACTGAGACAAAAATGAGCATATAATAATTTGAAATGACTTGTCAAGTTACATTTTCCATATTGTCTGTAGTTTTATACCTTCTGTTTTTATTTGTACATCTGGCAACAGTTATGAAATCATGTTTCAAACTTTTGTGATGTTTTTACTGTATTTTCCGCCTAAATTATTCTTTTTGTTTTGTTAGGTCATTACTCAAGCCTCATAGATACAATTCTGCAGAGTAGTCAATGCAAATATGTTTTATCGAATGATAGTCAATGCCAATAAGATGAGGTTTCTTTGCCCAGTGCATTCAGAGCTATATGCAATCTGTTTTTTTTAAAGCTATCGTGTGACATTAACAGAAATAGATTTACATGTTGACATTGCTTTTCAAGATAGTAATGTTTTATCTTTCTGTTTTCAGGACGAGAGAATAAAGGGAGAAAGCAGTAAGGTAGGTGAAGTGTGACAGGCTGGAGTGATCTGCTCTTGTTTTTTCTGCCTGAGACTTTTAGCTTACAGGTTTACACCAATATCCAGGAATGATTATGCTTAACTAATTAAATTTGGCAATAAGCTTCTCAGATATACCGTAGTATAGTTTGTATTTTTATTACACTTACACAATGTATGCAATCGATTTCTGCAAATGCTTACAAATGTAAGTTTGAATGTTGATTTTTATATATCAGATAATGTTTGGAAAGAATAGAATGATACAAAAAGGGCAGCTTTCTGTTCAGCATTGTTGTTCTGCATAAAAAGATGTATCATTAAATGAACAATAAAGCAATTTCAAAAGTACTGGAAAACCAAATTTTATGTACATTAAAACTTAGTAAAGATTTTGAAAAGTCAAACCGTATTTTTGTTGCCTGTAAAGAATTAATGTGATTGGTTTTCTGATTTTCAAAATGATATCCTCTTAAGCTCCTTTATTCTCACCATCCTTACATTGCCTGTTCAAAAAGTGCAATCAAGAGTGACAAAAATTTAATTTCAGAATTGATTGCTTGATTTTGTTTCATGCTTGACATTTATACTAATATACATATATGCCTATAGTTATCTAGTCTTTTAAGATAATTTTGTTACATGATTATGTTTGCTGTGTTTAAAATTTGGGCTTTATTTTCTTGCCTGCCATTACAGATAGGAAGATAGCAGTATCACTTTTGTACTGGTAGAGAAAGTTTCAACATTTTTAAGATTTGGTGATAAAGGTCCGTGTGAAAGTTTTTAAAAGGGATTTGCTTTATTTTCCGATGTAGTACCAACGATACTTGGAAATTAGAAAATTTATGTGCAGAGAAACTAACTTGGTAATCTTGCAGGGAAAAGAAAAGTCTGCTCATATATTTGCTAGCTAAGCTGAGCCTGTTTCATGCAAAGCACTGTTGTAGTGTGGGCTGAATTCTTATACGGAATTATTGTGCAGTATCATACTTGTACAGTTCAGTGCTGCAAATTCTTTCATTTTCATCAGCTCTTTTCTCACTTTATTGCTTAGAAATACAGAAATGGAACAAAGATTTTGTTAATGCTTTTGTTACCTGAATATATTAATTTCCGATCGATTTCCTGACAGACGTTTTCAGATCAAAATTGGGAAAATGTTTTTCATATTAAGCAGAATATAGTTCCATTCCTAGGTGAGACATCCTGTTCTGTGGAACCCATGCTTTTAATCTGCATTATAACATTGATTTTTTTAAACCTCTCATGTAGCAACCAAGTGAAGATAGATGGACAGCCGGAGATGATACATTAAATGACCCCTTGAATGACCCCTTGCATGAAGATGAAAATAAAGATGAGCCAGAAAATGTTAGAACTTCTGAACAAGCTAATCAAGAAAACATTCACTCTTAAGCATGAACTTTTTTCCTGTATTGACAGTTTTGTGTACTTCATGCCCTTTGACCTCTGTGTACTAGTACCTTCACAATGGCTGTAGTTTTAAGCTGTAAATGACCTACTATTTATTTTGTGTGATAAAAACATGTATTATTTTTCATGTGAAATAAAAATTTCTTTGTTGAAGCAAAACATTGCATGTAAATTTTTTCCATTAAACAATATTGTTGTTAAAATATTTTGCAAAAAAAAAACACATTGAAAATTTGAGTATCTCTGTATTATATCCTACTAACATCATGCACCACATGTTACACCCTGTCCTTATCTGCACCATAGAAATAGCCTTTCACATCAGTAGTAGATATTCTTAGAATCGCATGGGCAAATGAGTTTTACCTATTGATATTCACATCTATATTAAAGATAATGCTACATTTTAAATCAAGGTTCCAAATTTTTGTATTTAAAAAGGTTCTTAAGAAAGTTTTTTTAAAGTAATTTTTAATAACATTGGAAAAACTTTATATTTTTTATTAGTAATGGATTCAGTCAACAACAATTAATTATATAATTTTTGGTTCATGTAGTATTTATTTAATCATAAATTTAGAATACATTTTCATAGTCAGCTGATATCATGCATGAGCTGTCGTTACATTTGGTGGAAGTCTTACACACTTTGTATGTCTTCTGAGAGAAGACGATGAAAATGTCTTTACACAGTTGCAATTTTGTATCTTGACTTGCCTTGCCTCTTCAACAGCTTTGTGCAATTAAAAAAATCATTATGGTAGAAGCCTGAGGCTGTTGGACATAAGTTACATAATTTTGAAATATATTGAATTACTCAAGCCGTGTGTGAATCGGCTACTTCAGTATTTTCTTCAGAACAACGTATTCTGCACTAGGAGCATGGGTCGTATTGTTAAGATGACGGTTACATTTAAATATTAGAATTTCAGCCTCAGAAATGAAAGTTTTGATTAAAATTGATGGAGTAACCCTCAGATCTGCTTGGGTGTATTATAAAAGGTGAACGCACAAATTATAACAAGCACCTACCATAAATGTAGATTACAAAATGGGAACTTTTATCCGAATGTTGACGTATAGCTGAAGTTCAAGAATCCTAATATAATAAAGGTTGCATATAAAATTATGCCAGATTCTTAATGCTGAAAAGAAAGTTGATGAGCTGGTATTCTAATGAATGGATCTTGCTTTCTATCAGGAAGGAGCCCAATTTGTCTACATATGGCGATGTAGCACATGGCATTGTGTTTACGTGTGTTGCACAGGGAAGCACATTTAATCATGGTTGGCTTGTGGGTTTATATTATTATTATTTTGCTTGGGTAAATATGTTGCATTATGGAAGCGAGTTTACAAATTGAATAAATTATATGACAAGTACTTATTTGCTGTGAAAATAAGTATGAAATGTCAGTTAAAGCACTACATTGTTTTGGATTTTTATGACATTGATTTATAAATGTCTTGAATAATTATTGTTATTCTCTTTAATATAACTGAAAACAGCCAACAGAAAAATGAACTTGAAGCATCTTAAATTTTGCCTTGCATGTAGCTAAAGGACTTAGGAAACATACCAAGGGTGATTTGAGCATATCAAGGTCTTTTAAATATACCAGGAGTGTTTATAACATACCAGGAGTGTTTGGAATAAACCAGGCATGTTTGAAATATACCAGGGGTGTTTGGAACATATACGAATGCATAACATACATGAAGGTCAGGGGGTTAGATCACATATCACTCATAAAAGCAGTGCTCACTAACTGTACTTTTAAGAAAAGGAAAATTCAGTATGTGATTGATTGCTTCTAGGTGATTTCAGTTTGCCTTTGTGAATTGTAGTTGTGCACCAGTGACTTCTTTCCTTTTAGCATTAGTGATGAATTCATAGCTGCAGCCTTCAAAGCATTTAGTAGAATGTCTGTAGAAATCATTCCTAGCAGATAGCTTTTTAGTTCTTAAGTCATTCATGAATAGTACATTGTAATGAGGTAGAAAGTGGTTAGCTTACGTTGAATGGGCCTATAAGGAGGGAAGAATACCTTTGTTATATAGATTTGGTAATGGTTTGCCCTTGGTTTGACTCTTTTCCCTATAATGCCACTGTATAGCACACTTTCATATACTAACCTACCCTGGTTATGTTCACTCAGGAAAATTATGCAACATTAGGAAATTGCTTTCCTCATATAGCATGTAATTTTCAACAAGGAGAAAGGTGATATGACGCATTGCATATTTTATGCCAGCATTTGCTGAAAGCTTGTGTACATTTTTTTGTCTTTTGCCAATACCATGTACAAATAATACAAGATATTTGTTTGCTTTTTTCATTGAAAAGCAAATGGGAATTTGGAGAGAGAGAGAGAGCCTGTTGCTTATTTCAAGGGAACATGGATAACGTTAAATAAAGATTAATAAAATATGGTTCTTGGGCAGGTTATAAAAACAAGACAATTTTTTTCAAGTTTGCCAGCAATTCTCAAAGCATCTGTCACAGAAATGTCAGTTGCATTCAGTTTCACTGTTAGTGCCACGTACTTAAAATGTCATCATTAAGGTAACCTAATGCATTTTATTGTTGGGGCCATGTACTGTATTTTATCTTTAGGGCCACATACTCTATTTTGTCCTTTGGGTCACATAATGTATGACAACAGAAAGTCAGCAAATTATACAAAAAGAAAACTAAGGTATGTTATTTCAGTAAGCTTAAGACAATTGAGAAAATTCCATACAGGATACAATACTGTGTTTTTGTATCATACTAATTTAAACTCCATACATGATACAAGAATATGTTGGTATCACACCTATTTACATTCTATACATGATACAAGACTTTGTATTTTTGTATTTCATATATTTATATTAAATACATGATACAAAGCTACGTTTTTGTATCATGCACATTTACTTTACATACATGATACAAGACTATATCTTTTTGTATCATACACATTTAATTCCGTACATGATTCAAGACTTTATGTTTTTGTATTTCACACATATATATTAAATACATGATACAGAGTTACGTTTTTGTATCATACACATTTACATTACATACATGATACAAGACTATATATTTTTGTATCATACACATTTACATTCCATACACAATACAAGACTTGATGTTTTTGTATCATATCCATTTACATTCCATACATTTTGCAAGACTATGTTTTGTATCATAACCATTTACTTGTATCACCTTTGCTACAAGGTTCAGTTGAAAACGTATAGTTCTAGGAAAACAAGTTATAGTACATATATTGATTAGACCTTTTTGCACCTAAGTTTATCCCCATATACATGCACATTTGAATAAGACTAATTAGAGTGCAATACTTACCATATATTCAGTTAAACTCACCATAGTTATTACTGCATCAAAACGGCTTTGGTTTGGGAATGGTGATAATTATTGTTTGCAAAACCAAGACTCTTACAATATAATCAGTGGAACGTTACTTTTGTGTGGAAGAATGTGATGATTTTTTATTTTTATTGCCATTTCATTCGCATGATTTTCCTGATTAATTTTTTGGCCTTTTGTCTAACGTGTTTGCATGCTTCTTGCCATCAAGCTTATTTGCTTCTGTGTGTTTACTTATACTTAAGTAAAAAGAAATTACCTTGAAGCCTGACATTTCCAATTCTTTTCCAATAGAAAATGGCATTCTTTCTTGCCATCTGACTTTTGCTTCCTCGTATTTATTTGTCTTTCAGTAAGAAAAAAAAAAGGATCTACTTTCAAGCTTGATGCGGATCATTCTAATGATATACACTTTCAACCTACTGCACAATAAAGCTGTATCAAGTTTAATTGAAAAATGCAGAAGTTAAACCTTTGCTCAAGTTACATAGATACTGTGTGGACCTATTCTGGATTCATGTTTAAAGATAGCACATAAGGGCATAAACTTCATTATTTCTGCCCTTCATATTGTAATTGGACTTTTCTCAAGAATTGACTTAACTCAGAATTCATGCAAAGATATCAAATAACGTGCAATAACTTGGTAATTCTACCCTTCATATTAATTTGTATTTTACTTTTCTCAAGAATTGACTTAACTCTGAATTCATGCAAAAATATCAGATAAGTGCAATAACTTAATAGTTCTGCCCTTATTAAATTGTATTGGATTTAGGAATAACGCTGAACTTGGATGCACACTACTGTTAGTCAGATATTGTAAAACTAGCCATTCAGTAATAATATCCGATGTAATCTCAACAAAAAAAATGTTTTCTCTAGTAAAGTATTAATAATATGAGAGTTGTTGAAATTAGGGTACTATCTAAGGTACTGAAGATGTACAGTATCATTCCCAATCACCATGTCAGTTAGAATTTAGTGCACTACTAATAACTGCACAATTACTATGATGTACTTACTAAGTTTTAGAAAAATACTAACATGGCCAAGGAAATATTGATGCAAATTAGAAAAATAAAATTTAGGACATTGAAGATGCAAATTAATGTTTTTGTTCATTTTTTTCCAAAAAACAATATTTTGTCTTGGAATGGGAATGCTATTTCAATGTTTCCTATTTGTGGTAAAAAAAAACAACACTATTACAATATTTCCTTGGCTACAGTTTGTCCAGGGATACTCAAAAACCATGTTGCATTGACTATATATTAACACTTACATTAGTGATGTATGTTTACAAAGTAATTTTTTTTTATTTTTTAGAAATTATTATCTAATTTCACAAGAGTAATATGAATTATACCCTCAGTGCACATTGGAAGCTTACTATATTACCTGTGTGATGTTTTTTGTTTCTTTCAATATATTGGAATTATGCAAAAAGATCCTCTTTCAGAACTGACTTAAGCTCACTAGAATGTGACAAATCCTCTATGACACTTCTTGGTTTAATAATTTTGGGTTTTGGTCCCTTTTTTTTGCAATATAGGAGTCAAACATTCCAAGCTTTGAAAATGTGGTGCTCTTGTAATGTAGGAGTCAGACATTCCAAGTCAGTTCGAGTCTAGGATTCAGCCAATGTGGGTATGTGAGAAAGCTTGCCAGTAGCTTCTCGTGGGTCGGTGGTTCTTTCCGGGGTTTTCCCGGGTTCTTCCTCCACCATTAATACTGGCTGCCATGTATAGCCTATCATGTGCTGAAAAATGGCGTTAAGCCCCAAAACAACAACAACAACAACAACAACATTCCAAGTTTTGAGAATGTGATAAATACTTTTAAGTAAAACATTTAAGTTTACCCCATATTTATTATAAAGTACGAAAGTAATTCTTTTTATTGGTTAGTCCAATATATGGTGGCTTCTTAAATTAAATTAGTGAAAATTACATTAAATGACAGGAGAAATACCCAATGATTTTAATCCAGTCATTGATATATATGTAGATGCTATCACTGCACTAATTCAGTCAGTCAGTTGTTATTGCATCCTGTTGTAGTCCCTAAGAAAGAAATTCTTTTCTTCCCTCTGAATTTTCCTGGAGATTCTCTGACCAACAGAGCATGTCACTTTTATTCCGTAGAAAGCAGCATTAAAGCCTAAACAGAAAATGAAATGTTTATTGAGTTCAGCCTCATAGCTTTTGTGTAGGGTGTAGGAAGCAGGCAGGTGTGATTTGGCCAGTTTGGGTAAGATCACTGCATTAAAATTCCAGTTACTTCATTCAGATCTGAATTTTTTTTAGATAGAAAATTTAATAGAACCTGCCCAGACTTTTTATTTTTATTTTTTATATGTTATATTCATATTAGTACCTAACATTAGTAACACAGTCATGGTGCATCTGAACATACAAATAATGCATTGGATTTTATCAACATGTGAAAAAATGAAGGAAACAAATAAATTAGTGTAGTGATACCTGTAAGAGATGTCCAGAGTAGTGTTATTACAGTATTGGAATCTGATGGACATGAATCAGGAATAAGTGGTCCTTTTCTGCAGGAAAATATTTTATAAAAGATTACCTTTGGACACTACAGCATGACCCTGGGCAGCCAAGTGGTCTAAGGTGCTCACCTTTATACGTCCCTGACATCTCACCTCTGTCCAGGTGTGTCTCTGCCTCATCTCATCCAGCATGGGTATGTGATAGAGTTTGCCAGTAGCTTCTCATAGGCTGCTGGTTCTTCCTGGGGTCATTCCAGGCCCTTTCTCCACCAAATATACTGGCTGCCATACATAGAACATAGCCTATCATGTGGTGAAAAATGGCTTTAAATTGGCACAACAGTGATGTACTATATGTACCCGTCTATACGTCATGTACAGTTGCAAACTGCACAGACTGAGACCTGTTGTTGCATAAGATGCAGACAGATCTGGGTTTCTGTAGTAGGATTTCACTATACATGATTTTACACAGTAACAGTATCACATTAAGAGCATGCCAGAGTTATCCAATGTTTATGTTTTCTTGTAAAGAAGTAAGACATTTATGAAATATGTATTTCTCATTTCTCAGGTATTGATTTATTAATACTTAATACAAGTTAGTGTTTATGTTTGGAATGTGTCACTCTTACCTTAAAAGCACTGCAAATAATTAAGAATGTTATGGGTGTGTTCCTGCAGATATCCTGTGTGGTCATTTATGGAAAACAAAATCAGAATCCAATATTATGGAAAAAGAATTGATTCTACTGGACTCTGAAATTATTCTTGCAAAATATACTATTTCTTTGTTAATAATTATAATTACCATAACTATGGTAGAAAAGAAGGTGCTTAGTACTGTATTGGAAGTACACTGTTGTGTATTATGCTTGTGTGGGCATAATATTTTGTTTTGTTTTTGTTCACAAAGGTAATTTTTTATAACATTGAAATTCATGGATATTTGTTTGGCAGTTATGGCAATTGTTTAAATTCATGATTTGTAGCATTCACAAATCCAATACTCTCTCATCAGAGTTTACCCCCTTAGAGTGAGAGTTCCTTATACTGAGGTAATAATACAGTACTGATTCATTACAACACTGTCCTTGGGAGTCACCGAGTTTACCACGTTAAAGAGGTAGCTGCAGAGGTTCAGTGGTTTGCATGCCAGACTTATGACAGAAAGGGTTTTGGTTCGAATGCTATTGACCATCCTCTGGGTGAGCTACCATGGTACTCCAGTACCTCAGCACTAAATAACCTATTTGTATTGCTGTGCCACTAGCACCAGATGAAATCAAAGCACCTTAAAGTGATAAAACCTAATACTGGGGTAATAGTACAATATTTCCTTATTATGACACTGTCCATGGGAGCAAAGTATGCCCATGGGTTCCAGAGTAAACTGTTTTATAGAGAGACCACCTTGTAATGGAATGATAATACAATACTCCTACAATATAAAATTATCCAAGGAAGTCATAGTATTTATTTACTTGTAATGAAGTGTGTGTGTGCGTATGTGTGTGTGTGTGTGTGTGTGTGTGTGTTTTACTGTCCATAACCATACTTGCTTTATATCAGAAATCGTGTTATAATGAAAGGTCTTATAACAGCAACTGTGTTATAATGAAAGGCGTTATAACAGCAACTGTGTTGTAATGAATGGCCTTATAACAGCAACTGTGTTATAATGAATGGCCTTATAACAGCAACTATGTTATATGAATGGCCTTATAACAGCAACATGTTATAATGAATGGCCTTATAACAGCAACTATGTTATACGAATGGCCTTATAATGGCAACTATGTTATAATGAATGGCCTTATAACAGCAACTGTGTTGTAATGAATGGTCTTATAACAGCAACTGTGTTATAAAGAAAGGCCTTATAACAGCAACTGTGTTGTAATGAATGGTCTTATAACAGCAACTGTGTTATAAAGAAAGGCCTTATAACAGCAACTGTGTTGTAAAGAATGGCCTTATAACAGCAACTGTGTTATAAAGAAAGGCCTTATAACAGCAACTGTGTTATAAAGAAAGGCCTTATAACAGCAACTGTGTTGTAAAGAATGGCATTATAACAGCAACTGTGTTGTAATGAATGTCCTTTTAGTGAGGGAGTGTAATAATAAGAGTATTTTAGTAAATGTACATTTTGGAAATCTAGGAACTAGTGCTCATTTTGTCCGTATAAACTGCTCAAAAGACTCGGGAATTGAAATGATGCTGGAAATGTGATTCTAAATGATGAATAAATGACCACACTTGAATCGTCCCAAGTCTGAACATATTTTTTAAGTACTAATACTTGATTGACATTTCCACTGATTTTTTTTCAGAGGTTTTTTAAAAACACTGATGCATCAGACAATCTTATAGATTATATTACTTTTAACATTCTTTTATTCCAAAAAAAAATTCCATACAAAATGTAGAAAGTTAATTCATTAACATTTTAAATTGAAAATGACATTTTTATTAAACACCTAAGATTATAATCTTGAAAAGTGAGTTGACGGAGTGAAAATAAGTAAGAACAAAGAAATGATTTGATGTGAAAGATATTGCATTCAAAGTCACTTGTAAAAAATTTTTATCGTTAACATAGTCTGTTTAAATCTTTGTCAGATTCATCAGTGGTTTTCTGCTATGACGTGGATAATTAAAAATTGCAGAAATGTCTGGCAAGTTGTGGGTTGTTCTACAATAATTACAGTTAAAGTAAAATATGGATCATTATCATTGGAACTCAACCCAGTGAAAAGTACAAATATAATATTAGCTGTTTTATGGCTCAGCTATTGTTAGTCATTGTTATAATTAGCTTACAGTATAATAATAATAATAATAATAATGACCTTATTTAAAGAGGGTGACACAATTAAGAGTGCAGTGTATTCTAGGAAGTGATTGACATGATCAATCTCTCCATCAGTAATTTAAAAAGGAAGAAAATCTTTATCCACTGTACAAATAAATTGTAAAATACGATATATTTGTTGAGGTACGTTCCTTATTTGCATTGAAATTAAATAGAAATTTCCCATGAATCTTGGATGTTTCTGGTTGTATTTATTTGCAGGGTCTTAAATTTTTGTCTGGTCAGAAGAAAGCTGGATTTGCATTTTCCTTTGGTCCTGAATAGTTTTCCAACTTAAGTATTTATATAATATGACATTTAATACTGTTAAACATCTCTAAACTTTATTTAATACTGTTAAACATCTCTAAATTTTATTTAATACTGTTAAAACATCTCTAATATTTATTTAATAGGATTTAAACATCTCTAAAATTTATTTAATGCTGTTAAAACATCTCTAAATTTTATTTAATAATGTTAAACATCTCTAAATTTTATTTAATACTGTTAAACATCTGTAAACTTTATTTAATACTGTTAAACATCTCTAAACTTTATTTAATACTGTTAAAACATCTCTAATATTTATTTAATAGGATTTAAACGTCTCTAAAATTTATTTAATGCTGTTAAAACATCTCTAAATTTTATTTAATAGTGTTTGAACTTCTCTAAACTTTATTTAATACTATTAAACATCTCTAAACTTTATATAATAGCGTTAAACATCTCTAACTTTTATTTAATACTGTTAAAACATCTCTAATATTTATTTAATAGGATTTAAACATCTCTAAACTTTATTTAATAGTGTTAAAACATCTGTAAATTTTATTTAATACTGTTAAACATTTCTAAACTTTATTTAATACTGTTAAACATCTCTAAACTTTATTTAATACTGTTAAAACATCTCTAAATTTTATTTAATAGTGTTAAACATCTGTAAATTTTATTTAATACTGTTAAACATTTCTAAACTTTATTTAATACTGTTAAGCATCTCTAAACTTTATTTAATAGTGCTAAACATCTCTAAACTTTATTTAATAGTGTTAAACATCTCTAAACTTTATTTAATACTGTTAAACATCTCTAAACTTTATTTAATACTGTTAAACATCTCTAAACTTTATTTAATACTGTTAAACATTTCTAAACTTTATTTAATACTGTTAAACATCTCTAAACTTTATTTAATACTGTTAAGCATCTCTAAACTTTATTTAATACTGTTAAACATCTCTAAACTTTATTTAATACTGTTAAACATCTCTAAACTTTATTTAATAGTGTTAAACATCTCTAAACTTTATTTAATACTGTTAAACATTTCTAAACTTTATTTAATACTGTTAAACATCTCTAAACTTTATTTAATACTGTTAAACATTTCTAAACTTTATTTAATACTGTTAAACATCTCTAAACTTTATTTAATAGTGTTAAACATTTCTAAACTTTATTTAATACTGTTAAACATCTCTAAACTTTATTTAATAGTGTTAAACATCTCTAAACTTTATTTAATACTGTTAAAACATCTCTAATATTTATTTAATAGGATTTAAACATCTCTAAAATTTATTTAATGCTGTTAAAACATCTCTAAATTTTATTTAATACTGTTAAACATCTCTAAACTTTATTTAATACTGTTAAACATCCCTAAACTTTATTTAATACTGTTAAACATCTCTAAACTTTATTTAATACTGTTAAAACATCTCTAATATTTAATAGGATTTAAACATCTCTAAACTTTATTGAATACTGTTAAACATGTCTAAACTATTTAATACTGTTAAAAATCTCTAAACTTTATTTAATACTGTTCAACATCTCTAAACTATTTAATACTGTTAAAACATCTCTTAACTTTATTTAATACTGTTAAACATCTCTAAACTTTATTTAATACTGTTAAAACATCTCTAATATTTATTTAATAGGAATTAAACATCTCCAAATTTTATTTAATAGTGTTTGAACATCTCTAAATTTTATTTGATACTGTTAAACACCTCTAAACTTTATTTAATAGTGTTAAAACATCTCTAAACTTTATTTAATACTGTTAAACATCTCTAAACTTTATTTAATACTGTTAAAAATCTCTAAACTTTATTTAATACTGTTAAACATCTCTAAACTTTATTTAATACTGTTAAAACATCTCTAAATTTTATTTAATACTGTTAAAACATCTCTAATATTTATTTAATAGGATTTAAACATCTCTAAATTTTATTCAATAGTGTTTGAACTTCTCTTAACTTTATTTAATACTGTTAAACACCTCTAAACTTTATTTAATAGTGTTAAAACATCTCTAAACTTTATTTAATACTGTTAAACATCTCTAAACTTTATTTAATACTGTTAAAAATCTCTAAACTTTATTTAATACTGTTAAACATCTCTAAACTTTATTTAATACTGTTAAAAATCTCTAAACTTTATTTAATACTGTTAAACATCTCTAAACTTTATTTAATACTGTTAAAACATCTCTAATATTTAATAGGATTTAAACATCTCTAAACTTTATTGAATACTGTTAAACATCTCTAAACTATTTAATACTGTTAAAAATCTCTAAACTTTATTTAATACTGTTAAACATCTCTAAACTTTATTTAATACTGTTAAAACATCTCTAATATTTAATAGGATTTAAACATCTCTAAACTTTATTTAATACTGTTAAACATCTCTAAACTATTTAATACTGTTAAAAATCTCTAAACTTTATTTAATACTGTTAAACATCTCTAAACTTTATTTAATACTGTTAAACATCTCTAAACTTTATTTAATACTGTTAAAACATCTCTAATATTTAATTGGATTTAAACATCTCTAAACTTTATTTAATACTGTTAAACATCTCTAAACTATTTAATACTGTTAAAAATCTCTAAACTTTATTTAATACTGTTAAACATCTCTAAACTTTATTTAATACTGTTAAAACATCTCTAATATTTAATAGGATTTAAACATCTCTCAACTTTATTTAATACTGTTGAAACATCTCTCAATTTTATTTTATAGTGTTAAATCATCTCTACACTGTTTTATAGCATGTATCATGCAGGTGATTGAAATTTCTTTCCAGAATATAAGAGGATGTCTTTTCATTGTGGTTGACTCCAGTGATTTTGAGCTAAGGGGGAAGGGATTTTTTATATAAAGTCTAGCTGTTAGGAAATTGTAGCCTAAGTAGGGATCTGCTTTTACTATGTGGAAGGGATTAGTTCCGACACAAAACATACACTTTACAGTCAAACCTATGTGCAGTAGGTACCTCAATGATAAAATGTCAGCTTCTTAGTGTATGTTTAATACTGGTTCATTTCTTCTGTGTTATAATTATCAAAAGTGGCACTTTTTAAACAGGTAGTTGCTAATAAAGGTGACATTTGAGTTAAGTTTGACTAGTTTAATTTTCTTCCAAATCTGTTTATGAACATCAACATTGTTCTTCGTTTCTGAGGTATTTGCAGAAAAGAGACAGAGGTTCCATCATCATAACATTTTAAGTCATTTTGGTCAGAATTATGAAAGCGCATCCCACTGACTGAATTCAGGATTAAATAAATTGATGTCACCCATTCAGTATTTTGAACAATTTCTAGTTTTTATGAAATATATATTTAATATTATCAAAGCTACATAAATGTATGTCTTCTAATATTTAAGCATACAGATCATTGTATGAAACGTTTGCAGAACTTTGAAAAACAAAATTACATAACACCACACAGTACAGAGGCAGATCCCTTCTTGGGACCAATGTTTTATTTGAATAACTGCAGATATGTGGACCAATGAACTTGGACATGAGGGATATTGTGAAAAGGATAAAATCATTTATCAATGCACTCTGTCAAATACAACTGAGGTTTGACATAAATAAAAATCACACTGTTCTTGTACATTCTGTGAAAGTTCTGGGCATTTTCTTTTAATTAAAATATTGGTAAATTAACATTAATTAGTTTTAAAAAAATTAGACAAATTGATTGGTTAAAATGAAAGAAAATTGTTTTTCTTTGACCATTTGCATTCAAATACAGATTTCTTGAAAACTTTCATTATCACAGATAATGCTATTGTGTATTTTAACATCTTTGGAAATTCTGTATTTTTCAGTCTATATATTGTTTTTCTGATTTAATTTTTTAAACCATGCTTTCACGGTTTGTACAATTCAGTATGTGCAGTGCTAACTCTAACCACAATAGAAGAGTCGGCTAATTTAAGCTAACATAATCTAACGTCACTTCCCAGGGTTATAACAACGACAACTTCAAACCAAAGAAGACTGACCCTTCACACAACAAGCAAGCCTCAAACAAATTCAACGACGATTGGGATGATCCCAATGCTAAAAACTCTCAATTCCGATCCTCTACTCCATCTCCGCGTAAAGAGGACACTAGTAAAACCAAGAATAAAGGGAATCTGAAAAAAGAAGAAGAGGTATATGTTATTTTGTCGGTGTTGGATATCGTTACCATGTAGTATTCTTTTGTATTGTGCCTTTCATCATGACAGATACGATACAACTTCCACAAGCTGTTTATAGAAATAAAGATACATTTTTAATTATATTTATCTGAGTTTAAAGAATAACACCAGATGTATCCAACATTTGCAAAATAATAAAAAAATAATTTTGTCAGTATGTTAATATCATAGAACGAGTAGAACACGAGCCATCTGTACATTGTGGATTGATTATCCTTTTTATATGGGTTAATATTTCATGAAATGGTATGGATTAATTATCCAGTTTTTATATAGGTTCATACTGTGTGATACAGTAAACATTTTTTTGAATGCTGTTAATTGTCAAGGAGTTAGCAGGAGGGTCGCCTGTTTCAGTAACAAAGAAATTAATAAAATTTCTCAGGTAAAATATATTTTACATAATTATCTCTTTAAGCAGCCAAATACTGAATAGATTTAACTTTATCATTGTGTGATATTGCAGTTCATTTATGATATAAGATTCTACGTTTCTAAATTGAAGCTAATAATTTTACTTAACTTTCAGTATTGCTGGCAAATTTGTTAAATATTTTCTTTCTCTGAGAATGCCCAAGAACTATCTTATTTTTTCTTTCAATTTACCATAACCATGTTAACTTTGATTTAATGCAACAGGCTGCAACTAAAATCCAAGCCCATTTCAAGGGTTACAAAGCTCGACAAGAGTACCAAATAATTAAGACAGAACAAAAGCAGCAACAACAACGGCAACAAAAACAGAAACAGAAGCAAGAGGATGATCAAAGAAAACAGTCTCAGAAAAATAAAAAACCATCCATGGATGAAAATGTGGCAGCAACCAAAATTCAGGCAGGCTTCAGGGGATACAAAACTCGTAAAGAAATTAATGAGAAAAAACAGGTACGTGATGAAAAATCTAAAAAAGAAAGGGAAGAAACAGGTAGAGAGGAAAATCTAGCAGCCACACATATACAGGCAGGGTATAGGGGTTACAAAACAAGAAAAGAAATCAGAGCCCAAAAGGCTTCTATGACTAAAACAGATACTAAAAAAGACAGTAAGAAAAAAATGAGTGATGATGAAGCAGCCACTAAAATTCAGGCAGGATATAGGGGACATAAAGTTAGACAAAATTTGAAAAATTCTAAAAGTACCACACAGGCCAAGCCTAAGGTTACAGAACCTAAGCAGGGCATGAACAAACAAGAGGCAGCAACCCGAATTCAAGCTGGTTTCCGTGGATACAAGACTCGTAAAGATATGAAAACCAAGAAGGCTGACCAGGAACCATCTCCAAACAGACATCAAGGGAAGACATATGGGGAGAGAGAAGAGAAGGCTGCAGTTCGGATTCAAGCTGGATACAGGGGATATAAGGCCAGAAAAGAGTATAAAAATTCCAAGGTAATGATCTATGAAAAAAATGTTGACCAGTTACCAGACACACTGAGACTTTTAGTTCAGAAAAATCAGCATGCAAATGTTATGGATGGGGATAAGGAGGTCGATACAATAATAGAAGATAGTTCAGATAGGGATGAGGAAAATCAGTATCCAGATGTTGGGGGTAGAGATAAGCTAGTTGAAATAGGTGATAAAATAATGGAAGATAGTTTAGATAGGGATGAGGAAAATCAAAATAAGAATGAGTTAAATGAAAGTTTAGGGAACAAAACATGTGCCCAACAAATAGTTCAGGCTGCATTTAAGGGTTCATTAACAAGAATGTATATCAGAGAATTGAAATCCACACTTAAAAGAAAACAAACAAAATCGAATAGAAAAGCAAATGACAAAAGAAAAAAAATTCTTAAACTGAATCAGAAAAGATTAGAAAAGGTCAATAAAGTGGCAACCATAATACAGGCAAATGCTCATGGCTTCTTCACACGTCAAAAACAAAAGCACCTTGCACAAAGAAGCAAGCTGCAAACACAGACACCCAAATCTGAAGGTTTTGATCAAAGTAGGCAAGCAACATTAATACAAGCAGCAGTTAAGGGACACAAGACAAGAGAGAGGTTGTCTGTACAATCTTCCAGTCCAATAATAGATGGCACTTTAAGTGATTCACCCAAGAACTTGCTCAGCTACCAAGGTCCAACAGAACCTGATATCAAACAACAAAGAAGAGATGAAAGCATTGTGGAAGAAACTAGTGAATCAAAATTAAAGGCAGGTACCATGATTCAGGCAGCTTTCCGTGCATACCTTGCAAGGGGAGAAATGCGCCTTACAAAGGAGACAAAAGGTACTGATTCAGGAATAGATTCTGACAATTCAATCGTAGAAGACAACACATCACCAGAAACCAAGATACAGGCTGCCTTTCATGCATATCAGAGTAGATGTGAAGCAAGTAAGTACATGAGAAAGTATACTGTGGTAAAGAAAACCATTTCCCTCTCTGTTAAAATGAAACGGGTAGCAATTGCAGTTGTACAGGCTGCTTTAAAAGCATTTATTGTCAGAGAAGAAACCCGTCAGATAGAGACTAAACCATCTAAGGTGGAGTCATATACTTCTAAAGGCATTACGGCAGAGAAAGTTAAAGCATCAACTATTATACAGGCAGCTTCACAAGGTGCACTAGCTAGAAAGAACTGGGAACCCATGGTTGTTATCAACTTTGGAAAGCCTAAATCCACATCTCAGATATTTGAGCAGAAAAAAGCTGCATCCATTATTCAAGCATACTTCAGGGCCTTCAAAGAAAGAAGGCTTAAGGATACAAAACGCAGGGCATCCATTGTCAGATCAGCAGCAACAAAAATACAGGCTGCTATGTGGGCAAATAAAGCTAGGCAAGAAATGTCCACACATCCCAAAGACTTGACCGTCATCCTCTATGGTGGCAGAAAAGAAGAGGATATGGCACATACAGTCAGGGAGAGAACAGAACTGTCAAGAATTGAAGAGGAAGAATGGGCCAATGATGATAAGAAAGACTCGGAGCTAGACAGTGGTTACACAAATACTAAAGGCGTTGACACTGATGACCAGAGAAGCAAGAGTTCTCTAACGAGATCTGACACTAGCGAAGCAAGGAGACATGAAAATCCCCCAAGGACTGATCCAGAGAGAAGTGAGGAATCTTCAACTCCAGATTTTTTAAAAATAAATTCTCTCAGAGAGCATACTAAAGCTGCTATTAAAATTCAGAGTGCTTATAGAAGATACATGGCAAGGGAAAGAGTGCACAAACTGCGCGAGGAAAGGCTTGCAGAGAAGAGACAGATGGAGGCTGCAATTAAAATACAGTCAGGATACAGGGGCTACAGATCCAGAAAGGACATAAAAAAGACAAAGAACATGCATGCAGCTGCTATTAAAATTCAGAGTGCTTATAGAAGATACATGGCAAGGAAAAGAGTACAAAAGCTGCGCGATGAAAGGTTTGCAGAGAAGAGACAGATGGAGGCTGCAGTTAAAATACAATCAGGATACAGGGGCTACAGATCCAGAAAGGACATAAGAAGGACAAAGAATATGCACGCAGTTGCAAAAATCCATGCGGTTTTCAGGGGTCTTGAAGCAAGGAAATCTGCACAATATATAGAATCTTTGAAAAAGAGAAATGAAGCAGCTGTCATCATACAGGCAAGGTACAGAGGATACAGAGCTAGGACAGAAGCCAAGAAAATGAAAAAGGAGAGAAAGGAGACTCAAGCAGCTGTGAAGATTCAGGCAGGATATAGGGGTTACAAAGCCAGAAGAGATGTTCAAGTCTTAAAGGCTCAGGAAATGATCATGAAAACAGAGCAAGCTGCTGTCAAGATACAGTCCAGGTTTAGGGGATATAAAACAAGAAAAGAAATGGCATCTATTAAAACTGAAAACCAGAGAACAAAGGCAGCTTCCATAATTCAAGCGGTGTTTCACGCTCACAGAGTTCATCGTGAAACTAATCAAATGTCAAAAAGAGACCAAGCCAAGGATGATGCAGTGCTACTCCTTCAGTGTGTTTTCAGAGGGTACCTTTGCAGAAGGGAGCTCAAGTATAAACAACAGGAAAGATTTGACATTGAATATGAAGAATGGAAAATAAAACGTGAAAATGCTACCACAAAACTTCAAGCAGCGTGGAGAGGTTACAAAGTTCGTAAAGAAATCAGAGAAAGGGAGGATATGCTGCCAGATGAATTTGTGAAAACAAATAAAGATCTTGAAGAGAACTCGTTGGACTCTGATATAGGAGAAAAGACCGACACCATTCGAAAGCAGGAATCATTTACTGAAGAAGACGAATCAAACACAGAAACTATACCAGAGGTTGAACTAGATTCCATGAGAGAAGAGATTAAATCTCCCAAAGAAGAATCTCAGTCAGAGAAAGATCATTCACAGAATCAAGAAGAAGAGTTCAGTTCTAAGAAAAAAGACTTGTACCAAGAAGAAACATTAAACTCTGTGAGAAAAGACTCATATATTGTGAATTCTCAACCTACAAAGAAAGAATCTTTGCCATCTAGAAGAAACCCCAGTTCTTATCACCCTAAGGGGTATTCAGTCACTGATGAAGAAAATGTGCATGTTAAAGGTAATCCATTAACGTTCAATGAAAGGCAAAAACCTGTCAGGTACATTGTGGAGCCTCCAAAGAAAAAGAATGAAAAACATAATACAGTAATGGAAAATCAAAAACCATCACCAGTTAAAGATGTAGCTGAAGAACAGAGAACGTTTGGGAGTGAGAGGCAAAGAGAAAGACAAAATAAACCGTTTTCTTTAGTAGAAGTAGAGAAATCACCAATAAGTGTCCATAATTCTATGATATCACCAAGGGATGACCTGGTGGTTCCTGTTAGGCTTGAACCAATCCTCGAGGACTCAGAGAAAATGGAAAACATGCCCAGAAAAAGAAAAAGGGAGACAACTAGGCAAAAAAGAAAATTGCCACCTCATCAACGTAATTTTGAAGCAGACACAGAACTACTTGTTCTTAATTTTGAAAGGAAGAAAACTGCAGAAGAAATTGAAGAGGAGCAGAGAGTTCTCAAACACACTGCCTCAAGCATAATCCAAGCAGCATACCATAGTCTCAAGGCAAGGCAAGAACATCAAGAAAGAGTGCTTCATTTGAGAAATGGAAATGCCTCAGTGATCCAAGCAGGTTTCAAATTCCTCAAAATTAAAAGAGCTTCAAACTATTCCAGAGACAGTCGATGTGCCACCAAATTGCAGGCTGCCTGCTGGGGGCTCTTTGCAAGAAAAAACACACGATTCCATACATGGAACAAAGCATCTGTAATCATACAAGCGGGGGTCAAAGGTCTCAAGGTCAGGCGATTTAGAGTAAACAAGAGGATCACTGAGGACCAAACAAAGACACATGCAGCCTCGGCTATCCAGGCTGGTGTCAAGGCAACTAAACAGAGGCGAGAAATGAGGGCAGTAAGATCTGCCAAACAAAGAGTTGAAGAAACTCACCAGTGCGCCATCTTGATACAGTCTTGCTTCAGAGGATACCATGTTCGAAGGTATTTAAAAGAGAGGCAAGAACAAATTGAGAGAGAAAGACAGCGTCAACTTGCGGCAAATACAATACAGAGTTGTTGTAGAGGGTTTTTTGTTCGAAAAGACCTGAAGGAAAGAGCACACCAGATTAAAATCCATACAGCTGCAAATAACATCCAATCAGGATACCAGAGCTACAAACATTTCACAGAGTGTCAGAGAAAACGAGCTGAAGAGCGAGAAAGACAGAGAAGGAATAAGGCTGCTACTAAGATTCAGTCTGTGTACAAGGGATACAGAAATAGAATTGAGTACATTGCAAAACGGGCATCAGCAATCAAACTCCAGGCCTATTACAGAGGTCATCTTGCTAGAAAGGAAGCTAGCAGAAGACGGGAGGAAAGAAGAAGAAACGGAGCTGCTTTGGTGATACAGTCACAGTATCGTGGATTTGTAGCTCGGAAAGAGGCAAGCCGAAGGAAGATGGAGAAGAGGCGGAAAGAAGCAGCTACCAAAATTCAGTCTCTTTATAGAGGGCATAAAGCGAGAGTATTTGTAGAAAACAAAAAGCAGGAGCTGAAAGATATTGGGGTGTGGGCCCACAATTTCCTTACTGAATACATGATGGATTTTCTCAAAATGTACGAAAGGCGAAAAGCAGCATCCACTGTTGTCCAAGCTCATGTTAGAGGTCACAGCACGAGAGTTTGGCTTGAGAAAGATGATGACTATCAATGGCGTCTTTGCCATAGGCGCCAAATCAGGCACGATGCTGCTTGTAAAATCCAAGCACATTTTAGAGGGTGTGTCACTCGCAGAGAAATAGAAAAAGAAAAGGAATTTTTGGCAAGTCTTCAGCCACCTGACTTCAGTAAAGAGACTTTGGAGGACTACTTAAAGAAACCACGCAGATCCGCAGCACGTGTTCAGGCTTCTATGCGAGGTTATCTTGTACGAGAGGAGATAGAGGTGCGATTGCATAGGAAGGCATACATAAAGCAGATCACGCCCAGGCACCGCCCCACAAGTGCCCCAGAACTCACAATAGGAGATGCTGCAGCATTGAAAATCCAGTCCTTCTATAGGGGATACGTTGATAGATCACTTGTCCGAAAGCTACGAAAGGAACGATGGCATCGTGCAGCAACAGTAATTCAGGCAGTATTTAATGCGTATCATACCCGGAACTTTCAAAGGGACACGCTTATTCCTGTGATGAAAAAAGGAATGATAGTATACCAGAAACAAACCGTGGCTACCAAAATAGCAGAAAAAGCAGCATCCAGAATACAAGCTGGTTTTAAAATGTATCTCTTAAGAAGACAAATAAACATGTTAAGAGTGGAGATGTAAACTGACCTTGACCTTGTATCAAAAAGAAGTCATTCATCCAGTTGATCATATTTGATTGGATTCAAGCTGAATGTGTTGAAGTCATGGCATTGCCTTTCAGTTATATTTAGCAACAAGCTGTGTTCTTTTATCATCAATGAATGCGATCATTAATTTGCATCCATTGGTTGTACATATTTGTTTGTAATTACTTACCATTTATGCCTAAAAAAACTAAAAAAATATGAAGGTCTTCTGCTTATGCATAAAGAAATCTTTAGATTGGAACTACTTTTGGTATCTGGGTACTAATAGTATCTGGGTACTATTGGAATCTGGGTACTATTGGTACATGGATACTATTGGTATCTGGGTTCTGTTGGTATTTGGATACTATTGGTTGGTTTAATAATTATCAGCTTCAGGTCGATAACCAGTTGTAACCTGAGCGTCATGGTAACATGAAATTAATTCAGTATAAAACACCTAAACAATTCCAAGCATTACAAATATAAATAAAAGCTGTGAGTAATTTGCATTTAAATCATGGTCAGTTCCAACGTTGAACTTGTTTGGGTTTTTTTAATGTTTTTATAACCCTAAAAAATTTAATTGGTTAATTTTGCATGCTGATTTTAATCCTTCATCAGTTGTTACATGTGTTTTTTAACTCACAAAAGAATGTTAGGAAGTAGTTCACTTTCCATAATTGATTTTGATTTTACTGTTTTTTTTTATGAATTCAGAATGTAAGTTTGTATTGCTCACCAGGTATTAGCTACCAGGTATGCACTCATTTTAAACAAATGATACGAAAAGTAACAAATACTTGTTTAAGTGTCCTATATAAATACTTATAAGTTGAGTTCAACTGCAATCTGCACAGATCCAGCTGTGTCACTGCATAATGCACTGACATAGCTACATCTGCAGTTTCTTGGGATTAATCTGCAGAACAAACAACACAGACCTCAATGTGCTGGCACATTATGCAATGACAGATCAACACAGACCTCAATGGGCTGGCACATTATGCAATGACGGATCAACACAGACCCCAATGTGCTGGCACATAACATGGACCTCAATGTGCTAACACAATATGTAATGACAGATCAACACAGACCCCAATGTGCTGGCACATTATGCAATGACAGATCAACACAGACCCCAATGTGCTGGCACATTATGCAATGACAGATCAACACAGACCTCAATGGGCTGGCACATTATGCAATGACAGATCAACACAGACCTCAGTGGGCTGGTACATTATGCAATGACAGATCAACACAGACCCCAATGTGCTGGCACATAACACGGACCTCAATGTGCTAACACAATATGCAATGACAGATCAACACAGACCCCAATGTGCTGGCACATTATGCAATGACAGATCAACACAGACCCCAGTGTGCTGGCACATAACACGGACCTCAATGTGCTAACACAATATGCAATGACAGATCAACACAGACCCCAATGTGCTGGCACATTATGCAATGACAGATCAACACAGACCCCAATGTGCTGGCACATTATGCAATGACAGCTCAAGGTCGGTATTGTTTGTAGTTGGATCAACTTATATGTAAATATATATGGAATGTTATAATGTTTTCATACACTCCTGTTTTTATGCTACTAATATAGACTTACTCCCACAAACAACCTATCCTATATGTTTGCTGCACACAAAAAATGCAACAAGTGTAGAGCCACTTCCAGGCTCATTTGACTTCATTTTTATCAGTTTTTGCTAAAGTAGAAAAAAAATGTCACTATTAATTTTGAATTACTTGTAAGGAGATTTTATAAATAGTATTTGCTAATGTAAATGCACCTCCAGGTCAAACCACATATCTACTGTATAATAATGCATTAGAAAATTCAAGTCTTTATATTTTTATTCTAATTAAAACTTGCAACAATGCAGTGTTGACCCATATATGGGTTGAGTCTTTTATGCCAGAAGGTCAAGGTCAGCAGTTTCATTCTATTTATAATTTCCAATTACCCTCATTACAGTCCGCCAGCATGTAAAGTGTATGCTGCTTGTAGTAGGTTGTTTATTATAAATGGCTACAAATACTGTTTATTAAAAATTGTTTTTGAATTTTTCTGTGTAAAAGAACAAAACTGATTTAAATGGATTTGTTTTTCAAGTTATAAAATTCATTATACAATCCATCCTATAAGTAATAGTTTATTGAATTAATGAGCGTCTTGTTTATAAATATTTAACATTGTGACTTTCTCTTTTTATCTGCGTGCTTTGATAAACTTGTATATATTTGCTGAATTGTGAAAGCAAGCTGCCTGATTATAGGGGAGTGAATTGTGTTATGTCTTTTTTCTTTTATCTGTCTTATTGCTAAAGCTGTGGAACTTCAGATATCAAAGTTTGTCTTAGATTGATTAGCTCTAACCACATCTATAAAATATGAATTATCTTTATGTCTGAGTTGAAGCAGGTCACAAAATAGGCCTTTTGACCATCCTGTTCTGGATTAAAAAATGGCATCGATCATTGTGATTTCAGCCAGTCTATACACCATTCAAAATATATGCCCTGTCTTATAACTGCAGAATACTAAATTTCCTGAAGTAATTGAAATAACATTTCAGAGTTTTTTGTCAAGTTTAGACACTTATTTTAATGATGAAAAACAACAGGAAAAAAGGTGGTTTGCTTTCATAATATTGTAGTTCTTTTGAAATCATGCATGTGTCCAGAACAGCTTTAACTGCATTTGACATATTTGTAATAATTTTATACCTGAAAATTCTTGGAATGCCCTTGATATTGTGTATTCATAGATTATCGGAGAAGATTTTTACAAACAGGTTATTAGAATGCTTGAGATTATATTTGCATCTTAGAAAGAAAAAACATTTGACTGCCAAAACCTTCAGTTAATAGAAGTAAATTTTAATTTCCTTCCTGGAATATTGCTATTTCCTTTCTTATGACTTGTTGCATTAATTACAGATATTTTGCCCAGATAATGCTCAATTTTGTTAGCTTTTTATAAAATCATTATAAAGATCAGGATTCAGTTGTAAGAAGTTTTAAAGAATGGTTAACCCAGTACGTTATGGAATAATAAATCAGTGTAACACTTCAATGCAAGATCTATTCTTTCATCATCTTGAAATAACACAACTAGGCCTTCTCATTATCAGCTGGTTGGTGGCTAAAAGAGCATGTTGTTTTCCTTCTGACATGTCTCCTTTTCAACATTTTAACTTTCTTTGTTATGATGTTGTATTGACTAGTCATTTTGAGCCTTTGATTTCAATTGCTAAGGAGATTACTTCCAATTTTTAACTTATGGTAACATCCTCACAGTCTACGGTATTGCTTTTTTTCTGCTACAATCTGCTATTATTTACTCAATCTACTCATATTTACTCAATCTACTCATATTTACTCAATCTACTCATATTTACTTATTTACTCAATCTACTCATATTTACTCATTTACTCATATTTACTCAGTCTACTCATATTGCTCTCACATCCTCATTCAGTTCTTAGTATGAGTACAAAAAGGCAACATCTTTTAGTGAGTAATTCTTTCATTAACAGTCATATGTGGATTTCTAGATACTTTATTCAAATGCAACAGTAAACACTAAACACTTGGAATGAGAAAATTGTGCATACAAAAAAAAGAAAGGTAATGCACCTTTTAAACACATTGTCCAGAAATTTGTTTTATTATAAGTAAAGTGTTCTTGTTTTGTGCCATATGAGAGTTGTCTGTTCATTAGGTCCATACACAGAGATGCAAGAGTTTTCTGGACATTTTATTAGGTCCATACACAGCTTCGAGAGTTGTCTGCCCATTTTATTACATCTGTAAATAGTGATGTGAAAGCTGTCTGCCCATTTTATTAGCTCTGTACACTGAAATGTGAGAGCACTACAGTTTATCACCTGTTCCATCTATCTGATAATCCATTTGCACTTAATAACCAACAATTGAAGAAATTATTTTTGCTCCAGGATTGCAATAAGCTTGCCCAATCCTATACGCGAGAGTCAATGAAGCAGGCCGAAGATATACTTCGGATGCAGACTTGAAATTGCAGGCAAATTAGGTAACTTTCACTCATCAATCTAATGTGCCACAGAGTAGTAGAGCTTTTATTTATTCTGTTGCATACATTACATAGAAAATAACCCACTTGTAGTTAGATGCTGTTACAGTTCTTGATGCATCGTTTTGGGACATTTATTGCCTTTCTTTTTCCATACAAATACTTGTAATGCTAAAATTCATGTTAACACTTTAGTAATTCCACCAGGTACTTTGGCCATACAATTTCAGAGGAGCATAGCAGAAACTATTCATTGTAATGAATTCTAATGGCTGCTTGTAATTTCATCATGGCAGCTGCTAATAAGTAAAAATATTTCATAAACTGCATCTTAGTGGCAGCTATTTGAATATTTGTACTTATTTATAATTACCTTAATGTAAGGTTGATATCATACTTAACTGCAGATAAGTTTGTTACAGTTTATAGTTTCCTCCTTGCTCATTGGAAGACACATGGTCAGAATGAATGCTGTAATGAACAGTGTTAATGTTAGGCTTGATCACTTGCCGTCATTGCTTTGTACAAACACAAAGTTTTTGGGGATGTATTAAGAGGACATATAAATGTTTCCAATGCATGTTCCTACCTTCCCGTTACCCAATGGCTTTTGGAACTTTCCTGAGTGCATGGCTTTCCTATACAAAACAAATTTAAATTTATTCTACAGGGATTTGGTTTTCACTTAGATGTACTCAATCTGACCTATACAAAACAAAATTTTTTTTATCATATGTTTATAAGAAAATCAAATAACAAAAATTAGTGAAAGGTTTTGGCAGTCATTATTTTTTATGCTGATCTGTGAGTCTGAGATTCATTGATATTAGTAGAGCATTTATTCTGGCAATAGTGAAAGCTTTTTGTTAAAGCATACCATGCAAAACACAAAGTAGCTTCCAGTCAAAATAAGGTATTGGCTGGTATAGGTCTTAGACAGTTCCAGTGTGTCTAAAGCAGTGCTTCATCCATATCACATCATTCAGTTGTCATTCATTTGCATAGCCATACTATAGCAATTAAATCGATGTACAAAAAAGCTGTTGCTATGCTGTATAAATTTCAGGCCTTGCTTGTATATATATAAATAGACTGCATTAATATGTATTATTGTACATGAAAATTATCATCTTTTATTCATTACTGTATTTTATTTCTTTTTTGATCAGCTAATAATAATATTTGTATTGTGTATCGGTGTACATTACCAGTATTTAAAGTAATTATACATGTAGATTTCTGAAATTGTCTTTATAACCTAGGTGTTTCTTGATAATTCATTTTATCACATGTTCCTAGGTAATCACCCAAAAAATCACTGTCATTCTTTTTTTTTATTGTTTGGAGTATGATCTTTGCTAAATTCATAATGGATACATGTAATTAGAAGTTGATTTTACAGATAATTGGAAAATCTGACACTCATATTACTGTGACTCACCAGTTTAGATTATGTATTAGAAAACTTTTTTTGAAAATATTTACAAGATTTTTGTGTGAGAGATAGTATAGTAAGAAACAGTGTCTTTCTAAAATTGCAATGTTGTCATATCACCTCATTAGAAAGTTGTTGCTTTATTTTTACCTCACCTTTTGCATCGAATAATGGTATGGTAAATTTTTATCTTGACTGTCATCCCAACCAAAAGAGAAGAATATAAACACTTTGAAAAATCTGTAAAACAGCCATTGTGTTCATGTGTAAGTAATGTACACTTGGCTGTGAATGGAAGCCTGATATTCAGGAATGGTATGGATAGAAAATCATATTAATTGTAAATTTTCACAGGTAAATTTTCACAGGTAAATTCACACTGTACATGGGTGTATAAAGTTACAAAGTGACAATACTGTGTCAAAGCATCTTCACCACAAATTCAATCCCATACTTAGAATATTAAGCAGAGGAGCAGTCAGAAAACAGTGGTTGCTAAGGGTAAGAATAGTAAATTAATTGTGAAACTTCACTTAAACAGTTTTGATTGGCAGAGAAATACTCTTCTGGTTTAACTGGATTAACAATAGCTTTTACAATCTAACAGTTTCTGTAGATCACTTGTGACGTCTGTTCTGATAGTACAATGAAACCTTTTCAGCACCAGGTAGATATTTTTCTGCCAGTAAAATAAACCATTTCAAAGACTGCTGTTGTCACAAGGAATACTTTCCTGGGAGGGGGTAGCATATATGTGCCTAATTCACCAGGTATAATGCTTGCTGAACTATCAAACAGCACAGACATGCACCTGAAATCACATTATACAATGATGGATCTACTAATACACTAATTACCATATGTACTCATGTATAGGTCGGGTCAAATGCAAAACATCATAAACCCTGATATGCCATCTCATTATGCACTGGTAGATTGGGGTCTATATTGTTTGTTGTACCAAGTATTTAAAACAAACTGTATAGACCCCTATCTGCCTGTGTATTATGCAGTGACAGATATGGTTCTATGTAGTTTGCATTTGAATCCAACATGTGATTGTGTACACATTTAGAAAGTCTGAGAGAATTATAAACTAGTTCCATTCTAGAACCCGTCATGACATCATAAAGGATTTACAGGGTCCACAAAAGTTCTGAACCACCTGTTGTGAAATGATTGTTGTTTCTGATTGGACTCAAATAATCTACTCAAAACTTGTACTTTTATAATGACAGTCTGATGCTGAAGAGGTTCCACTAAGATAAAAACTACACACATCTCATTCTGATTATTAGAGTGGAAGAAATATTAGGAAACCTTTCACTCCTTCACATCTGTCTAAAACAGTGTAATGCTGATCTTGCTAGTAAGGGAGACGGCACATGTGTTGTGACTAACCTGGCTGTGTGTTGCACAGGTCAATATTTGTTACTCTTCCAGTGCTGAGGAGCCCCAGTCACCAGTAAAAATATGTACTCAATATGTCATGTGGAATAACATCTAATTGAGAATAAAATAGCTAACATATAGTTTACTCCACGGTTGATATACAACATATACCTTGTTATACATTAAGAACTTTACTCTTTGCTGTTTATCATCCCTCATCAGTATGATTTGGGGGAGTTTTAAATTATAGATGTTTTTGCAATTATTACAGAATTCTTGAGACTTTGGGTGGATTCTCCTCAAATTTGAATGCATCAGGTTTTATAATGATTCACTGTGAAATAAGAAAATACCATGAGAGTGTTGCTTTATGCAAATGTGATTTTATTTCCCATTAAGCAAAACGCAGCAACCAATTAGTCCTAAAAAAGAGCTGAAAGAGCTGCTAGCAAATGAACACAAAATCACCCATAAAAATTATATATATATATATATATATTCCATATGGAAATTGTTTGTTTATAAACAGAATTCTGTAAATTATTAGTTTATGATCAGTGAAACCAAAAAAGTCAGGAGTATTTTAGAAATGAAATTCAGCAGCAAGTAATTTTGTTTTGTTGGACCTCAGTACTGGAGGGTAGATATCCTATAAGATAACACATCAATAGGGTAGATATCCTATAAGATAACACATCAATAGGGTAGATATCCTATAAGATAACACGTCGATAGGGTAGATATCCTATAAGATAACACATCAATAGGGTAGATATCCTGTAAAATAACACATCGATAGGGTAGATATCCTATAAGATAAAACATCGATAGGGTAGATATCCTATAAGATAACACATCGATAGGGTAGATATCCTATAAAATAACACATCGGTTTTGCACTATACTCCGATGCTGTCAACCATTAACATCATTGGTGTGAATAGATTTTCTTTTGTTGGCAGTACGATTGCTAGTTACATTCAGAATGCCTGCATATTCATTTGCATGTAATAAGAGACAGATAAAATCCAATTGTTAGTTTACTACACGTATGCCAATGGCTTTGTGTTTTATATCTTTGTTTTCCAACATATTTTTTTATAGTTTTCGATTTGTTGCCACAATGTTTTCTGTAATCGACCGGCAGTTTAAAATTGTAGTTATTTATTTCCAGAATATACGTTGCATATACATAATTATGATGCTCATACTTATGATAATTGTTCTGATAAATACGACAAGTTGTTCGATGATAGAAATATTGTAAATTTAATTTCAATATAAGTGCAAAAAAAATACTTTTAATGTTAAAGATATATATTTTCACCTCACTGATCACATGCTCTTGTCCACATTTTTATCAAATTATTATCTGTAATTTTGTAAAATTCATTTACTTAAGAAGTATGTGTTTTGAATATTATTTTTTATCATAATGTTATTGCATTGTAGAGCTATTTTAATAATGTATGTGTAGGAGCTTTATCAGGGGAGATAATTTCTTTTAGACTATTATCCTCATTTATAAACATCAGTATGCATTATTATGTCGGGGAGGAAACTCTAACTGAACTAATGGTGTATTTTATGAACTTTAAAGTAAAATGTCTGTTTATAAAATGTTACCCATAGTGTTATTTTCTGGAAATAAGAAACACTCACAAAAGTCATGAAAATGTTGAAGCAATAGGGAAAAAAAATGAAAGTACGTTTCTGTTTACATGCATACATGACTTACTAAACTTTATATTGGAAGTAAAAATAAATATTGAAATAGTATTCATAACTTACTATTGCACTTTCACTTTATTCTCTTGGTGGTTACTTTGGAACACTTACCTTCTAACACATTTCCTCTGATGCACAGATTGCAAAGTTTCAAATAATATGGTGTCTTTGGTAATTTGGAAAAGTACTTCTGCACACATAGTATGGGCTGCCTCAATGCAGAGTCTGGAATCAACAAGAAACATTCAGTAGATAAAAGTTTCAGTGTTTGTCTTAAGAAAAAAATAACATTAAATTGTGTGTCCATTTTATTCTGCATTTGTCTTCATTTGTAAAATTAGTAATTGGCATGAAATAATTAAAGAAAGTTTATGTCTTTTTATTATATTCTTTAAAATTTTATAAATTAATTAAATGCTTTCTCTGGCTGGAGTGTGAAAGTACTTTCATGAAATTATTTAGGCTTTTTGCTGATATTGATCGGGTGAGGTTGTGCTGTTAAATAACTCCTCTTGTTGATTCTTGTTCTTGCTTTTGCAAAAAAGAATAATCTCTGCATAGTTTTTGCTGGTGAGCAAAAATGCCAAAGCTTTGAAACTATTTAGGCACTGTAGTTTTAGAAAGACTTGTTCTAAGAATGAGAACTTTTATATATATCAGATTTTCCTTATGACTGGATTTCTAAATTTGTACATGCATACAAAAAATTCGGCAAATAAAATTGCACGAGTCAGCCTTATACTTAATTTTAAAAAATGTTTGCGTTTGATTTTTGCTGTGATTGTGTGTTTACACTCTTCTTTGTCTTTTCTGTAGGGGCAGAAGTGAATATGCACGAGTACCAGTCAATACAATCAAGCTTTCCGGGGACATGGATCATCACTAACCCAGCACTAATTGAGTCAAGATCATGCAGATGCCTTTGAAAACTACTTGAGTGTTAATTCATAGGAACACGTTGTATTTGCATTGCGTATACAAGCTGTTAGTATTCTCAAATTTGAATTTAAGGTATATTTTTTAGATTATTCATGTACATTAAAGAAAAAATTGAATTTTGGATTAGGAATTATTTTCTTACATATGAACGTTTTCTGTTTCTACTTTTAATCTGTGGGAAAGGAAAGCCAGATTTGGAAGGTTTTTTTTGGCATGCATACACACATGCATACACACATACATACACACACATACTTACATACTTCAGATGTTTCAGATTTTGATATTTCTTGAATATGTAGGTTTATTGAAATGTTAGCAGTTACTGCATTACATTTCCATGGAAATTGGGGGTTGTTGGGCTTGAAGAGTGAATGTACATGAATTTTATTACTCAGAAAAGTACAGTTGTAGTTACATTAAGTTTGTATAAATTATAAATGAGACTGTGATTGCCTCCCTTGGACAGAGAATAATTTATTTACACACAAGTTAGATTATTTGCACTTTTTTTTAATTATTTGAATTTCTATTATTAATATGAAAATTTAAGAAGAAAACTGTGATATGTACCTAATCTTGTGGTTGTTGTTGTCTAAAACCTGGCTTTAGAAAAGAGGTAAAAAGAATCTAAAGGTAAAGCATAATTTAACATATTATTATTTTTCCTTCTGCAAGGTGTCTGCTAATAATTTAAGCGACTGTCTTGGTTGTAATTTGTTTCATATTATGTTGTTTAAAAGACAAATTGCTCAATCTTCATTAACAGTTTTTAGATGCGTCCCATAATAACTTAATGTAGAAGGTCTGTACAGGTAAACCAGTCTAGATGATCTCGCATTGGCAACCCTCAGATGTTTCCATAACACTACAACTTGATCAAGTGCATCGTAAGGTGAAATTTGCGAAAACACAAGATATAATATTGTCTTTTATATAGATCATCAGTAGGACTTCTGTTTTCCTGACATTTCCCTAAAATTCAGTCTGGACGGTCATTAGGTCTCTTGTGTATTCTTGACATTTCCCTAAAATTCAGTCTGAATGGTCATTCGGTCTCTTGTGTTTTCTTGACATTTCCCTAAAATTCAGTCTGAAAGGTCAGCAGGATTTGTCTTTTCCTGATATTTGCATCAGCGTATAAAAATCAGGATGACATTTAAAAAGATATCCCATCTGAGGTTGTGTGTTGCTGAGGTCATGCAAGGTTTACACACAGAAGTGGAGTTTTTTCTTCAGCATTTTTGGATCTCTTTCAAAATTTGAAATACAGAATGACAGTGATGATAGATATAAAGGAAGGTACTCTTTGAAAGCAACTGTAACCTACAAATGACCACTAACACTCTCCATTCATATTTATTCTGCTTTATTAGGACTGTACTCAATTTGCATCCTACTGAAAATGGTCCAGGACATTAACAAATCTGATAGTCCTTCTGAAAATTTTCCATATTTTGAACAAATCTGATAGTCCCTCTGAAAATGGTCCGTGACATTATCCAAAAATGTTAGTCCCTCTGAAAATGGTCCTAACTTCAACAACTCTGATAGTCCCTCTGAAAATGGTCCATGACATTAACAAATCTGATAGTCCCTCTGAAAATGGACCATAACTTTAACAAATCTTTTATTCTTCTGGAGATGTTACATAACTTTAACAAATCTAATAGTCCCTCTGAAAATGGTCCATGACATTAACAAATCTGATAGTCCCTCTGAAAATGGACCATAACTTTAATAAATCTTTTATTCTTCTGGAGATGTTACCTAACTTTAACAAATCTAATAGTCCCTCTGAAAATGGTCCATGACATTAACAAATCTGATAGTCCCTCTGAAAATGGACCATAACTTAAACAAATCTTTTATTCTTCTGGAGATGTTACATAACTTTAACAAATCTAATAGTCCCTCTGAAAATGGTCCATGACATTAACAAATCTGATAGTCCCTCTGAAAATGGACCATAACTTTAACAAATCTTTTATTCTTCTGGAGATGTTACATAACTTTAACAAATCTAATAGTCCCTCTGAAAATGGTCCATGACATTAACAACTCTGATAGTCCCTCTGAAAATGGTCCATGACATTAACAAATCTGATAGTCCCTCTGAAAATGGACCATAACTTTAACAAATCTTTTATTCTTCTGGAGATGGTACATAACTTTAACAAATCTAATAGTCCCTCTGAAAATGGTCCATGACATTAACAAATCTAATAGTCCCTCTGAAAATGGTCCATGACATTATCAAAAAATGTTAGTCCCTCTGAAAATGGTCCTAACTTCAACAACTCTGATAGTCCCTCTGAAAATGGACCATAACTTTAACAAATCTAATAGTCCCTTTGAAAATGGTACTTAACATTAAAACATGTCAGTCTTTTGTGAAACGTTGTAAAATTCCAAAAGCATTGTAAAGATCGGACAGCCTCAGGCTTATTAATCATGCCATGTATTACAGTCTAAGGAGACACCATAATATCAGAAATTGCTTTTGCTAGTTTTGGGTATTTTGCAATTGGGGATGATAGTGAAAGTTACTATGGAAACCATTCATTAGACATAACTAAAATAAGCTCATGCCAGGTTTGGAATTATTTTATCTGTTTTATAAATGCATTCAGATTTATTCAAATGATGATTAACTCATCGTAATTTGGAGTGAAATCTCCTACTAGAATTTATTGTCATCCTCTCTAACATTGAAAGGGCATTGAGGGAAATAGTCTCTGCCACCCAGTTATCCTTTCTAACACTGACAGGGGGTTGAGGGATCCAGTCTATAATGCCCAAATATCCTTTCTAACATTGACAGGGGGTTGAGGGAACCAGTTTCTAATGCCCAAATATCCTTTCTAACATTGACAGGGGGTTGAGGGAACCAGTCTCTAATGCCCAAATATCCTTTCTAACATTGACTGGGGGGTTGAGGGAACCAGTCTCTAATGCCCAAATATTCTTTCTAACATTGACAGGGGGCTGATGGAACCGTTCTCTAATGCCCAGATATCCTTTTTAACACTGACAGTATATTATTTTTCTTCTCCACTTCACATATGCTTGCATTTATGACCAATCCAACTGCAAACTGAATTGATCAAAAACTGCCATCGCATAATGTTATGGTAGATCTGCATCAGTGCAGTGCAGTTGGATAAATATGGTAGAATCACAAATAACATAGACCTCAGTCTTTTAGCACAGTATATGACAACAGATATGGGTCTATATTGTTTGCAGTTGGACCCAGTTTATGAGCAAGAAATGATGGTACACTTAAATATCAGTATTGATGTGGGCTGTGAAATATTTTGTTTTTGTTTCAAGCAGCTTTTTTATGACTGGTCCACAAAATATATTGTTTTTGTCTCAAGCAGCTTCTCGAAGACTGGTCCACAAAATATTTTGTTTTTGTCTCAAGCAGCTTCTATATGACTGATTTACAAAATATTTTGTTTTTGTCTCAAGCAGCTTCTCTATGACTGGTCCACAAAATATTTTGTTTTTGTCTCGAGCAGCTTCTCTATGACTGGTCCACAAAGTATATTGTTTTTATTTCAAACAACTTCTGTATGACTGGTCCACAAACTATATTGTTTTTGTTTAAAGCAGATACCCAAATGAAATATATTTTTGTTCCAAACATTTTAGTAATACTCATTCCAGTGATGTTAAGAATAAACTTAAATTTTGAATGCAAGTTGAAGTGTTTGCTAATAAGACTTCATGTGACAGAAAAAGGCTCTTTTTATGTGCATTTAATATGGTTTCCTTGTCTCTTTGTTTGGGCGGAGGGTTGGTAATTGTAGTACAAGCAACTTACATACTCAGAGAATAGTCTAGAAAATTGTTTTATTTTAATTTTTAGACATTTATATTTTCATTTCCTCTTTATATTTTTGTAGTTTAATTTGTCTCCAATGCATTTTAATTACATTATTTTTAAAGATAATATTTTGAAGTAAACAGTATATATGTATAGAGTGAAGACTTATTATAGGTATGAAAATATATGTTAATCTTACATTTATATTGCTTTTAATTCAGTTATATTTGTTTGTTATGTTTTCTTGTACATGTATAATACAAATATTTCAACTATTTTTCTTTCTTTTTTTTTTAGTTTCAAAAGCACCACCATGTAGTGTCTAAAATCTTTAATGTGTGGGAATCAAAAGCCAAATCCTGAACATTAATAAAGAAAAATAAATTCAAACAATTGCTTTCTTGATTATACAAATGAAAAAGCTTATTTAAATTTGTACTTAAACAATATTTTTTAAGAAAAGATTTTACTTCATTCTGATAAAACACTGTTTGTATTCAAAGAGACAAAAGTGTTTGTATTTTATTCGTTTGATTCTTTTTTCAGTATTTAGTTGTACTTTGCCAGATATGCTTTGATTGCATTCAGTATAAATGAGCCATCGAACATGAATGTATCACAGAATTTACTTTAGTATCAGACATTACAGATTTTACAAAATGTTTTGTGATCATACTTGTACATTCCGTCCATGTACTTGTCCACATTTATTCTGAATATGACTTGTACATTGTCCAGATTTATGACTTGTACATTGTACATTTGTAAATAGTTTCCTATGCATGGTATGGAGCATTCTATAATAAATGTCTGAGACAAACTGCGTTTTTTTTCTTTTGTTGTTTGTTTGATTGCTTTTCGAAAAATAACATATGGACACTCTAATAATTGTCTCATCGATGACTATATTTCAGAACAATTGATAGCTGCTAGTGTCAATCATTAAAGTGATGGACATTTGAAATAAATTATCTGAATCCACAGAGAATATAAACACACAAACCAGTTGAACAAATAGCAGATAAAGAACATTCAGTTACAGGACATACTGGCTTTGACATATTGAAAATTGACAGTTTTGGTAAATGTATGACAGCTAATTGACATTGAAAATGGACAGTTTTGGTAAATGAATGTCCACTAAGTGACATTGAAAATTGACAGTTTTGGTAAATGAATGTCCACTAAGTGACATTGAAAATGGACAGTTTCAGTAAATGAATGTCCACTAAGTGACATTGAAAATGGACAGTTATGGTAAATGTATGACAGCTAAGTGACATTGAAAATGGACAGTTTTGGTAAATGAATGTCCACTAAGTGACATTGAAAATTCGACAATTGTGGTAATTATGTCCTCTAAGTGACCTACTGAAAGTAGATTATTTTGAAAATTATATGTCAACTGAGTGTAACGCTCCGGTGTCCTAGTGGTTAGTGCCACTCAGGCAGTCTGCTGTCAGCTTCTGATCACAGTAATATTTCCATTGTGACATTCTTATTTCATTTTTTATATTTTCTTTCTTTCTTCTTTTTCCTGCCATAACCATTGATTCATTTAATGGTGAATGAGTACCCACTTTTTTCTCCCCACAATCAATTATTACATCTTTAAATTATGAAATTGCTTCTATCTTACAATTACTTAAAACAAATATCAGAAAATCACATCAATAAACATGAACATGTTTTACATGTTAAGTCGGTGACAAGACCGGCACTATTGATGGTTGCAAATCATCATGAAAATTGGTGGGCGGCAAAAGTTATAGCAACTGCAAAGGGCATTGATGAATCAAACTGAAACCAAGTAAATTTGCATGCAATTATCATTTTGTCAAATTAAATGTTTCTAATTATTTCTGTTGACTAGAGATTCAGAAAATTTCATTGGCGTTAATAATTTAAAGCAATAATATTTCCTGTCCACAATGAGTCTATGTAATCATACCACATAGGGTCAGTTCCTCGTCATCATATTATGTTATACGTGGACAGTGGAAGGGCTAAAAACATGCAATATTGAGCAAACTGCTTCAGCAGTTTTGGAGCAAGTCTTCTTTGAAAATAAACCCTCATACGAAAAAACTGAAAATACAAGGCCAATAACTTAAAACCGAAGCCTCTAACTGACCGAGATTTTCTCTAATTGGGTTAGCTCATTGTGTTACTTTATCTTTGTCGCTTGTGTTTTCAAATTTGTATGTGTGTTCGTTTGCTCACCTGGCCACTCATTGTTGGTCGACATCCTCCCTGCTGCTGTTTCTTAACCAAATTTTTTTTATCAAGACATTAAAACTCGTTTAAGTTGACATGCAGCTGAGTTAACTCTAGACTAAACATGAAGACTTGTTGATGAATATCAATCTATTTCTCATGACAATGGGGAATCAGACATCGTACTACTCACTCGGACTAGCTAAACCACATTTTGGATAATTCACGTTTAGAACAGTCATTTTGTGAGAAGAAAAGAGATCGAAAAGAAAAAAAGATTGTTATTTTTGACGGATTGGCAGTAACACTTGAGAGAGTTTGGATTTGTGTGGCCAGTGATGTGTATTGCCGGTGTGTCTTGAGTATCAAGATAGATTGGTTTGTGTGTGTGTGTTTCTCTAAATGTTCAGCATGGTGTTATCAAAGATGGAGAAACCTTAAGTTGCTTATGAGTTAATTTCCTTTTGTGATATATGTTTTGTTGTTGTTGTTGTTGTTGCTCCAGTTGGATTTTATAACGTCTCCGTCAGGCACAGAAGAATACATCAAATTTCTTTTTTAAAGTTGTTCTCACCGCTTCGACACCATGACAGAGACGACAGGTATGAGATAGAAAAAGTAAGGTTAGCAAAACAGACCGATTTCTCTGTTGCATGTGTGAGAAATATACAGTATCATGTAGGTTTAGTTACAGCCATTCACGACCAGATAAAGGCCAGTGATGATTCTGTCATTACTAGATAAAGGCCACTGATGGTTCTGTCAGTACTAGATAAAGGCCACTGATGATTTTATCAGTGACATATACCTGACATCTCTCCATCATTGCAGCTATTATAAACTGTCCATAGTTTCCTATTTATAATGTTTTAATATGCACTGTAATATCTTGTCAAAAATAGATGTGGGATTGTGGTTGGCAAGGAAACGACCACAGAAACCCTAATGGGGATCTCAAATATAACAGACATTTTTGTACAAGACAAAATGTTTCCAGTGCCATTCTCAATAACTGACATTGTTACATCATTCTTTCTTTCATAAGTAAAGATTTGTTAAAATTATGCCTTCTGCACGCAAGTACCATCGCCACTTGTATTAAGTGACCATATATAAATGATCTATATGATAGAATATATATTCTCTCTCTCTCTCTCTCTCTCTCTCTCTCTCTCTCTCTCTATATATATATATATATATATATATATAATGGTCCTTCAACCTATAAACATCCTTGAATTTGAGCGGTTGCCTTGAAAATGCCTTAAATTTTGAAAAGTTTGTTTTATTTTTAAACTTTCTTGAATTTGTTGAAAAAACTCTATGAATTATTTCCAAAACTCCCTTAGGGAATTTAAGATCTTAAAGCGTAACAAAATATGTCACTTCTTAATTCAGAAGATTTGTTGCGTACATCTGTACATAATTTTAAAATATCATTAAAAAAATTTCGAGAATAAAATGACATGCTACACTCAATATTTAAGCTCTTTTCACTATTTCTCCTAAAGGGATGGTCATATCAACATGTATTTTTCAATAATTCTTATATGTGGTCCTTAGAGGGCGCTTTACAGATATGAACTTCTGAAGTGACAGGTGTAAGGTGAAGTTGTTTGCAATTGTAACATGCACATTGGAGAGAATGTTGGCATGCCTCTATGTTACTTTTGTGTGCAGAAGCTGAAATTTCTTTGGATATTGTACATGTAGAAATCATGCATGATCTAAGCACATAGTTGATCCAAATGACTCCTCACATGTGCTCAAAATTTCAGCTTGAATTAGTCTAATGTACACTAGAAAGGAAAATGAATTTTGCCAGCCTAGACAATACCAGCTTCTTAAGGTTCAATGAATAAATTACCAATAGATAAAAAGCAAACATTATGTAATCTTTTTTACAATTTACCTTTGAATTCCAGGAAATTAAATAGACCAAGTGGAGCTAGCCGTTTTTTTGGTTGGTGCATATCTTAAGTAATGCCAAATTATACCAACCAAGCTGTATACTCTATAACCCAAATTATACCAACCAAGCTGTATACTCTATAACCCAAATTATACCAACCAAGCTGTATACTCTATAACCCAAATTATACCAACCAAGCTGTATACTCTTTAACCCACATTACACCAACCAAGCTGTATAATCTATAACCCAAATTATACCAACCAAGCTGTATACTCTATAACCCAGATTACAACAACCAAGCTGTATAATCTATAATCCAAATTACACCCACCAATCATACACTAACATGAAGGGGAATTTTTTTTTTTAACAATACCTTAGTTATACAAGGTCTTCTTTATATAGCCATGATAAACAGTATGGTAATCCAAGGAAATTCTTTTTTTTTTAAATCTAACTATGCAACATCCGAAACTGTGGAGTGCGACCTAAATGAAATTGGTGCTGCTTTAATATCTAAAATGGCCACTATAACATCCACCTTGAAAATCGTATTATTGCTACCCATCCTTAATGGAAACGCCTATTTTCTTGGGGTTTTCACCACTAGACGTCTTGTGATGTCAAGTTGATCCTACTTCAAAATGGTACGAATCAGATACCCAGTATGGCATCAAGGCGGCCATCTATATAATCCCGTTCTTGGCACCCCTCCTCCAAAATAAAATAAAACAAATAAGGTAACATTTTGATGGGCTGAAAGAAAACCTTCCACTTGAAAACTTAAACGTCTCTTTATAAAAAAACACACAAAAAAGCAAGTATCTGGTCATATGCCGACACGTCATATGATCCCGTTACCTGCCTGGAAAGAAGAAGAAAAAAAGTTTTAGTATCAACGTGTCGGTCACGGTGACAGATTATCAACACGTCCTACAAAGTTACTTGAGATGAGATGACTTCTGATGGGCGGCGTAAAGAGAGAGTGTGTGTGTGTGTGTGTGTGTGTGTGAGTGTGAGTGTGTGTGTGTGTGTGTGTGATTTGGATTGCTAATGTAGCTTTAACAATTTTTCAGTCATATATTGATGTCTAGCTCTGGGGCATCATGTCGCAGACATGCAGCATTATTTGTAAATCTTTGGGTATGACTCGGCCACGAATCGAACTCACGACCTCCCGCATTCGAGGCGGAAGGCTCTAACCACTTAGGCCACCGGAGCGGTCTGAATTAATGCTGGCAATGGGAAATGTTGTTATCGTAATATTGTATTAAAGTCATGTATGTATGCAAAGGCCAAACGTTCAAATAAGACTTTAAACTTAATTTCTTTGTATGTTTCAATTGTAGTACATTCGTTAAATAGTACGATTACGATATTATTGTGTTATATTATGTGGCATATTTGTAGTCGACTAAAACCACCATAAATTTAAAGGGTATGCCCCAGTGTCAAGAAAATACATGTCATGACTTTGAAAGGATGGCAGTGTTTATTAAGTTACATCAATACTGATTTAAGAGACCACACTGAAAAAGAAATTCACAAGTTAGACAATACACCATTGATTGGATCGAGTAGCTTACAACATGTCACGAATTATGCTTGTATTGTTTCAAATGTGAAGCAAGGAATTTGTCGATAATGGAAACGTTAAAAATTTCTGAACGAAAAGTACACAATGGGAAATGGACCTTGATATGGTATGAATGGAATTTGATAACCTGATGAAATTTGTCTATTGGAACTCGAGACGGTATGAATGGGATGTGACCACCTGATAAAATGTGTACATTGGATCTAGAGATGGTATGAATGGGATGTGATCACCTGATAAAATGTGTACATTTGATATAGAGATGGTATGAATGGGATGTGATCACCTGCTAAAATGTTTACATTGGATCTAGGAATGATATGAATGGGACGTGATCACCTGCTCAAACACGTACAATGAAACTGCATCAAAGTCACATTGGCGCTCGCGGTGATTGGCTTAGCAGGTTTCTGCATCTTCAGGAGGAATAGACAGACATAAAATAATAAAAGTCGGAGTTGCATTACATAATAAAAAACATTAGCTCCTTGGAGCTATTTTACCGACAATAAGCAATAATATAAATAATATAACAATTAATTCAACATTCAGTGATATAGTAATTACAGTCCGGATGGGGTTGGGTCCTTCGTTTCCGGGTGTACCTTGCCTCATCCACCCCCAAACCACGTCATGTTTGCCCTGGGTAAAATTACATTGTTTTAAAAATAAAAAAAAATTATAAATAGGTCTAAACCATCAAATATTTAGACTCATAGCTACAATAATTTTGGTTAGTTCAAAGACAGCTTTCATGGTGTATTTGCTTATCTAAATCTGAAGTACCCCACCCCCACAAGCCTTATTCCGTCCCTGCTACTGCGTACTCATACCAGCTAATACGTGCATTGAATAGCGAAACGAAGGAGATCAATACGCAAATGGCCACGGTTAAGGGACAGTTACGATGTCAACCTTTTGAGACCTTACTTTGTAAAGAACCACCATGTCATCACTGACAGCTGGCTTTCCTCATTAACTCTTTGCCACAGCTTGCTTGCGACAAAAATACTTATTTTACAGTTAAGTGGGTCTGAAAGGATGTATAATGCATTGAAGCTGTGGAAATACACGCTTTCAGGAAATCTATAATTGTACGCCAGCATGGCCTCCTTTCGCAGCATTATTGTAAAACAGAAAACAGGTCACTGTACTGACAACACTGTGATAAAATTTGTGTGATATATTCTTATTTTTTGCAAAAAAGCTGATCAGTATAGTATATAATACATTGTTGAAATAAAGCCAATTTAGTCAATCATAGTTATTGCCAATATAGTCAATCATAATTATTGCCAATATAGTAAAACATAAGGGAAATTCACGACACCAAACTATTCTTTTCATTCTGAACAGTTGCCCTCTATATAAACGTGAAATATACCAAGTGGAGCTAGCAGTTCTTTTTGGTAGGTGCATATCTGAAATAATGCCAAGCTGTATACTCTATAACCCAAATTATACCAACCAAGCTGTATACTCTATAACCCACATTACACCAACCAAGCCTTATACTCTATAACCTAAATTACACCAACCAAGCTCTATACTCTATAACCCACATTACACCAACCAAGCTCTACACTCTATAACCCAAATTACACCAACCAAGCTGTATACTCTATAGCCCACATTACACCAACAAAGCTGTATAATCTATAACCCAAATTACTCCAACCAAGCTGTATACTCTATAGCCCACATTACACCAACAAAGCTGTATAATCTATAACCCAAATTACACCAACCAAGCTGTATACTCTGTAACCCAAATTACACCAACCATGCTGTATACTCTATAACCCAAATTACACCAACCAATCAGGCACTATCGTCAAGAGAAATAAAGTTCTTTTAACGATACCTTAGTTATACAAGGTTTTTTTTTATATAGCCATGATTAACAGTACGACAATCCAAAGAAATGATTTTTTTAAAAATCTAACTATGCAACAAACGAAACTGTAGAATGCCGCCTAAATGAAATTGGTGCTACTCTGAAATCTAAAATGGCCACTGTAACATCCACCCTGAAAATCGTATTACTGCTACCTGTCCTTAATGGAAACTCCTATTTTCTTGGGGTTTTCACCACTAGACGTCTTGTGATGTCAAGTTGATCCTACTTCAAAATGGTACGAATCATATATCCAGTATGGCATCAAGGCGGCCATCTATATAATCCCGTTCTTGGCACTCCTCCTCCAAAATAAAACGTCATAACAACATGGGGCTTTAACCCGAATGGAAAATCATTTTGGCGTTGGGATTTCATCAGATGGCTTCTTATACTGTCTAGCTGGTCCTAAAAGAAAAGATTCAAACTAATGCTCAATATGGGCACCATGTGATGATCATTAACATAGTATCTCCAACCAAATGGAAGGTTATATCGACGTGGTTTTCACCAACACACTTCGTATTATACTTAGTGGCAGTTGTACATCCAATATGGCTGCCATGACAGCTCTCTTGAAACTCTTGCTGTCACTACTTCAACTGAATGGATGGTCATATCGTCATGGGATTTTCACCAAAAGACTTCTAATCATGATTACTTTGTTCAAAAATGAAAACGGTGCCCATCTGAGATCCAATATGCCACCACTCGGCAATTAAAACGAAGAAAGGGTCTTATCTTGAAATCGTATAAACTCTTTTCTGCTAGTATATATTTTTTCATATAATTGTTTACACACTAGTGTGACAACAAATGAGGTAACATTTTGATGGGCTGAAAGAAAACCTTCCACTTTAAAACTTAAACGTCTCTTTAAAAAAAAGTATCTGGTCACATGCCGACATGTCATATGATCCCGTTACCTGCCTGAAAAGAAGAAGAAAAAAGTTTCTGTATCAGCGTGCAGGTCACGTGTCACGGTGACAGATTTTCAACACGTCCTATTACGAAGTTACTTGCGATGAGATGACTTCTGATGGGCAGCGTAAAGAGAGAGGGAGAGTGTGTGTGTGATTTGGATTGTTAATGTAGCTTTAACAATGTTTCAGTCATATACTGATGTCTAGCACTGGGACATCATGCCGCAGACATGTAGCATTATTGTAAGTCTTTGGTATGACTCGGCCGGGAATGGAACACACGACCTTTCGCATTCGAGGCGGACGCTCTAACCACTTAGGCCACCGGAGCGGTCTAAATTACTGCTGGAACAGGGAAATGTTGTTATCGTAATATTGTATTAAAATCATATATGTATGCAAAGGCCAAACGTCCAATAAAGACTTTTAACTTAATTTCTTTGTATGTTTCAATTGTAGTACATTCGTTAAATAGTACGATATTATTGTGTTATATTATGTGGCATATTTGTAGTCGACTAAAACCACCATAAATGTAAAGGGTATGCCCCAGTGTCAAGAAAATACATGTTATGACTTTGAAAGGATGGCAGTGTTTATTAAGTTACATCAATACTGATTTAAGAAACCACATTGAAAAAGAAATTCACAAGTTAGACAATACACCGTTAACTGGATCAAGTAGCTTACGACATATTGCGAATTATGCTTGTATTGTTTCAAATGTGAAGCAAGGAATTTGTCGATAGTTGAAACGGTAATAATTTCTGAACGAAAAATACACAACGGGAACTGGATCTTGATATGGTATGAAGGGAATTTGATCACTTGATGAAATGTGTCTATTGGAACTCAAGATGGTATGAATGGGATGTGATCACCTGATAAAATGTGTACATTGGATCTAGAGATGACATGAATGGGATGTGATCATCTGATAAAATGTGTACATTGGATATAGAGATGGTATGAATGGGATGTGATCACCTGATAAAATGTGTACATTGGATCTAGAGATGACATGAATGGGATGTGATCATCTGATAAAATGTGTACATTGGATATAGAGATGGTATGAATGGGATGTGATCACCTGCTAAAATGTGTACATTGGATCTAGGAATGATATGAATGGGACGTGATCACCTGCTCAAACACGTACAATGAAACTGCATCAAAGTCACATTGGCGCTCGCGGTGATTGGCTTAGCAGGTTTCTGCATCTTCAGGAGGAATAGACATACATAAAATAAAAAAAGTCTGAGTTGCATTACATAATAAAAAACATTAGCTCCTTGGAGCTATTTTACCGACAATAAGCAATAATATAAATAATATAACAATTAATTCAACATTCAGTGATATAGTAATTACAGTCCGGATGGGGTTGGATCCTAGGTTTCCGGGTGTACCTTGCCTCATCCACCCCCAAACCACATCATGTTTGCACTGGGTAAAATTACATTGTTTTAAAAAAAAAAAACTATATATAGGTCTAAACCATCAAATACTTAGACTCATATAGCTAAAATAATTGTGGTTAGTTCAAGGACAGCTTTCATTGTGTATTTGTTGATCTAAATCTGAAGTACCCCACCCCCACAAACCTTATTCCGCCCCTGCTACTGCGTACTCGTACCAGCGTAATACGTGCATTGAATAGCGAAACGAAGGAAATCAATACGCAAATGGCCACGGTTAAAGGACAGTTACGATGTCAACCTTTTGAGACCTTACTTTGTAAAGAACCACCATGTCATCACTGACAGCTGGCTTTCCTCATTAACTCTTTGCCACAGATTGCATGCGAAAAAAACACTTATTTTACAGTTAAGTGGGTCTGAAAGGATGTATAATACATTGAAGCTGTGGCAATACAATCTTTCAAGTAATCTATGATTGTACGCCAGCATGGCCCTTCTTTCGCAGCATTATTGTAAAACAGAAAAAAAAGTCACTGTAATGAAAACTTGGTGATAAAATTTCTATGGTATATTCTTTTTTTATACAAACAATGCTGATCAGTATAGTATATAATACATTGTTGAAAGAAAGCCAATTTAGTCAATCATAATTATTGCCAATATATTCAATCATAATTATTGCCAATATAGTAAGACATAAAGGAAATTCATGACACCACACTATTGTTTTCATTCTGAACAGTTTATCTCTCTATAAACGTTGATAAGTATATAAGTGAAATTTAATGGGATTTTCGAGATTCTATATAAACTAAAAATGATCCGTGTTCGAGAAATGGGATATGTGACATGAATTTTTCTAGAAGAGTGCTCATCTCTCTCTCTCTCTCTCTCTCTCTCTCTCTCTCTATATATATATATATATATATATATATATATATATATATATAATCATCTTGGAGGTGACAACCTGAGTTCCGCACAATACTCTGGCAGGTAAGAGACACATCTCTTTCTAAAAAATTAAATCCTACAATATTTCAGCTTTGAAATTTCGAAGAATATCGGGAATAACATTCATTATGAGGCGCTCTATATGTTGCAAAACAAACACGACACTCATTTCTGTTAGTCAATAATTCAGTTCTGATTACTCGCAAAAGACTGATACCTATCTATTCCAGGCATGAGTAAATAATACCCAACCTCCATCAGAATGTAATGTACCTATCTACTCCTGGCATGAGTAAATAATATCCTACCTTATCAGAATTTAATGTACATATCTATTCCAGGCATGAGTAATTAATACCCCACCCCATCAGAATTTAATGCACCTATCTATTCCAGGCATGAGTAAATAATATCCCACCCCCATCAGAATTTAACGTACCTATCTATTCCAGGCATGAGTAAATAATATCCTACCTTATCAGAATTTAATGTACATATCTATTCCAGGCATGAGTAAATAATACCCCACCCCATCAGAATTTAATGCACCTATCTATTCCAGGCATGAGTAAATAATATCCTATCCGCATCAGAATTCAATGTACCTATCTATTCCAGGCATGAGTAAACAATACGCCACCCCATTAGAATTTAATGTAACTATCTATTCCAGGCATGAGTAAATAATATCCCGCCCCCATCAGAATTTAATGTATCTATCTATTCCAGGCATGAGTAAACAATACCCCACCCCCATCAGAATTTAATGTACCTATCTATTCCAGGCATGAGTAAATAATATCCCACCCCCATCAGAATTTAATATACCTATCTATTCCAGGCATGAGTAAACAATACCCCACCCCATCAGAATTTAATGTAACTATCTATTCCAGGCATGAGTAAATAATATCCTACCCGCATCAGAATTTAATGTACCTATCTATTCCAGGCATGAGTAAATAATATCCTACCCCTATCAGAATTTAATGTACCTATCTATTCCAGGCATGAGTTAATAATATCCTACCCATCTATTCCAGACATGAGTAAATAATATCCCACCCCCATCAAAATTTAATGTACCTGTCTATTCCAGGCATGAGTAAACAATACCCCACCCCCATCAGAATTAAATGTAACTATCTATTCCAGGCATGAGGAAATAATATCCTAACCCCATCAGAATTTAATGTACCTATCTATTCCAGGCATGAGTAAATAATACCCCACCCCATCAGAATTTAATGTACCTATCTATTCCAGGCATGAGTAAATAATATCCTACCCGCATCAGAATTTAATGTACCTATCTATTCCGGACATGAGTAAATAATACCCCACCCCATCAGAATTTGATGTACCTATCTATTCCAGGCATGAGTAAATAGTATCCTACCCCCATCAGAATTTAATGTACCTATCTATTCCAGGCATGAGTAAATAATATCCTACCCGCATCAGAATTTAACGTACCTATCTATTCCAGGCATGAGTAAATAATATCCTACCCGCATCAGAATTTAATGTACCTATCTATTCCAGGCATGAGTAAATAATATCCTACCCCTATCAGAATTTAATGTACCTATCTATTCCAGGCATGAGTTAATAATATCCTACCCATCTATTCCAGACATGAGTAAATAATATCCCACCCCTATCAGAATTTAATGTACCTATCTATTCCAGGCATGAGTAAACAGTACCCCACCCCATCAGAATTTAATGTAACTATCAATTCCAGGCATGAGGAAATAATATCCTAATCCCATCAGAATTTAATGTACCTATCTATTCCAGGCATGAGTAAATAATACCCCACCCCATCAGAATTTAATGTACCTATCTATTCCAGGCATGAGTAAATAATATCCTACCCGCATCAGAATTTAATGTACCTATCTATTCCGGACATGAGTAAATAATACCCCACCCCATCAGAATTTAATGTACCTATCTATTCCAGGCACGAGTAAATAGTATCCTACCCCCATCAGAATTTAATGTACCTATCTATTCCAGGCATGAGTAAATAATATCCCACCACCATCAGAATTTAATGTACCTATCTATTCTAGGCATGAGTAAATAATATCCCACCCCCATCAGAATTTAATGTACCTATCTATTCCAGACATGAGTAAATAATATACCACCCCCATTAGAATTCAATGTACCTGTCTATTCCAGGCATGAGTAAACAATACCCCACCCAGGTCAGAATTTAATGTACCTATCTATTCCAGGCATGAGTAAATAATATCCTACCCCATCAGAATTTAATATACCTATCTATTCCAGGCATGAGTAAACAATATCACACCCCCATCAGAATTTAATGTAACAAATCAATTTCCTCATGAGACACGAATGATGTTCCTTCACAGTGACCTCAAAATCAAAGCCAAAGCGGACGGACAGACAGACGATATTAAAACTGTTCCTTCCATATTAATGAATGGGCATACAAAATACTTTCTCGTACTAATATATATTATTAGAGTCTAATGTAGTTTAAAAACTAGGCTAGCGATGGGAAATGGTTGTTCATGAAGGTGAAATCTACTTTTAAAAATGTCACGTGAGAGAATTAGAAATTGCCTTGTTATGAACCTAATATTGGAACAAGCCTAATGTATTTACATCTCAGTTTATAGTTTTTCGGATTTTTTAAAATATTTATTTGATTATGGAGACTTGGAGGATATTTCTCAAACATAGTAGTTAACTAGTTCCAAAGAGCATGATGTGCCTTATTCAGTACCGTCTTAAGGCATGGGCACACTGTGCAGTTGCCCAGGGACTCACGCTTCTACGGGCATCATGCTGCCCATTTTGTTAATGAATATTGAAAGATCTTTTGGCAATTTAATTTGCTTTAAAAGTGCAAAGGGAAGCACGATTCCAATTTTTTTTTAAAGCGACACCTTGCGGAATTCCTGTGGATGGGTAGGGTCGGTAGGGGGCCCCAGTGCATTGCTTTGCCCGGAGCCTACATTGTTGTTAAGACGGCCCTGGCTTTATTCCATAGGCTTCACGGTTGCATGAATTAGTTTCACGAGGCGATTATGCAATAAATCGAAGTTATACATAGATTGGTCATTCAAATTTTCGAAACATAAATCGTTCGATAATTTGACAATTTCTTATTCCAAGCAAACACTATTCAAAATTACTCTGTCGCTTTAGAGTAGTGAAGGGGGATACTCTACGGACAATGGGAATTAGCATTACAGAACCCCTTGGGACACTCTACGGACAATGGAAATTTAACATGGCGAAAAATCGTGGGACACTCTACGGACAAGGGGAATTAACATGGGAATAAATCGTGGGACACTCTACGGACAAGGGGAATTTAACATGGGAATAAATCGTGGGACAATCTACGGACAAGGGGAATTTAACATGGGATTTTTTTTTTTTTAAATTTTTAAAAAAAAGGGGTAGGCAATGGAAAGGCTATCTCTTTTCGAGAAATATGGGGGCCCTGAAAAGGGCCTTTGGGTTTTCTTCTGCTTCTAATTTCTTCTTTTCCTCCACCAACTTCTTATTTTATCTCCAACACTCTTTCTCTTCTTTTTTTTATCCTTCTCTTCTTTCTTCTCTTCCTCCTCTTCTTCTTTCTTCCTCTTCTCATTTTCTTCTTCTTTTTCAATTTTTTCGTTCCATGTTCTTATTCTTATCTTTTCCTCTTCATCCTCCTTCTCCTCCTTTATTTCCTTCATCACACCACTAATCTTGTCCTTTGCTTTTCTTAAGTTGTTAATTTCCATCTTTACACGATGGGGACTATAGGAATAATGGTCTTCAACCAGTCTTATTAGCATCTGTTCCATTATTCCTAAGTTGTCTAAAACGTCTTGCAAGGTTTGTATTTTGTCCATTTGGTTTGACGCCATCTTCTTTTTATTCTTTGCAGAATGGTTTGAACAACGAACACTGTGGGTTCTTATAGTGAAAGCGCGGACGTGAAGGAAAACATCCCCCTAATAACATAAATTTGATCTTACCTAGATCATGACTAACATCGCGCGTACGTGAAGGAAAACATCCCCTTACTTTCTCATTTCATATAATATAAACCTCAACTATAATCTCTACATACGCTAAGAATCAATAAATAAACCCATAATCTACTATTTACACAAACTTACTTCATCATTTACAAACACAAACACACAAACTTACTTCAACATTTACAAACACAAACACACAATCACATACACTTCCACTATTAATAAAGAGTTAGTGTTTATATTCACACTACTCTACCTACACACATTGGCAAATCGGTCGTTATTTCTTTTCTAGAGTATTGGGTAGCCCTGAAAAGGGCTGTTTTGTTTGGAACTTCATGGACACCTGGTTAATGGTGGCACCTTCCAGGCCTGGCGCCACATACACATCTTATCCCCCAGTTACTTTTTACCTTTTGGGGGGAGAGAGCAGAGGCAGGATATGTCGCTTCAGAATCCCAATTTTCGCTCTCTGGGATTTTGAAATTTCTTCTCTCCTTTTCCTCCTCCTCTTCTTTGTTTCTTCTTTCCTCTTTATATCTTCTTTCTTCTTCTTCTTTGTTTCTTCTTTCCTCCTCTCTTATCCTTCCCTCCTCGACAATGGCTTCCGCGGCCAATTCATTTAATATGCGCCTGGCATATTCCAGATGCACATGAAGCTCCAACAGTTTCTCAAGTCTCGTGTTCATTTTTTGGTGTTGATCAATCAACAAGGGTAGCTGGACTGCCGAACGAGTTTCAATTTATACTGAAAGCGCGGACGTGAAGGAAAACATCCCCCTAATAACATAAAATTCATCTTACCTAGATCATGACCAAAAAAACAACAACGCGCGGACCTAAAAGAAACACTCACTCACTTTTTATGCTACCCATCACTATTTAAAATTTTTTATAAATCACTTCAATAGACTATCCACATACGCAAATCAATCCAATCTAACCCCAAATATACACCTCAAACACTAAGAAAAGATATCATTTTAATCTACTATCTCCACCAACTTACTTGAGCTCTTACTAACTCAAACACACCAACACATACCCTCACATTTTTTAAAAGAGTTAGTGTTTATTTTCGCACTACTCTACCTACACACATTGGCAAATTAATAGTTATTTCTTTTCTAGAGTATTGGGTAGCCCTGAAAAGGGCTGTTTTTTTTTTGTTTGCTATGGTATTCTTTTTTAGTTTCTAAGAATGCGATGTCCTCTGAGGATAGACTTTCTGGCGATAGGTCTGCTTCTTCGGAAAGAAAAGAAGAACTCTTTGGTGTCGATACGGCAATCGACAAAGCCTCTGTCAGGTTCAGGTTGCTGCTGTTGTTGTTGCTGCTGTTGCTGCTGTCTCTGAAGTCTGTACTTCTCTGTCCATTCTTCTTTTTCCCTGTTCATTTCTTCTCTGAAGAGCTCTTCTATCAGGTCTTCAGTGATTTTTAACATTCTCACATTTTCGATTTCTTCTGGCTTCGGTATCAGACTGTGTCTGACCCTATGCAAATTCACGTAGGCTTCGTTGAGCTTAGCTAGTTTGGAGCACATCTTCTTAGGAGGATGAGTCGACAATGGATGGTTAGACTGGAAACAACCCCGGTTCTTAAAGTCAAAGCGCGGACGTGAAGGAAAACATCCCCCACACGGTTTTCGAGTCGCAACGTTTAGTGAGTGTCATGAGAGGGATAGTAAGAAATCAAAGAGCATCAATCCAACATTCTTCTAGGTAAACAAAAGACAAAGACATTTTTTTCAAAACACAACATTTTTTATTCAAAAATCACTTAACACTAAACAACAACTCTAACATTTTTAACAATAATCCAACACTATAACATCAAACATTTTTTTCAAATCACTAACATTTTTTTTCAATGGATAATTTACCTTAAACAGGGCTGACAACGTTGTGAAAGAAATTGTGATTTCCACTGTTGGAAATCATTAGGCCATTGATGGACACTACGTTTCCTAGCTTGAGACAAAAGATAAGCATAATGGTCACAAAACCATCGATCTACTTTCACATCGTTTCTAGCAGAAGAACGAGGATCAAAATGAGTCACTAAATGTTCTAAGGAATAGCCTAGGCTGCGATGATGCAGATAATACACACAATATTGTCCACACACCAAGGAATCTGTGCCTTGTAATTTCACATTATTGAATCGGGTGGTTTGAGCATTTCTTCTCATAAAGTCAATGATATCGTCTTCCAAAGGGGGCAATCCGTACGAATCAAAATATTCCACACATCCTTCTTGAGGAAAGTAGACGGCTACCCAGTGGGTTCCTGGGAGATGACTGTCGTCCGTGTTGATCACGTAAGCTTGATGGTCTTTAGGTTTGCGATGAGGGAGTTCATCTTTAGCACAGACGACAGGATTCCAAGAAGCTGTATACGAACTGTGGTTCAAAAGGTAATAAAGTTCCCAGGTATCCATTGTTTTCTGTGTTGTTTTTTTCTTCTTCTTCACAGGTAATAATAAGTCGTCCATTCGATCCTGACTTTTTGCTTGAAAATGTCTGACGAATAAACGGTTATTCGTTCTGTTTCCTCACTCTGATTTAGGAGAGCTTCGATACGATGGATCTCTTGACTGGTTAATGGTGGACAAGAATGTTCACGCAAGTCTTTATACCACTGGTGCAACACGTCTTTGTTCGAGATGAGACTCCAAGCATCGTCCAGATACTCGTCCAATTTTTCTTCTTGACTTAACATCAGGCATTTATCGTGTTGAATTTGACTGGGATGATCGTTTTGACATCCATAACAATTTTTCTTGATCAATTCCGTCATTTTATCGACCAAGTGTTTGGCAAAACAGGAGACTAAATGGGCTTCTTGTTCTGGCCATCTCGATTTCATCATGATCACTTCTTCTTCTTCCACAGTCTCCTTACATTCCATGTCCAAAGTTTCTCCACTAGGTAAAGAGGGATAACAGTCTTCCATGGCTTCTAGTAATCTAGAATGACTTCTCTCAAACTATTGATTTCTATGGTATTATCAAATTCGGCATACAGGATGACGTTCACCGTTACATCAGGGTCTCGGTTTGCAAACTGAATTTCCACACGAATTTGGCCGGATTTTATAGGGTGGAAATGTCCCTCGTCGCTGCCTTGGTCTGGAGTGAAATCGAAAGCCCACAAAGCATAACCTCCTGCGTAATCCTCGTACGTAATGCCGTGACTGGTGTTGGTTCCTAACTGGCCGGTGGCTTCGTACAGGAACAAGTACGATCTCAAGTAATTCTTCTTCTCAAAGTCAGGTTCGAAAGGTCGGGTACACAAGGTCTTGCCATCGCGACTGACTTCGATCTTGGACACGCCAAAGTGTTGAAAGTAGAAAGGATTTTTTTCGACAGCTCCGTTGAAGGCTGTATTCTCCACGATACCAACGATTAAACGTTTGGGTAGCTGTCCTTGGAACAGATGATCTTCGATCATGGATCGCTGTCCCTTGGGAATGGTGAACGTTTTCACTTCCACGCGTCGTATGGGATACTTGGCGGTCGTTCTGCTCAACGTCTGACTGATGTCGTTACCCACTTTAGGTAACACTTCCACACGGCGTACGTAGAGCCTGGCTTCCTCGATGACAGTTTTGCAAACAGTAGTACCTATCAAATGGAAAGCGGCACTGCTACGATTCAGTCTCAGGCGAACATTCACCCCGTTTAGCAAATATTTCTCTTGCAACCACATGTCCAGATGTAAACGATCCATCAGTTCTAAACTTTGTCCGTTTTTGATTTTGTCTCTTCGTTCTACAAATCCGTCATTGTTTGGTGTTTTGCTTGCATCAGTTTCGAATCTTTCAAACTGGCCTGCTTCGTCAGCTTCCCATAGCACACAGGCATTGAGATGAGTGTTCTTGGCATCTATTCCGTACGTCAAGAGATTTTCCAGGTACGCTCGATAAGGGTAAGTATCCATGCTGCTGCTGACCAGTTTGTTGTTCAAGTACAAGTCCACTCCGCTAAACAAGGAATGCATGAAATTGTTGACGGGAGCTATTACCTCATCGCCATCTAGGGTCGAATTGTCCTCATCGACAACTTTGACTTTCAAGTACAAGTAACTGCTATTCAGATCGATGTAATCTTCGGGCTGTCCTTTGATTTCAAACTCGATGGGAGCTGAGGCTGTCAATGAGGAGACGGGGTGAAATTCCACCCACTGGGATTCTTGCATCGTCATCATGGTGGGGGGCATGGCAAACAGATCCAGTTCCGTCTTGGAACAGGCGCATGACTCTCGGTGCATCATTTTTTGTTCTGTTCTTTCTCAATAATCGAAAACGTCTAAGTCTCGAACGGTTCTTCTTTTCTTGGCCTTTCTCGCTTGAAGTCTGGTGAAAGGGTGTTTTCTTCGTCGTCTCTTTCTGCCTTGTCCTTGCTGAATGCCTGATTCGGTAGCGTGCAGGGCATTTATAGGTGTGTCTCGTCGGCCCAAAATGTCTTTGCCCGTTTGCAGCAAGACATTTTTGCCTGCCCTCATGAAGGCTTCTTTAGGGTTTTGTTTGTCGATGATGACATTTTGGAGAAATTCTTTGCCTTGCGTCAGTGCCGCATCTTTCAAGGCGTGCAATCCGCGTGTCACCATCGGTTTCAACACCGGAGCCACCGAACGAAAGGCCGATTTTAACATGTCTCCTAAACCGTGTCCTCGCTGTCGAGCAACCCCTCGGTACACTGGATACATGACTTACTTACGAGTCGTGAGAAAACCGTTTTCGAAAATGGAGTTTCACCGTGACTTTTCCTTTGGTGAATGGAATATTTTGTCCCAAATCTCCTTTTATAGTAATGTTGACTGTGTCCAAATACGACTTGCTGACAGGCAAATAGTGAGGATGGACAAATTCACGGTGGACGTGGTAAGTGTTTCCACCTTCCTCGTCAGCGTTTGCGGCAGAATCCACTTTGAAAGGAATGACACGCAGTAACGGTACGGAGGTGTGTCCCACCACGTTGTACTCCACCACATCGGAGTACACGAACATCAAATTCAGTCCTTGGTTCAGTTCTACTGGGGTACGAAAATACTTGGCAAAAGAATCGTTGTCAGAAATGACTGGTAATTCACCTTTTTCTTTTTCTACTTTCTTCCTCAGCTCCATGTCACCGCCCAACATGTCAAACAATTCAGGACAAAATAAGAAAGACATGATTTTGGGCCCCTCAGGAAATTTCATCAGGAAGCGACGAGCTGTTTTGTGGTACTCCAGGGTGACACTTTTTTGACACTTTCCAAAGCTTTCAGAAACACACCATTAAACCTGGTGGCTATGGTGTTGACCAAATGTTGACCACTAAAATAATAGCCTGGGGGAATGAACAAGTGATAGGTGGTCCACTTTAGATTTGGTGTACGGGTTTTCTTGTCATATTTGCTATGGGTATCCATCCACTGTTGCATTTGCTCGTCATGAACTTCCACATCAAATTTATTTTCATTGAGAAGGACATTGAGGACTTGGGTCGGGTGAATCATTTCTACTAAAGCCACTTCCCAATGGGCTTCGTGATCTAAGGGGATGGCCTGAGGTAATTTGGCCGTGTAACAGCACAACGTGTTGTGGGGAAACACCTCCATGGAACTGTCACTGGGTAAGGTTAAGTAAAATTGGTTTTGGTGACTCATGATTCCAGAGTTCTGTGGCTGTCCGAGGGGATATTACTGGACGTCAGAGGCGTGTCTCCGCCCAAAATGGGGTTCTGGTTGTGGTTGGACTGGTGACTGACACTGGCACTGGACACGAGGTTCCCGTGGTTCCCGTTCGAGGAGAATTTCAGGGAGGGATTTGGAAGCAGGTAACCGATGCAACTGCTCAATAAAATGGTCCACAATTGTTTGTCTCCTTGTTGCAAACTCAAATTGGCAATGGCTGCCCCGATGACACAATACACCACGAAGATTTGGCAGAAAAAGACGATTTGCGTTTTAGGCACACGTTCTCCACACCACACCCACAAGGGTTGTTTTTGTAAATCTTGCACAGAAGAACTGGGTGAAGAAGGAGTGGTCGACGTAGCTGCGTCTGCTGTGTGAAAGGGCATGATGGTCACTTCTTCTTTTTATAGTCGATGACTTGCGAAGCGTCGATCCAAGAATCGAAACTGGGTGGATATCCTTTCCAACGTACTTTGACTTCTTTGACACGTCGTTTGCCCACTTTACGGGTTCTGCGTTCGAGAATGCTTTCGATGTCGTACACGTCGTCTTCTTTTTTGGTGACACGTTGTAACTCGGGCAAATAAAACGTTCCTTTGAGTACTTCTCCGTTCATGTCTTCCAATTTATAGACGGCAGGATGACGGCCATGCACTCGTCCAGTGACGCGAAACAATTCGGTGGTCCAGTTAGGAAAGTAACCTTTGTCGAAAGTGCGTTTGGTTTTGCCAATGCGCACCCAATCTCCTACGACCAACTCTCCACTTTTCTTGGGGACAGCCCTCGTCGGGGACGTACCGAACAGGCGCTCAAACACCAGCACTTCGTTGTCGGGAGTCACGTCTTGCGGGGCACGTCCGATGCTTCGATGGTAAGATTGGTTGTACGCTTGCACCAGGTGCAGTAAGATGTCGATGTACTTCAGAGTGTGGTGATGCGTAAAATATTTCCACATGCGTTCTTTCAAAGTACGTTGAAAACGTTCCACGATGCTGGCTTTGGTTTCGGGATTCTCGGTGGTAAAAAAATGAATGTCACGTTTCTTTAATTCTTTTTGGAAAGCTTGGTTTAGAAATTCGGTGCCTTTGTCCGTTTGCCATCGAAGAGGGTGACGACCGCTTTGTTTCAGCACCCGTTGTAAGGCTCGCACTAACTCGCTGCTCGATTTGGAAGTCAACGGCACGACCCAGGCAAATTTGGAAAAGACGTCGATGACACAAAACAAATATTTGTAGCCACGATTGTAGCTGGCCAAATGAGAGACATCGGCTAAATCGGCTTGCCATTGATGATCGATGCCTTCCACTCGGGTGCGACTTCTGGCAAACTTGCGTCGAATGGGTTTGTGTAAAGTGTAGGTAGCTTGTTCTTGTAACCATCGTTGCACTTGAGGTAAACGGAGACTTTTCAGTCGAGTTTTGGCAGCACGATACAATTTTTGAACTCCTGCGTAACCTGCAGGATGTGAGGGATAGTAGTAAATCTTGGCTAAGACTTTTTCCATTTTTTATTTTGTGTTGGTGTGTTAATAAGTCACCCACTCTTCGGTGATGCTACTTTGGGTGGGTCGAAAGGGTGGTTTGGAAACGGATTTACGTGTCCGATGGGCTACGGGAGTAGAAGTCGAAGCTAGTGGTGGTGGTGGTGGTGGCAATGGAATGGCTTTGGTCTTCTTTTCTTTTTTCGCTTCTGGTTTCCCTTCTTTCTTTTTCACTTCTGTCGAAGGAGGCGTGGACATCATCTTTTTAACCCAAGCTTTCATTTCTTCTCGTTGGGGTGTAGGGGACGGGGTCAACAAGGATGCTGCAATCTTACTCGAAATGGGAGCTGCTGACGGTGTTTGAAACACTTCGCGCATCTCTTCTTCCTCAGGTCTTTGTGGGGTAGCATCTCTGGTGACCCTTGGGGATGGTAGTGGTGGTAATGATGATGATGGTGCTGGACTTTTCATCAAGGTCTTAAAATCTTTTAGAGTGGGTAAAGCTGTTTCGTCTAAAGCTTTCTGGTGAAAGAGTTGCAGTCGTTGCAAGAGTTGACCGTACTTTTGCGATTTTTCTGTTTCGGACAAATCTTGGCGATCCATCAAGGACTGCAATTCGTGTTGTAACTGGAACATCTCGCTCAAATTGGGATTGGGAGGTAAATGCGGGGTGCGTTGTTCTTGCCACCGATGGTATTCCATCCATCGTTTGTAAGGCACTAAAGCTAGTTTTCGTCCTTCCATGGGGTTGTCAGGGGTCGATTCTGAGATCTTGGGACTTTCGAAGGCCTTTTTATCTTGCTCCCATCAGTCCTCCCAACATGGTTCCCAAGACTCCTTTCAGTATGGGGCCTAACAAGAGAGGCAAAATGCCTCCACGTTGAACCAACATCTTCTTTTTATGACGAATGGGAATTTTCTTTTGAACCATTTGGCGAAGAACGTGACGATGTTTGCCTAAGCATTGTTTCTGGTGTTTGGACAAAGGGATCGTGCCTTTCAAAACGTTCAAACAACATTCGCACACGGTATCGATGACCTCTTTGGAGGCCGTTTGAATGAGTTTTTTTCGTAGGGGTGGAGAAGCTTTGGACAGGACAGATAACAGGTCCCCATGTTTGGCTAAACGTGGTGGCAGTCCTTTCCTTTTCTTTCCTTGGGGTTTTCTGGAGGGTGACATCTTTGAGTCTTTAGGAGCACCAAAAGAACACTGATACCCTACTTGGTCACAGGCCTTTTTTATACTGGAACGCGTCGCCACTGATTGTCTTTACGGCGTATCAACTTCATGACAGGCATGACACGTCGTGCAGGGGTACGTAACGGACTAAATCGAGTCAGTTCTTGCTTGGACAAATCCAGTAAACTTTGTAACATGCCCGATCTTTCATGGACTTTGATTTTGGGAGAAGGTAATTTGTGAGCAGCAGCCACTGCCGCTAAATTGGAAGGTCCTGCCACTGGGGTAGTTCTTTTGGGGGTCATCAACGGAGAAGTTCTTGGTGTGATTAACGTCTCCAAGTACTCTTCAGTTCCTGGTGACATCAACGGAGAAGTGGATAAACGTGAGGCTGTCGGAGACACAGTCACCGCTGTGGCAGGTCGTGGTTTGCGAGTGTAAGGCTGCGTCCTGGCCGCAGTGCCTCTCTTGCGACTAGTTTTCTTCTGTGGACTTTTCTTTTTCTGGGGACTTTTTCTCTGTTTCTTTTTCTTGGGGCTTCTTTTCTTTTTCCGGGGTGGTGTCTGGTAAGAGGAGGGTCCCGCCACTGGAGAAGTTCTTCTCTTTGGGGACCTGGTCTTTTTCTTTTTCTTCTTGGGGCTTCGTTGGACTTTTGTCTTAGGGATAACTTTGGGGGCATTAGGATCCCATCTTAAGAGTGAGCGAATGATGACCCCTCCTAGAGTACCGCTCCCTCCAGGTTTCAAAATGATTTGTTTTTTGGTTTGAGTGTCGATGCGGGGATCGGCCAGTTGGACCAAAGCGACTTTGTTTCGATCGAAAAAGCGTTTGGTTTGATGAGGAATCTGAATGATTCCTTGGAGTAATTGACGTGCCGTCACCGTGAACCATCGTAAGACTTCTTTGAGACTAGCTTCTAAGACACGAGCTCGTGTTTGTGGATCTTTTTCTCGACTGATGCCATACAAGGCACGAATCAATTTGACGGGAAGATGCGACTGCAGGGACGTCATGTTCGCACTGAGAGTGAGACAGACGAAAAAGGGTCTGAGGTTTTTATAGATTTTTTGATGGGGAGTGAAATGAAGTCGAGGACGGAGACGTGTACAGGACAGGCCCTCCGTCTTGGCACCAGTGGTGAAACAAGTGGGTACGAAATCGCAAATCCTCGGGAGTGGTAGGTTTCAAATCGACGAGTAAATAGGCGTGTGGCGTTTGAGTGGCATCGTCGTACGCCTGAGTCAGCCAAGGCGTTCCTAACTGTTTGGCTAAGACTTGCACTTGCGATTTATCTCGAGGGCTTTTAAACAAGACCACGTAATGTGCATTGAGACTGATGGTGCGATGGGCTTTACTTTGTTGAAACAAATTTTGGGTGATGTAAACGACACTGGCATTACGGTGATGCCCTTTGCGCGTGAACCACAATTTAATTTCTTCTTCGTCTTCTCCTAACATGTCGTCGAAAATGACCAAATGGGTTTGACGGGAGTCAGAGACGATGCCGTCGTCTTCTTTAGGAATGCCTTCCACAAACACGATGGAATCGCCTTGACTTTCTCGCAAGAGGCTGTACGCCGATTGCCACTCTTTGTAACACCACACGATCCGTTGAGGGGGTCGATCAATCAAATGATGTTTATGTTCGATCAAACGTTTGACGAATTCGGTTTTGCCTGAACCGCTAGGTCCAGCAATGAGCATGTTAAAGGGATGGCGAAGATACAAAGCCTCCCAACTGGCACGATCTAAGTGTTCGTCGATGACTTTGACAGTAGAGGAAGAGGGAGCAGAGACAGCAGAGGTAGCCATGGTGTGAGAAATGTCACTTGTGACACGAAAAAAACAAACAAGACAAGAGTTTATATACTTTCTCAGAACACGTTTATTGAATGTTTCAAATATGAACACGAAAGACAAAAATACATACAACCCAAATAGTGATGTACAGGAATATAAAACACAGCAAAGCGATCAAAGTGGAATATAAACAAGTGTCTGTACAACATGTTTTGGGTAACCAAGATGTCCTAGGGACAGTGTGTAATGTTCTTACAGTCTCTACATGAGGTATTGTCACACAAGTGTCCTCCCGGAATGACCTTTCAGGAATGTCCATGACAGTCCTGTCCTGAAGCGAGTGGTTGTTCTCGGTGACGGGTTCTTCTGGCACCGTCACTAACACAGGTTGAAAAGTAACTTTTTTCCTTGAACAACTCTTGTGCATACTGGGCCACTTCTTGGGTCCAAGCCTCAAAACCCCCCTTTTTCCAGTCACGAACATCTGTCCAATGAGGGTGTAAGTCACAAGCTACACACACATCGTCATACACGTCTTGGGTAGCTAAAAGTTGACGAATCTTTTTTTCCTGTTGAGGTCGAGAAGTATCCAGATGAAACCGCAAGGCTTCGAGCAAAAGGAGTTTTTCGTGACCATTTAAGGCCATGGAGGTGGTAAGTACTGATCGTAAAGAGTCCACAAAGAATCGGCTGATAAACGAAATCCCAGAAAACAAGTCACTAAGACACACACCACTTGTCGTCCCAAATTGAATGGATAAAGTTCTTGTAATAATCGATGGTAATGATCCACGGTTTGAATATGGTCATTGAGTTCCTTCCACGGAATCTGTTGGATGACATACGACATAAGTCGTGGCATAGCTGCCTGTTTTATAGTCTCTTTGTTTCGAAAAGAATACACGTACTTTCTAGCCAGTGATGTTCGTTTTCAAGTTGGGAATGTAAATCTTGCATACTGTAACCGAAACGTCAGAGTTCGATTAGAAGTTTCCTCTTCCGCTAAGTAGATTCCACGGAAAATATGTTGGTAATCCTTTACCTCGTCTTCCTCAATGGGTTGCTCTAGGTCAATCTCGAAGTAACCAAAATGATCAACACGTGAATCATCGGGGGCCTGGAAGTATTGAACAAGGTCTGACCATTGAAACAATTTCTGACGAATCAGTTCTCTTATACCCTTCAGGTACCAGTGGTTCAAACACCGGGGACGTAACGGATGCAATTGTTCTTTACGTTTCACTTGTATTTTGACCAGCTATCGGTAAATGCGTTCTCTCAACTCCACAGGCAAAGCACGAATGTTCTCTAGCAAAGTATCCATGAATAGGTCATACTAAATCCTCTTTGGTCTGACACAAGAAATGTACTCTTTGCACAAACATGGTTTTACTTCAGTGTCGAATTTAAATCGTTGAGTCACTAATCTACACATTACAATTCGTTCAGAAGTTTCCTCTTTCACTAAGTTGACATTGTGTTGAAGATGTTGGTAATTCGTTAACTCTTCCTCTGGAATTCGATGCAGTAAGTTTACAGTGATGTAGTAGATAGAATCGTCCATACCAAACCAATCCTTTTTAAAACTAGAGGATCGTTGATCAATGTCCGTCCGATGGAACACTTTCAATTGAATCAGTCCTTGTATAGCCTTCAGGTACCAGTGGTTCAAACACCTGTGACGTAACGGATGCAATTGTTCTTTACGTTTCACTTGTATTTTGACCAGCTCTTGGTAAATGCGTTCTCTCAACTCCACAGGCAAAGCACAAATGTTCTCTTGTAAAGTATCCATGAACAGATTATTATGGTAAGAAGTTACTTCAATGTCTCGGTCCCACTAAGGGTAAGTAATGACAATTCGGTGACCATCGAGCATGTTCTACGTAGGCCGAATCTTGCGGTTCCCAGTGGTGAAGTGACACACCGCAACTGAAGCACTTGACTTTATCTCCTTCGCCCAAGTAGAAAAATCCGGCTCTGGCTAATTCTTCGGGGGTCGGTCCTCCCAGATACTTAGGCCATTTTCCTTTGAACGATTGAAGACGATTTTCAAAGTCGCAGTATTCCGACAAACGCACAGGGAACGAATATTCGTCTTTCACAGGTTCGTTTCGATGAGGATTGAGTGACATGGGCAGGAGTTTGCTCAGGGCTGGATGACATCCGTAGGGGGGTAGACGTGAAGGTGGACATTCCCCTTTAAAACGAAACCCAGTAAAATGTCCAAGAGGACGAGCAGCATCACTTTCGCATCCCACAGGTTTGACACGCACAGCATCGCTTTCCATGATAGGGGTAGGGACACTAAAGTTCCCATGATGCTTTACGGCATCGCTCAGGTCACAACGTACAGCATCGTACACATCGCAAGGCTCACAATCGCACTCGTCTGCAAACTCCGTTACGCAATTACAATGGTAACCACATGGACAATCGCAGTTTCCTTCCGGACATTTTCCGTCGCAATGCCTGGGTCTTATCCATCCAGTATTAGTCACACTAGAGGAAGATACAACTTTTTTACAATCCCCAAACTGGAACGATGTCTCTTTCAAAGTATTCATCTTGTTCGCTCGGTCTTGGTAGTCCCAATGAACTATCGATCTTGCCTAGGGTTCCTTTTTATATACAGACCAATACCAACGTGACCGTACGGTAAGGTGAAATGATTGGGAAGTCGCACTCGCTTCTGGTACACGATTTGATAGACTTTTTCCAAGGGTCGACTGACGATGTGGTGAGTGGGTAAACGTACAATCTTGTTCGGTTGATAGGTGGTCACTTTAAAGTTTCCATCCTCTCCCGATTGCAAGGCTTTTTTCAATACCCCAAAGTTGACCACTCGACTGGTACTATAATTCAGAGTCAGTCCTTTCACTTTGCACGTCGTGTGCACTTCTCCTTGTTTGTCCCGGTATTCGTAGCCGTAATTTTTGGGACCGCCACTGACGAAACTTAGAATCTTGTCGTCGGGATGCTCGTCTGTCCAGGCTCCTAAACGGTCTCCTTCGATGTTAGGGTGATGTTGAATCGGGTGATGGATGTAAATGCAACTGTCCGTGTCAAAGTACAGGACGCGTTCTTCTAACAGTTCTAAAGCTTCGTACAATTTTAAGCGAGCATGGGCTGTCACGTAAGCCGCAATGATGACATTTCCAAAAGGGTCGTCTTGTACAAAGTCCAGATCTTCTTCGTAATTGACCAAGATCAAATTCTCTCGAACGACGTCCACGTGTTTCATGTATTTGGTTTTGTCGTGAATCATCTGGAAGTAGCGGGAAGGTTCTGTCAAATATTCCGTCTTGGGTAAACACGGTCGTTGTGCCATTTTACCCCACAAGCAATTTAACATCACTTTGGCAAACGATCGCCTGCCTTCGTTTTTTCGATGTGGTCTAAAGTGATGCCTTCTTGTTCGTAGTATTTCTCTTTGAATTTTATTTGGTCTTCGGGAGTGTGACACCAGGACGGATAGCCGCTGGCTTCTTGCTTCAGTTTCAAAAAGGCATCCACGTAGTCTGCGAAAATGCCTTTCTGAGTAGGGTCACCCTTGTGGTATTGTTGTGTCTTGGGAAAGTGGCAAATTTCGTACACTTCTAACAGTTGGTATCCCATGTCCAGAGCTTTGAACAATTCTACGCTGACCCAGGTTCCCGTCAAGGCACGTTCTTCCTGGCTGTGCTGACAAGGTTGGTCTTGGTTGCACGTTTCGGCACAAGTACGGCACAAGGGAAACATCAGTTTGCCTTGACAATGGTGAGGTAAGACGGGATGGTATAGGTTCGTGGGAGGCAAAACTTTACACTTGATCAAGCCTTCGTATTGTCGAATGTTTTTCAGGTCGATGTGTTCCGTGAAAAATTGCGGGTGCCCTACAGGAAAGCGACAATATTTGCACACGTAGGGATACAGCGAACACACGTCCAAGTATTTGATTTCTTCTCCTTTCTCTTCGTCGGCTTGGTACAGCAAACAGGTGGCATTGGTCCTTCCTCCGTACAAACTATCCCTCGGGTTCAGCGGGTCCATGAACTGGTAACTTTCCACGAGGCGTTTAAACTCGGGATCGGTTTTCATACGGTGATCGTACTCGTGTTCCCACATTTCCACCACTTGGTATCCTTCCTGTTCTAACTTTAGGCGCCGCTGACAAGTGTCCTGGTACAAGTCTTCCATGGTTCGTTGCAAAAACTGATTTTTAGTGCCACGGTCAGGGTAACAGACGGGACATCCGTGAAATAAGCAACCGTTAAACTCGTACACGATCTTGGGGTTTTCTAAGTCCCAGCCATCGACCGAATACGTTCCGATGGTCTTTTCACCCCCTCCGTTGCGGGCATGTTGAATCCACTTGTCTTCCTTGTCGCACAAGTAATGTAACCAGCGTAAGGCTTTGACCGAGTATTGACGTTTGACAAAGTGGGTCGTTTGAGGGCTGATGACAGCCACGGTGTTTTCAGGCATGAATCGTTGGCGGTACACTAAGGAACACGCTTTGGCAATGGTGCAAGCTTCTTTCAAAGGATCGACCCCTCCGTGTTCCATGAACAGTTCTCGAAATTTTCCACAGCAACGCCGTAAAATGTCCACGTCGGAACGACAATACTTTAGCATTTCTTCCTGAAAGTCGAAAGGGTCCGAGGCGTGAATCTGGTACCAAGCGTAGAAAGCTTCTCGTTGTTCGGTACGCATGTTCTCGGGGTCGTAATGGTGAGCCTCTGGTAAATGGGGTAGAACGGCATGTTGATTGGCTTCCGTATTGAAAAAGTGTGGAAAGTACCCTTTAGCCATTTCTGTCATTCCAAACGTTTTAGGCATTCGACTCAAAGGCATGGCCAAATAGCTCATCGAATCTTTAAACTGTACTTGTCCCACTTGCATGAAAATGATTTTGGCTCCGTTCAAAGTCACTTTAGGACGCTCGGTGCCTTGTTCCGTATAGTATCTGAGAAGAAACTGTCCATCGTATCCGGAGAAATTGTGAGCCATCACCGTGGCATGACGATGACAATCTCCGTAACGTTCGATGTCCTCTTGGCTCCACGTCTTGTCGACGGGGTCTAAGACCCATTGGGCAAAATCGGCTAACGTGTTTGGTCCCCGAAAGATTTTTTCACGCCCTCCGGGAATCTTGCTGCAGTGAGGGCAATGACTGAAGATAGGTTCTTGAATACACTTCTCGCACGCTCGATGAGCCACGCAGAAATTAGGAATGTGAATGCCAGTCTCTTGCATGCATTCGAAATCGAAAAAGATGAAATTGCCTTTCTTCTTGTGACCGTGCTCTTTCTCTGTTGGGGGTTGGTATTTTTGCACGTAACATTCGTGTTCCAAGTCCACGATGTGGTGACAAATGTGACATTTTTTCTTTCCTGAACATACGTGTGCCTTGGTATTATTGGTACGTATGACTTGTTCACACGTAGAGCACAATCTCAGGAGTTGACAAGCGCATTTTTTCTGTGAACCTTGCGTCTTTAAATGTTGTTGGTAACAGGTAGGGCTGACAAACGTGCGCAGACAAGTGGAACAAGGCACTGGTTCTTCGCTCAGACAGGGTGAAGAGGCCAAACATCCTGTGCATTTCGATCCACAATGCTTGTGTTGCTCTCGATTGTTATAACCATGGTCACATTTCTCACAGTAATAACCGTATACAAGGAATCCGGTGATACTGGTAATGGTATCGAAATGGTCATCGTGATGATAAACATGAATGTATTTTCCGTCCTTAAAATCTTGGCCTCGAAACAATAGAGGCCCGCGCATTTCTTGAGGGTGCACTTTCAAGGAGTATCGTGGAGCTAGGACATCTTGCAATTTTTGCATCTCAGGAATGTCGCAGGGTGTGTCTTTGGGCAGTCCGGCTTGTTGTAACAGGAGTTCTGCTTCGTTTCGTTGTTTGGCTCGGTCGGAACGTTGAATAGTGTCCCAGGTTCTTTTCCATTCTACCGTGTCGTTCTTGTTGGCATAGGTTCGTCCCACCACGATGGCACGGGCTAAACACATCTGGTCATGAGGGTTGTTAATTCGGACGAGACTTGTTTTGGTGTTGCGAAGGTCGTCCACCAATAACATCTTTTTGCGTCCTGTCCCTTGAGGAGGAGAGACGTGGGTCATGTCCAGTGTGGCTTTACCATCGGTGATGTCAAACTGGTCATTAGATTGTTGTACGTGTTGAATCTTGTCCATGACTTTGGAAGCAGTCAATTCTGCAGGGGTGCTAAACTCGATCCAAACAGGGGATTTCAAACCGTCGTGTTGTATGGAAAGTCTCAAGCGATCGTCTTCTTTGGGTTGACATTGTCGCTTGAGTGCAGTGAGCAAAGAATCCCACACCTCGGTGATGAACACTTCTGCTTTCTCTAACGGCACTTCAGCCTTGAAATCTTTAAACTTCACCGTGTATTTGTAAGCCGTGGTTCTAAATTTTCTAGAGGAGCGCTTTTCCGTCTCTCGAATGGAATAGTACTTTTCAGGGTTGACAAAGGGTGGTGGACTTGGTTTAGAGGGTTCGGATTCTGGTTCACTCATGTCCTCTTCAAAATCACTGGCATGAATTTGTGCCAAGATTTCAGCCCTGGTACGAGGCGATAGATCACGTTTCTGCCTCTTACTTTCTTCTTTCTTCTCGAATGAATGGGATCGTTTCATCTTGAAAGCAAAAAGTCAAATGACTCAAGTTCAAACACCATAAACTACTTTATAGTCATAGCAGACCAGCGTATATAAAAGGGTGTGTGTCTTGTCCTTTCACTATTCATTTCACTCTCAAGCCGAGCACAACGATGGAAGAGACTAACCAGATGGAACGTTTCGTCAGAGCTTTGCGAGGGGTCATTAGAAAATTCTCTTCAGACCAGCCGACGGACTACTCTCCTTCCTTTAGAGATAAAAGTCAAGATACTTGCTATATCTGTCAGAAGAAAGGGCATTGGTCTTCAGAGTGTCCAGACCGTCAAAAAAGAACAAAAACAGGGACTAAAAAAGACAAAAGTCAAGATACCTGTTATTATTGTAAAGAAAAAGGACATTGGTCTCCAGATTGCCCAAAAAAGAAACAAGAGGAGTCAGAAGAAAAGAGGAATTCTTCAGAAGAAGAGAGGGATTCTTCAGAGGAAGAGAGGGATTCTTCTGAGGAAGAAGACGAAGAAAAAAGACAATTCTATTTACAAGAGGCAAAGAAACAGGAGAAGAAGAAAAGAAGAAGGGAAGAAAATGAGGAAAAGACGGTGAAGAAATTTAAAAAATAGAGAGAGTAAACAAGGAGAAAGAAGAAGTCAATGAACTTTTTATTAAAGTGTTGTGTTGTGAATTGGATTGTAAAAAAATGGAGAAAAGAATAAATGAATGATAAAAGGTAAGTGTCTTTGAGTTGTGATTTTAAAATAAGAAGCTACACTCACGCACTCATACACAAACACGTACTATAAGGGTAAAAATGGGTGGGGTTTTTTTGAGTTATTGGCAAATTGAAATTGTATTTCTTTTCGAGAAATGTGGGTGGCCCTGAAAAGGGTCTTTTTCTTCATGGTGAAGGGGTGAGTTTAAGCAATCAACTTTAACTGCCTTATGCCTTTGCCACGGCCAAGGCCTACTTCTGGACTGCGTAATGTTGATGATGATTGGGTTGAAATCACTAAGGGTGGTACGGTAGGCTTAGTCACAGGGTTGACGTGTTTAGCTCGGGAAGGTCGTATTCTCTTCGGTCGTGATAAAGAAGTCTGATACATTTGTTTCAGACTTCTTAACTCCGCTAAAATGTCCAACAGTACCGTGACCGTTTGATTTTCACCCTCTTGTTTCTTTGCTGCTACTTCTTCTTGCTGTTGTTTTTTTCTTACCTCTTCTTCTTGTTGCTGTTGCTGTAGGAGAAAAGCCTGTTCCGCTTCCTTTTGTCGTTGTATAAATTTCTCCAATTCTTCTTTCTGTCTCTGTCTAAAATTCTCCACTTGCGGTAATGAAGAAGGTAACGAAGGTTCCGGAACAAATTCTTGCGAGGAGAGAAAATCCACAAAATCCCAATTCACCTCTTCTGAAAGTAAGTCCGAGTTCCCTTGGGCAGTCTCCCCTGCTGGTGCACCCCAATGGATCGTTTTCTGAGTTTCCGTCATGTTGAATCACTGTCGCATAGATTGACTGCACACAAGCGCTAGCGAATCTATATAGACTACGTGACGTCACAGACTGCACTCTTCGGATTGGATGCGGGCTGACTGAATTCTGTAACGCGTGTTCGGATTGGTGAATGAACTCAATCCGTTTCAATCCTTCCTGTCCCTATAAATAAGCGCCGTTCACTGCATTGATTCACCTATTCTCGGAGCCTCAACATGTGGACAGACGTTGAATCTTCAACCCTTGTGTCAACAATGATGTTCAGGACGGACATGCTCATGTATGTCCGATCCAAGTGGACCGTTGTCCACAGGACCAACAGCAGCCTGTGGATAAGAAGAGTCTATATAAAGAGACAAGGTTGCCTCAAGAGGATTCTGATGTATGGCCCTGCTGTAAGACGAAGTTTGAGGAAAAGAAGATGTCGCAAATGCCCTTTATGTTAAGGGCATATTAACATAAACCAAAGGCCCTTTTCAGGGCCAGCCATATTTCTCGAAAAGAGATAGCCTTTCCATTGCCTACCCCTTTTTTTTAAAAATTTAAAAAAAAAAAAAATCCCATGTTAAATTCCCCTTGTCCGTAGATTGTCCCACGATTTATTCCCATGTTAAATTCCCCTTGTCCGTAGAGTGTCCCACGATTTATTCCCATGTTAATTCCCCTTGTCCGTAGAGTGTCCCACGATTTTTCGCCATGTTAAATTTCCATTGTCCGTGAGTGTCCCAAGGGGTTCTGTAATGCTAATTCCCATTGTCCGTAGAGTATCCCCCTTCACTACTCTTTAGAAACGAAATAGCAATATTTCAGCATTCTATGTTCCAAGGAAAATATAATTCTAAGTGCAAACCATCGTACAACGATGAATCAGTAATTGTCAGTAGTCCACACGACTGGAGGCAGTAGAAAACACACATGGAATTGTATTAGGTGCCGTAGCAGACAAAAGCTGGTACAATTAGAATGATCCGTTGAAATTTTCATGCCATATATCTCTAATTCCAGTTTTACGTGTTGTATCAAAATTGCTTGTTCTTAAAGTTCCATTTTCTAGGTCGAGATTTTAGAGTGTATCTGTTGAATTAAACAGTAGTGGTTTAAAGTTATATTTTTTATGTCGAGGTTTTAGATTGTGTCGTTTGAATTACACGGCGGTGGTTGAAATTTCAATGTCATACGTTTATAATTCCAATTTACGAACTGGTTCAAAGAGTTTATGCTGACATTTCCATTTCATATATTGACTATTTATATTGTATTTGCTGAATTACACATCGCTGCTTGAAAATTCGATGTCCAATGTCGAGTTTTTAGATTGTATCTTCCGAATTACACGGCGGTTGTTGAAATTTTAATGTTAAATGTCGAGAGTTTCAATTTAACATGTTGAATCACATTGACTGTGCTGAAATTTCCATTACGTATGTTGAGTTTTTAAATTGCATCTGTAATTTACACTGCGGTGATTGTACATTTTATTATGGGGCCCCGAGTGGCCGAGTGGTCTAAAACGCTCTCCGTTACGGATCTTTTTAACTGGGCAGGTATATCACGAGTCATGTAGTTAACACTGGCACTGATAATTTTATCTGCCTACATCCTGAAATTAATTATACCTCCGTGTATATAACTATTTTTTCGTCTTCATATGTGCATGACATATTTATTGCACGGTTATTTTAAGTTGCCTGATGTACACTGACTATGGTGTGTCTGGATGCATGGGTTGTATGTTTCAGGGTAGATTGCGCGCAAGGGGTGCTGAACACTTCGCCAGATGGTTACACGAGAAGATCATGTGATGTCAACATAGTGTGAATTTTTTTTTACCACTGCTGGAATTGGGTCACAATTAGTACTTACAGTTCAGTACCCACGTATGTAGTTCTAGTCTATTTTTTTTTTGGTGGTGATAGAAGAGTTTTATTTATGCATTTTTGGTACGGATTTAAAGGTAATGGTTTATTCTTGATAGCTCATGGTGTCGCTGTCTGTGTGTATTTCGGCGACAGTGCGCAGTGAGTAATAAGGCCTTGGTGATGATCCGGAAGTGAAATCTGTTCTGTTTACATGCTGCCCTGTTGACAGTTCAGTATCTCAAAAAAGAGCAGGTCAACCTTTGACAAGAACTTCACCGTGAAGTCATCTTTGAAGGTATTTTAGATTAATATATGATTTACTTTGATTGTCACACAGTGGAAAGGTCAGCACTGAGAAACAAATGTAGAGAACATGTAGTAAAATTAATTGTGTTCTATGTCCTGCTGGCAATATATCGGGACGGTTTATGGTATGGCCTATTGTTCCATGTCTAGCATCTGTTAACACAGGTTTGTTATAACTGCATACAGGTCGATTCTCACGCATGTCATGACTGAAGCACTAAACCATGATCTGCCATATGATGAAATGATAGCAAATATGACAGTAAAATTAGAGATGGAAATTATACCAGGACCTCATGCAAAAAGAAGCCACCGCAAACAATCAAAATTAGGCTGTTCAAATTAGAACACTGTTCCTACGTGATCGAGAGAAGTGGAGCATACAACTTGAATGGACTGATAAATAAGCACTTTCCCAGTGCCGGTCTGTGTTTGCACAATATATTTCACTCAAACACTCCTGTAATGACTTCCCTCTGGTACGTTCGATATAAGACTCCTAAAGGTATCCCTTTTAGGTCAGTCGCCCCCACCATTTTTGGCCGATGTACAATGCACCATGCTATTGGTTAGCTGGCATTACATAATAAGCGAGGCAACTCGTGAAATCCAAAAGATGTTTCTTGGACAAAGCACTAATATTACCTTTTGATCCGCCAAGGTGTTGTTGGGGTTATGACATCGGAGCTTTGGCTAGCGAAGATTCCATGTCCGCGGCCCTGACTACAATTAGCCCATTACGGTTCATTTAGGGGCCCCGAGAGGCCAAGTGCTCTAAAGCGCTCTCCGTTACGGATCACTGCCATCTCACCTCGGTCTGGTGGGTTCGAGTCTAGGATTCGGCCAATGTGGGTATGTGAGAAAGCTTGCCAGTAGCTTCGCGTGGGTCGGTGGTTCTTCCCGGGTTCTTCCTGGCCGTCATACATAGCCTATCGTGTGCTGAAAAATGGCGTTAAACCCACAACAAGAACAACAACAACAATGGTTCATTTAATATATTACGTTTATCTATTTTAGGCGTTTACTAACCATTCCAGCCATAATGTAATTCAATCACTGAGAAAACTGCGACGATACCATTTCATTAAACTGTTTGGTTACCTTTGTAAAAAATAAAGATATATTACCCAATTATTTAACCAAACATTGCATCGGGTTATATTTGTATATTGTCAGAGACAAGTTCATTTATCATAACGATTCTATCAGGTTCAAGCCAAATGCCGCTACGAAGAATGTTGTACTGCACATGCGAACACGTGAACGCAGTTGCAAGAAAATAAAATTTGGTACTTCGGAGTTTCCGAAGAATATCAGATATTGGGTTCAAAAACATGTTTTATGCCAAATTTGGTATGTTGGAGTTTCCCAGGAATATAATAAATGCGGTTCAATACTCATCAGTTGTTAAGACGAAACGGATTTATTTTGGATTCCTGAAAATTCCTTTTGTCCAGTAGAGCTTCAGTCCCTTCGAATGTCTTATTTGTCCATTCTAAGATATTTTGGTCGTCAAGGAATTAAATAACTGGCTACACATTCACATTTTGTTGGTATATTAATTTCTCGTATTTTTTTTAAATATGTCCGTATATTTTATTTTTAAAGTTTTTCATTATGGCATTTTGAATTTTGTTGCTTCCATGCATGTGTTACGGTAGAATTTTCAAGGAATTTAAAAAAAAAATATAAAATGCGATTAATGTTGCTATAATTTAAATTTTGTATTCTCCATCAAATTATACTGATTTTTGTTCTCAATAATTGCTAAAGGGTTTCACACCGTAGAAAAATATTACGGATCCATCCAATATGTCACGCTAGGTAAACGACATTTTAGTTCAGGAAAAATTGCACGTGTCAGCTTCTATATTCACATCGTATATGGCTATAATATATAACAATGTGACAAGTTTGCACGGTTCAGCAACTATATTAACACAATATGTGGCTTGAATACTTAACAATATCATACAATTTAAAATGACAGTAACTGCATTCACACCATACGTGCGCTGTAAATGTATACAAACGAGAGACAGAGAGAGGTCAAAATGTCTGGAGTCCGGTGGTGTGATATTTATGTAACCGACAAACCAGTAATGAGAATGAAAAGAGTATACAGCAAAATTTGGCCTTTATAAAACACAGATGTGAGCTAATAAAATGAACAAATACCACGCGCCAATAGTTTGATTAAACATTACACCGTTGAGACTTCAAGACTTCTTGCCTTTTTCAATTAAAAACAATGGATTTTATTATAGTCTGAAGACTTTATTATGACCATCATGCATTTAGTTGTATTTAAAAGACATTATGGAAAGTAATTTAGTTTTCCTTTTTGACAGTTTGTATTCGTTTGTGTTTTATTATTTTATTCGATAATATTCACTATGAATTATGTCTTAGGAGTGTTTGAATTTAGTATGCATTATATGGAATATAATTGTTTGAATTTACTTTGAATTTATGTATTGTAATTGTTTGAATTACTGTGAATTAAATGTATTGTAATTGTTTAAATTACTGTGAATATGTATTGTAATTGTTTTAATTGCTGTGAATATGTATTGTAATTGTTTTAATGAATTATATGTTTATTAATTGTTTGAATTACCGTGAATTATGTTTATAAAGTGTTTGAATTACCTTGAATTCTATGTATATTAATTGTTTGAATTACCGTGGATTATATGTATTGCAATTTTTTTGAATTACCGTGAATTATATATATTGTAATTGTTTGAATTACCTTGAATTTTATATATATATATATATATATATATATATATATATATATATATATATATATATATATATATATATATTGTCTAAATTACCGTCAATTATATGTATCGTAATTGTTAGCATTACTGTGAATTATATGCGTTGTAATTATTTTAATTTACTGTGAATTATATGTATTGTAATTGTTTGTATGAATCGCTGGTAAAATGATCCGCTGACAATTTCATGCTCAGTAGTAATTGATTTAGAAATGAAACACCCTAGAAGATACAAAACATAGTATTTCCATATATAAGAGCCAACATTTAATAATGTTCCGTTCGACAGCGTGATTTAGGTACAAATATCGAATTATTACAATAGTTTAAGTATAATTTGTCTATCTTTGGTTCATTTGATATTTAATTATTTACGCTAAATATGACAGAGATTTAGAACGATATGAAGTTGATAAACTTCGGTTATGTACTATAAGTTTATCTGTAAATCTAATAATGTTATGTGGCATTCAGTATCTTGAGTATTGTTTGATCTTGATAATAAAATATTGCGCTATTGGGGCTTCAAGACTTCTCACGTCTTATTGTGTGGATACTACTACGTTTTGTGTGGACATGCATTATTCCATATGTGGGTGTTATTCAATCTTGTGTAAACATGCGCTATTCCATGTGTGGATACTATTCATTATTGTGTGGACATGCGCTATTCCCTGTGTGGGTACTATTCAGTCTTGTGTGGACACGCATTATTTCTTGTGGAGTGCTATTCGATCTTTTCTGGACATGGATTATTCCGTTTGGGTACTATTCCATCTTGTGCGGACATGCATTATCCCAGTGTTGGTACTGTTCAGTCTTGTGTGGACAAGATGATTCTTTGCGTGGGAACTATTCAGTATTATGTGGGCATGCGCTATTCCGTGTGTGGGTACTAATCAATCTTGTGTAGACATGCATGATCCCCTGTGTCAGTACTATTCTATCTTGAGCGGATATGCCCTATTCCCTGTGGGGGTGCTATTCTTTCGTGTATGGACATGCGCTATTTCCTGTGTGGGTACTATTCAGTCCTGTGTGGACTAGCATTATTCATTGTGGGGATACTATTCGGTCTTGTGTGGACTCGCATTATTCCCTGTGTAGCTGCTATTCAGTCTTGTGTGGACTCGCATTATTCCCTGTGTAGCTGCTATTCAGTCTTGTGTGGATATGCGCTATTCTCTGTGTGGGAACTATTCGGTCTTGTGTGGACATTCGCTATTCTATGAGTCGCCGTAGTGGACAAAAGCTGGTCCAATTAGAAAGTTGCAGTTGAAACTTTCGATGTCTATTGTCGAGAAATCCAATATCACGTGTTAGATCAAATTGCATATCCTTAAAGTTCAATTTTCTAGATCGAGATTTTAGATTTTATATGTTGAATTATACAGTGGTGGTTTAAAGTTCTAATTCCTATGTCGACGTTTTACAGTGTATATTTTGAATTACACAGCGGTGGTTTAAATTCCAATATCATCTGTCGATAATCGCTAATTCACATGTTGTATGCAACTGTTTGTGTTGAAAGTTCCATTTCATATGGCGAATATTAAATTTCATCTGTTGAATTTCACAGCAACGAGAAGCAGCCTCCTTGTTTAAAAATAACGCGGTCCGTTCACGAGAGCGATCTCTAGCGAAGAAATTTATAGTAATTCTCGACCTGTGAATATTAACTTTCAAACTGTAAATGCGGGAAATGTAATGGCGCCTTATAATTGAATTCAAGAATGATGTATCTTAATACTCGATATTATTTTGAAATGTTAAAGTGGACATTGTTTAATGTTACTTTTAACACACCATTTCAAAGTATAAAAATAACAGACATATTCAATTGTTTGTAGCCTGACCTTCAACGTCACTCGGTGCAGACTCTACCACTGCAACAACTACTTGGACCACATCTCCTTTATTTGGTTTGAACTTGCACTCTAGCGCCAACAACTTGAAACTTGCACTCGAACTCCAACAACCTGAAATTTGTACTCTGGCCTCAACAGTCCGAAACATGTACCCTAGCTCCAAATATCCGGTATTTGTACTCAGGCTCCAACAACCTGAACCTTTTATTCTAGCTCCAACAGCCTGAAATGTGTTCTCTATCTCTAACAGCCTAAAACGTATACTCTGGCTCCAACAACCTGAGACCTATACTCTGACTCCAGCAGTCTGAAACTTGTACTCTGGCTCTAAATACCTGAAACTTGTACTCTGGCACAAACAACATGAAACGTGTAATCTAGCTCAGACAACCGGAACCCTATACTCTAGCTCTACAACCTGATACTTGTACTCTGGCTGCAACAACCTTAAACTTGAAATCTCGCTCCAATAATCAGAACCCAATATTCTCACTCCAATAACCGTAAACGTCAAAATGTTATTAGTAAGGAGTTTAAAATTTGAAATATGTACACGCTAAAAGAATTGCAAAATCGAAATACCAAAAATGTAAATGTATGCTAACAGATATCACATTCCTACACATTATTAATTACCATCCCCACCCCACTCTAGCTCCAAATAAAATAAATTTGTACTCTGGCTCCAATAACCTGAAATTTGTACTCTGGCTACAACAACCTGAAACTTGTACTCTAGCTCAAACAACCTGAGACTTGTACTCTAGCTCCAACAACCTGAAACTTGTACTCTATCTCCAACAGTTTGAAACCTATATTCTGGCTCCAACAATCTAAAACTTGTACTCTGGTTCTAGCAACATGACACTTGCACTCGGTATCCAACAACCTGAAACTTGTACTCTAGCTCCAACAACCTGAAACTTGTACTCTAGCTCCAACAACCTGAAACCAATATTCTCACTCCAATAAAATTAAACGTCAAAATGCCATTATTAGGGCGTTCGAAATTCAAAACATGTACACTTTTAAAAAAATCTGGAAAAACCCAAAAATGTAAATGTATACTAATAGATATCACATTCCTACACAATATTAATCCCAATCCCCATCTCACCCCCTGAAATTATAATTGTTAACCCCTCCTCTAACCTGTAGTATTTTGTGTCTCTGTTTTATCAGTGTTACGTAGCAGACCAAAGTTGTGGTCAACATTTTAGCAAGAATTGTCTGCTGAGAAAATATAATGTAACCAGACTGCTTCTGAGTGAACACCGGCTCCATCTTTGAGGACTCATGGTACTGATGGTATGGAAAAATGGGAAACAGTCTGGAAATGGGTGTGGAAGTGTGTGAAGATAATATATTTATATTATTATTATTATTATTATTATTATATTGGCTGGCCATGATTTGTTGATAATAAAAGTTAGCTTTTGGTAAAGATAATTTTTTTGAGAGCTTATCCTAGTTGTAACTGACCAAATAGAGACATTGTTCTATTGATGGAATTTCAGTCCTTTAACAGTTTTGAGTTCGGAGCACTTATTACTGAAATTAGCACCTGACTCTTTGGTGAGGAATTGAAAACACAGGTTTCAAACACATGTAGATGCAGAAATTGCCGCGGTTCATATCCTTTTCTCTACACAGAAGCTGTCGTCCAAGATGCGTCAATACTGAACAAATATAGATTTGATCATAAACACTAAGAAATTTAAAATTACTGAATTTTTAATATGATGGTGTTTGCATTTGTTTACTATCGGAAATGAATTAGTACCGTGAGTCCTATAGAACCATTCACAATATGTTTGCTAATCCCAGAAAGTATCGAGATCATGCCACTCATGCAATACAGAGTCCATTTTGGAACCAATTTTCTTCACATGGAATATTAAACCACGCTCGGTTCCATTCGAAAACGATTGTTAGCAAAATCTGCTTTCCGGCTAAGAAAATGGAAATAATTTTATGTGTAATTGCTCTATAATAATTTGAGATATAATCCGTAGACATACCGGATTGGGTTGATAAGTAAAGTTTGTTCAGAATTGACCTTTTCCTCAAAAAGAGAACTTTCGTTATATAACGGAGTGTATTTGTTACTTTATGCCATGGCAGGAAAAAAGAACAAAGCATAATTGTCTCTGAGTATTCATACTAGAACGTAGCATAGCCTATCTGATTACTCAATTTAGAACGTATCAAATTTTGTCTGTGTGCTCATACCAATACGTAACATAGCTATCTGAGTGCTCAGACCAGTACGCAACACAGCTAAGTGCTCAGACCAGTACGTAACATAGCTGAGTGCTCAGACCAGTCTTAACATAGCTATCTGAATGCTCATATCAATACGAAACATAGCTATCTGAGTGCTAGACCAGTACGTAACATAGCTATTTGAGTGCTCAGACCAGCACGTAACAGCTATCTGAGTACTCAGACCAGTACGTAACATAGCTATCTGAATGCTCATATCAGTACAAAACATAACTTTCTGAGTGCTCAGACCAGTACGCAACATAGCTAAGTGCTCAGACTAGTACATAACATAGCTATTTGAGTACTTAGACCAGTACGTAATATAGCTATCTGAGTGCTCAGACCAGTATGTAACATAGCTATCTGAATGCTCATATCAGTATGTAACATAGCTATCTGAGTGCTCAGACCAGTACGTAACATAGCTATCTGAATGCTCATATCAGTACGAAACATAACTTTCTGAGTGCTCAGACCAGTACGCAACATAGCTAAGTGCTCAGACTAGTACATAACATAGCTATTTGAGTACTTAGACCAGTACGTAACATAGCTATTTGAGTGCTCAGACCAGTATATAACATAGATATTTAAGTGTTCAGACCAGTGTGTAACATAAATATCTAAGTACTCAGACAAGTACGTAACATAGATATCTAAGTGCTCATACCAGTGTGTAACATAGTTAAGTACTCAGACCAGTAAATAACATAGCCATTTGAAAACTTAGACCAGTACGTAACATAGATATCTGAAAGCTCAGACCACTATGTAACATAGCTATCCAAGTACTCAGACCAGTACGTAGCATAGATATCTAAGTACTCAGACCAGTACGTAACATAGCTATCTAAATCTTCAGACCAGTATGTAACATAGCTATCTAAGTGCTCAAACCAGTATGTAACATAACTGAGTACTCAGACTAACACGTAACATAGCTATCTGAGTGCTCAAACCATAATTATCTAAGTACTCAGACGAGTACGTAACATAATTGAGTAATCAGACCAGTACGTAACATAAATGAGTACTCAGACCAGCACGTACCATATATATCTGAGTACTCAAACCATAATTATCTAAGTGCTCAGACGAGTACGTAACATAGCTATCTAAGTACTCAGACCAGTAAGTAACATAACTGAGTACTCAGACCAGTACGTAACATAGCTAAGTGCTCAGACCAGTACGTAACATAGCTATCTAAGTACTCAGACCAGTACGTAACATAACTAAGTACTCAGACCAGCACGTAACATAGCTATCTGAGTGCTCAAACCATAATTTTCTAAGTACTCAGACGAGTACTTAACATAACTGAGTAAACAGACCAGTACGTAATATAACTGAGTACTCAGAACAGCACGTACCATATCTATCTGAGTACTCAAACCATAATTATCTAAGTACTCAGATGAGTATGTAACATGGCTATCTAAGTACTCAGACCAGTACGTAACATAACTGAGTACTCGGACCAGTACGTAAAATAGCTAAGTGCTCAGACCAGTACGTAACTTAGATATCTCAGTGCTCAGACCAGTACGTAACATAGCTATCTAAGTGCTCAGACCAGTACGTAACATAGATATCTCAGTGCTCAGACCAGTATGTATCATAGCTATCTAAGTGCTCAGACCAGTACGTAACATAGCTATCTAAATGTTCAGACCAGTACGTAACCTAGAGATCTCATTGCTCAGACCAGTACGTAACATAGCTATCTAAGTGTTCAGACCAGTGTGTACCATAGCTATCTAAGTGCTCAGACCAGTATATAACATAACTGAGCACTCAGACCAGTACGTAACATAGCTATCTAAGTGCTCAGACCAGTACGTAACATATATATCTAAGTGCTTAGACCAGTACGTAACATAGCTATCTCAGTGATCAGACCAGTACGTAACATAGCTATCTAAGTGCTCAGACCAGTGTGTAACATATATATCTAAGTGCTCAGACCAGTGTGTAACATAGCTATCTAAGTGCTCAGACCAGTATGTAACATAGCTATCTAAGTGCTCAGACCAGTACGTAACATAACTGAGTACTCAGACCAGCATGTAACATATCTATCCGAGTACTCAAACCATAATTATCTAAGTGCTCAGACGAGTACGAAACATACCTATCTGAGTGCTCAGACCAGTACGTAACATAACTGACTTCTCAGACCAGTACGCAGCATAGTTTACTGAGTGCTCATATCAGTACGTAGCAAAGCTTATCTGAGTATTCATAATAATTCAATGTGTAACTGTTTCTGAATGATTACGAGTACTCATAATAGTACACAGAACTAAATACGAGTTCTCATAATAATATGCAATATGTCTGGGCACCCAAATTTATAGACAGCATAATTGTTTTTATAGGGTTTGGACCCTAGCCGAGTCATACCAAAGACTTATAAAAATGGTACCAACAGCTGCCTAGCTAGGCGCTTAGCTTAGGACTAGTCGGCCTGGTGTCTGGATAATGTGACTGGTGGGATATGATACTACATGTCTGCGGTATGATACCCCTGTGTTTGGCATCACTATAAACGGCCATACTGCAGACACTAGTGATATGACGGAAAAATTGTTAAAGCTACGTTAAAAATCCAAATCACACACACACACACACACACACACACTGCATTGATATGTTACTGCATTTGTATGGGAAAATATACAAGAGGTTTTTTAAGTAATACTGCACGACCATGGGAGTGCGGTATTAGTCCGAAAAAAACGAGTTCACATTTTCTCATACAATTGCAGTAACCATTTTGTTATATACTCTTTTTTTGTTTTCCTGCCTAAAGCTTAATGATAAAGGAAAACACTACCAGAAACAAAGTAAATGAATTTCAAAATAAATACAAAACCGTAGGTTCATCAAAACACAGTAACAATATTAATGCGCACATAGCACCGGTCAGTGACCTTTGAACTTCGTCACGCGCTTGATATTAGTTAAAATAATTCTCGTTTTGGTCTACTTACTAATGAAATTTAGAGTCATATTTTGAATGAATGCGCATCAAATAAAAACTTTTCTAGTTGGTCCAGAATGTACAGATTTTGTTTTTTATTTGATACAACTCAATTCTGAGTTTCCGCTTATGATGGACTGGATTAATTGAGTCATTCAGTGCAGTAAGGAGAATGTGATTTCGGTTGGAAATATAGTCGAAACGACAGTACAATTTCGGTAGGTGTAGGGTTTTCCATGACATGGATACTGTAATTCGGACTTGCATAACTAAGTAATGAAGCACATATTGAGGAAATTCAACGTGGATAAATGTAAGACTATTTATTACCATTCTTATTACCATTTAAAGAAGATACCTGATTTTACTCTGTCACTTGCATGCTCGCTGTCGGAGCGACCCCAGCTATGACCTGTATCATACAGTTTATGACTTCTGTTGCAAGTCTAACATGGTATCAAAATAGTTAACGGGGAAAATTGCAAAGCAGCTGTTGTGTGACACGCCATTTAGCCAGCGGAAATAACACATTTTCGTTGTCATGGCTTTTTGGCTCTGAAAACCTTCAGTTGCATTTTGTTTTCTCGAATTTAGCGATTTGACTGACTTGGTAACATGGCACGTATCTGATAGATATATAATAGTCCGTGGCCTCAGTGTGCTGTTATATGCTAGTTTTTTTTATACCCTAGAGAGCGCTGGTCATAATCTGAACCGTTCTGTTTGCGAAAAGCTACGAATATTTCGCGTAAATGACTGTTACAAATGACCAGAATGGTGTTTTCAATGAATGTGTCTTGCGTTTATTGTTGGCATTGCGAATATCATGTTCACTGGTCTGCTTCTTTTAAAGTTTCGTTTGTGGCTCAGTGAACTCGTCCACATCGTTAACTTTATCATCTATATTTTCAAATGGACGAAACAGCTTGTTTAGTTCATTCAAAAACAAATCTAATCAACCGAAAGCGTCTACGACATGACCGTACACGGTTTGCTTACAACGTTGTTCCTAAGACACGATACCATTTTTAGACAAAAGTGTCGTGCAGTCTAAAGATGTTCAGTATCGAAAAATACTGCACGATTCTGACACTGCAAAGTTAACAGAGAACAAAAGAGCATATAATAATTGATCATACATAACTGTGGCCGAGGGTTTAACGCCATCTTTCAGCACACGGCAGAAGATATGGCGGCCAGAAGAACTGCCGGAGGAAGAACCCGGGAAATCCCAGTAAGAAACAACGACCCACGTGAAGCTGGTAATCTTTCTCAAATACCCAAACTGGCCGAGCCCGAGACTCGGACCCACGCAGACAAACCCGGGAAATCCCAGTAAGAAACAACGACCCACGTGAAGCTGGTAATCTTTCTCAAATACCCAAACTGGCCGAGCCCGAGACTCGGACCCACGCGGACAAATATATATATATATATATATATATATATATATATATATATATATATATATATATATATATATATATATATATATATATATATATATAAGTACCTAATAGTTCACACGCCTATATGCCAGTGCTTCTAATAGTATACATAACTCTAAAAGTACTCATACTACTATAGGCCATAACTGTATCAAAGTGCTCGTAATAATGAGTACTCATAATGCTCCTATCTGCATCCAGAGAAAGAGCAAGGGTCAGTGTTAGTGAACTTGCATAAAGAATCCAATCAATGTAAATGACCCATGATGATACAACAATGCACTATTTTTCATCCGTATTACAGCAAAGTATAAAACATGCTGATATAATTCTTCAAACTAAATCAAAAACCTTAATTTTACGTCATAATAAAATAGATCTTAAAGTGTACGCATAATGCTCAGGAGTATGGGACACTGTACACACTACTTGCGTACCATAATACACTTTGTACTCAGTCATGGGTACGATGCTTACCTGCACATGAAGTACTCATCGCTTTTTATTTTAAAGTAGCAGGATTGTATATGCCCATCCGTCATAAAACATGACTCCTGGCATGGAAAACTTACTCGCAATGTAGAACTGTTACACAAGGCATGTGTGGATTTGGTTTTTAAACTAGCTTTATCAATCTTCCGTCATCTGGCTACGATGTCTGCAGTGTGGCAGTTTCTATCACTGGTCATCATGCCGCAGATATGTAGCATGTCCCACCTAGTCACACTATCCTGACACCAGGCCGACCAGTCCTAACACTAACCTCTTAATGCTGAGCGCCAAAGAGGCAGATCTGAGTACCATTTTTATAAGTATCTGGTATGACTTGGCGGGGATGGAATCAGCGACCTCCCGCATCGATATGAACGCTCTAACCACTTAGGCCAACTGACCGCTTCTTACGAAATGCACAAATATCACAAAAGGCATGAAAAACGTACTCGAATAGCACAAATGTTATTCCAGGCATGGAAGACCTATTCGAATAGCACAACTGCAGCCCTTGGTTAATCACTACATTTTCGAATGTGACTGAGAGTCAAGTAACGTTTTACAGACCTGCCACCCCAGACGAGTCCGTCTCAGTAAGGCAGTTGATTGTTTTTCGTAAGTTTGACCAGTTTTCAGTATTGTAAACTGTTATTGCAAAGCTGGAAAACGTAATTAAAAGTTCGGTATTCGGAACGTGCAGCGACAATAAACCTCATGTTCAACTGAAAAGTTTGTAAAGTACGCATATACTTTATTTACCACCTACAGTTGCACAAAGTTTAGTTCCAAACGCTATGGAGCTCAGTGGCTTGTTGCTATCTCTCAGCTTCACGTAATTCTTGGAAATTCTTTTTTCCATTTCACATGATGATGGCAATGATATTTCCCGCCATGAGTCATATTCAAATTAGCACGTGATGTCCAATAAACTTAATTGTATCCCTTCCAGCTTATATTTACAAGAATCTGAATATTCCGTTTTTCTGTGTTGATTATTAACACTTTCCAAGAGGCTTATTTCCCCTTTTGTCTTAAACAGGCAAATCTTGCTGGATGCCATTTTTAAAAAAAAAAAAAGTTATATGATCAACAGTCTGATCAAGCAGACGCTTAGCATGAACAAATATGTGCAGTTTAAAGCCTCTGACATGCTGCTGTAAAGTTAGTCTGGTTTCCTGACAATTTCACTACTTCTAATATGAAACTCGGATCCAAATTAAACACAGATGAACAAATTTTCCGGATTTTTGGGGCAATGATCGTCTCTCCGTAGTTTTTGCTTGTATGCCGTAAGTCCGTATTTTAAGGGTAAATTTCGTAACACTTACGGCAAAATCGTAAGAGTTGGCAGGTCTGCATTTTATGACTGAGTGACCAGAGTCAGGTAACATTTTATGACTGAGTGAACAGAGTCAAGTAAAGTTGTATGACTGCGTGACCAGAGTCAAGTACCGTTTTATGATTAAGTGACCAGAGGCAAGTAACGTTGTATGACTGAGTGACCAGAGTCAAGTAACTTTGTATGACTGAGTGACCAGAGTCAAGTAACGTTGTATGACTGAGTGACCAGAGTCAAGTAACGTTGTATGACTGAGTGACCAGAGTCAAGTACCGTTTTATTACTGAGTGACCAGAAAAAATCTGATCTTTTAACTTGGTAGAATCTGAAATCTTTCGTCGAACGTGAACACACAGCCTCCACAGCCTCCCACCCCACCAGAACAACACAGTTCTGATGCAAACATACTCTAGTTTGTCGGCATAAATACAATTTTAAAAGCTATGAGTACAGGTGCACAAAAATAATTATTCTGAATCATTCAGTACAGGATAGGATTTCAGGTATTACTCATAAGGCCGTGAAGCGACAAAAAGCTGTCCTTGATCATTTAAAGCTAGATGCACAACGGTAATGTATACATGTAGTGTAATTACATTACATGGGAATAATGTAGCTTTTACTTTATCATGCAATACAAGAATGTTATATTTGTTTTAATTGCAAGGGTTATGTGTTCTGTTCCCAGTAGAAATAAAGATTATTATTACTCAGCAATTTCCAGAGCTGTTATTGCACATATTGCTGTGTTGTATTGCTATTTATGACACATACTCCCTTGGAAATGAAAATTAACGCAGTTTGAAAATTATATATCTTATGAACGGTGACAAAGCGATGGGGATAGACGCTGTGTAGACCAACTCTAACCACAAAAAAAAAAGAGAGAAGAAAACAAAAATTGAAATTAAGGATAGAGAACAGATTAAAATTAGGTAGATTTGTGATTGGTTCATACCGAGATAAAATTCAGGATGACTAAGTGGGTAGGGTAGAAAACTATCATTATCACGATTATTAACCTTTTTTCTTCTTCATTTTTTAGAAAAATAGATTAACATACAATTTGTCATTATATGTATTTGGTCTGCTTTGGTGTTTTACTACACAGCAACAGAACCACAATATTTCTTCATGGTAGGATTCGAACCAGCAACTTTCCATCTCGAGTCCAGCGCTTACCATCGAACAACAGCAGCTCCTAGAAACACCATTATAACAACTTTAATAGCGCTTTTTCCCTGTCAACTGTTTCTACAGCTATGTAAAAAAAAAAAATATTTCATGACAAATGGCCTCTTTACTCGTACATGCCTACCTGTAATGACACCTGCCCAACCCGAACATCATCTGTCCTCGCACATACCTACCTCTAATGACATCTGCCCAACTCGAACATCGTTAGAATTAGAGAATATTCTCAGAATATTCGGAATACACAAGTAAATTCAACGGATCAAACTGATTTTCTTGTGTAGGCAAGAATCAATAGAAGTACATTTTCAGACAAATGTCAATTTTGGAGACCAGTGCCGGATTATCAAATAGGCAGAGGGGCCCCGTGACAACGGATCAAAATAATATTGATGAAACGTATTAGGAGATAATTTGCGAGGGGGTTGGGGGTGGGGGGGGGGGCAAGATTCGACTGCTAAGGGCCTCCACAGGGTTTAATCCGGCACTGTTGGAAACTCTTTCGTAGATTTCAAATCGACATTGGTGGAACCACAAACGATGACATACGGTAAATAACCTCTGACTCGAGTATACATCATTTCCACGTAATATGCAATCACAGCGATGCATGTGCGTACAAGGACTACGTCTAGCGATCAATACCAACAGCCGACATGATATTTCGCCTCTAGACTGGTCTAACTCGCGGTGGCATTTAACCCGATTGTACACTGCCGAAACCGTTAAGTTTGCTAAGATTTATAAAAATTCAATACAATTGTATCGCTTGGATTCGAATTGTTGCAGCGGAAAATTGACTGATAGCGGTTAAGCTTGAATATCATTTTCAACCGGTAAAAGGAAGAGTTTAAAGCGACAGTACATGCTCTTCTGGGTCACCGAAGTTTCCTTTCCACAACATGGAAAATAACGACTTTAAGGATATCTTCGATTACAAGGTAAACATGTAAACATGTATGTGTAACACACACACACACACACACACACGCGCGCAACAATCGATTTTATATTGTGTAAGAAAAATATTTCAATTTTTAAAAATATGCATTTTTCCTTTCTTACTTTTTTCTTACCTCCCCGTCTCATCAGTCATATCCACATTTGACAAGTCAAGTCGCTTTACAATCTCAATGCAGCAGTAGAAATTAATGCCGGAGAAAACCTGCAGCACCATTAACATAAAACTGGACAACGGCGGTTGTATGTGGGGACGGGACAAATATATCTTCAACAAAGGGTTACCACGTTTGTTATATCCTCATTGATATCTAGTCCAATATATATCGTCGTACCGAGCTCTAATATATATATAAATATAATGCTATGCCAGTCTCACAATTTTATTTTATCTAAATGTTTAGTACAATTATTTAAAATGTTGCGGTTCTCCGATATGGGTTAGAAACGAGAACGCTGCCACCTCGCGCTCAGCAACCTGAAGTACTGCGAACAATGGCGCCATTACAAACCTAACGGAACACGTTCCGGGAGGCAATATTTGACTAAAATACACTGTAAACAAGTAAGGCAAAATAAAATATTGTCATCTAATAATACATAATTATCAAACAGTTACTCGAAACATAGTGACGAGTCTAAATAATCATCACAATGGATGAAATGAGTGTCGGTCCATCTCAGTCAAAGCCGACATGTGCTTTCAACGAGGGACCGTCTCAAGGCAACATAATCATTCGAAACAAGGTACATCCGGGGTTCTCCAAGGGTATAGAGAGTACATGTATAAATAAGGCCCCGTCCTTGCAGACGAGAGACTGACAATATTGAAGTCACAACCGTCTGTCTCCTTTCGGACCAAAATTCTAAATCCAAATTTGTATCAGTCATGATTACTTTTATTCAGGTAAAAGCCCTCTCTGAAAGTGTTATGTTTTACAATATCAAAATTCGGATTTGCCCAGATTTTGATTTATACAAATTTCGGATTTGTCCAAAATTCGGATTTGCCCAGATTTGATTTAGACAAAATTCGGACTTATCCTGATTTAAAGTTATCCGAATTTCGGAATTCGGATTTGCCCAGATTTTGATTTATACCAATTTCGGATTGGTCCAATTCGGATTTGCCCAGATTTTGATTTATACAAATTTAAGATTTGTCTAAAAATTCGGAATTACCCAGATTTCATTTAAAGGTTTTATTTTACAGAATTTATATAAACAGTCGCAACAACCACGCTCTGCTACCAAATGCTATGCCAGTCTCACAATTTTATTTTATCTAAATGTTTAGTACAATTATTTAAAATGTTGCGTACATGTACCTTGTTTCCAATGATTACGTTGCCTTGAGACGGTCCCTCGTTGAAAGCACATGTCGGTGATGATTATTTCGACTCGTCACTATGTTTCGAGTAACTGTTAGATAATTTTTATACAAAATTTGGACTTGACTGTTATATAATTTTTATACAAAATTCGGACTTATCGGACTACAGCTACATACTTACATTATATCAGATAATTAAATAATATTTACTGTCCATACTTAAATGATATCAATTAATTAAATTAAATACAATAATTAAATTAAATACACTGTCCATATTTATATTATACCAGATAATATAGATTCATTATCCATAATTTTTGATACATTTGTAGGAACATTTCACTTTGCTCTCCGATTTTAAACATTTATTGCACATTTTTGGCTGCATAACTTTAAAGAAAACAATCTCAACAATTTGCATTTTCATACGTTGATATATCCTTCTTTCTCAGTTATTTTCTCAAGACTAATAGTTCGTGTATAACACGAGTTAAGAATGTTATAACACGAGTTCGATAAGAAAATTATAACACGAGTTCGATACGTCAGCTGATCTGTAATGCTGGCTATTTTAAAATAGAAGTTTTTGGTTAAAATGGAACACAGTATATTAATGTATTCAGGGGAACTTAACAAAGCAATAATTACATTAGCTATCATGAAGATAAATGAGTGTAATTAATGCAGATGGAATATTTATTATATTTGGGTATAAATATCGTACAATATTCAGATTAATTAACATGCCCAATGACGTTTTATTGTTTCATTTTCTTTTTGGTAGTGGTGGTGGTGGTGGGGTCTCCCAGCTTTAAACAATCAAACAGTATTTCTTCATGTACATAATTTGTTCTTGCTAGATCCACTCAACTATAGCCATGCATTCATTCAGACTAATATTTAATTATTTACATTCCTCGCTGGTTTTCTCAAAACTTGAAACATCAAGTATCGGACGGTGCATGTAGTAACTTTCAGCATGATTTTTTTTCCTTGCTTATGCTGCCACGTTGTAATAAATCTCTAATTTGATGGGGTCTATAGACAACATTTCTGACACCACCAGCAAATTCATCTGGAACAGCCCTCTTAAAATTAGTTTAATTCTGTTTGATTTTTCTTGCATCAAATATGTAAGTTTAAAAGATTCAATTATTTCACGGATTCCGTTCTATTACTTTGGTTTGCCTTTTGAATCAATATTTATCCACGTGACTGGATGTAAAATTGCAGAGAGTATGATTTAAAAGAGACTGTTTGTGAGTACATGCTCTTCAAGTCAGTAATAAATGGATACTCACAAGTATTCATATTTGTTATCTTTATCTGTCAGTCATTCTTTCCATCTTAGTACCATAATATACATTCTTTTAACCAGAAGTATGTTTATGTAATATATGTATGCGAACACAAATTCATGCAAACATATACATAGCCATGCACCAGATGAAATGAAACAGACAGACAGACTGACAGGGAAATAGATGAGAGCCACATATGTCCTATACATGCTTAGTGTGTCTAACATCGATATTTCTCCAAAATGTATACTATAAAAATTCCAGCTGTTCAAGGAAATAAAATTAAAATAATCATCAAGAAGACTCGTACGTGCGCTTGTCTGTTCAAGCGTGGATGACATTTGTGCATCTTTGTTTCAAAAGATATCCTTCCTAGATATAAGTCAGGCTATTTCATGAAAAATATAATGAAGATTAATAGAAATGCAACAGTCTAAATCAATAATAAAAGAACCTTCAGAAGTTAGAATTTTTTTCTCGTTGTCGTTCAATCTCCAGTAACTGCAACGATTACAGCTGTAAAAAATAAACATATTTTTATTATTCTTCAAGCGAGATTAATTGCAGTAACAATCTTTTACGCAGCGATACACTTTCGCACAATCAAATAATACAAACTAGATCAATCATGAGGTAGTAATGGAAAGATAATGAAGTTCTCAAATGGCAGAGAACATTCATTTGAAAGCTGGGAACAGCGCAGGTAATTGAAAAAAATAAAAGATGTAAAAACAATTGGTCAAATATTGATAGGATTTCATTTTAAGATAGCGCGATATCGATCTTGCTTGCGGAATGTGAACTGTCTGTCACATTTTCTTGATCTACATCTGCTTTCTTTAGTGATTGAACTATCCGGAAGTGAGTTGCACCTAGACGCCCTCTGGTGTTTTCAAGGGGAGATAATAACCGTGAAATGGTCTATACAGACTGGCATTAATTCAGATGTGCACCTATCAAAAAACTGCTTTCACCGCTTGGTAGTTTTCACTTTCTGGATTTCAGAGGTCAATTGTAAATAAGAGCTGATAACTCTTCTTACATTTTTTATATTTTATAATTCAGTAATTGCACTTTCAGAGGTTGACACTGTTAGTCTGGCAAAATTATTTTTCCATATTTTAATAACTGCTAAATATAGTGTACTTTAGATTAAATCAGGATGCAATTTCAAGCACATAGGATCAGTCATTTTGGTTTGCTGTGTGCTTAGATTATGTACAATTTCCATATGTACAATATCCAAAGCAATTTCAGTCTCAATACATGAAAATAACAAAGAGGTATGCCAACATTATTTCCAAACAACTTCACCTTGCACCTGTCATTCTCTCAGAAGTTCATAATATCTGTAGAGCGCCCCCTAAGTAGACTTATAAATTTTGCAGAATATAGTTCTCAGTGGGGACGAATTATATCCAATATTTCTTTTTCGACTGGACGGAAAAGACGGATGATTGATCCCTTCAGCGAATACCGCTTCCAAAGTAACTAATGGGATGCACATATTTTGCTACTGATCCATGACATTGGTTTGCCAATTGTAGCCTGGCAAAATGCTAGAAAATGTGTGATCTGCTAGTACTAAGTGACAAGAATTAATGTAGTTACAAAAATACCCCGTGTTTCTTACTCTTCAAAATATAATCTGTTCATTTGTCTAAATCAACAATTCTCAGTTCTGTCAGTTATGTGCCACACATATTATTGAGTACAATAATTGAATAAATGTTTGCTTATCATCTGTTTAATTGAAAGTTGTAATTTTAGTGTAAAACAGTTTCCGAACACAATTTATCATGCTACAAGAGTAGCTTTGTAACTAGTATTAAGTATATCTTTCTCGATCGTGAAATGTTTTCAGTCACGTTTCCTCGACAAAAAATGTTGATACATTTTTGACGGTTTTTCCATACGGACCAAATAATTCTTTGTTCTCGGTTATAGCCAAAATTGACGAAAAAACCCCACTACAAAATGAACTTATGCTTTACCAAGAAATTTTGATAGCACATTGAAAGAACGTTTTACGCTGGGTAGAATTTTGCTTGCTAAAACGAAATAAGTTTTTGACAAATATAGCTGGGTAGACTTGGGATTTCACCACGGATGACTGGACAATGTCTTGTACCGTGCGTTTATGCGCTTCCCGATTTGTTTTCAGTATATCATACCACTTTCAAGCGTAAAGTTAGCTGACCCAGTGCATTGCGAAGTTCTTGGAATAGATGTATACTTTTCGCGGACTAGATTATACTTCTCATGGACTAGATGACTAGATGTATGCATTTCATGGACTAGATTTATGCATTTCATGGATTTGACGTATATTTCATGAACTAGATGTATGCATTTCATGGACTAGATGTATGCTTCTCATCCCTGATTCCGTGGGAAGTTTTTTGTTTTCATCTTGTTACGAGGGAGCTCGTTGTAGCATTCATGGATCACAGTTTTGTCTCGACCTAGACTTATGCACAGTCTCGACACCACTATAGCCTGTAGACCCTTCCATCATCTGCTTGTACGCCACTACACACGGCTGACTTAGTTCTCCATTTCCTTCCGTCCTAGTCGGTTCTCTTCCCTACTGATTTACTGAGACGGATTCCATTGGGATCGCATCCTTTGGCGGAGGTATCTCCGTCCTTCCGTATGTTCTGGATTTCGTTCGCTCTCTTTTACTGTAGTTGAACTAGAGTTGTGGTGGCAGGCTGGGATCTTAGTCCTACAATGTAAGACATAGCACGTGTTGGTTTTGTTTTAGTGCTATGTCTTACTGTCCAAATAGCGGGCTTGTATAGCGTGTTCCGATGTCGTTGACATCAACACGAGTAGTCAAATTTTCAGGAATATCGCACACATTAGGCAGCATATATCAAAGCTCTTCCACTAAATTTATGTGTATTTAATATACTTACTGCGCTGTCTTTATCCTGGCGGAATGATAATATGACACTCGCAAATGGACGCATTTTCATGTTCCGTTGACTCACATTTAAATTTGTTGCAATGCGACGGTAGTCGAGGTATGCCGAAGTATGTTTAAGTAGTTTCATGTGATGGATATGTTTTTTGAACGAAACGAAAGGTTGCTTTACAGTTCCAATAGGCATATTATATTTTTAGTCGTTTCGTTAAAGAATAATATTTCAACTTAATCCGATTTCGGCATTCCCGGCTTTCATCGCTTTCCAGTCAACTGAAATGTAGTCCAACGAAATTTGAAAACAGGTTCATTTCTTTTGTGAGAATTTGAATTTATTAGAGAAAAGACAGAGTAAGTAAAGTCTGACTAAAACATTATGACTTTACTTTGTAGAAAAGCGCCATTAATTTAGTTGCCAGTTGTGTGAGATATTCCTGAAAATTTGACTTTCGTTACAATGTTAATCGACATAAGAACACACTACACAGCGCTGTTTGTTAGGCTGTAGGACACTGACGCCCAAAACAGAAATATCAGCGTCAAGGTCTTACATATAGGACTAGCTGGGATCTCGGTTTCCAGTTTTCACTCTTCGCTTGTACTCTACGCCTATTCCGCATGGTCCTACCTGTTAGTGTTCGTAGGTCGTGTTTTCGTTCTTGTCTGGGGTTTTTTATTAGAAGAAAGAGCGTAGTTCGTTTCTGCTGGGCCATGATAATCCACCTATTAGCTGTTTTAGATCTAATCCTTTTTGGTCTGTCAGAGATTGTGGTGGAATAAATTCCGGTCGGTTCTGGGAGTTTACTTCCACCTCTAGAGTTGATCTTTGCACTGTAACAGTCTTGGTATATGAGACAACTTACTAACCAGATGAACTCGCCAGAACCATTGAATCTAGTGGTATGTGCACCCGAATTTGAGACGGACGAACGAAATTCAGTTCCCGATCGCAACAGTTAGGCTTTATATCCCTCCAGCCATAGTTCAGTCTCTTCTTATTCCGTAGCTTGTTCCCCGGATGAGAATGGATTTCGATCGCTCTTATACGTGACTCAGTTTGACATTCGAAGACGTATGTCAAAATGGGAAAGTAGGGTATTTTGTGTTTGTGTTGGGGTGGGTGTAGCTTTCTAAATAGTAGAGGACACTTACACATCAGTCTGGCTCTTCTGAACAGTTTTGTATTCTCGTTCTGCGCATGGCTGAGTTGCAGACGAAGTGGGTTCGATTCTCGACCACAACAGTTAGACTTTGTGTAACCCTTCCCGTTAAATCTGCCTACGTTGAGACTTATGGACCATCACTTAGCCAGACTGCTTTCTGGCCTGTCAAAGGCCTCTTGATTTGTTTGTTCCAATACATCGTTTGCACAGGACATGTAGGTTATATAGATAAAAGCAGTAATTCTTGTCAGAATAGTTACCGTAAATTAACGTCTTGGTCTTACTGTCACGTTCGAGAACAAAAAGGGTACAATCTAGTGAAAATTAACAATGTTACTTTTTAAGAGTTCTTAACCCAAGACGTTCGTCGTATTGGTTAGATTTTAGTTAAATCAAAGCTCGTCGTAGTTGTTAGATTTTAGTTAGATTAAAGTTCGTTGATCTGGTTCGATTTTAGTTAGATCAATGCTCTTCGTACTGATTAGGTTTGAGTAAGACCAAAGCTCGTCGTATTGGTTAGAATTTAGTTAGATCAAAGCTTGTCGATTTTAGTTAGACCAAAACTCGTCGTTCTGGTTAGGTTTTAGTTAGACCAAAACTCGTCGTACTGGTAATATTTCTGTTAGATCAAAGCTCGTCGTACTGGTTAGGTTTGAGTTAGATCAATGCTAGTCGTACCGGTTACATTTTAGTTAGACCACAGCTCGACTTACTGGTTAGATTTTAGTTAGACTCGTCGTACTGGTTAGATTTTAGTGAGACCAAAGCTCGTCGTACTGGTTAGGTTTTAGTTATTTATACACTCCTTAATTTTATGATTTTAAAAAAATATCTGTCTAGTCATCATTTCCTAATTGAAGAGTAAGGTAACCGTACAAGGTAGATCACACTAAAACCAAGGCGATGTTTATTCTGTGTGGGCGCTGTTATGATTGACACCGTGATAACAGTCTATGCAAAATCGCTAAATCAGACAATTCATCGGAGCGAGGTTATATGGAAACTTTATTTATTGCAAACAAGCGTGCTTGTCTGCACGTGAGAGAATGTATCATTTATGCAGATGAACAACAATTTTGAAAAGTCATGCGCATTTAGGAAAATTGAAAGGGCGCGTGGTATGCGTCATTGTTGCTATTCTCGTTGTGGTTTTTTTTTTTTTTTTTTTTTTTTGTTGCTCTTTTAAGTGTCAGTAAAGAATTCGAAACTTGCAGGTCTTCAAGATGTGGCTTTTTCTGTTGAACATGTGTTCCATGTCAGAAACTATTTACAGGACAGGAATTGTTATTATTAGCGTTGTCATATGAAAGGGTAAAACACTGTCCGGTAGAACGAAGGTTCGCATTTTGATCATTCCTCCATCAAATCATCGACTGCATTTCTCTGGCAAGACAATGATCTTCAAGAAGGTCATATTATTTCACCTTGTGTCATTATCCGACAACTGATGTTGATGTACATGCGGATTTATCTTGGAAATGTATCTTGTACTAATTTTGGTGCAAATTTAGGCCTGTTACATGAGAACCTGGCCTAAGTGATATGTGATGGGAATATTATTTGGGCGATGGGAAGAAACCTACTTTTTATTGGATAATTTAAAGTTTTAAAATGAATAGTTTGAACATCTGGATGAGTCCAGTTAAAAATTGACTCCATAACAGCAAGGCGTACTATATGGCAAGCTAGCAGGGTCATAATCAACAACAAAATAAAAGCAGATGTCAGTTACAGATAAGAGTGCAGTCCGTTTCGTAAATCACGCTCGGACATAGAGAGCAAAGTAAAGTTTTGCTTCATATTTTTCAAGCAAAAACGAATTTATAACACCCTCGATTTTTTTCAATTTTTTTTTAAATTTTTTTATTTTACAACCGATTAGTTAGTAATAGTGGAGTACAATGCCGATTTGTGGCTTGGACATTTTTTGTCCTGCCATAAAGATGGACCCTTGTGCATCCGTCTGTCCGTCCATTTGTTAAAACTTGGACGTGTGTATCACTTAGGCCAGGTTCTCATGTACTACATTGGCTTCAGGTTCATACACCTTTCTACGTGGATACGTTGCTTTTCTACTCCCTGTAGGTCAGTGTAACCTATATTTCACGCTACAGTTCCTTTCCTTAAGACTTGCAAAAATGGCGGGTGGCAAGTCAAGTTTTATGAACATGTTTCTAGTTAAAATAACTGATCAGCAGCTTTATGTTATGATATTTCTCATGAAATTTAGAATTCTGAACGAAAAACACTATAAGCCGGTCACCGTGACTTACATTGTAAAGTAAACGTTTAAAATTAAGACCGTCGGTCTAATGGGCGTGTATTCGTCGTGCTGAGTAGGTTTAGTTTCACCTCTAGATTTTTGAAAAATTATATCGATGACTCTCTCTCTCTCTCTCTCTCTCTCTCTCTCTCTCTCTCTCTCTCTATATATATATATATATATATATATATATATATATATATATATATATATATATATATATATATATATGCATGTATGTTCTACCTCAGGGCAATATCACCGTGACAGTGTTTGGCTAAGTACCAAGTAAGGTTCAAATGGCAATGTGAAGAAGAAAATACTTATTGCCACGTATCAGCAATATACTATCATAACATTATTATTATTATTATTATTATTATTATTATTATCATTATTATTATTATTATTATTATTATTATTATTATTGCATCTGTTATATTACTTAAAAGTGTCTACATAAAGTAACTTTCAGAGTTTAGAAAGATCTCAGAAAACTCGAAAGTTTTGTACAAATATTGTACATAAAGCATGAAAAAATACGAATTGCTTAATTGTAATTAATGTCTCACTTTACCTGCATGATTACAGATTGAGTTACATGTCCACCTTGACGGGTCAATTAGACCAGAGACGGTCCTGGACATTGCCAAGTAAGTGACATGGATCATTCTAATTAACGTCACACTTATGTATTCAGATTTAAATTGCAATCGTCGAAATCAGATATACATTCATAAGATACCGATGTTAAAAAAGACAAACAAACAAAATAAATAAAAAATTTCAAACACATTTCTGGGATGGAGAGAAAACGTAAGGAAATATGTAGACTTTCAGTGATATCAAGTTTACAGAGTCTTGATAGCTTCAAAATATTTATTAAAAAAAAGATCAAAGTACAACTCACAGCCTTGCCAAAAAACTTAAATCACAAAATCTCCTTTCCTTGATTATGTGGTTTGCACGGAAATTTAAAGTGTGAAAATCTTTCTTGCTTGTATCTATCACTTCGTTCATTTTTATATATCTTTCCATCTATGAATGAATTCGTCTATAATAATAATAATAATAATAGTAAAAACGACAAAAATAATAATAACGACTTTTTAAATAGGGTGAAAGTTAATTAAGGAAATTAATGCTACTTTTGACCCTTATTATGTGCATATTTACACACATAATACATAATTACACACACACATGATACATAATTATACACAAATAATAATTACACACACATGATACATAATTATACACAAATAATACATACTTACACACACATGATACATAATTATACATACATGATACATAATTACACACACATGATACATAATTATACACAAATAATACATACTTACACACACATGATACATAATTATACATAATACATAATTACACACACATGATACATAATTATACACAAATAATACATACACACACATGATACATAATTATACATACATAATACATAATTACACACACATGATACATAATTATACACATAATAAATAATTACACACACATAATACATAATTACACACAATATTTCATACTTGCATACATATAATACATAATTATACACGCATGATACATAATTGCACACACATAATACATATTTACACATACACAGTACATAATTACACATACATAATACATAATTACACACATATAATGCATAGTTAAACACAGAATAAATAGTTACAAACACAATAAAGCAAATATAACTTACAATAATTTACATTTATGTATAGATCTATATATTTGTTTAATATTTAAAAACAAATGTATTGCTATTTTGAAAGTAACACAGCCTTTCCAATAATTCCAGCTATAAATTCGGCAAATTCTTTTCAATAACGTGCAAGCAAAATTATTATTGAATCAAACATTAGTTTCTTTCCTGTGTGCATGTAAGAGAGGGAGACCTGAGGTACCGCACAACAGGTAAATAGGGTTACTTGTGTAGACTGGCTGTACTTGTCAGATATAATTTATTGCATATTTATTCGTTAGTATGTGCACATTTGAGGTACTAGTCAAATACAGTTCATTGTACATATTTATAATTCATGGGCGCCACTTAGTTTTTTGAGGGAGGAGGGGGAAACATGTGGTGGTCGGCTATTACGTTTAACTGACATAGGTCACAACACGTTTAGAGGATGAAATTTGGGGGGGGGGGGGCAAGTTCACCCTCCCCCATTGCCCCTATGTGCAGGCGCCCATGGTATACGTTTTGCATGTGCTAACTGAATTGTGTTGTCCAGCAATAATTATGCCACAGCTGTGTGGTGTGTTTCTACTGTACTCACAGACACTCCATGGAAAGACGCATGCCTAGAAACACGTGTATACTATGCAAACACTTCGACGCTTAATCTTTATAAATAGCACATCGTAGTCACCAAAAGTGTGTTCCAATCACTTGAAAGTGTACAACCTCTATCGCTGTGAAATACTTATAACATATGATTTGTATTTTAAACTTCTGCTAAACAAACTTACAATTCACTTTTTATTTTGTACAGTTGTGGCAACACTCAAAGATAAAATAATCCAATTTACTGATTTGCATGGGCAGGCAATTAAGTGTTGTTACTGCGTTACGTCTGCTTCAAAATTTAATTTAATTTTTTCTCTCACAAAAATCACGATTAGTTTTGTTTTCCCAGGATATATCAGTTAATCAATACCGCAAAAGTGAAATGCCTAAAATCTCGTTTCTCTGTTTCATATTTTTTGATCTATATCTCTTGCATACCTTTAATTACAACACCTTATTATTTTAAGTACCACCTATCTACGTTCACATACAGGTGTTGATTCACTCTCCAATGGTGTGATAAGGCAGAAAATCGTAATTGTACCTTTGTACAATGTCGGTGGAGAGATTGCATTTTCTACATGTCTGGCAGATTTGTCTGTTTTAGCACTTGATTATAAAAAGGGTATGATAAGAAGTCGGGTATTTGTTGAATAAAACAAATATGCATTTCCTGTTTCACCTGGTTACAATCGGGGTATGGTAAAATATAATAAGATATGTGTTGCATTAGTGGATAAAGTGGTGTCCTGTCTCAACAACTTATCTTGTGTCCGCGTTTACAGGTATGATGGCAATATAACTTTATGCCGAGACAATCTGACAAGTACTTTTTTTCACACTAATTTTTAATTACATGTCAGGCAGAACAAAACAGAGACAGGAACCAGAGATGGGTATCATGAGAGAGAGAGAGAGAGAGAGAGAGAGAGTTCTTGTTGTTGTTGTGGGGTTTAACGCCATTTTTAGCACACGACAGGCATTCATGGCGGCCAGTATTAATGGTGGAGGAAGAACCATGGAAAACCACGAGAAGAACCACCGATCCACAAAAAGCTACTGGCAAGCTTTCTCACATACCCACATTAGCCGAATCCTATACTCGAACACAGAGAGAGAGAGAGAGAGAGAGAGAGAGAGAGAGAGATTATAGGATTTTTCTTTTTATGAATAAAAAAGTGAAATCTATGCTATGCCTACTTTGAGTGCTAGGTTCAAATCCCGATTCCGAATTTTGAATGCTAGGTTCAAATCCCGATTTTGAATTTTGCCAAGGATAGATGTTGTAAATGTTTACTTGATCAGTAATAATAGGTTGTCTTCATTCTTTTTTCAATGGACAGCATTCTAGATAATCGCTTCAGTCTTCAAAAATGGTATTGCCTGTCCATATCCATGCTGAAAGTCCGAAAGGATGACCATAGGGTGTGTGTGTGTGTGTGTGAGAGAGAGAGAGAGAGAGAGAGATTAGGATTTGTAATGTAGCTTTAACAATTTTTCAGTCATATCGCTACGATGTCTGCAGCGTGGCAGTTTATAATGATTTCTAGCACTGGGGCATCATGCCGCAGACATGTGGCATGATGTCCCACCCAGTCACATTATCCTGACACCAGGCCGACCAGTCCTAACACAAACCTCGTAATGCTGAGCGCCAAAAGAGGCAGCTGTTAATACCATTTTTGTAAGTTTTTGGTATGACTTGGCCGCGGTTTGAACCCACGACCTTCCGGTTCCGAGGCGGACGCTCTAACCACTAGGCCACCGGAGCGGTCCTGACCATACGGATTCATATCCATGCATAAAGTCAGCCTGGTTGACCATGCAATGAATGGTTGACCATGGAATGAAAGGCTGACCATACAAGTTTAGCGGTTTCTGACTTTCGCACATTTTTACATGATTTTTTAAAAAATTGCCAGACACTAAACTGTGCACCCAATATGGTTGAATAAAATGATATTGTACATTAACACCATCATAAACGTCTAAACATGAAAGACGTAAATCGTCGAAGTGTTTTTATGCATTATATATTACCACTCTGAGAGCTTCACCATGATTCCAAACTCGGTATTATAGAGCAACGTGTCAAAGGTTAACAAGGCCAGTGACCTCATTTTTCATGGACGGGACCATTCACGAGTTAATTGCTTTTATCATTATTATCTTTGTTGTTAACATTTCATCCGATCTTTCACTAAATGTTATTTTTACCATTTCTTCTTCATCTTGAAGACAAACCCAAATAAGTTGGCATTAATGCGTTATGCTCTAAGTTCTTATCGCAAACAGTTCCAGCAAAAAGAGTCCAACAAGAGGCCCCATTAGGCCAGGAACAATTACAAAGTTTTCCTCTTTCTTTACGAATTAATGTGCTCTTTATGCCACAAAGTATGATGAGAGAAAATGAAAACGGGACAGTTTTTTTAGCTGACATGTAATGATGATATTCTAATTGTAGCCAGCGAGGTCTGCAGACACACCTACCTCATCGAACTGTGGAAGAGTTGAAGAGAGACATTGTGATAAAAAAACCATGCAGTCTCTCCAAGCTACTGGAATCTTTTGGATATTTTATGCCCATCATTGCGTGAGTGTACATTTCACACACACACACACACACACATGCATGAACGCACGCATTTTTATTCAAACTACTAGGTGATTATTCCCACTGAGTTTTATTCAGTGGTCTTTTTTCCCCAGGTTCTCATTCGTACGGATAGAAGTCAATAAATTCGACCGAGTACCTGGTTTATAGTCCTCACTCGATACCTCTTGTATGTTTCTGCACTGTCATCATTGAATACTGGTCAGAATTGTAGTTTAAGGTTGCTTTATAACACACCCACCAACCCTCCCCATCCCCACCCCAACTCATATAGATATTTGTTCTTACTTTGATATTGTTTGTATCTTTAAGTCATAAATGAAATTACTACGATTCAGGATATTACACTTTATTGGCTAAATAACTTAGTCGTCTAGTCTAGTGAGTCAATTAGTCAGTCACTTATCTAATCAATAAACTGTTTAGTGATTCTAGCATGATTTTAGTTTCGTGGGTCTACCATTCAGGTGAATAGATAAGCATGCAGTGATAACACAGTTAGAGAGCTTGATAGTGCATATGTATGCAATAGAAATGCAGGGAAATTATTGGGTAGGTAGGTAATAGAAATGCAGGGAAATGATTGGGTAGGTATGCAATAGAAATGCAGGGAAATTATTGGGTAGGTAGGTAATTTGGTAGGTAGGTAATAGAAATGCAGGGAAATGATTGGGTAGGTATGCAATAGAAATGCAGGGAAATTATTGGGTAGGTAGGTAATAGAAATGCAGGGAAATTATTGGGTAGGTATGCAATAGAAATGCAGGGAAATTATTGGGTAGGTAGGTAATTTGGTAGGTAGGTAATAGAAATGCAGGGAATGATTGGGTAGGTATGCAGTAGAAATGCAGGAAATTATTGGGTAGGTAGGTAATAGAAATGCAGGGAAATGATTGGGTAGGTAGGTAATAGAAATGCAGGGAAATGATTGGGTAGGTAGGTAATAGAACTGCAGGGAAATGATTGGGTAGGTAGGCAATAGAAATGCAGGGAAATGATTGGGTAGGTAGGTAATAGAAATGCAGGGAAATGATTGGGTAGGTAGGTAATAGAAATACAGGGAAATAATTGGGTAGGTAGGTAGGTAATAGAAATGCAGGGAAATAATTGAGCAAGTAGGTAATCGAAATAGTGGGAAATAATTGGATATATAGGTATGAGGCACCGTAGAGAACAAAAGCTGGTACACTAAGAAAGTTGCAGTTGAAATTTCAATGTTGTACGCAGAGAACTCTAATTTCCCGGGCTGATTCAAATTGTTGACTTAAAAGTTCTACTTTTATTTACGATTTTATATTATCTACTGAAAGGTACACCAGTGGTTGAAACTTCAGTGTTTTATGTAGAGAATCCTAATTTCACATGTTGCACCAAGCCATTTCCGCTGAAAATTCCATTTCATAAATTGTGTTAATAAATTGTAATAAAATGTCGATATATATACCAACATACACAGTATGATTCAACATGTGCAATTGGGATTCTCGACACCGGAAATAGAACTTGTAACTAACGCAGTGCAACTCAACAGATAATAGCGAAAACCTCGACACAGGAAGTAAAGCATTCAACCAACATTACGTAGCTGAACATTCAGCTACTGCCGTGTAGTTCAACCGATAGAATATCAAAACCTCCATATGTGAAATGTCACCTTGAACGCAAACAGTTTGAATCAACATGTGAAACTGGATTGAATTTTCAACCACCGCTGTATAAATGCAGCATGTACAATGTAGAAGCTCGATACAGAAAACGGAATCGTTAACCAGACTATGTAATGAAACTACTCTACGTATGAATTAAACTTTTGGCACCGACAATTTGATGCAGTATGTCAAATTGGAATTATCGACATGCGAAACTGAAATTGACACGGCTACTTTGTCATTGGACAATATTCTGTCCCGTACGGCGCTGCATAAGTAGGTAGTAGTTCAGTAAGAAAATCGCCCTTTTCGTGGTTAGATGGGAGAATATTCAAGGCCGTTCGAGCCACAAGCACGATGAACTTACGCTTTTAAAATTTTGGACCAAAAACAAACGCGATGGAGTCCCCAGACGATGTTCTTGATTTGTTCTGACTTTGTTAATATGTTTATAAATTACTAATTATTTAATTAGACATTACTTGTATCCTGTAAATACATGTATTTCACCCATGGTTCCCTTTCTCTTTCTCTGGTGGATTTGTGCTAAGGGTTTTATATAGGTGGAGTTTGGTCCATAACTCCATTTGCTCATTAATATACAAATATAATTTTTTTTTTTTTACAAATGCATGATGCAAAGCTACTCTCCTAAATTTGATAAAAATGAGTTTTATTAAAAAAAAAGGAAGACCATCACAATTTTTCAAAATTTGCGCAGAACAACCTCAATAAAATGACACACACATTTAGTAGATAGGTCGTTCCCATGCTGAACAGTTTTATTATACTAAATAATACTATACTGCTGCTTGAGTGCTTAGATCCAGAATTGCCTTCACTAACTGATGTTATTAATACCTCTCTATCATCCGGGGAATTCCCATCATTTTTCAAATCTGCCACTGTAAAGCCTCTGCTGAAAAAACCAACACTAGACCATGACGATTTAAAGAACTACCGCCCAGTTTCTAATCTCCCATTCATATAAAAAATCTTAGAAAAGGTTGTTCTATCCCAGCTTGTATCTCATTTAAATTCAAACAGTCTTTTTAGTAATGTACAATCTGCATATCGCCCTTGCCACAGTACTGAAACTACTCTTCTAAAAGTAGTTAATGACATTCTCTCTGCGTTGGATAGCGGAAAGATTACAGTCCTCACCCTCCTTGATTTGTCTGCAGCATTTAACAAAATAGACAATGATATATTACTTCACCATCTACAGCATGTATTTGACATTCATGAAACAGCATTACTGTGGTCCTACTTGGTCAACAGGACACAAATTGTATCTGCAAATGGAATACTCTCCAGCCCAGTTGATCTATGTTGTGGTGTTCCACAAGGGTCTGTTCTTGGACCCGTTCTCTTCATTCTGTACACTCAGCCGCTCTCAAGTGTCATAGATCATCAACCAGTGTGTCACCATTTGTACGCTGATGACACCCAAATATACAAATCTAGCCACCCAACTGAAGTTGATGCTACCATCCAAGGTGTAGAGAGGTGCATTTCTGATGTGAAATCATGGGTGACATGTAACAAGCTGCAGATGAATGATGATAAAACTGAGGCCATTCTGATCACAACACAAATACTTTCTCATTCACATCCTTTACCTCAAACAATAAATATCAGCAACACCAACATTAAATTCACACAATCAGTACAACACCTAGGTGTTACTCTGGACAGTACTCTCACATTGCACCAACATGTCATGAATATATGCAAGGCTGCATATCGTGAGCCGAGACGCATCAGCTCAATTCGCAAATATCTTTCAGTTGATGCCACTAAAACATTTGTGTGTTCATTAGTACTTTCAAGACTGGACTATTGTAACTCAGTTATGTCTGGTTCATCTCAATATCTGCTCCAGAAACATCAAAAAAGTTCAAAACACAGCTGCTCGGATCATACTTAGAGTACCACGATCAGAGCACACCTCCCCGCTGCTCTGCACCCTACACTGGCTATCCATTTGATCCAGAATCAAAAACAAAATGTGTTCTCTGTGCTACGTTTCACTGTCAGACTCTAGTCCAACATACCTATCCGACCTCACCCATGCGTATACACCAGCAAGATACTTACGCTCCTCTTCTGACAACCGTATACTCATTATTCCCACTATGAAAACAAAGTCATATGGACAGCGTTCTTTTGCATACCAGGGCCCAGCAACGTGGAATGAATTGCCCACTGAACTTAGACACAAAGACACAGTGATCACATTCAAGAGGGCTCTCAGAACTCACTTATTTCGACTACAAGAACAAACTTAAAGACCTAATAATGTTTCCTACCTTCAATATTCTCAGCATGTGTTTTAATGTTTTCTAATTTCATGGTGTTTGTTTTTGTAATCATATCATTATATGCTTTTATCTTATAGGTGTTGTCTAATGTTGTAAAGCGCTTAGAGCTTCTAAAGATTAGGCGCTATATAAAGTCCTCATTATTATTATTATTATTATTATTATATATATATATATATATATATATATATATATATATATATATATATATATATATATATATATATATATATATATATATACTTTTCTTGCATTCACAGATACAATTATTTCGCTGGTAGCTTTTAATGTTCCTTTTTTGGAACATCTTTTTAACAAAATAACTAATAATGATATTCCCACAGTAACACTTTTCGGTAGTTCATTTCTTTCTTAATATTTGTAAAACTCTAAGATTCCTTTTTGAAAATACTGCATTTAATAGTCTGGTAATGCAAATGCAGATTAAGACATTTCAATAACTTCAAATTAATTGAATTAAATTCAGTTTCCGAACAGCTACGGCGGTTTGCATTATGGCACAGGGTTTCAAATTTTAATATAACGTATTAGATTGATTTTCTCGTAATACTTGTTCCTGGGAAAGAAATATGTATATCACAGGGAACGTTTACCTGACATAATATTTTAATGTATGTTGATACCTGAATGATCGTGGTAGATTTGGGTTTGAGAGTACACATATACGCGTTACTTCTGACCGTGGTAGATTTGGGTTTGAGAATACACAGCTAGGTCTTACTTCTGACAATGATAGATTTTGGTTTGAGAATACACAGCTAGGTCTTACTTCTGACAATGATAGATTTGGGTTTGAAAATACACAGATATGCCTTACTTCTGAAATGCATCTCTCAAAAGATTGTTAGCTCTGCATGCCTCCTTTTACTTCCCAAAGTTCCACAGTAATTTTATTTTAAATATATTATTTTTTTGTAGGTGGGGGTCGTATATTTTGAAATCTTGTAACTTAACTTTCAGAAAATGCTAATGCGTACACCGTGAAAGGTCGTTTCTCTTTATCAAGGGCAATAAGACTGAGTGTACTTTGTGCTCATATTTCTCTATATCAAGGGCAATAAGACTGAGTGTACTTTGTGCTCATATTTCTCTATATCAAGGGCAATAAGAATGAGTGTACTTTGTGCTCATATTTCTCTATATCAAGGGCAATACAAATGAGTGTACTTTGTGCTCATATTTCTCTATATAAAGGGCAATAAGACTGAGTGTACTTTGTGCTCATATTTCTCTGTATCAAGGGAAATAAGACTGAGTGTACTTTGTGCTCATATTCCTCTATATCAAGGGCAATAAGACTGAGTGTACTTTGTGCTCATATTTCTCTATATCAAAGGTAATAAGACTGAGTGTACTTTGTGCTCATATTTCTCTATATCAAAGGCAATAAGACTGAGTGTACTTTGTGCTCATATTTCTCTGTATCAAGGGCAATAAGACTGAGTGTACTTTGTGCTCATATTTCTCTATATCAAAGGCAATAAGACTGAGTGTACTTTGTGCTCATATTTCTCTATATCAAGGGCAATAAGACTGAGTGTACTTTGTGCTCATATTTCTCTGTATCAAGGGCAATAAGACTGAGTGTACTTTGTGCTCATATTTCTCTATATCAAAGGCAATAAGACTGAGTGTACTTTGTGCTCATATTTCTCTATATCAAGGGCAATAAGACTGAGTGTACTTTGTGCTATTTTAAGCATATTTCTATATATTAAGGACAAGCAAAGTTATTGTACTTTATGCTATTTTCTGCTACCAACACACATAAACTATCATTTTCATCAGTTGATTGCTTTAGGAATCATTTTTTGTGTGCCTAATACCGATCAATAAAATAATATCAACAAAAGTATATAAAGACATATAAAATGTAGGTATACTTTCTTAACATTTTTACAGTTCTAGAACAAACAATTATGACCTGTTCCGTTACCACTTTTAACCGTGCTTCAAAACTATTGATTGAGGCCTCAGAATAATAGCGATAATAATAATGAAATATAATAGTGATATTCCATAGTAAATGTATTACAACGTATTCAAATGAAATATAAAAATGACATAGTAAAAAGTTTTCTTTAATGAATGTACTTGTATTAACCGATCTGAGACATGCATGACATGTTCCAGTAAAATAAGTTATCGAACACAAATGAACCAAAACAACTGTTTCAGCTTTATAGTCTGATGTAGACCTATACAAAAGAACATAGCGTAGACCTATAAATCACGCGAAGTTCTATCTACAGACCCATAAGAAAGAACATATTTGAGTTACTTAAATAAATGTATCTGTTTCGGCTTCGTGTCATTCATATCTGCGTTTCGTATTAAAAGTCGAGATTAATGAATAAAAGATAATCACTGTTTATTTTTTCTTTCTTTCTTCATACAACCCCTTCATGCACTATATATTTACATAAATTTATAGTATGTCCTAAACGTAAACACTCAGAGCGGGAACTTTTTATTTACATTCAGGAAACAGTAATGCATGTTTATTTTAGTACAAAAAAGGAGATTGTTTTGAATATACGTGGAGTGATTTCAAATTGCGCAATGAAGAGTGTTTTCAAACTGAAGTGTTTTCAGATCTGTACAGCGTAGAGTGTTTTCAAACATGTACAGTGTAAAGTGTTTTCAAGCTTATACAGTGTAGAGTGTTTTCAAACTTGTGTAGTTTAGAGTGTTTATTATCTTGTGCAATGTAGAACATTAATATATTATCTCGATGCTGCTAAACCGGAATCAAACATGAAAAGTTTCCTGTTAAAGTTAAACACATGAATAATAACGTTACGGATTAATTTATTTTCATTTGAAATAACTTTCACTTTTATCGCGTTAGTTTCCAGCGAGTTATATATCGTAAATAAGGCATTTAAAGTTAATGGCGTTGAAAACGATGTTTAACATTACCAGTGTCTTCTAACGCGTTACTTCTGAAAGCTAAAGTTGGTTTATTACGTTTATGTCATACACGGCCTCTGATGGGTGGGTGAATAGGTAAGTATGATCTTAAAGAATCCGTATTGGCCAATGTAATGGGAACTTATTCAGATGTATTTTCGTATACAGTACATTTCATGTAATCACACTGTAAATGGTCCGTCTGTCTGATGAAGTTTATGTCCCCATACACAGAGGTAGCCGAGAAGCGGTTTACCGGATTGCCTACGAATTTTGTGAGGATTCTGCCAAAGAGAAAACCAAATATGTCGAGGTGCGCTATTGCCCGCATCTACTTGCCAGCTCTATGGAGAAGCGGGACTTTGCATTAGAACGTGGAAACTACACCCCGCGTGATGTAGTCTTGACTGTAAACGAGGCTTTGGAGGCAGGGTCACGTGACTTCAACATATCTGTTAAATCTATCTTGTGCTGTATGACACATCGGCCAGGTAAGAACAGTTCATTTACATTCGAATTAGATTATATTTATCTTGAGTTTTACCACAAATGTTTTTTTTTTCTTCTTCTGTTACGTTGATTACCAACAAACAGAAACTGTGCAGTGTGTCTTTCAGCATGTCTGCATCGTAGATATAGATGTGATGTGATTTTTATTTTTAACGTAGCTTTAACAATTTTTCAGTCATATCGCTACGATGTCTGCAATGTGGCAGTTTATAGTGATGTCTAGCACTGGGGCATCATGCCGCAGACATGTAGCATGATGTCCCACCCAGTCACATTATCCTGACACCAGGCCGACCAGTCCTAACACTAACCTCTTAATGCTGAACGCCAAGCGAGGCAGCTGTTAGTACCATTTTTTAAGTCTCTGGTATGACTCGGCCGGGAATCGAACCCACGAACTCCCGCATCCGAGGCGGACGCTCTAACCACTAGGCCACCGGAGCGGTCGTAGATATAGAAGAGCAGGTGACGGTGAATTAATCTTCAGACATGACCGATGTCTTTATTATCACATTATGCTTTTAATTTAAGCCTCAGTTTAAAGCTACATAGTCCTATGGGTGTTAAATTGTTAATATAGTGTATTATGCGTTAACATGCAGAACAACATACGATAATTGTAACTGTGGTTTCTGTATAGACATAGTACAACCTAATATAATTAAATGTGATGTGCGATGTGATTTGGATTTTTAACGTAGCTTTAACAAAGTTTCAGTCATATCGCTAGATGTCTGCATTGTGGCAGTTTATATATATATATATATATATATATATATATATATATATATATATATATATATATATATATATATATATATATATATATATATATATATATAACATGGTTATATGTTGACTTATAGAAGTGAGTAAACTTACCCATGTTCACAGAAGAATGTGGACATAAACCGGTCTCCCAAGTGACAGAACTTTATTCAAAAACCGCATGTTTACGTGGTAAAATAGCTTAAACAGTCATGTTTCTTATGTGATGCAATTTCGACCCTAAAAAGGTTTATTTATGTCTTATGTGGTCCACTGTTCCCAAAACAAATGCAGATATCCGGTCACAAATACATTTCAGTAAATCCAGGGATTTCTGCATCCGGTAATCATCTTTTTACATCAATATGCCAACACTTATATGTTTAGTAGTAATACGGACTTACTTTAGTGTTAACATGGATTTCCTACCTTAACCGGTATTAAACTAAATGACGTTACATGCATTGGAATTTCTATGTTGATAATTGAATTTGTCTCTGTAAAATGTTCTATCTGTTCGGAAGGAAACTTTCCCTTTGATTTATAATTTGTACTAAAATCTATTTTTAAATGTTAATGGTGGTAGAACTGCGCCTGGGGCATTTTTACTCGCAACAAATGAAAAGTGCAGTTACTGTGTCAGAATGGAAGAAATTATTCCTTCTTTCTTGCTAAACAATTCCCTTGAATATAAAACTTTGATAAACAGAATCTCAAATGGGCAATGATTTAATATTGCATTTATGAAACTCGTTCAATAATGTCCAGCTTTTTGCGAGCCATGACTTGAAAAGCTGTCAATTATTCAACTCGTTTCATAAGTTCAGTATTAAATCATTATCCATGTCAGATTCTGTATTCCAGAAATATACTTCACGGTGACATGGCTTTTACGTGACAGTGCGGTGTAATAACTAGTATTCAGAAATTTACTTCACGGTTATATGGCTTTCACGTGACGGTGCGGTGTAATAACTAGTATTCAGAAATATACTTCGGGGTGATATGGCTTTCACGTGACGGTGGAATGCAATAACTAGTATTCAGAAATGTACTTCACGGTGATATGGCTTTCACGTGACGGTGCGGTGTAATAACTAGTATTCAGAAATATACTTCGGGGTAATATGGCTTTCACTTGACGGTACTGTGTAATTCGTATTCAGAAATGTGCTGCACGGTTATTTGACTTTCACTTGGTGGTGCGGTGTAATATCACGTATTCAGAAATGTGCTTCGGGGTGATATGGCTTTCACTTGATAGTGCTATGTAATATCTATATTTATTAAATGACTGCTTACTCACTAATTGGTTAATATACCCATATTATAATTTTTCTTTATCACATAGTCGGTACTCCTTACAGAAAGCGTGTGTAATTTAATATTTTTTATTTGAAAACACATTAACATATTAGTTGATGTGATTCTGAAGGTCCAAATAGGCTCATGAAATTCTTGCCCAGTATTTTCTTTACAGATCGGCTGTGGTCACAAGTATTGTCCTTACACCACGTTCTGAAACTGTTAGTTTTTACTATTACTCTCTACACTTTTGGCAGCCGTTTTTCGAATCGATTGATCAATGGGCATTGGCGAAAAAGTCACGTCTGTCGGGATAAGGCCAGTTTACCTACAGGGGCTCGTTACAAATAAAACTAAGAGATTTGGCCAATGGATGGTTGGCGCGGGGTGGGGGTGGGGGCGCGGGAAAGCGCGATACCTGTAACATGGAACCCACCCAATGACAAGCGTGGTAAGAATACTAACTTATAGTGGTAAGTAAACTAACATCTGTTCACCGAAGATTGTGCGTAAATCCAACCATAGCATTTCTAGATAATGTTCTTTATTATATGATGCAATTCCGACACCAAATAAAATTTGGCATTGTCTACTACTGTTCCAAATTAACTAATGCAAATATCCGATCACAAAATACATTACAGTAAATCTGAAATTTCTGCTTTCAGTAAGCATTCCGTCACATGAATATCCAACAACTGAAATGCTTAGTAGTAAAACTGGGACATTTTAGGCGGAAACACTGTAAACTTTCATCGAAATCGATGTATACGGCTTGTCTAACCTAACCATAGTAAACCATGTGACATCACTCGGAATTTCAATTGGACAGCTTGTGCTAAAAATGATGCTGGCTATGTCAGTTTATTTGGAAGGACAGTTGCTCATCGAATAATAATTTGTAAAACAAATAATCTACTTTTAAATGTTACTGGCGATAGAACTGCCCATTATTGATTTAACTAGCATCTGGGACTACCTTTTTAAGCGCAACAATGAAGGGTGCAACGTCTGAGTCAGAAGGAACAAAATTAATTCTTCTTATTTGTCTTTGAAATATTTCCATCAAAATAAAAGTTATGCGATAAACAGAAGCTCAAATGGGTATGGATTTAATATTAAATTTATGAAACTCATCCAATAATTCCAGCTTTTGCCTGCCAAGATTCTCCTATGCTGGACATAATTGAACTCGTTTCATAAATTCAATATTAAATCATTACCCGTATGAGATCCTTTATTTATCACATACATAAACCGCATAACGTCACAAACTACGTCATGCAAACAACGGATTTGATGAAAGAGGCACCTGGTTGTATTTTAAAGTCATTTGACTACACTATTTTGAGGTTTCATATGGTGTCAGATGATAGATAAAATTTCACATTTTTTGGTAAGTTAGATTAAATTTATAAACCATTCGAATAATTTAACATAATGGCATGCAAAATAGAACTTATTCGATTCGTTTTTGAATTTATTTTTGAAATTATCACTCGCGTTAAAGCCTATATTTAATGCTCACCCCCACCCTTGAAAAATATAAAATATTTCATCGAGAATAAAAGGAACTATAAGAAAGGATAATGTCTGACCGCTAAAGGGATGAATGTGTGTGTACTTGAGTAATGAGTAAATTTTATTTGACGCCATGTAAGACATGCAATTCTATTTACTTCTATTTCAGAGCTGTCTGATGAAGTAGCACGGCTTTGTAATGAATTCCAGGCGCAGGGGGTTGTGGGAATTGACATAGCCGGGGAAGAGTTTGTGCCCGGTACCGAACCTGACGAATGCCTGCATAAACAAGCTTTCAGTGTAAATTGGTTACGTACCATTAAAAAAAACAGTTGTATGAAATGTTTATGAAACAATTTTTGAAGTTAGTTAAAATAAGTTTACAGAAAGAAAATAGAAAAGTAGTAGCTCAAATGTTTTACTTCCAGGAAAATGTTGATTTATGCTTTGCTAGGGAAAGAAAAAATTTGCAATCTGATTCAAATATTTACATAGTGAACGGACGGCAGATATAAGATGTTTGCCCGTGTATGACAGTTAGGAAGCTGATAAAGGACATAGATCTATCATCACAAAATGCACCAGCAGATCTCTCTATTCAAACTTCCTCGGCATTTTCAGTCATATGCTAAAAACGACATAGGATACAACAAAGAATTTTTAAACAGATATGTTCGGGAACAATTCTAACATCATCGACTTTTTCCGTTAAGTCGAGAAAGAAACATCAGATGTAATTCGCCATTGAAGACTATATTCGAAACTACTTTTGTTTACATTTCACAATATGGCTACGGAAGGAAATAAAGATACAATCGGGTAATTTTTTGGCCTTCTTTCTGTCCCAGTATGGAAAACACTCTGCCTGACGCAAATCATCTAACCCATAAAGCTTATGCCTATTCCTACAGTCACATCCGAGGTTCTATTGTGATTTAATGGAAATGGCTGAGCGATGTTCCGATATATTCGGCGAGTATCACTTACGACTTGTCTTTGACCGGGTCACCCGATTCGTATCAGCTTTCAACGCTATGCAATACAAAGACAAATCAGGATCGGTGTAAATACGATGTGAAATGAAAATGAGGAGCCCCATATTTTAGGGCTCTGGGGATCTCAACGAGTAATTACATGGAGAAAATAAAGTTGAAAATGAAAAGAGTATGCCAGTTACTACTTTTAAAGAAAAGTAAAATTGATATTAGTCAGAATTTTGTAAGAACGATACAGTTTCATACAATATTAGCTATTCTTCGACGTCGTGTTCGTTATAAAATTATACCAGTGATGCTAACCATTACAATCTCAAGTGATGAGATCAAAACGTATCCGGATTGGCGTAAACAAAGTGTTTGGGGATCAGGTTTTTGCATTATTTTTCTCACACTGATATCTGCTAATTCTTTGTGCATATACAAAATGGACAGGCCGATAAAACTCCAGGTTTCTTCAGAGAGTGGAAGTTACTCAGCTCGCACTGCAATGAGAGGATGATGTTTTGAAGATCTGGTCTCATGAATTGTAGCGAACGACATAGATAATGATCATTGTGGGATAGTTAATATTGGTCTTCGCGTGCAAACTATTGTATTATCGTCACAGCTCTATATTAGGCAACAAAGTTACTTTGATTCAAGTACCTTAAACTATTTCAGAAATATTTTTAAAAACTTGATGAACTATCGTTTATATATATATATATATATATATATATATATATATATATATATATATATATATATATATATATCACTGGTATTTTCCAGTCTCTTATACAGTTTTAAGGATGGTTAAGGGCATGTGTGGTCAATGCTATTAAAGTTTGGTTTTGATTGTTTTGGTGACAAGAATGTCATTTAGTTCGTCAGTGATATTACATAATTTCTTTACAGTATGCCAAAATGAATGGAATTCACCGAACAGTGCACGCGGGAGAGAATGGCCCAGCTTCAGCAGTCAGAGAGGTCTCAATCACACACACACACACACACACACACACACACACATTCTTTAGTTTTCCTTGGATAAATTATAGCGGCACTGATTAAAAGTAGTTCGATTGTAATTAGGCATCACGGCTACTACCATTGCGTGTTCCGTAATCCACTGCAACTTCACCGCACCATAGCAACATCCAGGAATTGCTTTATCCGCAGCGTCTTTTCCACTGAAGTCGATGATTGCATGATAGAACAATTTGCAATGGATGCTCAGTTTCTACTGATTTCCACTGCATTTCCGCTCAGTAATCTTAGCACGTTCTTGTTTCTTTTCTATATTCTGTTGCAAATCCTCTGACAACAGCTTATATTTTTTTTAGCTGCCTTTAATTTCCAATGCACATGTGCTGAATGATGCGTAATAATTTGCGAAATCATTTAAATTGTGTATTGAAAAACCTCTGAAAAGCGTTAAATTATCAATAGATTAACACTAGACAAAAGAGTGCACTTGAATAACATTGATGGCTTTGGCGCGGAGAGTGTGAATTTAAAAAGCGTCAAACATTGTCAATCTGTTGAAGTTCGATTCTCAAGCAGAAGTAAGAATTGCTTATTGGACCTCACATTTTCATTATTATCAAGTAACTCGAACACATACCGCCTTTGTTGCTTTATTTCGACGAGTGTAAGCTGCATTTGCAGTTAAATTTGATTCTTTCACTCCTTGTTTGATATGTTTGTATAAAAACTATTTATATGTTTAGGGTTAACGTTGCAACCACCAACCCCCTTAATGATTCCCAAACATGATTAAGACAAAACTCAGAATCAACAGGCTTGTTTCTTACAACCCGTCACTCGCATCTCAAATAAACCTTTTCTGGAAATCAATAACTGCTTATAAGTAAACTAAATGTTAACAATGAACACAAATTAACCAAGTTGAATCCAACATGAAACTGTTCCGACTAGCCATCCAGGGTCAAACACTCTCACAACAACCTTCGGAATTCGCTGCAAGAACGAATTCTCAACACGTAGGTCTCTAACATGCAAACAAATGTAACACAGGACCATTCTTGTTTACCTGAAAATCTCAGGTGTGGACTTTGCGTTTCCACCAGGATAACATGACTCCCAAAAGACCGTATCTCACCTGGGCTATATATGTTCTTCGACTCTGTCTTGGTAAGACAATCCTAACTTCTTACAACTAACTCGCTCCTGATTGACCAATGCTTCAGCGACCGAACATCGTTTTATAGAGGGCCCACTCCCAAAAGCAAGAGTCCGAACACTATCCATAATTGTTTCAATTATTCAGGTATGCAGTACCGCTAGTTGATGCTGATAATCAATTGTCATGTGCTATGAATTGTTCTTCAGAACTTCCCAAATGGAAACTATTTTCAAGCAGACAATTCATTGCGCATACTCCAGGTTTATTACTACATGATTATTATTATTATTATTATTATTATTATTATTAAACCATTATAAATTGTATTAACATAATAATTAAGCGCTTTAGTCCATAAGGTAAATCACTTCAAAGCGTTTTGACAGGCATGGTGATACAATTTTAGTTTCATTGTAAATATTGTGAAAAATTTATTGCAAATGTGACATATCATGTATATTTCTTGAACACAACCATAGATAAAGGTGAAATTTAGTTTTACTTCATGTATCTACATGTATATCCAAGGCGCTGGACCACATGCATGCAGAGAGAATCGGACATGGGTATCATGCGCTGGATGACTTAGAACTCTATCAGCGGATTCTGAGGGACAGAGTTCACCTGGAAGTCTGTCCTATCTCCAGCATCAGGACCAAGGCCTGTCCAGAGGATATAAAACAGCACCCACTTCTCCGGTAAGTACGTAAGTAAATACAGTGGTCAGATGTTGTTGTTGGGTTTAACGCCATTTTTCAGCACAATATAGGCTATACATGGCAGCCAGTATAAGTGGTGGAGGAAGAACCTGGCGAAAACCCCGAAAAGAACCACCAACCCACGAGAAGCTACTGGTAAGCTTTCTCACATACCCACATTGGTCGAGCCAAAGATTCGAATCCAGGCAGACATAGGTGATACGGCAGTGATCCGTAATGGTGAGCGCTTTAGACCACTCGGCCACTAGGGGCCCCCGTGTTCGTATGTGTATGAATATCTGATGTGATTGTTTTATAGTAAACTGTTTCTAATGGGATAAACAAAGCACACTGCCCTCCGAAATCGCTTTACTCTTCAAACTATAACTGAATGTTTGATTTTTTATTGAATGCCTCCAAGGGCACAAGACATTTTTGAAAAGATGATTTTCCCATCACCAATAACTAACACAAATGAGTCAGAATAATATCACACAAATCTATAGAAGAAATATTGATTCAGCTCTCTGTCAGCAAAGTTTAGTACAAGCACAACAAAATGGTTTAAGTTCGTACCCATATCAAATAAAGTGTTTTTGAGACTATATTGTTAGTAAATGTCGGTGGTTTTGCTAGATATATTTCATGTCACAGTTTGCGGATTTTGTGTGACCATATTCACAAACCATGTGCCTTCAACAATCAAAATCACTACCATTAAATATACCTGAGGAAACTGATTCCATGCACCTTCTTGTTGAGTTGAAATATCAAACGGTTAAAACACCTCCCACCACAAAAGACCCCCACCGTCCAAAGGACCAAAAACAAACGACACCATAACAACAGTAACGATCAAATTAAACAATAACAACAATAACAATCAAATGAAACGATAACAACAGTAACAATCAAATGAAACAATAACAACACTAACAATCAAATGAAACAATAACAACAATAATGATCAAATGAAACAATAACGACAGTAACGATCAAATGAAACAATAACAGTAACGATCAAAAGAAACAACAGTACCGATCAAATGAAACAATAACAACAGTAATGATCAAATGAAACAATAACAACAGTAACTATCAAATGAAACAATAACAACAGTAATGATCAAATGAATCAATAACAACAATAATGATCAGATGAAACAATAACAACAGTAACGATCAAATGAAACAATAACAGTAGCGATCAAATGAAACAATAACAACAGTAACGATCAATTGAAACAACAGTAACGATCAAATGAAACAATAACAACAGTAATAATCAAATGAAACAATAACAACAGTAATGATCAAATGAAACAATAACAACAGTAATAATCAAATGAAACAATAACAACAGTAATGATCAAATGAAACAATAACAACAGTAATGATCAAATGAAACAATAACGACAGTAACTATTAAATGAAACAATAACAGTAACGATCAAAAGAAACAACAGTAACGATCAAATGAAACAATAACAACAGTAATGATCAAATGAAACAATAATAACTAACGATCAAATGAAACAATAACAACAGTAACGATCAAATGAATCAATAACAACAATAATGATCAAATGAAACAATAACAACAGTAACGATCAAATGAAACAATAACAGTAGCGATCAAATGAAACAATAACAATAAAAATGATCAAATGAAACAATAACAACAGTAATGGTCAAATGAAACAACAGTAACGATCAAATGAAACAATAACAATACTAATGATCAAATGAAACAATAACAACAATAATGATCAAATGAAACAACAACACCAGTAATGATCAAATGAAACAATAACAACAGTAACGATCAAATGAAACAATAACAACAAAAATGATCAAATGAAACAATAACAACAGTAATGGTCAAATGAAACAACAGTAACGATCAAATGAAACAATAACAATACTAATGATCAAATGAAACAATAACAACAATAATGATCAAATGAAACAATAACAACAGTAACGATCAAATGAAACAACAACAACAGTAACGATCTATTGAAACAATAACAACTAACGATCAAATAAAACAACAGTAACGATCAAATGAAACAATGACAACAATAATGATCAAATGAAACAATAACAACAGTAACGATCAAATGAAACAATAACAACAGTAATGATCAAATGAAACAATAACAACAATAATGATCAAATGAAACAATAACAACAGTAACGATCAAATGAAACAATGACAACAGTAACGATCAGATGAAACAATAACAACAATAATGATCAAATGAAACAATAACAACAGTAACGATCAAATGAAACAATAACGACAGTAACGATCAAATGAAACAGTAACAACAAAAATGATCAAATGAAACAATAACAACAGTAATGGTCAAATGAAACAACAGTAACGATCAAATGAAACAATAACAATACTAATGATCAAATGAAACAATAACAGTAACGATCAAAAGAAACAACAGTAACGATCAAATGAAACAATAACAACAAAGATGATCAAATGAAACAATAACAACAGTAACGATCAAATGAAACAATAACAACAGTAACGATCAAATGAATCAATAACAACAATAATGATCAAATGAAACAATAACAACAGTAACGATCAAATGAAACAATAACAGTAGCGATCAAATGAAACAATAACAACAGTAACGATCAATTGAAACAACAGTAACGATCAAATGAAACAATAACAACAGTAATGATCAAATGAAACAACAACAACTGTAATGATCAAATGAAACAATAACAACAGTAACTATCAAATGAAACAATAACAACAAAAATGATCAAATGAAACAATAACAACAGTAATGGTCAAATGAAACAATAACAATACTAATGATCAAATGAAACAATAACAACAATAATGATCAAATGAAACAATAACAACAGTAACGATCAAATGAAACAACAACAACAGTAACGATCTATAGAAACAATAACAACTAACGATCAAATGAACAACAGTAACGATCAAATGAAACAATAACAGTAACGATCAAAAGAAACAACAGTAACGATCAAATGAAACAATAACAACAGTAATGATCAAATGAAACAATAACAACAGTAACGATCAAATGAAACAGTAACAACAGTAATGATCAAATGAATCAATAACAACAATAATGATCAACAGAAACAATAACAACAGTAACGATCAAATGAAACAATAACAGTAGCGATCAAATGAAACAATAACAACAGTAACGATCAATTGAAACAACAGTAACGATCATATGAAACAATAACAACAGTAATAATCAAATGAAACAATAGCAACAGTAATAATCAAATGAAACAATAACAACAGTAATGATCAAATGAATCAATAACAACAATAATGATCAAATGAAACAATAACAGTAACGATCAAATGAAACAATAACAGTAGCGATCAAATGAAACAATAACAACAGTAACGATCAATTGAAACAACAGTAACGATCAAATGAAACAATAACAACAGTAATAATCAAATGAAACAATAACAACAGTAATAATCAAATGAAATAATAACAACAGGAATGATCAAATGAAAGAATAACAGCAGTAATAATCAAATGAAACAATAACAACAGTAATGATCAAATGAAACAATAACAACAGTAATGATCAAATGAAACAATAACGACAGTAACGATCAAATGAAACAATAACAGTAACGATCAAAAGAAACAACAGTAACGATCAAATGAAACAATAACAACAGTAATGATCAAATGAAACAATAATAACAGTAACGATCAAATGAAACAATAACAACAGTAACGATCAAATGAAACAATGACAACAGTAACGATCAAATGAAACAATAACAACAATAATGATCAAATGAAACAATAACAACAGTAGCGATCAAATGAAACAATAACGACAGTAACGATCAAATGAAACAATAACAACAAAAATGATCAAATGAAACAATAACAACTGTAATGGTCAAATGAAACAACAGTAACGATCAAATGAAACAATAACAATACTAATGATCAAATGAAACAATAACAGTAACGATCAAAAGAAACAACAGTAATGATCAAATGAAACAATAACAACAGTAATGATCAAATGAAACAATAACGACAATAATGATCAAATGAAACAATAACAACAGTAACGATCAAATGAAACAATGACAACAGGAACGATCAAATGAAACAATGACAACAATAATGATCAAATGAAACAATAACAACAGTAACGATCAAATGAAACAATAACGACAGTAACGATCAAATGAAACAATAACAACAAAGATGATCAAATGAAACAATGACAACTGTAATGGTCAAATGAAACAACAGTAACGATCAAATGAAACAATAACAATACTAATGATCAAATGAAACAATAACAGTAACGATCAAAAGAAACAACAGTAACGATCAAATGAAACAATAACAACAGTAATGATCAAATGAAACAATAACAACAGTAACGATCAAATGAAACAATAACAACAGTAACGATCAAATGAATCAATAACAACAATAATGATTAAATGAAACAATAACAACAGTAACGATCAAATGAAACAATAACAATAGCGATCAAATGAAACAATAACAACAGTAACGATCAATTGAAACAACAGTAACGATCAAATGAAACAATAACAACAGTAATGATCAAATGAAACAATAACAACAGTAATGATCAAATGAAACAATAACAACAGTAATGATCAAATGAAACAACAACAACAGTAATGATCAAATGAAACAATAACAACAGTAACGATCAAATGAAACAATAACAACAAAAATGATCAAATGAAACAATAACAACAGTGATGGTCAAATGAAACAACAGTAACGATCAAATGAAACAATAACAATACTAATGATCAAATGAAACAATAACAACAATAACGATCAAATGAAACAATAACAACAGTAACGATCAAGGGAAACAACAACAACAGTAACGATCTATTGAAACAATAACAACTAACGATCAAATGAACAACAGTAACGATCAAATGAAACAAATACAACAATAATGATAAAATGAAACAGTAACAACAGTAACGATCAAATGAAACAATAACAACAGTAATGATCAAATGAAACAATAACGACAATAATGATCAAATGAAACAATAACAACAGTAACGATCAAATGAAACAATGACAACAGTAACGATCAAATGAAACAATAACAACAATAATGATCAAATGAAACAATAACAACAGTAACGATCAAATGAAACAATAACGACAATAAAGATGAGAAAGTCAATCTCTAAACTAAAGCTATCGTTGCACAAGACTAAGTCGCTGTTTTTTAGCTTCCTTAACAATTTTTCAAAAATCCCAGATCTCTATTGATGGAAGATTTAAACATGATTACCATTGCGTTTCACGAACACCTGGAAGCCACAGTGAATGAGAAAGGAAAACAAAAGAATGCAAAGTTATCAATAGCAACAGCGTCAAAATGAGTCCAAGAAAAAGATCATTGCTAACCGTGTCAAAGGAGTCCAAGAAAAAAGTTTACTACGAACAGGGTCAAGCGAGTCCAGTGACTATTACTGAAGGAATAAAAGATCGGTTAAGGATTCAGTCTGAGTCAGATCAAATCTCTACAGGCCAACGTCTCGAGCTGTTGTACACAAATAACAGGCCATGTTCTGTTGACATTGTGGTTCAGCAATCACATTACAACTTTCACGATTTTGAAAATGACGCACATCATTCGGAACATATGATTACTAACAGTACTCTCTCTAACACGAATTTGCAATGCTTTATCTGATAGGATACTAGATACTAAAAATAAGTGGATTGGAAACTCCCAAAGTCACCAAAACATGAACTGTTATTGGTGTCTGTCAGAACTACACGCAGGACTGTGGAGATCTGATTTTAATCGGATTAACTAAGGATTATCACACAAACAAAAAAAAAATTTGTCAAAAACTAGATATTGCACAATATTTGAACTCCATTTAGATTTGACACTTTTGCAATCAGATAACAATTGATCCAAGTCAGTACTTGGATTAAACTCGGAATCTTATGTCCAGCAGGCCCTGAAATGGATATTTTCTTAATTTAGTGTGGTAGGTTGAACTTGCTTGTTTCTCTCATTTTTATTGACCGCTCCGGTGACTTAGTGGTTACAGCCAGTGCCGTATTACCAAATAGGCGTGAGGTCGCGGACTCGAACCCTGGCCGAGTCATACCATAGACTGATACAAATGGTACTAGCAACTGCCTCGCTTGGCGCTTTTCGTTAAGAGGTTAGTGTTAGGACTAGTCGGCCTGGTGTCAGGATAGTGTGATTGGGTGGAACATCATGCTACATGTCTGCGGCATGATGCCCAGTGTTAGATATCACTATAAACTGCCATACTGCAGATATCGCGATATGACTGACAAAGTGAAAGCTACGTTAAAAATCCAACACGCACACACACACATTATTTATCGCATTATTATTTATGTTTGACAGACAAAGAAAGCAAAAGAAATTTAAAATATTCAGAATAATACATTCCGCATAACTGTGTGTCTTCTCATTGCAGTCTCGTAGCCGACGGTGCCAATTACTCAATCAACACGGACGATCCAATAGTTCTTGACAACGATTTGATAGATGACTACCGCTTCGTCAGCCAGATGGGGTTGTCCAATCAGCAAATCATTCAGGGGGTACGTCTTAAAACTATCATTGTCTTTATTTTTAAAAGGTGCCTAACATGTTACACTATCTTCTTTATTGGCAACTGGGTCATTTTATAGGACATCACGTGATAGTCTCCAAATCGGATAGGTAAGCTTACTGATTTTTGTTCCAGATTCACAAAGAAAGAAATAAGTTTCTAAAACCGTTCTGTTACCGTAATCCTTATATTGCAAAACCGTAAACCTTATTTACCACCAATAATCACAAAGTCTATAAAAAATCTATTCTAATAAATGAATACAGTAATATCATAACCTTTGTGATATTTGTGGAATTGGAAATATTTCAAAATTAATAATGAAATCCTATGTGTTCTCTTGTACAGCTTGGTGCACACTTGGATTGATATTGTATTATATCCTAAAACATTTTATATTTATTTCCTCCAAATGTTAAATATTCTAGCTCTGATTCTATACATTCACCTGCGATCTGTATCTCCATGGATACGTGACGTCGCCTTAAAATATGGTAGCAAGCTGTTGTATTGTCATATACCCCCTCCGTGTGACCCATAGATTCATTGTTATTAATACAACTTGTGTTCCGAGTGGCCGAGTGGTCTGAAGCGCTCTCCGTTACGGATCACTGCCATCTCACCACTGTCTGCGTGGGTTCGAGTCTAGGATTCGGCCAATGTGGGTATGTGAAAAAGCTTGCCAGTAGCTTCTCGTGGGTCGGTGTTTCTTTCCGGGGTTTTCCCGGGTTCTTCCTCCACCATTACTACTGGCCGCCATACATAGCCTATCGTGTGCTGAAAAGTGGCGTTAAACCCAACAACAACAACAACTTGTGTTCTGTTCTTTTCGTTTTCTGAAACGCAATAGCCACAGTAAGTACTATAAGGCTTAAAATGGCGCCTATGGCGTATTTTCTCAGTGACTGAAGGGATATCAATGTTTCCAGAATAATTCTGTTGATTCCCATTCGTTCCATGATGTCATGTGAATATATTAAATTAATGGAAAATTAATAGTGTATATTGTCACATGGATCTATTGCGAATTTCAGTTCAGTCGCAATATACGGTGTATAACAGGAGAAAATAAGCATTCAGTTTAATTCCGGTTTCTGGATTCGTTCACTTTTAATGTTTCTTTTGTAAGTTTGCAGACGTATTTTATGTTGTACTGAGATATTTTTCCAAAGGAAAAACACTTGTTTGGACTGTGATAGAAAATGCTCATTATTTGGACTCTAAAATTATTGTGAAACTGTTATAAATTATTCAAAAGAGTTCTGCACCTAACCGTTTGACGACGTCACGGTTCTTGGAGGACCAGTTCATTTCCGGTATTGAAATTTAAAAGGGACCTTTCATTCGTTTAGGACTTTCATAGACTTTTATAAGGACTAATTTAAATTCGCTTCGTTATACTGTAGGTTCCTCTCACAGTTTATATTTATTACTTTAAAAATTAAATTGTTTGTAAAGTTTTAAAAAAACTTGTTTGTTTTGCTTCTCTTCTGTTACTTAAATCTATGACAATAGAGTCGTAACATTATGTATGTATATGTTTAACGGGGCATCAACACAATCCTTTTAATATCTAATAAGCTCGGACATTCATTGCAACGATAAAGGCTTAAATTGTAAAGTCATTTTTCTCTTTATATAAATTCTTTTAAAACGTTCTCATCCTTCTTAGCATAAAGTCATCATGGGACGGATCGTGACAATGCATCCATAGCTCGTCTCTTACAACATGCTTGCTTTTGACCAATGAATTTTACTCTAGTAGTCTTAGAACTCAATAAACCCTTCAGTGTCGAAAAATAATAAATATAATGAAAAGCAATACTTACGGCTAACGGCTGCATCCAGGATTAACAATTGCTTTTTGTTTTGACAGTTAAAGGGTCAAAATAACACACACACACACACACACACACACACACACACACACACATATATATATATATATATATATATATATATATATATATATATATATATATATATATATATATATATATATATATATATATATATATATATATATATATATATATATATATATATATATATATATATACGGGTATAAGGATGTCAATAACGATCTGCTTAAAATTTAGAAAAAAGAAAATATATTCAGTTAACAACCTCCCTTTGTGCTCTTCCTAGTTAAAACGAATGTAGCATTGCCCTCCAGTTCTTCAGTGAGTTTCTCTTACCAAAATATAGGAATAACGTTTGCTGTCCTAATGATAATTATTTACACAGAGTTTTGAGGAAGTCAATGGGACTGCCAGTTACTATGTCTCAAACGCATCCGGATGTACTTAAATATTGAGTCTGTACCTTCTCCGTCGGATGTTGTTTCATTTGTTTTGTGTTTTTTGGGGTGGATGGGTGGGCGGTGTTGCAAGACACTTTTAATGTTATATTGGCTACATCATAATTATGTAAATGGAAGCTATCTGTTTTTTCAAATGACACACAGAAGCTATCGACCAGGATGAGTATTGAATCCACGATCTTTCGATTGCGATTTTTTTAAAATCTCTACTTCGTGTCTTTAGAAAGAACGCAGTGTTGCAAAATTTATTTTACTTGAGATTTTCGTGAAGACATTTTTAATGTATTTTAGAGTATTACTGTTATAAACTGTAGATGTTTCTCCTCTGTTCCAGGTATTTAACGCTGCCCGATCCTGTTTTGCACCGGAAAATGAAAAGAAGCAAATCTTGAAAGATCTGGTTGCGGTGTATGGAAGCAACTTTTGATATTTTGGTTTTTAGCGCTATAAATAAAAAGGAACGGCCATACCTACTGACCCTAGACCATTAAAATCCTGTACATCTGAACGTGCGCGTTTGGCTGCTTGAACTAATATCCTGCTATTCCTTCTCCTCCCTATAAGACATAGAAGCTCCAAATTCGGGATATAATTTGGGGTGTTGGGCAAATTTGTCACAAGGGTTGTTCCCCATGATTGCGTTGCTTGGATTGTTGCTAGTGTGTATTTTGCAGCATATCAACATTTGTAGGTTAATTAGTGATAAGCCAACTAGAGAAATTTGCTTTGCTCAGTGACAGGCCAAGATGACCGACCCAAGATGATCCGATTGTAGGAATTTAGTGGAAAAAAGCATCTTCATCAGTGACTTAATATTGTTCTGCAATAAGGGAATTAATTTGAGTACTAATGTCATATGCTATAATTTGCCAAAATATTTATTTTACATAATTTTTTGTAATCTTGCTCAGAAATATCTTTTATATCTTCCACAACTTTTCTCGAACGCCATTAGTTTCAAAATCAACTTTCCATGACAAGCAAACAGAAATAGTCACATAACTCTAGTGCCTACCTTTGAATTATTGCACATATAGGTCATTTCGGCAGGAAGAAAAAGCGTCAGAATAATTTAGTCTATTAATATAGACATTACAGTAACTTAGTCAATTAATATACACATGACAATAATTTATTCCAAGAATATATTAGTCCAAATCTATTGCGCATATGTTTGAATTGATACACGTCAGTAAATAAGTAAATTAATACACTAGTCAAATACTTTGGTCAGTTAATATAGACATGACGATAATTTAGTCAATTAATATACACTTCACATTATTTTACTCAACTGATATGCACGTCATAGTAATTTAGTCAATTAATTTAAAGAGAGAGTAATTGCATCATATATAGGGTATTGTTCCAGTAATTTGCACAATGCATGCAGTATGCAATGGTAGACATTTACAGACAAAGGAAAAACCATAAAGATTCAATATTTTAATTATTACAGTAGCTAAATAGTGATATAAATCAGGTTGTAGTGCAATAGTGATAGAGCAAGTTTAGTATATTAGTGATATAGCAACAAGTAATGTAATTATGATGCAGAAACTTATCGAAATGAAACAAAAATCGCTTTTATAGTAAACAATGAGCATAACTGTATGCCATTGCGCATGTCTGGGATTTTGTTTCCTACGTAGTTGTTTCTTATGTTTCAGACATTTGACAATGATGAATAGGCCTGTTTCTTTTTGCATTATTGCGAAAGCTATTTTCTATTTGTAAGCAAAAGAGAAACTAAGCTGATGTTACACAAATAGTGTATTACACAGTATAGATTAGAAGTGAAATATATTTTTTTAAAGATAAAAATGACCTCATATTGACTCTGTTTGTTTCTACTCTTTATTGGATTCGTGGATATACCTTTTGTCCAGCCAACCTTAGTAATGAAGGCAATAGCTTCAGATTGGGGACAGGCCAAGTAAAGGCCCAAAATTTCAATCAAGCAACTCAACTTCTTTTTCACCGGGAGAGGCCCCATACAATAGCTGTAGGTTGGGGTGGGGTCCCCCGGCAGAATTGCTGGCTACGCCACTGGGAGAGATTATTGATTTCAAACCTATCTAATTTATATATACATTCCTAATCAAGCATTTATTACACTGTTATAGCTTTTTCTTGAATCACGTAACTGGATATTTATCACAAGAATAACCATAATTAGCACAGTATTGTTAATTAATCCGCGAAGCAGATTGGTCTGGACAAGACAACTCTCTAATGAAAACATAAACACGAAGCGGATTGGTCAGGACAAGACTACTACCCAATGAAAACATAAACACGAGGCGGATTGGTCATGACAAGACAACTCCCCAATGAAAACATAAACACGAAGCGGATTGGTCAGGACAAGACTACTACACAATGAAAACATAAACACGAAGCGGATTGGTCATGACAAGACAACTCCCCAATGAAAACATAAACATGAAGCGGATTGGTCAAGACAAGAAAACTCCCCAATGAAAACATAAATACGAAACGGATTGGTCAGGACAAGACTACTACCCAATGAAAACATAAACACGAAGCGGATTGGTCATGACAAGACAAATCCCCAATGAAAACATAAACAACATACTTTTTAGAGTCATATACATCTTCCTTGAAAAGAAAAAATGACTTCTTTGTGATACAGTGTGAATTTAAAGAACAAAAAAAAAAACTTGTGTATAGCAGAAACAGTACAATACAACATTCTGGTCTATTTTGTCAACAGTACAGATAAGATAACAATTTTTACTTCCATTTCTAACTGTAAACTTGCGTGGAATTAATGGATGGAAATGGGAATCATGCGATGATTTACCAAAATGCACAGGGAACAATAGTCAACAAATTTCGTTTTTGTATCATTGCTTTACATAAAACTTTTCAGTTGAAATCTCACTAGTCATGCCCAGCGTATGGAGGTGAGAAATCACTAGCAATGCCCTGCGTATGTTGGCGAGAAATCACTAGCCGTGCCTTCTGTGTGATGGTGAGACATCACTAGCCATACCTAGTGTATGGTGATGAGGAATCACTAGCCATGCCTAGTGTATGCTGGTGAGAAATCACTAGCCATGCCCAGCGTATGGTGGCGAGAAGTCATAGAAAAAGCATATGCATGTCAGTACTAAGTAGTTATGAAACAAAATGAAACTTTTCTTTCTTTTACACACCAGACACAGAAAGAAAGTATGCATTGGGAATGAGAGCAGAGCGAAAAAGTGATATCGGTAAAAGGGCCCAAATAAAGCCGTATTCTTTTCATCTCACAACGAGGACAAAACTAAACAAAGATACTAGTTGCAACAGGATTCGCTTCTCTTGGTGTCTAGGTGTGTGTACAATTATCTTGGTGCAAATACACACTTGGTGTCTAGGTGTGTGTAAAATTATCTTGGTGCAAATACACACTTGGTGTCTAGGTGTGTGTACAATTATCTTGGTGCAAATACACACTTGGTGTCTAGGTGTGTGTACAATTATCTTGGTGCAAATACACACTTGGTGTCTAGGTGTGTGTACAATTATCTTGGTGCAAATACACACTTCATAGAAATAATTTGAACATGGGGATATTCTTTACATGGTAATACCTAATTTTGGTAATACCATTTTACCCTTTACATGGTAATATCCTTTACATGGTAATACCCTTTACATGGTAATATCCTTTACATGGTAATACCATAGTAATTCCATTTACCCTTTACATGGTAATACCATAGTAATTCCATTTACCCTTTACATGGTAATACCTATTTTTGGTAATACCATTTTACCCTTTACATGGTAATATCCTTTACATGGTAATACCCTTTACATGGTAATATCCTTTACATGGTAATACCATAGTAATTCCATTTACCCTTTACATGGTAATACCATAGTAATTCCATTTACCCTTTACATGGTAATACCTATTTTTGGTAATACCATTTTACCCTTTACATGGTAATATCCTTTACATGGTAATACCCTTTACATGGTAATATCCTTTACATGGTAATACCATAGTAATTCCATTTACCCTTTACATGGTAATACCATAGTAATTCCATTTACCCTTTACATGGTAATACCTATTTTTGGTAATACCATTTTACCCTTTACATGGTAATATCCTTTACATGGTAATACCCTTTACATGGTAATATCCTTTACATGGTAATACCATAGTAATTCCATTTACCCTTTACATGGTAATACCATAGTAATTCCATTTACCCTTTACATGGTAATACCTATTTTTGGTAATACCATTTTACCCTTTACATGGTAATATCCTTTACATGGTAATACCATAGTAATTCCATTTACCCTTTACATGGTAATATCCTTTACATGGTAATGCCATAGTAATTCCATTTACCCTTTACATGGTAATATCCTTTACATGGTAATACCATAGTAATTCCATTTACCCTTTACATGGTAATATCCTTTACATGGTAATACCATAGTAATTCCATTTACCCTTTACATGGTAATATCCTTTACATGGTAATACCATAGTAATTCCATTTACCCTTTACATGGTAATATCCTTTACATGGTAATACCATAGTAATTCCATTTACCCTTTACATGGTAATACCCTTTTCATGGTAATTCCATTTACCCTTTTCATGGTAATACCCTTTACATGGCAATACCCTTTACATGATAATACCCTTTACATGGCAATACCCTTTACATGGTAATAGCTTTTTCATGGTAATTCCATTTACCCTTTACATAATAATACCCTTTACATGGTAATACCATTTTCATGGTAATTCCATTTACCCTTTTCATGGTAATATTCTTTGAATGTTTATACTCTTATGTTTGTAACATTCTAGGGAACACTCGGTCAAACACAATGGCTGAAGAAGATACAGCAATTAAATTTCTAACGGCTTCGTATTTGCCTCCACCTTTTTCCATATGAAATGTGTCCATTCAGAGACATTGAAAAAAAAAAAAACACCAAATCAACATTGTATTGATTTTGATTAAAAAATTGAACAAAAGAGATTTAATTTCTATGTAATATTTGTTTGTACTCAGCTTCCGCCATATTTGTTCAGTGTAATATCTCAATACAAATGTAGTATTTATACGCACCTTAGATAGATGTCACAGCTTCGGTATTATGACTGCGTGCGCAGTTGCAAATACCAACGACTTTAACTGAGAATTTTAGTCCGGCTGTAGCGAGTAAGGGGTTGCAAGTAGCGTGTTACTTTCAGGCAAACATATAATCATTCCGGTTATTGGATTCTTAAAGTATTTTTTTTGCGAAGTACGTAAAGCATGTTGTAATATGGCAGTTATGATTAATGTTGTGTTGGCATTCACAGGATGATGCACGGAGGTTATTTTCCCTCTCGATTATATCGCAGTTATATTCCCTATCGATTATATCGCATTTATATTCCCTATCGATTATATTGCAGTTATATTCTCTATCGATTATATCGCACCGCCATCACTGACTCAACTAAAAAGATAAAGATCTCAACTGTTATTCAGCAAATATGTTGTTGCGCGAGCTACAGTTCTTGAGTGTTTTTACGTCTGTCTGGTTGTGTAGTCTGTGTCTCGATGTTTCCATTTGAGTGTTTTTACGTCTGCCTGGTTGTGTAGTCTGCGTCTCGGTGTTTCCATTTGAGTGTTTTTACGTCTGTCTGGTTGTGTAGTCTTCGTCTTGGTGTTTCTATTTGAGTGATTTTACGTCTGTCTGGTTTTTGTAGTCTGCGTCTCGGTGTTTCCATTTGCTACGATATGATCAAGTGGGACACTTTATGCTGGTCACAATGGTTGATTTCTGTCCGACCCTCGCGTACATTATAATTGAGTGTATATGATGCAACACCATTTCCAAGCAGATATCTTCGACAAAAGGAACATAATTGCTACCAATGTTAGCATCCGATTTCTTCTCATGCGCATAACGTCAGCTGATTCCTGAACATTATCACCGCGTTGCTGCTAATAAAGATCCTAAATACACACGCCAAAGGCATTTAAGTACCCCAAAACCAACCTGTTTCCATTTTAGTTTCTTTGGTTTAAATTCGTTGTGTTCTATAAAGTTACTACACGTATTAGCGATGGTATGGGCCGCCTTTGCAAAAATAGATATTGTTTGGTCAAATAACATCTTCGACCAAATGCTTAATAAATTCTACAGACTTAAATTATACCTCCGATGTCATTGATTTCGGAAACTTTTTTTTACGACGGTGCCTCCCGGCACAAAACAACGTCGCTGATGTCCACGTTGGACATTTAAAGTATTCTAGATTGATGCTCTAAAATCGCAAGCTCTCCCGAGTCGACATCATCGTTAAGCCGGCCAACCCAGCTGGTAAAATCAGTCAGATCCGATTTGGTAGCAAATGTAAATGTGAACAGGTACTTCATATATGTTTCAATAGTAGTTCCTAAGTCCCAGTTTAAATTCAATAGTAATTGTAGTGCAGTTGAACGAGCCTTACATGCACTGCTTCAACAACAAGATGTCCCCATAATGGTCAGTCTGCTCGTGTTTTGACAGCAGCGCTTAATAAAACTCTCGTCGCAGGGCAGAGCAACCATGTAAATAATCAATAACTTAACGTGCCCGTACGAGTCAAAATACAAGCATTCATTCGACCAAAAGAGTTCCAGGTCATGTTGTCAAATCCAGACCAACGATTCTGAATTCCCATTTATGATCCTCGGAGTAAGTTCAGCCAGCATAAAGACACATCCGTAATGTTTGAAGGACGTTGTCATAGTTTGTAAACAAAACTGGTCAAAGGCAAGACCACAACCGAAGACCGCTTCCGCTGTGAAACCCTTGTTTCAGACTGTGTACTCAAAGACCTTTTCTTTTCTTTATGCATCCACCGACCGCCTTTCTCAAAGCCATCCAGAATTCGATCCCGATGGCCCCCAATGCCACTGCGTTTGCGATGCATCAGCCTCAGCCACCAACATGGTATCATATCTTGTTCGGATTTGTTTTGTTTTGTTCAGTTTATCCAGTTTTGTTCAGTTTTTCCAAATGGCTCCTGTTTTATCGGATCCAGTGTGTGTGTGTGTGTGTGTGTGTGTGTGTGTTGCCTAAACAAGAAGGCTAGGGGTCTGTTGGACGGAATTCGCCAAAAGCGTCTGCATTAGGCGTTTCCAAAGCATAATTTATGATGTAAAGTAACGTTATCTTGGAAACCTTTTGGTTATTTCTTGCTCATTTTTAGAGACATGGGAGCCGCCAGTTGCCCCACCACTCCCTCCTTTAGACGCTCAACAGAGCATTATGGACATTGTCAATAAAGGCTAAGTTAAACCAAATGTACAACTGCATGTGTCTTTAATGTTTCTCACTTTGAAAATTAGTGATATTTCATGTAGTTTTAAAAACAAGTTAAAATATTTCATGTTGGCTGCACAGTTTAAGAATGGTTTGGGAGAAACTGATCCAGACTTCGCCTTGATCTAACTTTTCTTCATGTTCCATTCAACCAAATAATAATATAAATAATAGCAACAACAACAACAATTATTATTATTATTATTATTATTATTATTATTATTCCATTGTTACCTTCTCGTGCATAGTTTTACCGGGATGTAATTTTTGTATACATTGTACTGGCCGTCTTAGATGACTGTTTTACCATACGCATGGATTAAATCCATTGTTCTTAGCCGAACCCTTAGATCAAAGCAATATAGATTTCAATGCGATCAGCATACCATTTCCGCAGATCACATCTCTCTCCGTGTTATATATTACCCATCATGTCATGCACCGCTTGATTGTGAGTGTCTCAAAATGTTGTACCGGCAACACTGAAAGCGTCGACTATGAGCGAGCACATAGAAACTACCTTGCAAATTAGACAAGGAAATTAATCTGTGATAAAGAAATCTGACTAGATGTTGTTCGTGTATTTCTGAAGTTATTTCCCCATATTTCATTGATAACAAACTACAAATTCATAATTATGAATAGCTGAATTGGACTTGCATTGTTTTACATAGGGTCAAATTTATTGAAAATTTACTGCAACAGATTAAGTAAACTCAATCTTACCGCTTTCTTACGTCACGTATATGGACATGATCAGGCCATGAAAGTGAGGCGAGTTTACGAAAAGCGGGTGAACATGAGTGTGTTGTGGTATATACAGATTTTAATCTCATAAGCTTCGATTCTGAAACAAGTTTGGCATATAATAAAATCTTTTTTCCTCCCTGCTTTAATAACATATATATTTCATCTTATGGACACCCCAAAAAATTATATATTTCAAATTGTGGTTTGGCCACTCGTTGAAATATAATGATTTTAGTACCAGTCAAATGAAACGTATCCGCTATCAACATGGGATAAGAAAATGTCTTCTATTTATGTTAATACAGTATGAAAACATGCCTGTCTCTAATTTTTTTAATACCATACAACGAACACATAATTAAAACAACCCACCTAACCTAACCCATCTCAATATTTTGCAGTAGAGTTTGATACCCGTGTACAAACATTATTTATCTGATATCGTGATTATAGATAATCATAATAAAATACAGCCATGAATAAAAATGGCACGTACCATAGACACAATCATGTCCTATATATACATACATACATAAGACTCAATATGTTTTGTGTTTGCAATACATTTTAAATTCCGTATTCTTTAACTTTCTTTGCTTGGTATTACTAATTGATATGTTTGCTTTTTATTTTATTTTTCATTTTGCGTTGTTTGTTAAAGATATTATAATCTAGATAATGTTCTCAAGAGTCCTTTCTTCTAGATAATCTCTCTAGAGTCCTTTCTTCTAGATAATGTTCTCAAGAGACCTTTCTTCTAGATAATGTTCTCAAGAGTCCTTTCTTCTAGATAATGTTCTCAAGAGTCCTTTCTTCTAGATAATGTTCTCAAGAGTCCTTTCTTCTAGATAATGTTCTCAAGAGTCCTTTCTTCTAGATAACGTTCTCAAGAGTCCTTTCTTCTAGATAACGATCTCAAGAGTCCTTTCTTCTAGAAAACGTTCTCAAGGGTCCTTTCTTCTAGATAACGTTCTCAAGAGTCCTTTCTTCTATATAACGTTCTCTAGAGTCCTTTCTTCTATATATCGTTCTCTAGAGTCCTTTCTTCTAGATAACGTTATCTAGAGTTCTTTCGTCTGACAATGTTCTCTAGAGTCCTTTCGTCTGACAATGTTCTCTAGAGTCCTTTCGTCTGACAATGTTCTTTAGTGTCCTTTCGTCTGACAATGTTCTCTAGTGTCCTTTCTTCTAGACAATGTTTTCTAGAGTCTTTTCTTCTGATAATGTTTTCAGGAGTCCTTTTTCTAGATAATGTTCTCTAGAGTCCTTTCTTCTAGATAATGTTCTTAAGAGTCCTTTCTTCTATATAACGTTCTCTAGAGTCCTTTCTTCTAGATAATGTTAGCTAGAGTCCTTTCGTCTGATAATGTTCTCTAGAGACATTTCTTCTGGACAATGTTCTCTAGAGTTCTTTCTTCTAGATAATGTTTTATATAGCCTTCTCTTCTGATAATGTTCTCGGGAGTCCTTTTTCTAGATAATGTTCTCTATAGTCCTTTCTTCTACATAATGTTCTGTAGAGTCCTTTCTTCTAGATAATTTTTTATAGAGTCATTTCTTTTTATAATGTTCTATAGAGTCCTTTCTTCTGATAATGTTCTCCAGAGTCCTTTATTCTAGACAATGTTCTCAAGAGTCCTTTCTTTTGATAGGTTCTATAGAGTCCTTTCTTCTAGATAATGTTAGCTAGAGTCCTTTCGTCTGATAATGTTCTCTAGAGTCCTTTCTTCTAGATAATATTTTACATAGTCTTCTCTTCTGATAATGTTCTCACGAGTCCTTTTATCTAGATAATGTTATATATAGTCCTTTCTTCTACATAAAGTTCTCAAGAGTCCTTTCCTCTAGATAATGTTCTCAAGAGTACTTTCTTCTGATAATGTTATTTAGAGCCCTTTCTTCTATTCAGTGTTCTCTATAGTCCTTTCTTCTGATAATTTTGTCAACAGTCATGTCTTCTATATAATATTCTCTAGAGTCCTTTTTCTTTATCAATGTTCTCTAGAGTCCTTTCATCTAGATAATGTTCTCAAGAGTCCTGTCTTATAGATAATATTATCTCGAGTCCTTTCTTCTGATAATGTTCTCTAGAATGGCAATGACATTTTTTATATGTAATTCTAGGCCATATGTACTGAATTTATGAATTTAAATATCCAAATAGTTTTACCTTTTGCCAGTATATATTTATGTTGTAATAATCTTATACAGACTCCCATATTCTGTAATGTTTTATGCTATCATTGTATAGTTGGGATTTGGAATTTCTTAATAAATTCCATCTCACTGTGATGTTGTATCTGCCCTTGATTGATATCATGAAAGTCGAAATGTAGTTTCTTACTGTGCTATCGCATGTGACCCTAACTGTGTGCTCTGACTGTTTCGAGAACTTTTAGTCCAGTTCACATAGATTTAGAAACAGATCTAGATTCTTATTTTCGCCCTCTGTGCACACCTTCATACAATCATGAAAGGCAAACTTTATCTTCAATGATATCGAACATTATTAAAGTTTATTCTGATTCCATCAACTTTATTTCTTTTAGGAAAATACATATCAATAACGGCCACCAAAAAGGACAATAGGGATGAACTAGAAGAAGAAAACCCATCATTTTAGGGACGTTTGCCAGTTAGAGTGCTTTTTGTCTAAAATTTGATTTGCTATATTTTAACTGTTTCTTTCATTCTTTCTATCTTTTATATTCATCCATTCAGTATAATATTAGGAGATGTATTGATAGATGGCTCAACGCAAACAGAGACCTACGCGAAGCTCTACGAGAGTAAACAAGTAGCTTTTAACTTTGAAACGTGTATGGACTGCGCTACTGAAGCACGCTCATATGCCGGAAGAAGCATTTACAATAACACACTAGGTCTTGAGAAGAGTCACCCCGCTCTTGCAGTCTTGTTTGAACAGCGAGAAAAGAGCTTTTGATTGATGCTAAAATGTTACCAGGAGATGGTACAAAGCTTTGTCCTTTAGAATATTTCTGGTTGTAAAGTGTATCAGCACGATGTGCTTGCTATTAAAATAAACCCACATTTCTATGTTGCAGTTTAGATTCATTTGTAAGAGGTCTAGTCTCCACATTCTTTATAGCAAGGTTGAAGTGCTTTCTGTAATTCGTCTCACCCTGTCTTTCGAATCAAAGTCATTTTCTGGACCTTTTCATCTGCTCAAGGTATTAAATGTTTCCAGTTATGGCTTAATCAAATATGTCAAATAAACGGATTCTTTTGGAGAACATAAGCAATGAAACAACACTTGTATTTTTACCCACAATGATCTATGTAGATCTTTTTTGTATTCTTGGAGTTATCGGGAATCCATGTGTCATTTTCTACTACACTCCCACTTCATCCTGGTTTTTGGCGTGTTTGACTTCTGGCTATGTATCATTTGTATGCCGGTGGAGATACAGGAAATACGTTTTTCTTCTTCATGGCAAATGACACATTACTTTTAAATTCAACGGTTTTTCTAAGTATGTGTTTTCTGTTTCGTCACTGTTTGTGCTTTTGAGCATTGCTGTAGAACATTATCGAGGAATCTGTCAAACTTTCAAACCAAAAATGACAAAAATGAAATAAAAATTAGCTGTGTATCGTGCCTTTTGCTTGGTGTCTTATTATCATCGCCAGTGCTATTTTTTTCATGATATCATTCACGTGAACGAGACGTCATCGGATGAATATGTAGTGGAAGTGATTTATTGCACGACCAACACCGAGAATTACTTTCAAATTTTGTATTGGATTACTAATTTTTAGATTATTTTCAGATTTGCATTTATATGGTAAAAAGACAAAATATCCACACTTGTGCTTTAAAAACTGTTAGTCATATTTGTGGAACACTCTAAGCGATAATCCGGTATGATATCTATCCAGTATGAGTTTCTGTGTAAAGCTGGATCAATGATGCTTTCCTCAGTTCCTGTCCTGACTTTAGTAGAACTATGACTCGGACAATAAGTGCATCAGTTTCCGCTCTGAATTGTTTCAGTCTTTATAAAATTCTCACAAATAGGTTTTAGTTTCGAGCTCATATTTTGTTCCTAAATATTGTTATTCTTTTATTCCATTCTTCATGATTTTATAAAACCTTTTTCGTGACTTTTTCCCAACAGGGTCAGACACGATGTTTGTTATTACGTTTCAGCAAATTTGTACTTTATTGTCTGTTGTCTAACTTTACTCCAGATTTCCTATCGAGAATAATACATAAATGCTGGGGCTTGTGTTTCATACATGGTGCTTACACCTAACTGCCTTAGAATTACAATCTAGTTTTAAATATAATGACCTAAATCTCATATGCTGTGTATTATAATAAGTTATGGAGTTTAAATGCATTGTAAACAGGACCATTTGTCTACATTAACATATGGCGAAAATAATTTCTGGTTTATGGTTCATTAGCTGATTGCTAAAGATCTTTGATTCTAGTAATAATGCATATTAATCTGCATTAAGATGATACTTAAAACAGGATATTTGCTTGACACGAGTGAATAACGGATTTAGTTCATCGAGTTGATGAAAAACTCAGTATTTTCACGAGTGGCGAAGCCAAGAGTGAAAATTCTAGCGTTTTTCACCCACGAGATGAAATGTATCCGTTATTCACTCGTTTTAAGCAAATATTCTTGTTATTTTTTTGCTCACATACGTTGGCTACCTAAAGTTTGTGACACAGTGACTTAGCAGATTTCTTACGGTAATGTCGGCTATTTACCGTACATGTTATGCTGTGCTATGTGTACCTGCGCACAAAATTAGTTCCACATCAGATTGATAAAAATTAACTGATATTTCCAGAATAACAAACTTCAAGTTTCAAGAATAACAGACAGGGATTGTTAATAAGAAAACAACCACAAATAAGGAAAAAAGTAGTTTACTGACGGAAAATCAAAGGGAGGTAAGTATGTTCTGACCCAAAAAAGTAGTTCCTGTAGTGAAAATATATTATGTTTTCACTACAGTGAAATATTAATATTATTTGAATTAGAAAATCAAGTAATTCACTGCTTAGCATAAAATAAATATTTATATTTATTAGGGCCCACATTCATATCTTCTTTCAAATGTTATCAGCATTTGCATAATAACAGTTCATTTGAAAACTGGTTTGAATCGGACATTTTGCATCTTTTGAACTGTAATTTCATTTAGGAAATTATGATTCAGCAATTTTCTTTTGAGATATGACTAAATAACCATGAGCGATTTTACGAATCTATTTATTTATTGTAAATTTATAAAATTTATTTAAAAACATAATTACAGTTAAACCAGTCTTCAGTTATCTCTCCCATTATTTTTCAAATGACCTTAAATATATGTGCTTCAATGAAATTGTAACATCTGTTGGATATGAATATAACGCCAATATCCCTTTTTACGACTTATGTTCCACACTCACAAAATATGATATCCTCTTTTACGACTTATTTTCCACACTCACAAAATATGATATCCTCTTTTACTACTTATGTTCCACACTCACAAAATATGATATCCCCTTGTACAACTTATGTTCCACATTCACAAAATTTTATATCCTCTTTTACGACTGATGTTCCACGCACGAAATATATAATGTACTTTTTATGACTTCAACTCTACGCTCATAAAATATGTTTTGCCCTTTTTACGACTTGTGTTCCACACACAAACATATTTTATGCCCTTTTACGACTTGTGTTCCACACACAAAAATATGTTATGCCCTTTTTTACGACTTGTGTTCAACACACAAAAATATGTTATGCTATTTTTACGACATGTGTTTCACACACAAAATATATTATGCCTTTTTTACGAAAAATGTTCTTTAATCACACAATATTTTACTATTATTTTAATAGTTATACCTTTCAAACAATGCTTGCAAAAACCGGTTTTATTATCAATCAGAAAGAAACGGTAAATTTTTGAATAGTGAGAAAGGCATTCGGATTGACATTTTTGATTCGCAAATACCAAAAGTAGGTTAAATAAATAAAAGCCTAAAGAATAGTTTTGATTTGGCACTTACGATTCTTTTTGCAGGGTACAATATGCCATGTTTCATATTGGACACCTTGGAATATGTTCTAGGTCTACATTTCTTGAATTCCCGTATTACCACGGTTTGTAAGTCGTATAAAACTGCAGCTGTGTCGTCATTTGAAAACGATTTCGTGTTGGATTTGCAATCCGCATGGGATCCAATTTAACTGCAAGAGAGATTTGCGTAAGAAATCACAATTTCTGGAATAGAACACACACACACACACACACACACACACACACACACACAGAGACACACACACACACAGAAGTAAGCCAAATACAGAAGCACTAGCACATTGCGAATATATATATATATATATATATATATATATATATATATATATATATATATATATATATATATATATATATATATATATGCAATCCACATGCCTTATCAGTTTAATACATGCTAACTTCAGCTTTTATCCCTTACTTCACAGAGTGGTACGACACAGATTTTATAGCTGGAGAAGGAGAAGGAAAACAAAAGAATTTTGATCATTTTTTGACAATAATCTTATTTTGTCACCGTGCAAAAAGAATAGACTGGGTGGGGTTACGGGTTGTCTTTTTTAATATATGTTTGATAAACTTTTTGACTGATTCTCATTTTCGACAAAACGAAAAATAGAAAACACATCAAATGTATTCTCTTTATACATTGCTTTCATTTTTAAATAATTTAATTTCTTAACCTTTATATGAGACATGATTGAATGAAATTAAGTAATACTAAAACTATTGGTTTATTAATGCATAACACACATTAAAAAGTTCCTTCTGGTCACTCATGGATGTGCGTAACATTACGATATATGATTTTGTCATGAGATTATTTAGGTCACTGCATGATTGAAGATAGATGATACTATTTAACCAGGTCAGGGTCAGATTTATATTATTTCGCTTCACGGAGCGAGATTATACAGACAAGATCAAATGGATTAATTCTCCATTCAGATCCGGAATTTTAAAAAAAAGAAACGTTTCTGCTCAATCAAAAAGAAACGTTTCTGCTCAATCATAGAGTCTAGCAATGCAATCGACTATATTCATTGGACTTCAACAGAAACTGATGACAAAAGCTCTTAATGGAAAACGTTTAGAATTTTTTGTGATATGTCACATAAGAAAATTACGATTCCAAACTATGCTTTCCTTGTATATAAACTTGGATTAAGGCGAGATAAGAATCTTTCACCACTTTTGATTTCCTTATTTCTGAATGATCTGGAATTATAAAGGAATAGAGATGGACCGTTATGATGAAGTAGAACTATTTTTGAAAACTTGTTTGTATTCGTTCAAATTAAAATGAGACTGATCTTAACAATAATGAAAACAAACTACATAAAACTTCTGATAGAAACTTCTATGCTCATCGCAAGTCTTGAACCTTTTTATATAAAATAAACTTTGGTAAAATTTTATATAAATTGAATTTTCGTTCATATAAGCGAGAGAACATAAAATTCATTATTGGTGCACACGACACTGAAATTGTGAAGCATTTGAAATATAAAGGTGTTTTCCTTTCCTAATCTAAACGTCTTGCAATGCACTACGGCACGCAACGCTACCTACCTCTTATTCAAACTTGACTTACAATTTAAACTTTTTTTCATCCTGCTATAGTAGCTATATACCAAATAGAAGAAAGTTTCTTGGAGTTCAGAACAGAAAACTAACGAATTGATACGGTATCTAAGTCGACATCGAGATACTAACTCATTTGTATACGAACACAAGAGGATAACTGACTTTAGTATAAGTGTCATGCGGTTAAAGACCACAATTGAAAATACCTAGAATTACACAAGACAGTTTGAAACAAAATATAAATGATACAGGGATGCTACAGATATAGGATAAAAAGTTGATAGCAGAATTAAAACAAATTGGGGTCGAGGAAGTCCACTGTCTGGATGGTTGTTGTGATAAACAAATTATTGACTAATTTATTTTACCTTTATCTTTCTCTTTCATTTTTGTTTCTTTTTCTATCGGTCCATTGAGATGAAAAAGTGATGGATGTGGGATTTAAGAGAGCAGACAAATCGATTTTAAATTTTAAACATGCAGTGACTCTCTGACAGCATTTATCAAAGTAGCATCTGTTAAGGATCAAACTGTCCAGATAAGAGTCATCCTACTCCAGACAATTTTGTTTGAACAGCGAGACAAAAGTTCTTGACGGATACTAAAGTACAACCAGGAGATGGTACACAGGTGCATCCATTAGAATATTGTACGTTAAAAGCACTGTCAACATGATGCACTGTTTATATAAAACGCAACAAATTATTATTTTGCATCTTATATTCATTTTACCAATTACATTGCTTTTGTAATTTGTTCCAACGTGCCATTGTTTTACTTTAGCCCCTAATTAAGGTGTTAAATAGTTACAATCATGGCTACGTTGAATATGACGAAGAAAATAATTATTTTGGATCAGTTAAACGACGAAGCAGTACGAGTGTTGCTACCCACAATGCTCTACGTAGTTGGTTTTGTAATTCCTGGAGCTTTGGGAAATTCCTGTGTCATATTCTACTCCAGATTCAAAGCGAAGTATACACTACATTTGTATATCATTCTTGCTCCTGCAATGCTTGACTTATCTCTTTTTGCCCTTTGTATGCCTAAGGAGATCCAGTAAATAGGCGTTTCTTAATAGTACACGACATGATACCTTGCGAAGTCCATCATTTGTTCAACTGCGTATTTTCATTTTCGTTCCTGTTCGGGTTTTTGAGCATAGCTATAGAACGTTATCGAGGAATCTGTAAACCTTTCAAGCTAAAAATGACATGAGCAAATTGAAGGATGGCATGTATATTGTGTTTTCTACTTGGTGTCTTATTGTCATTGACGCGCGTAAAGGGAAGGATGGCTTGTATATTGTGCTTTCTACTTGGTGCTTTATTGACACGAGTAAAGGGAAGGATGGCTTGTATATTGTGCTTTCTACTTGGTGCTTTATTGACACGAGTAAAGGGAAGGATGGCTTGCATATTGTGCTTTCTACTTGGTGCTTTATTGACACGAGTAAAGGGAAGGATGGCTTGCATATTGTGCTTTCTACTTGGTGCTTTATTGACACGAGTAAAGGGAAGGATGGCTTGCATATTGTGCTTTCTAATTGGTGTATTATTGTCATTGACACGAGTAAAGGGAAGGATGGCATGTATATTGTGCTTTCTACTTGGTGTTTTATTGACACGAGTAAAGGGAAGGATGGCTTGCATATTGTGCTTTCTAACTGGTGTATTATTGTCATTGACACGAGTAAAGGGAAGGATGGCATGTATATTGTGCTTTCTACTTGGTGTTTTATTGACACGAGTAAAGGGAAGGATGGCTTGTGTATTGTGCTTTCTAAGTGGTGCATTATTGTCATTGGCATGAGTAAATTGAAGGATGGCATGTATATTGTGTTTTCTACTTGGTGTCTTATTGTCATTGCCATGAGCAAAGGGAATGATGCCATGTTTATTGTGCTTTCTACTTGGTGTCTTATTGGCACGAGTAAAGGAAAGGATGGTATGTATATTGTGCTTTCTACTTGGTGTCTTATTGACACGAGTAAAGGAAAGGATAGCATGTATATTGTGCTTTCTACTTGGTGTCTTATTGATATTGACATGAGCAAAGGGAATGATGGCATGTTTATGGTGCTTTCTACTTGGTGTCTTTTTGACACGAGTAAAGGAAAGGATGGCATGTATATTGTGCTTTCTACTTGGTGCTTTATTGACACGAGTAAAGGGAAGGATGGCTTGTATATTGTGCTTTCTACTTGGTGCTTTATTGACACGAGTAAAGGGAAGGATGGCTTGCATATTGTGCTTTCTAATTGGTGTATTATTGTCATTGACACGAGTAAAGGAAGGATGGCATGTATATTGTGCTTTCTACTTGGTGTTTTATTGACACAAGTAAAGGGAAGGATGGCTTGCATATTGTGCTTTCTAATTGGTGTATTATTGTCATTGACACGAGTAAAGGGAAGGATGGCATGTATATTGTGCTTTCTACTTGGTGTTTTATTGACACGAGTAAAGGGAAGGATGGCTTGCATATTGTGCTTTCTAATTGGTGTATTATTGTCATTGACACGAGTAAAGGGAAGGATGGCATGTATATTGTGCTTTCTACTTGGTGTTTTATTGACACGAGTAAAGGGAAGGATGGGTTGTGTATTGTGCTTTCTAAGTGGTGCATTATTGTCATTGGCATGAGTAAATTGAAGGATGGCATGTATATTGTGTTTTCTACTTGGTGTCTTATTGTCATTGCCATGAGCAAAGGGAATGATGACATGTTTATTGTGCTTTCTACTTGGTGTCTTATTGACACGAGTAAAGGAAAGAATGGTATGTATATTGTGCTTTCTACTTGGTGTCTTATAGACACGAGTAAAGGAAAGGATAGCATGTATATTGTGTTTTCTACTTGGTGTCTTATTGATATTGACATGAGCAAAGGGAATGATGGCATGCTTATGGTGCTTTCTACTTGGTGTCTTTTTGACACGAGTAAAGGAAAGGATGGCATGTATATTGTGCTTTCTACTTGGTGTTTGTTTTGTCATTGACATGAGTAAAGGGAATGATGGCATGTTTATTGTGCTTTCTACTTGGTGTCCTTTTGACGCGAGTAAAGGAAAGGATGGCATGTATATTGTGCTTTCTACTTGGTGTCTTATTGACACGAGTAAAGGAAAGGATGGCATGTATATTGTGCTTTCTACTTGGTGTCTTAATGACATTGACATGAGCAAAGGAAATGATGGCATGTTTATTGTGCTTTCTACTTGGTGTCTTTTTGACACTAGTAAAGGAGAGGATGACATGTATATTGTGCTTTCTACTTGGTGTTTTTTTGTCATTGACATGAGTAAAGGGAAGGATGGCATGTATATTGTGCTTTCTAATTGGTGCAATATTGTCAGTGGCATGAGTAAAGTTAAGGATGGAATGTATATTGTGCTTTCTACTTGGTGTATTATTGTCATTGACACGAGTAAAGGGAAGGATGGCATGCTTTCTACTTCGTGTCTTATAGTAATTGACATGAATAAATAGAAGGATGCCATGTTTTCTACTTGGTGCCTTTTTGTCATTGCCGATGCTATTTTATTCACGATATCATTCAAGAGACGTGACATCATCAAGGCAATACAAAGTGGAGGTATGTTGTTGCGTGATGACAAAAGAGAATTCATTTCGAATTCCTTGTTGGATTATTAATTATTGATACCTGCTAGGATTTGCTTGCATGTCGTCATCAATAATAACACTTTACAGGCAGAAAACAGAGCAGATTCAAAAAGCATGTACATGAAGGGTTGCAAAAGAAAAATACATATTCACCTTTACGTGTATCAAACAGATTACGGAGCATGATTCTGCTGTAACAAGCACACATCACTGGTATTTTACTTTAGTGGTCATCGCTCTTGTCTTATAAACCAATTGTTTTTGGTGACTTTATCAATCAGTTAAGAGTGTTCTTTATCGCAGTATTATGAAAAAATTGCAGTGTCATTGAAACTGTGCTTTAATTATATGGAATATAATATAACTTAACATGTGACAGAATGTCTGTAATCGTCTGCAAAAGCTTATATACAAAACACGAATGCATTTTCAATTTATTACGATGATGATATTTCCTTTCCTATATTGTTTAACTTAAAGTCCATTTACACTTTTAAGCATCGTCATGCACACACCGAAAGTCAAGACGACATAGCGTTCATGGCTGCAAACATTTGCTCCGTGTCGGTTAATATAAAGATATATGTTTCAAAAGTGAAAATAAGGAATGATAATGATTTAACCAATAAATTTCTACATTTCACAATAAAGTATATAATAGACAATAGCTATTGCACTTTTCATAAATTTGTACCATTTGCAGAATGAATGAAACTCAAACGGAGTTTGATTTATTTAACAAAAAGCTTTGTCACTGTGTGTAAAACTATCGCCTCGAGGACATTAAATAGGCACCAAAGTACAATCCGAGTGTGTGGTACATACGTATGGATCAAACATGTGTATCCAATGTGCCATTATCCATAAAATATAAATGGATTCGTGATAAGTACCCTATCTGGCAGCAGGTGTTGCCAAGACAGATCTTAATTTACCGATCGTAATTGAACGCTCGTGGACCGCTCCGGTGGCCTAGTGGTTAGAGCGTCGGCCTCGGATGCGGGAGGTCGTGGGTTCGATACCCGGCCAAGTCATACCAGAGACTTACAAAAGTGGTACTAACAGCTGCCTTGCTTGGCATTCAGCATTATGAGGTTAGTGTTAGGACTGGTCGGCCTTGTGTCAGGATAATGTGACTGGGTGGGACATCATGCTACATGTTTGCGGCATGATGCCCCAGTGCTAGACATCACTATAAACTGCCACATTGCAGACATCGTAGCGACATGACTGAAATATTGTTAAAGCTACGTTAAAAATCAAAATCACATCACATCTGAACGCTCGTGGTACACAGTTAAATATAATAATTTTAACTGCTTATTCATTCATGCATGCTATGACTAAGGGAAAACCAACCCATGCGTTACCGTACATTCCTATCATTCTTGAATGATGTTATGCTGCACCCCCATGCTACACGTGCACATTTTAAAACGTAAATATTAATTCTGAGGTAAATAATGATAATACTTATAGATGGATTGACTGATTGAGTAATCAGTGATTGACAACGGTGAAGTGTGCAATTAAAATCAAAGAAGTATCATGTGTTCATTCGCTGTGTTGCGTTACCTTGCTCATTATTCAAGTCTTTTGGTTCATTTATCCAAGAATCAAAGTTACGATTCTGCTTTCATTTTCGCAACTGATCCTTTACTTGAACATTTTATTCAGTGCTATATTATACAATCTGTAATTGGTTTGGAGACAGGTGACTATGTTTGCTTCTTAACCTACATTTTTTCATTTTGCATTTGTGTTGAAGGAAATTTTTGTCAGAACTTTTTTTGGAGGGAATGGTTCAACGAAATTTAAAATTTTTCCATAAGTATTCTTAATACGAATATATAACATTTCAGTAAGTATTAATAATAATAATAATAATAATAATAATAATAATAATAATAATAATAATAATAAGATAAAGAGTAAGAAGAAGAGCAAGAATTCCACTCACACGTACCAAAACCCTACAAGAGAGAGAGAGAGAGAGGGAGAGAGGGAGGGAGGCAGCTCGAGCTTGTGGGGATGGAAGGAATAACTTTGCATCTGACGATACAGTCATGGCATGCCTCAAAACTATTGTTATACTGCAAGGAGTGCAACTTTATATTTCACAGTAAGCATCAGATAACTGTGAATGTCGGAGAACCTGGAACGCTTTAAACATTTTATGTCTAGTTTTCGAGTGATTCCATCTCTGGGATACTTTCCCAGGTGGGGTTTTCAATTTATCACTCCATCTTTTGCTCACGCATGTCTTTTCCGTCTAATCATGCCTTTAAACCTTTTGCACAATTCCATTATGTTAGCCATTAACAACTGTCATGCCTACGAAAACAACTTTTCAGCTGTTTGAGTTTTAAACTGTTAATTTGTTCTTCGGTGTTACTACATTTCGCGTTGTATATACTTGCCAGAAGTATTAAGTTTGCAGCGGCGCTCAATTGGAGGCAGGTAAATGCATTTTCAGATTTGTCTATACAAAGGAAATAACAAACTTATTAATCCGGAAGTCACATAAAGAGTAATTAATATTGCTTGGATTCAATGACTATATGGAGTCTATACATTTTATATTGTCTATAGATTTATTATAGTGAATGACTTCTCAGAGTATATATGCTTTAAACTAATGAAAGAGAATATTTTAAATGGTATGACTGAAATTATATAAAGGAAGAGAATGCCAAATGTTTTTAAATATTGAAATATATAGCGACAAATATGTGTAAGAAAGGAAAGATATTATTCGCAAAAATACTGAAGATTTTGGGTAGAAAAGATTCAGAAGTTGAAATAACGAAAGTAGAAGAAATGTATAATAAAAAAACTAACGGAAACGAAGGAGCCGTCAGCTGGATGCGGAATGAACTTCTAACAGACTTGATAGTCAATGAAAAAGTAAACACAAATCTTAAAACCCAGGATGATGGTGGCTTCTTGTATGCAATAGAATAATGAGCAAATTCAAAGTCTGACAGCAAACAATGCCTCTACATAAAATATCACTAAGTAAAAATATCATTTATGCCTATGTATAGTAGCAATTAACGATATCCCGCCTTTTAAAAATATCGTGATATTTTCATATTTGTGTATCAGCCAACAGATGGGGAAATAAAATAATCCAGTTTTTAGCAATCATAATTTACCCAAAAGCATCTTCGATGTGGGTATTATTGCTATTATGTATACGATTATATAGAATAGTCTCCAGAACCCTGATAAATTGCATTTTCGCATGTTATTTTGCACGTGGCATTATGTTGAATCTGGCTACGTTGTTTAAAAACAGACAAACAAAAGCGAGGCAATAAGTAAAACAACATTCTGGGTTTCGTATATGTCATATTTACACATGACATACCTATTCTGTGGAAGTATTTAAGAACCATGACAGAACGAATCTTTAGTATTAGAATTCTTGAGTATTAAGCAAATGGGACTTAAAAATGCAAAACATCAGCAGAATATGTGTTAGGAGTTTATGTAGACTTCGAATCGATTGATGCTGTTATTAAAGTGGTATTCATTAAATAATACAAAAACTGGTTAAATTTTAACCGGATCATTAATTAAAACATATGCTCGATATAGAGTGATAAAAAGAGCTTAATACTGTTATGCAAAACAGCCAATTTATTTACACGAATCGATGACTGGAAAGCTCAATAAGTTGCTATGCAAAATTGTTTTAAGCAACAATGTGCACGATTTGGCAAATAACCCAATCAAATTTTCAAGATAGGACACTCGTCCCTACGAATATATGGATTTATTTGTGAAATGATTCTAATAACGTAATCTCAAACTAACTAAATCTGCACGAGAAGTAGGAGCTCACAATAAATTTTAAAATTTATACTGTGATCTTCATGTCTATTACGTAAGGAAGCCACTATTGTTTGTTGGTGGATTTCCAAGAGTTTATATTTCTCATGATTTTTATTTTTAAACAGAATTACCATACCTGTAAAAAGGAATAGACTGTGTTGGTGAGTTTTCTAAAGATGTGAAAAATGTTGCACATAACTTCAAAGTAAATGATAAAGACTTATAAACCAGTATATGTTGGGTTGGGTATATTACAGCTATCTAAAGGTACAATGTCCAAGATCTACTATGATGTGAAAATAAAACACAATTATAAAATCAAAGTATTTATCACTGACACAAATTCATTCATATTTCCTATGGAAATGAGTGCTGTTTGTTTCTAATGATCGGAAGGCAACAACTGAATAATTGACAGTGATTATCCGATTGATAATGTACACATAATTACAAAAGCGACTATGAGAGCAACATGACGTTTTAAAGATGAACTAAGTGGCATCCCATTACAAGAATATTAGTGCATTCGATCCTAAATTTGTGCAGTAGTACAGTCTTATACGACAAAGAAAATGTATGGTTTATATTTCATTAGCTTTTTGCTTAAAGTCTTTGATTCTAGTAGTAATTTATGCTTATCTGTGATGAAACGATAATGCTAGTCTACAAAGTTAATTAAGACCAGTATTCTTATATTCTGTCATATTTTATTAACTTTTGCAATATTCCTTTCAAATGTATTTAGATCAGACACATTTACACCTTTTAAAACTGTTATTTCGTTTAGTAAATTCTGCTTCATGGAATTTTCATTTGCGATCTGATAAACGGAACTGTACTGGATTTATGATTCACATGTGGGATCCAGTTTAGCAGTAAGAGAGATCCTCTAAAGAAATCACAATGACCGAAAAGAAACACGCACGCACACACACACACACACACACACAAAGCAACAACAAAAACAACAGTTCTGGAACTATACCAATATATAAAATTCCTCATTTGTCTTGAGGTTTTTTGATGCACCGTGTGACCGAAGATCTATGATACCTTTCCATAACAAGGTCAATGTCAGATTTATATTAGAAGAGGGACTGATTGATTGGTATGTATTTAAATTTATTGATAAGTTGATTGGATATTTCTAAATTTTGTCTTGGTAGAATCAAGACTATAAGATAGTATTTCTGCACATTGTAAAAATAAACGAATGGGGTTTGATTGATTTGTTTGTTTATAAAATGATATTTCATTGGCTGATTCTCAAGTTCCTTTGTCAGATGAAGAGGAAGACATATTGAATTTTGTTTCGTTAAACATTCATTATTTTTAGTGGTCATACATCAATATTTCACAATTAAAACAAATGAGTGACTAAATTAATATAAATATACAAAATTTATTTAATAATATTTGCAGTTACTGAACTATATCTAATATCAGACTTCTTAAAAACTATCCCAGATGTAGATATCCTTAAGTCACATTAATTTGTTGTCAGTTTGTTTAATTCATAGTATGATCAAACATGAATGACACTTTATATTACTAGATCATAATAGTTAAGTTGTTTAAATTCGGAATGACATCATCGTGTTTCAAAATGACAGATTAAAAAAAAATACGATTGAATGTATTAATACTCTTGTTTTAATCTGGAAATATGTAATAAAAGAACTTTACTACTCTCTCGTAGAGTTCAGTAAAACATTCAATTTAGTTCGGCGTATTGGACTATGACTGAAACTCTTCACAAATGCTCTAAATAGGAATAAATTGCGAATTATATTTAATAGATATCAGAAAAAAATAAATCTACTTTCATGGTGTGATAAAGTCGATGAACACAAGATAAGAGCATTTCATCAGTTTTGTTTTCTTTTTTTCTGAAAGATTAGGAATGATAAATAAATGACTGATTAGGGAGAACTATTATTGCAAACTTGAATTAGTTTTATAGATGAGACTTTCCTCCACTAATGGATGCAAGCTGCATCACACTCTAATTATTTCAATGTTTATCGCAAAATTGTTTAACAAATAAATTCTGGGACGTCTACAGAAGGGATCTACCTGCACACGCGATCAGACGGCAGTCTGTTTAACCTGGCACGACTAAAGGCAAAGAGCACAGTGCGTGAAGTAACTCACCATCAGGGACATGCTCTTCGCAGACGATGCTGCTCTAGTCACTCACACAAAAGCTGAGCTACAGCGCCTGATGTGCCGCTTTGCTAATGCATGTAATGAGTTTGGGTTGACCATCAGCCTAAAGAAAACAAAGTTGATGGTTCAACATGATCATCAACAACTATTAACTTGAAGTGGTCTGTCAATTCATGTACCTCGGTTCTACCATCACCAACAACTTCTCGCACGATGTTGAGCTCAACAAGCGGATCTAAAAGGCATCAACAACTCTCTCCAGGATCTCGCAGAGAGTGTGGAACAACGGCATGCTGATCAAGAACACTAAGATCTCCGTACCGTGCCTGCGCGCTTAGCACTCCTGCATGCAGTGAAACCTGGCCTCTGTAAGCCTCACAAGAGAAAAGACTGATCGCCTTTTACATGCGATGCCTTCGACGGATACTCAGGATCACCTGGATCGATCGAGTAACAAACAACGAGATGCTTGAACGTGCCAAGATTTCCAGCATGGTCACACTCCTCCGCCAACGTCGCATCAGATGGCTGGGCCATGTACGTTGGATGAATGACGGACGGATCCCCAAAGACATTCTTTATTCGAAGCTCGTCTCTGGCAAAAGGTCGATTGGACGGCCACATCTCCGCTTCAAGGATGTCTTCAAGCGCGACATGAAAGCCATTGACATCGATGTCAACACCTGGGAACAGCTCGCTCTAGACAGGTCCAGCTGGCAACATGCTCTGATCACTGGTCTGAAAGCCGACGAGGACAAGCTACGCTTGCTAGCTGATGAAAAGCGATAGCAGAGGAAGAAGAAGCAGCTCCAACAAACAGCAGACGCAACCTTCAAGTGTAGCAAGGACTGCCACCCCCGTGTTGGACTACAAAGCCACAACACAACCACCAACCGGGACATCTCTCATGGGCGCACTTCCATCGTCTCTCGAGACTAACGGACACACACACACACACACACACACACACACACACACACACACATAACTTAAAATTCACCATTGGTGGTCATGAAATTGAAATTGTCAAGCATTGGAAATGTAATGGTGTTTTCGGGTTTAGTCTAAACGTCTTCATAACGCCTCAGCACACAAAACTACGCTCATCGTATACAAACAAAGTTTACAAATAAACCTTTTCTTTCCTAATAATATGGGAGCTAGATCTAAACTCTTTCTAGATTTAAAATCAGAAAATATATTGAAGAATTACATAAAGAATTCCTACGATATATAAGATTACCACCAGTAGACCCGGAGAAAATCCTCAATTATAGATATCGCACCTCAAGCTATTAAAATTCTCATTAGATCATGATTTTGTCAGACATTAAAACTGGATACTGACCAATTTTAAGCAAACACAAAGACTGTAACTAACAGTATTGCCATAATGTAGAGAGGGGCTATAAGTGACAGAGGATTAAAGGCCACACTTGAAAATCTCCTAGCAACTAGAATTACAGAAGAAATATCGAAGAAAATAAATCAATTGTACATATGTAAACATAATTTGCGATCTAAATGTACTATATTATGACGGGTGATATACGCCTCATAGCTAATTTTAGTGTCTTCTATTAAGGTCACTATGTTGTGAAGGACGAAAATTTGACTTTTAAATATTTTTGCTGTGTTGCTTTGACTTTAGAAATTTCATAACTGTTTGAACATCTTTTCACAGTTGTTATTATTTTTTTAATTATTATTTTTTTTATCACCTTTGCGAAGTACAGGAAAACCTTTTGAGCCGGTGTTAGTATCGGCGTCAGCGTCATTACAGGTAACTGATATATACATATGGCACTTTTATTGAATCTTAACCCTTTTGTCACCTGCCTGTTGAAACGTTGTACATCTATCTGATCATAGTCGTTTTACATTCTTGATAACGTTTTGCGTTTAGCTCAGGATTTTGGACTTTGCATATATATATATATATACTCTTACAAATAGAATAATAAAACTTGATTAGTGGATGCATTTTCATGAGAAATACACGGTCATCACAAAACCAGGTCATCATGGCCTATAAGCTACCTTCACTGAATTTTTGTGTTAAGTTTATTTCTCAAACTATGTTTAAATTACAATCATCATCTTAGCTGATTGTATGTATCTGAGTTAGTAACATACCGTTACTACAAAAAAGGTCGTTGTTTCCTATTTTTCATTAGACTATGTTATGCAAAAAGTTGGTCACTGTCAATTATTTTTCATGCTTCACAGACGTTTGTTTTGTATTGTTTAAAGTTTGTTTCTCTGGCTCTATTCATACTAGATTTATCAAGTTAGATTAATGTGTGCATCTCTATTAGTACCACACCCTTACAACAAAAAATGTCTCTCATACGCCACATTTCACGTATTACTGATCTATATTTGGTTTTAGCGTTTAGCACATAACCGAATGACTTTTGTGCAGCCCAAATATATGTTGTTATACCAAGATTCATAAAATGAAGTGACGAGATGCAGCTAGACGAGTACTACATACACATCACAAAAGCAGTTCTTGTTACCAGCTTAAAATATTTTAAGAATCGATTTTTGACCCTCATCCTGGTTCTATTTTTGTGTCTTAGTTTTTATATAATATTATTTTCTTATACAACTACTCATTCCTGCTTTAATATATTTAGAAGAATCATTCTTATTGTTCTGCAAAGTATTTGATTTCGGTGGCAATTTGTATTCAAATTATTATTCACTGCAAATACAAAGTGCTCATCAATAATATTCTTAGACTGAACATTAATTTGGAATTATAGTGAATTCAGAGAGGACTGTTTGGTATTATATTATTGTCATACATTAAACGACTGCTAGAAGAGTATCACAACTGAGACCATATGTGTATTAGCATAATCGAGACTACTGACACATCAACACATTCAAGATTGGAATATATTTGTGATACCGTTGGAGTGCAGTTGGAACCCCATATAACTGGACTTGTGAAATCTTTAGGACCATTTGGGATTTAATTCACAATTATGTAAATTTATATTTAAACTTTTACTATTCTAAGAAAATAAATTATTTGTTGAATTGTACAAAACTCGTTGGTTCTTGCTCTTTTCTGTTCCTTAGTTTAAGACCATATGATCGTAATATCGTAGAATCGTGAAAGTGTATGAGAAAATTTTCCTGATAAGTATGTTCCTCTCATATTAAAATCAGGATTGCGGCCTTGTGGCCTAATAATATCAATGCCATTGGAAACTCTTATGAAAGTTTATATCTGGTTTCCGTTTTTTTATCTTTTATTTCACCTTAGCTTTTTCCTATGCGAGTTTCAAATGTTTAGACCAAGACTAGGACGTTTGAAACAGAACATCTATTGTTTGCACTGTCCATGCACGATAATCTATAATCATGATAATGAAATGATATCTTGAACAATACGAATCATTATCACAGTTTATCAAAATTCTGTTATTTGTGTTTTCTTTAGAAATATAACTCAATTACCATTAAATATCTGACAACATTAAATGCAGACTAAGACAATCAAAAGACAACATGAATGTAGAATGATTAGTTTGGTGGGTGGGAAACCTCTAATTAGGTGGATTGTTGTATAAACAAAAGATTGAATGAAATATTATACCATTTTCTTTTACTATTATTTTTGTTTTTCTAACTATATATTAGTAGAAAAATCAAGTGATGGATGGGTAGATTTAAGAAATTAACCTGTTTCTGTTAAATTTGAAGCAAGCATTGCCTTTGTGGTAGCAATAAACGCATAAACAGGAAGCAGCATCTGTCCGAGAACATCGCTCATGAGTATTGTCATCATGCATCAGCAAGTCTTGTTTGAACAGCAAGAGAAGAGATGATTTTGATCGATGCTAAAAGGTTTGTCAGCATGTTGCACTTAATATAAAAATATCAAAATATTCCGCCTCCATCAAGCAGTTTAAATTCATTGGTAAGATGCCTAAAATAATCATTCTGTCTGTATCATTCAATTTAAATTCATTGATTCTGTGTAATAGAATTGAATTGCTTCGGAACTTTCTTCTATTTTGTATTCGTTATAACGATCATTTATATTAACGTTTCAATCAACATACATATTCAATTACGCTCCGTTATAGCTATGTCGAACGTGACGAATAAACAAATTACTTTAGAGCAGCTAAACGAAGATGCAACACGAGCCTTGTTACCCGCGGTGATTTACGTAGCTGTTCTTCTAATTCTTGGAGCTATTGGGAATTCCTGTGTGATATTCTACTACAGATTCAAAGCGAAGTATACACCACACTCGTATTTCATCCTGGTTCTCGCTGTATTTGATTTCAGTCTTTGTGTCCTTTGTATGCCAATGGAAATCCTGGAATTACGATCTTTCTTTATGGCCTACGACGTTATGATTTGTAAAATCCACCATTTCTTTAACTACGTATTTTCACTTTCGTCACTGTTTGTGCTTTTAAGCATAGCTGTAGAACGTTATAGAGGAATATGTCAACCTTTCAAGCCAAAAATGACGAGAACAAAAGCACAGATAGCCTGTGTATTGTGCTTTTTACTTGGTGTCATACTGTCCTCGCCAATGGTATTTATTCATAATATAATTCGCGTGAATGTGACGTTATGGAGTCAATATGACGTGGAGGTACGATATTGCGTGATGACAAAAGAGAATTCATTTCGCATTCTTTATTGGATTATTAATTATGGATACCTGCTAGGATTTGCTTTCATTTCGTCAGCAATAATAACAATTTACAGCCTTATGGGCAGACGACTTTTAAAACAGAGTAAATTCAGAAAGCAAGTACATGAAGGGTTGAAAAATAAAAATAACAATCCACCTGGACATGTATCAAATAGATGCATTGGCAATATAAATATAGAGTATGTGAAAGACGGAAAACATGATATTTCATGGATACAGATGAATTCCGATTCAAAATTGCATGCAGAAGAGAAAAATAAGTCCCAACAGAAGAGTTGGATATTATAAGAAATATACCGAACAGGAACGCCAAGAGCCAGGGTCAGATGTCAGGAATTCATCAAATGAAGAGAAATCTAACTGGACGACATTTACTCAGCGCTCCAATAGCCATGAAAAGGCAGACAATGAAATTGATGAATGCAGACAAGTGACTCATGAATCAAACTTGAAATATAAAAACGGTGAAAGTCATAGGAGCGTAGAAATATTGAAACAAACGCGATTTCAAACATGGTCAAGAACATCCGATTTGCAGCCAAGAAAATTTACAATTTGCTTGGTTCTAGTAACGGCGGCATTTATCTTGAGTTACGTTCCATTTGTGTGTCTGATAATATGGCGTATTACGGAAGATGATTCTGTTTTAACCAATATGTCAGACGCAGCGCTCGTATTTTACTGTATTGGACTTCGCTCTTATCTTATCAACAGCGCAATTAATCCAGTTGTGTTTTCTGCTTGTAATAATCAGTTTAGAGCGTTCTTTATCGCATCATTATGCAATAATTGCAGAAAGTCTAATTGAAATTGTGCTTTCAGTATATATATATATATATATATATATATATATATATATATATATATATATATATATATATATATGTTGGGCTTTGATCGAGATAAGGAAATCCCAGTCAAGGGGTTACATTGATTGTCTTCCTACGAGGCTTGCCAAGTGCAGAGACATATCATGTAACCCCGTGATTGGGATTTCCTTATCTCGGTCCAAACCCCAACGTAGATTATTTTTCCAACCCAATATTGTCCTTTAAAGTAAAATAACTCTTCACTAGTGAAAGACAGTTCACGTGCAAATGTTTACATGCGGCACATTAATCCCAATTTGTTAATAAGGGCTGTGGTGTGACCGTTGCATCCGAAGTACACAGTTTATACGCGTGCGCAAAGAATAATAACAACATAAAACACTGCATAGAAATGAGGTAATGAGGTATCATCACATTTAATATATGAATGTTATATAAAATTGGCATTAAATTATTAATATTTATTACCAAAAAAAAATGTTTCATTTTATCAGTTCCAATTTTGAAAAGTTATATTGTAAATAACGAAACGATACCGGGTATTCATCTCTAATTTAGTTATACTTGGTAAAAGCTGTAACGAAGAGTACCATGTTGCTTTAGATTATTCATGGGTAATTAGTAATCTGTGTCACTATCGTACATCACTCTCCTTTCTTTGGAGGAGGTGAAACTATCTGTGACATACTTGTGTTGTCCTTAATATTGATTGTAAAATTATCCCCGTGTATAAAAGACCCTCCAAATAAGGACCCTAGCGGATAACCTTGTGCAACACTTTCAAGTTGACGGATTCTTTGAAAATTATTTTTTCTGTCTTAAAATGATGGCAAGTGCTATAGCGACATTTGCTTTTGGAATAATGTGTTGACGGATAAATGATTCCGTCTGGCTGGTAAGTGCATTATTTGTCATTAAATAGTGTAGGTATAATTTTGGTTCAGCTGGGTCACAATGGAGATGCTTAACAAAATTCAAATAAAGCATGCTTGACATAACACATTTCTGGCTGTTACTACAATTTCCGTAGTTGTTAAGAGAGTTAGGAGGCTATGAAGTGTATAGGTCTATAGGCTATGTGCATGGACCAGTGTTTTCTGTCATAGTTCATTTCACACAGCTTTGAGAATTTAATCCTATCTGTAGCACAGTTATTTTTCAGGTCAGTGTCATTAAATGTAGCTAACATTACATAATTTGTTTCACAGAACTATTTAAAACTAGTTAGGTAGCTTTAGATACATTTAATGATGCTGACCGTAAAATGTACTGAGTTAGGACTGCATATAGGATAAAACTGACCATGCTGTGTGGAACAAACTAGCATAATACCAAAAAGTTCGACATCGTATGCGTGTGTGTCTTTGTCGCTCTCGAAGTGTTTTTGTATGGTGTGTTATCAAAGATGGATTGACCTTAAGTCTTGTGTTTTTGTAATATATTTGTTGTTGTTGTTGTTGTTTGATCTTAAAACAACTACGTCAGGCACAGGAGATGACAACAAGGGTTTCCTTTTTTAAAAGTAGTTCTGAGTGCGTGGACACCTTGAATGAGACGAATGGTCTGAGATGACTTGACTGAGATAAGAAAAGTAAGTTTAGCAAAACAGCTAGATTTTTCTGTGAGAAATAAGGAATATAATAAAGGCTTAACATAAGAATGGATGTGCATAGTCGTCGTTATTACCTTGCATGCTTTTCATACTTGTAAAGGCATTAAACGTTAATTATATGTCACCCGTGCATTTTGTTGAATATTTAAACTGTTTTGAAAAGAATACACATTTATTATATGAATATTATCCTGCAATTTATATTGTAGTGCTCTAGCCTATTTATGTTTCAAAGAGAACGGTGAATGCTCTAATGTACAAACGTGCTTTGTTCTGAGTCTGCAGAAAAACGAATTTGGTATGGCGTAAGGATATGTCAAAACCCGCCAGGCTACGGCTCATTCATCGTGTTATTGAACAAGCTACTCGTCCAAACAAAGAACAGAACACGAATGCAGTACTTATTTTAATGAAGATATTTTCTTTTCCTTTATTAATATCGGATATGTGCACGCTGTATCAGTTTCGGAGCCCTTAAGAATTCGTAAAAAAATGTAAATTTCATTAGAGTTTATCTACACTTTGAATCATCGTTATACATGTACAGACCGTCAAAGCGTCAAAGTATTCATATCCGCAGACACTTGTTAGTGACAGTTTATATAAGGATATATTTGTCAAAAAAGAAAATAAAGGAATAAAAATGTGACCATTATTTTTCCAATAAATTGTTATATTTCACAATTAAGTGCATAATAGGCACTCGCTTTTCAAAATATTTTTACCTTTGCAGTATGAATGAAATTTTAAGGAATTTGACTTATATAAAAACGTCTTTTCAATGCGTGTAATAACATTTTAGAGCCTTATATGTCGACAAATGTTAAAACTGAGAACATTTAGAAAGCCAACACGTGTAGGGTTGCAAAAGAAAAATACTGATTCACCAAGTCATGTATCAAACAGATGCATCGGCGAATTAAAGCAATTTCAATAGAGCATGCAAAAATATAGAAAGTACTATAACATGGAGACATATAAATTTAGATTCAAAATAGCCGTCAAAGGAAACAAATGCTAGCACCAAGAGAAACGATAGAAATTATAAGAAACATACTGAACTGGAGTGACAGGAGCCAAAATCACATAGGAAGAAAGTGCCATATGGTTTTGAAAATAAATCTAATGGCATATCATTTACTCACATTTCAAACAGTCGTAGAAGGACATAATATACGACTAATGAATTCAGACATGTGACATTGGAATCCAGCTTAAAACATATAAACGTCTCAGGAGCGTAGCAATACTAAACAAAGCGGAATTTCAAGCAACTTCAAGAACATCAGATTTGCAATCAAGAAAATTTACGTTGTCCTTCCTTTTATTAACTTTCTGCATTTATTCTAAGTTATGTTCCATTTCTGTGCTTGATAATATGGCGCGTTACGGAGATGACTCTGTTTTAACAAGTATGTCAGACACACCCCTCGTATTTTAATTTATGGGGCTACAGACTTATCTTATCAACAGCGCAATTAATCCAACTGTATTTGGTGCCTGCAATAATCAGTTCAGAGTATTATGTATCGTAGTATTATGTAAAAATTGCAGACAGTCTCATTGAAATTGCGTTTGCAGTATACAATGATATGGAATAATATAAATATTTAACATGAGAATGAATATTCATAACCGTCCACAAAATCTCCCATACTTCGTACTTAAAAAGTCATTGAATTTCAATTATATATGGCACCTCTGTAATTTGCAGTAGACATTAAAATAATTTTTTGAAGATAAGAGAAATTTGTTTGATTATTGATGGATATTGATACAGAATTGTCTCTTTTAGCGCCCTCGCCCATTTATTATTCAAAGCGAAGCGTATTGAACAAAACTGCATACGTGTTTTGTTCCGAGTTTCCAGAAAAACGAATTTGATACGGAGTAGGATACGTGAAGCCCGTCAGACTGCCACGCATTCATCGTGATATCGAACTAGTTACTTTTCCAAACTCAGAACAAAACACGAATGCAGTACTTATTGCACAAAGGATATTTTGGTTTCCTATATCAATATCGGATATGTCTTCGAGGTATCAATTTCTGAGTCCTTAAGAAGAAATTCCGGACTAATTCGGAAACAATGTAAATTTTATTAAAAGTTCATTTATAGTTTTATTCACAGTTATACATGTACTACATGTCCAAACGTCAACGTATCCATGGCTGCAGACAGTTGTTCCGTGACAGTTTATAAAAGAATACTTTTAAAAAAATGATCATATTGAAATCAACACACATGGCAATTATTTTCCCAATATTTTTTTTATATATTTCACACTTAAGTATATTATAGTCACTCGCTTTTACACATGTCAAATTATTTTTATCTTTGCAGTACGAAAGAAATTGACAAAGAATTAAAATAAGGTATTTTGATTGCTAAAAATAATTTTGCCTCGCGAAAATTAAGAAGTCAAAAAGTACATTCAGGCTGAGTTGGTTGTACAGGTGTGTGGATTAAATATGCATATTAACCATACAAGATTAAATGGATCCGTAAGAAGTACCCTTTCTACCAGCAGATTATTCTAAGGATGATCAGAGATTATTGATTGTAGTTTAATGCTCGTGAACTACTGATAAATATAATTTTCACTGCTTAATTCATTCGTGCTAAGAGTAAGGGGGATCTCCATTACAGTCATTCATGTTACACATACACAAGAAAATATTAATTCTGAAGTAAATAATAATAAGACTCATAGATGGATAGATTAGCAGATCAGTGTTGGACATGGGTGAAGTGTGCAATTAAAACCAAAGAAGTATCATGTCTTGTATATATATATATATATATATATATATATATATATATATATATATATATATATATATATATATATATATATATATATAGTGATTATCTGGTGATACTGTGGAGAAATACAGTACAATAGATAACCAGTTTACTTGCTATTCGTCCAGTCGAACATGTTCTTTACAGTGTTAAATTCCATTCGTCCAGTCAAATACGTCCTTTACGGTATTAAATTCCATTCTTCCAATCAAATACGTCCTTTACGGTTTTAAATCACATCTATTTTTGAAATATGATTTACAGTAATTTTCTGATAGATGGACTTGAAAACGTATGGAATTTGATTAATGATGCTTATGGTTAGATATGGTCATGGAATTTATCGTACCTTTCAAGGATGTGACGGTGATGATAACTGAATTACATTTTCGGCTTTGACCCAGTTCGTCTTTACAAAATTTGAAATATTTTGTTGAAGGATAATTTTTTGAGTTAAAATCTGAGTCTGGAACTATAAACGTTTATGAATCACTAGCTATGTCTGGTCTAGAATCACGTGCCATATTTGGAGTCGAATTACATACCATATTAGGACATTGAAGAAATAGTTGATAGAATTCATCTAATAAAACAAATTGTGTGGCAAGAAAAGTAACTTAAAATTATCATTAACGCCCTTGTATGTATTTGATTTCAATCTACCACATTACTGTAGTAATAAAGGGAATGTTCAATGTGAGACATATTTGTAAATAATAATGGCACTGTGTAAGGTAACAAACCATTTTAAGTAAAACTGGTGATGTTCAATGTAGCACATAATTGCAACTAATAATGTCAATGTTCAATGCAAAACAGAATTGGATGTAATAATCGTAACATCTAATTGTAAGTAACAATATTAATATTCGTTATAAAATAATCGAAAGTACAAATCGCAATATTCATTGCAGCACATAATTGTTAATAATAATGTTATAATGATTGTTTATCATAACCTTCTTCTCGTTTATTGCTATGAGAAGGAATTAGTCATCATTAAAAAAAATGTATTTGCCCATGGTGAAAGAGAGAGAGAAGAAAAGAATGATGGGCTCTCTTGAAAGAGGGTGCCACTAATAACGGTGTAAATACAGATACATCTTGGGGAATCTTGGCTTGCAAGAGGTACATGGGATGCTGTAAAGGCAGAAGCCTGTTTGAGTTTCTGGCGAAGGAACATTTATTGAAATACTCAACGTATAAAATTACATTCCAATATCAATCTACATAAGCTTAAATTACGGATATAATAGATACATATAAAACTACGATATTCCTTCACTTACCAACATCATACATTGTATATTTTCTGCCTTTTAGATTATAATTAAATAATTAAATATCGAATCATTTCACCATAGCTAAAGAATCAAAAATTCAGACTAATACCATAATTGAAATATATTTAAAGAGTATTTTATTTCTAAATTAACTGTTACTGAGTATGAAGTTTGTAGCGAACGTTGCTTGTTACAATAATCAAGAATATAATTACAAGTAAATATAAGTTCCTCAAACATTTAAACGTTTTCAACACATTATTAAAGAATAGTAAAGAAATATTAAAATATTCTAATGTTTAAATGTACTGATGTTAGATTAACATCTTAACACTAAAATATCTTATAACACTAAAATTCCTTATATAATATGAAAAATTGTACATAGACAATAATCTTACCTGTAAAGACAGAAGTCTCTTTGAGTGTGCTTAGTTCTTGTGTACGCCAGAATCTTAAAGAAAGTGAGGCTTCATAGTTTCTTACAGATTATCGTCTGGGCTTATTTATGTAACTACGTAGGTAATTCTGCAAGATAGCTCATTTACCCATCTAGAAAAATCTTTGGAGTTCGCCTAGTTCATCTATCTACACAACTTATCAAATGCAGATTTTTTGTGTGCTGACTTTATGATGCAAAGGTAATGTATATATAAGACGGTTTTGTATTTTGTTCATAAGGGCACACTCTTTGTTAAATATTTATATATTTGTAATACCGAAATAAAGGATTTAATCTCAATATATGCTAATAGAAAATTATTTTGAATATAATTTAATCAAAACCTACTTTTAATACATATTAGAGAAAATTCCAGTCTTATTACTTTTACTAAAAAAGTCTGTCCTAATAATAACAGTAATGTTCAATGTAACATGGAATAGGAAGTAATGATCGCAATATTCAATATAAGGCAACTCTTATAGAAAATGTAAAGCGACTTCTACAAGAATGTTGTTACTCACAAGGACGTTTGCATATTTGGTGCTCTTTACTCCTGTGTCAAATACATAACACTTGCACTTCTTCCTGGATTTCGTTGTGTTTGCATTCTGTTATTGCAATCTTTATATATGGATGATGATTATAGAAATACATTTTCAGGGTAGTTAACTCATTTATTTGTATCGGACATTGCTCGTATCTTATTAACAGCGTAGTTAGCACATATATTGTATTGAACGTGACTCCTACCGTATCGACAGCTCATTAAGTCAGTTATTTGTTTTGGACATTACTACAGTCGTATTGACAGCCTGATATTATCTGATATTTTATTGGACTTAAATCCTATCGTATCGAACGCAAAGTAATTATATTTCATTGCACATCGCTACAGCTCAGTGAATCCGGTTCTTTTATTCGACATCACTCCTATCATATCAAAATCCAAGTAATCCCACTTATTTATTGAACAAACCTTCGTATCATATCTAAAGTCACAGTTATTGTACTATATACATCACTCCTATCATATCAAAAGCCAAGTAATCCCAGTTATTTTATTGGACATCCCTCCTGTCATATCGAAAGCCAAGTAATCCCAGTTATTTTATTGGACATCCCTCCTATCATATCGAAAGCCAAGTAATCCCAGTTATTTTATTGGACATCGTTGCAACTGAAGCACAGTTAGCAGTTATTTTATTGGACACAACCCCATTCATATGGACAGCGTAGTTAACCTACCTATAGACAATACAAATGATAACCGCTTTTAACAATTATAATGCATGAAGAAAAGAAAAACCGTATCTTTATTATAAGTTATTGCATTTGAAAGGGAAAAATAAACGAGTCTTTTAGGATGGATTCTGCACGACCTTGTGGAATGAAGTATCCATCCGACAAAACGAGTTCATATTTTCCCATACAAATGCAATAACCATTCTAGTATAAACTCATTTTCCCACTCTACCGGGGCGCCAAGTGGCACAGTTACGGATCACTGCCGTCTCATCTCTGCTGCGTGGGTTCAATCCTCGGGCTCGGCCATTGTGGGTACGTGGGAAAGCTTGCCAGTAGCTTCTCGCGGGTTGATGGTTCTTTTCGGGTTTTCCAGTGTTCTTCCTCCACCATCTATACTGGCCGCCATGTGTAGAATATCTTGTGCTGAAAAATGGCGTTAAACTCTACAAAAACAACATCTTATTCTACCTAAGCCTAATTATATACAAAATACATTCCAAGGAGCAAAATAATTGAATGTATGCTGTATTCAAAAGTAAATGCACAACCACAGATTTATCAATACACAGCAATAATATCAATGCGCACATAACTTCGCCTAGCGAAATGTAACCTTATGCGAGTTTTCGACATCACTTTCAATATGAATTGTCGCTTTGGTCTACTTAAAACTGTGAATGAATGCAAATTGCAAGAACTTTCCCATTTGGTCTGGAATGAATGGATTTTGGTATTATTGTCGATTCTACTAAAGTTCGTGATTATGGACTGGATTTACCTGCGTCAATTCCAGAAGAAGTTCATCTGATTTGAGCATACAGGGAGGCATCTTGACTCATCCGCTTGTGTGTTTCTGTTCCGTCATTGAATGCTTGGAACCATAATGTGGGATAAATATGAACTCTTTCAATTGTAATTATAAACAATGTGCCATTTGAATATAACGTTCATTTCATTTTGAGCGCAGTAAGGAGGATGCTTTTGCACTTGGAATGTAGTCGACATTTCATTACAATTTTGAAATGTGTAATCAGGCTTTAGAATTCATGATATAGCTCATGTAATTCGATTTTTCAAAATTAAGAAAGTTTGTTTTGAAGAAATTTTGAGATGCAAACATGTAATATATTTTCTGCCATTCTTATTACCGGCCAAAGAAGATATAGTTATTCCTGGGAACTTGGATGTTCCATAAAAAATGCACAAAAACAGTTTAAAACAAAAGGGGTTTAAATTGAAAACCTGCTAACAATCATCGCATCAAAACGAAATAAATTATTTTAGGTTCGAATTATCATTGAAACAATTAACAATAAATAACTATAGGTTCGACATGTTGTAGAGAACATTTTTGATAAGTCCTTTCAAATAAGGAAGAAAGTTTTTGTGAACCCTCGACAAATGGTCACCTCTTGAGCGTTATCAATAATTCGTCTAAAATGTCACTTCAAAAAAAACATCAGTGAAGCTCCAGACTACTATGTATTTTGACAACATAGTACAGTACTACTATGCACTTTATTTTTTAAGCACGAAAACTTAAATTAAACATTCTCCTTACTTCATATGTAATTAGCAAATGCATCGTACAAAACATACCAATGTCTGTGAGAAAACATCCTTTGCAACACCTATGGCTATTTCTTAGATGAAAACATTAGATTCGAATTTCTAAGATATATCTAGTATGGAAAACGATTTTTATCTGCCCTTGGGGCAGTACTCTTTCAAATTAGGGAAGCCTGTGAAACCAACACTTCTGGCAAGTATTAATTTACTGACATGGAGTGTTCGAGTTGATCTGTAAGACTATTATAATGCCAAGAAAAGAAATATATTGTTGTATTTGTTCCAATCACATTAATATGTGGATAGAGAGTAAATTAGAGAGGGTACATTTTTACTTCACAAACATTTTGTGTGTGGGAAAGGTTGAATAAACTAGCAATATTCCATGAGTTTTCCGAAATCGGACATTTAAGAATTTATATCACCTGATGATACAGTCGCTGCATTCTTGGTAAATATTGTTCTACTCCAAGTAGGGCATATGTCTGTCTTCCAGATATACATTATATCTCACCTGACGTTTGTATTCTTTGCAAATAGTGTTTTACTCTAAGGAGTACATAAGTGTTTCTTCCAGACAGACTTCATATCTCACCTGACGTTTGCATTCATTTTAAGCACCAGATAACTGTAAATATCATTGTCGGAAAACTGTGGAATACTCGAAACATCGCTTGCACGGGTTTCGAGCGACTCTATCTCGGGAATGGTTTTCCCTAGTGGGGTTTTCAGATAACCACGTTTTCAAATTTGTCTATACAAAGGAAAAACAAATCATAACGTAATATCTGGCTACAACAAAATAACTTGACATCAGTGTAAAAAGCCCAAAACTGAGAAATCTCTCTCTACGCATCTCCATTAAAACTAACAAATGAGCAGTAATTGAAAAACTGAAATTGCGAAATCGATATGGAGGGGGTCATGTGATTGTGTTTATGTCACATACACCAAAAATGACCATGACGAAAACCAATCATTTTAAAATAAAATAGAACTTGTTTACGATGGTTGCTACAAATTATGAAACAAAGTCAGGATTTAGATCAACACTTGGTGTTTACAAAAAAAAATGATTCAGGCCAACTGATTTTCAGGAAAAATATCATCTCCAGTGAAACAATTTACATTATAATAGCATATAATGTAATAAAATAATTTAAAACTGACAAACAATTAAATTAAAATGAATATGAATTAAATCAGATATATGTGACACCTTCCCCCATAAAAAAGAAAGATGTATATGATAAAGCTTTCTTTTTACCATATATTAATTAAACATGAATTTTAAGGAAAAACATAAGAAGTACTCTTATTAATTACAAACAGTGTACATGAAATAATACATTTCTATACACGGGAAAGTGCATCTGCTATTAAATTATCTTTTCAATTGATGTGCCTAATGTCAAGATTATATTCCTGTAACAACAATCTCTACCTTAGTAGTCTTTGATTTGTATTTTTCATCTTGTCGATGAAAGTTAGGGGGTTGTGGTCACTAAGTACAATACTCGAGGAAGGAGCTGAACTAAGGTACAATACAAAATGCTGTAATGTCAATATCAAAGCCAAACATTCCTTCTCGATTGTTGAATGATTCCTTTGGTGCTTATTTAATTGCTTGGAAAAATAGCACACTGTATGAGCAATACCACTTTCATCTTGAATCAAAACTGCTCCAACCCTATCATTTGCATCAACAGACAGTTTAAAAGATTGGCTGAAATTTGGAGCTGTAAGAACTGGCACACCTTTACGTACGGCTTTCAACTTGTCAAAAACCTCCTGACATTTTTCAGTCCAAACCAAGTTCGTCACTAATTCTGAAACAAGGTCAGAAGTTAGATCAACACCTGTTGTTTACAAAAAGAATGATTTAGGTAATATCATGTTCTGGAAAAAATATCATCTTCAGTGAATAAAAAATGTACATTATAATATCATATAATGGAATAAACAAATTTAAAACTGACAAATAAATAAATTAAAATAAATATGAATTAAATCAGATATATGTAACAATATACAACATTCTTCAGAATCCAGGTGAATTGCATGTTTGCGTATTATTTTACAACTGTCATTATGTTGCAAAATGGTTTAAAAACGAACAAACAAAACAGACAATAAACAAAACGAAATCAGGGTTTTTTATATGTCATATTTACACATGACATGCCATTTCTGTGGAACTATTATAACAAAACAAAAAACTAATATTATACAATTGGAGCATATACATGCAAAAAATCAGCAGAACATATATTAGGAGATTATGCAAACTTCGGATAGATTCTGGAAACAGATATGCTGTTATTATTAACGTAATTTTCAATGAACAATAATTGCAATTGCATCAGTTGATAAAAGTAGGGAATACTTCTATTGGTCTGAACATAATCATGTGATCAGACCGAATTACGTTTATTTCTGTACACACTATACGGCGAACTTTTTTGTACTTTTATAAACACAGTCACCTGCAAAGTAACTTCTGTGAACACTGAATCGGAAGGCATATACACTGCTTGCCTTTAAAACGATATAAAAACTTTGGGTTTATATTTTATTTAGAAAATGTAATAAACTGATTTGACAGAATCAAATAACAAACATGTATAACTTGCTTAAAGATAAATAATTCTTCTTTGATTAGGTTTGAAAAAAGCTGGGAAACTAACAATCTGCCAAGGACATCAGGACTATGCTGTATTGCTCGTTACAAATGAATTTATAACTATAGGTAAATGGATGTAGGGATTGAAAGGAGGGAGGCTCAAAGACATCGAAAAATTTCATTCACAGCACTATAATATAAGAAGCCGACCTTGATAATTACGACGTGGGGGGGGGGACAAACCCGCCACTCCCCCATTCTAACTACGATGGTCGATTTTCTTCTGGACCACATCACTATAGTCATTGATAGTCTTGATTTCTTGTATAGATAGTCCCTGTAGATATCCTAAACTGATAATGAACACGAACACAGATTTAAACAAACAAAAACTGGTTATCACGTATCTGGACAATAACGATTCGGCTACGGCACAATGAACTCATGATAGCATCAAAGCTACGGCACAATGAACTCATGATAGCATCAAAGCTACGGCACAATGAACTCATGATAGCATCAAAGCTACGGCACAATGAACTCATGATAGCATCAAAGCTACGGCACAATGAACTCATGATAGCATCAAAGCTACGGCACAATGAACTCATGATAGCATCAAAGCTACGGCACAATGAACTCATGATAGCATCAAAGCTACGGCACAATGAATTCATGATAGCATCAAATCCAAGAGTCATTCGTGTGTCAAACAAAAAACAACACGTCCTTTGCTTAGCATATTGGCCTTCTACTCAAATCACATATGCCAATTTAGATAAAAGTTTAAGACCATGATGTTGAACGTTCAAAAACTTCCAATGAAGAATTATTTTGTTATGTTGACGTAGCTATTACGTTTAATATGAACAATCCCCTGTTCTATAAATATACGAAAAATCCACACTCGGCAAGAATTATTACACTACACAAAGGCTCTAAAACTGATTGGAAACATGTTTAAAATAAAACAATAAAAATATAAAAAATTGCAATTATGAGAGTTTAATGTTGTTGTTTTATGAGTTTATCGTAATATAATCTGTCAGTTGCAGAGCTTGCACAAAGGCCCCTCGGGCGTTATTTGCTGTGTGATTCGGCAATCGACAGTATATACCACGATAAACTCAGAAAGAACAACATTACACTCTTAAATAAAAGAACTGATTGGTTTGATTAGGATCATGAAATAACAATTATTCCTGATAATACAGAGCGATAAAAACATATTACTGTTATGCAAAACAGTCATATTTATTTACACGTATGATTACAAAAATCAATGACTAGAAATCTAACTGCTTTCAAAGCAAATGTTTTAAACAAACTGATAAAGATTTGGAAAATATCTCAATCTATTTCTTTTGATAGGACATTCGGAGCTACGAATATTTGGTTTAAATCGTGGAATTTGACAATACAAAACTACATCCATTCGAATAATTACATTGTCTATGCAGGGCCGTGTTAACAACATTGTAGGCTCTGGGCAAAGCAATGCACTGGGGCCCACTACCGGCCCTACCCACCCACAGGAATTCCGCTAGATGTCACTGTTTTAAAATTGGGAAACGTGCTTCCCACTGCACTTTTAAAGCAAATTAAATTGCCAAACGATCTTTCAATATTCATTAACAATATGGGCAGCATGTTGCTCCTAGAACCGTAAGGCACTGGGCAAGTGCCCAGTGTACCCATGCCTTAATAGGGCACTGTGTCTATGAACATACTCAAACAGTAACTATATTAAGACTACAAATATGCACAAAAGTCTTGGATCATTCTTAATTAAAAATATTCATGGTTCATTTTGCATGCCAACTACGCGAGGGTAGACACTATATAACTAGGTGACCTATTTGCAGTAGCATATATTTCCAATTTCTATTAATTTACCGTTTTGCTTGGATGTAAATGGTCACGTGATACTGATCTGGAATTTTTGAAACGTCGATAAATCTCCATACCTGTGTAAAGGAATGGAATGTTTTTTTTATTTTTTGTTATAAAGGTATGGAAAACGTTGCAGATGAGTTTAAAATACAAAAAATAATTGATGTACCAATATATATTGGATTTGGTATATAAGTACTCTCTAAATGTCCAGCGTTTAATTGTCATTATAAGGTGAAAATAAAATACAAAGTATATGAACCACGCAGATTAGTTCATGCGTGTGTGATTATGATTTATAACGTAGCTTCGACAATTTTTCAGTCATATCGCTACGATGTCTGCAGTGTGGCAGTTTATAGTGATGTCTAACACTGGGGCATCATGCCGCAGATATGTAGCATACTGTCCCACCCAGTCACATTATCCTGAAACCAGGCCGACCAGTCTTAATACTACTCTCTTAACGCTGAACGCCAAGCGAGGCAGCTGTTAGCACCATTTCTAACCCACGACCTCCCACTTCCGAGGCGGACGCTCTAACCACTAGGCCAACAGAGCGGTCCAGATTCGATCATATTTCCTATTCGAACAAATGCTTGTTAATAACGATACTAAGGAAATGATTTAATGGTTCTGAATTACAATTACGGTTTAATAATAATATCAGAAAATAGAGAAACTGACATGTGCTTTCCTCGTAGGTGAACGCGGATTAGGACAAGATACCAACGTTTGACCTGTTTATTCTCAATATTTCTGGATGGCTTGAATAGATAAAGATAGCAGTGATGAAATAGAACTATTTTTGCAAACTTGCATTAACGTTTAAATGGATGATACTTTTCTCCACTTGTATACAACTCTTATTGTTTCTATCTAGGCAGGGCATTGTGACCTATCATTCACTGGCCTATGTTATGTTTTGCAAAGAGTTGGTCACTGTCTCTTATATTCTATGCTTCACTAACATTCGCTGAGTTTTGTTACAAGTTTATATATCTGGCTCTGTTTACGTTAGAGTCTTCAAGAAATGAATGTATGCATCTCTATTAGTAACAAAGCCTTACAACAAAATAAGACTCTCGTACGCCACGTTTCACATATTACTTACGTAGATTGTTGTTTACAGTTAGCACATAACCAAACGGCTTTGCGTACCCTGTATGCCTATTGTTATAGATTCATAAAACTTAGTGAGCAGATAATTGTACTCATAATTAATGATACATTGACTGGGATTCAGTATCAAGCATGTTCGAATCATTAATTTAGACGATCGTTTTTATCTTTACAAATACAACACACGCGCAGCAAATTTTCGCTGTGGCCTACATTTAACATTACACAGGCATACACTAAGATTTTGCAGTTAGCTCATGACTACATGCTTTTGTTATTTTAATGTGAAATGCTAATATAACTAGAGTCATGGAAGTTGGTGACAAAATGCTTCTTGATGAGAATTGCACTCTCATACCGTAATATATTTAGCACTAGTAGTAATATATTTAACACTAGTAGTAATATATTTAGCAATAGTAGTAATATATTTAGCACTGGTAGCAATATATTTAGCACTAGTAGTAACATATTTATCACTAGTAGAAATATATTTAACACAAGTACTAATATATTTAACACTAGTAGTAATATATTTAGCACTAGTGATAATATATGTAACACTAGTAGTAATATATTTAACACTAGTAGTAATATATTTAACACTTGTAGTAATATAGTTAACACTAGTAGTAATATATGTAACACTAGTAGTAATATATTTAACACTAGTAGTAATATATTTAGCACTAGTGATAATATATGTAACACTAGTAGTAATATATTTAACACTAGTAGTAATATATTTAACACTTGTAGTAATATAGTTAACACTAGTAGTAATATATGTAACACTAGTAGTAATATATTTAACACTAGTAGTAATATATTTAACACTAGTAGAAATATATTTAACACTAGCACTAATATATTTAACACTAGTAGTAATATATTTAGCACTAGTGATAATATATGTAACACTAGTAGTATATTTAACACTAGCAGTAATATATTTAGCACTTGTAGTAATATAGTTAACACTAGTAGTAATATATGTAACACTAGTAGTAATATATTTAACACTAGTAGTAATATATTTAATACTAGTACTAATATATTTAACACTAGTAGTAATATATTTAGCACTAGTAATAATATATGTAACACTGGTAGTAATATATTTAACACTAGTAGTAATATATTTAGCACTTGTAGTAATATAGTTAACACTAGTAGTAATATATTTAACACTAGTAGTAATATATTTAACACTAGTACTAATATATTTAACACTAATAGTAATATATTTAACACTAGTAGATGTAAATGTAACACTAGTAGTAATATATGTAACACTAGTAGTAATATATTTAACACTAGTAGTAATATATTTAGCACTCTTTGTAATATATTTAACACTAGTAGTAATATATTTAACACTAGTAGTAATATATTTAACACTAGTAGTATCACTTCCCTGCACCTGGCTCGTTTTGGTACCTTACTGTGCTTTAAATTATATGATTGTTAGAAGTACATAAGTATTTGGAATGATACATTCATAATATCCTGTCTCGATTCATGAAAACTGGGGACATAAGTTGATGACAACTAATACCGTCTTTGCGTAGTAGGTCATTTTGTCCATTCTTTACACTTCTCTGGCTAGGATTAAATGTTGTGGTTGACGTTCAGTTTTCAGGAACTCTTTATCCTAACATCGTAAAATTAAAAATGATATGCATCGCTGTTATTACCATGCACTTCAAACAATAAAAGCGCATCGTAACCTAGGCATGTGTGGTACAGGGATTAAGTTAGTGAACTGCGTGTATTTCATGCGAGACCTCAGATTAGTGCTTTTGAGGGAAAGGAATAAAAGTGAAGTCTTTCAAATATTTTATGAAGAATATTTTAAAAACAAATAACAAGAAATAACACCATTAATATATGTCTCATGTTTTGAATATATAAGGTTCAATATTTGTACGTCTAATTATGTAATTCAGTTTTCTTATACGGATGCGCATGTCATTGTTTGGCGAGATTAGTCTGCATTATTTTGGTGACATTGTGGCCTAATACTATGATTGCAATCGGACCCCATTATGACAATTCATATGTGGTTTCTAATTGTATTTTATCTCACCTTAGCTCTGTGCCATGTGACTTCCAAATGTTTTCAAACGTTTTGAGACGGGCCTTCTATTCATTGTTTGCATCGTCTATGCACGATTTTCTATAATCATCAAATATGAAACATCTTGAGCAATACAAGTCATTGTTATAACAGTTTATCAAAATTTTGCTAAAATTCGTTTTCCTTAGAGAAAAAAATTAACTGACATTCAATGTATGAGTATAATAAATACAGAAAAGGACAATATTAAAGACCACGATTTAGAATTATTAGTTTTGGGTAGGGACATTTTGATAATCAGAGGGAAAGCTCAATAAACAAATTATTTACTGAAATATGTTACCATTTTATTTTGCTTTCGTTTTCCTACATATCCTTTAGTAGAAAAATCAAGTGATGGATACATACATTTAAGGGAAAAAACCAAGTGTTGTTAAATTTGGAGCAAGCATTTTCTCTATGACAGCAATAAACACATAAACAGGACGTAACATATGTCAAGCATTTTCTCTATGACAGCAATAAACACATATACAGGAAGTATCATCTGTCAAAGAACTCTCGGTCTGGAGTAGAGTCATCGCGCATCAAAAAGCCTTGATTGAACAGCAAGAGAAGAAATATTTTTCGATGATAAAGTGTTACCATGGCGATGGTACTCATGTGTCCATTAGAGTATTGTATGTCAAACGGATTGTCAACATGATGCGCTTTGTATCAAAATATCAAACATTCCGCCTACAGCGTGTATTTTAGACCCATCGATAAGAGGCCTACAATACTCGTTCGGCCTGTATTATGCAACTTCATTGGTAACGTGTATAAAACCCATATCCTGTGTAACGAAACAGAATTGTTCGCTGTAACTTGTTCCATCTAGTCTTCATTATAAGGATAATTTATATCAACTTGTGCATATGCATACATGTTTCAACTACATTCGGTTATAGCAATGTCAAACGTAACGAATAAAACAATTCTTTTAGAGCAGTTAAACGACGAATCAGCACTAGTTCTGCTTCCAACAATGATCTACGTAGCTGTTCTTCTAATTCTTGGAGCTGTTGGGAATTCCTTTGTCATATTTTATTACAGATTCAAAGCGAAGTATACACCACACTCGTATTTCATTCTAGTTCTAGCTGTGTTTGACTTCTGCCTTTGTACCATTTGTATGCCGCTAGAAATTCAGGGAATACGGTTTTTCTTCATGGCCGATGACATAATACTTTGTAAAGTCCACCATTTCTTCAACTATGTATTTTCATTTTCGTCACTGTTCGTGCTTTTAAGCATTGCTATAGAACGTTACCGGGGAATATGTCAACCATTCAAGACAAAAATAACAAGAACAAAAGCCAATATAGCCTGTGTATTGTACTTTGTACTTGGTGTCTTATTGTCATCGCCAATGGCATTTTTCCATGATATAATACACGTGAACGTGACGTCATGGAGCCATTACACAGTGGAAGTACGTTTATGCGCGATGACAAAGGAGAATTCATTTCGCATTCTTTATTGGATTACTAATTGTGTATACCTGCTAGGGTTTGTTTGCTTTTCATCGGCAATTATAACACTTTACAGTCTTATATATAGACAAATGGTAAAACAGAGTAAATTCAGAAAGCACGCACACGAAGAGCTTCGACAGAAAAATACCGATTCACCTAGCTATGTTGCAAGCAGATGCATCGGCAATTTAAATTTACCATATATGAAAGACCGGGGAATGACTGTTTCGTGGATTCAGATGAATTCCTATTTGAAATCACAATCAGAAGAAACAAATACTAGTACCAACAGAAGAGTTGAAAATTACAAGGGACATGCTGAAGATCCAATTACACATGTCAGGAATTCTTTGAATGCACATCAAGTGAAATCTTACGAGACGTCATTTACTCAGCGCCCTAATGGTCAGAGAAAGACAGGAAATGAAATTGATGAATGCACACAAAAGATGGCATGGGAATCAAACTTAAAAGATGTGAACGGCAAAAGTCTCAGAATAAAGGAAATACAGAAACAAACACGACTTCAAACACCTTCAAGAATATTAGATTTCCGATCAAGAAAAGTTACATTGTCCTTGCTTTTAGTGACTGCGGCATTTATTCTAAGTTACGTTCCGTTTGTATGCCTGATAATATGGCGCGTTACGGTAGATGATTCTGTTTTAACGAATATGTCAGACGCAGAGCTCGTATTTTACATCATTGGCCTTCGCTCTTATCTTATCAACAGCGCAATTAATCCAATTGTTTTTGGCGCTTGTAATAATCAGTTCAGAGAGTTTGTTATAGCATCATTATGCAAGAAATGCAAAACGTCGCTTTGAAATTCAGAAGATAATTATACGTAATACAGTAACTATTTAACACAAGAATGTATGTGGTTAGTCGTCTACAAAATCTTTCATAGTTCATACTTCTAAAGTCATTAATGTTCAATTATTATGGCACCTGTGCTTTCGTTGTACAAATCTTGAAGATTTTTTTAATCATTATTGCAATGATGCTGATCCCGACGTTCTCTTTTTGTACTCTCGCCTATTTGTGATTCAAAGCGAGCGATATATACACAAACCGACAAAAGTAGTTTATTCTAAATCGGCAGAAGTACGAATTTGATATGGTGTAGATATACGTCAGGGCCGTCAGGTTGCGATGCATTCATAGCCATATCAACGACTTATTCTTCCAAGCTCAGGAAAAAACACAAATGCAGTTTTGCATTTGCTACATACAATATATTTTCTTTTCCTATATTAAAATGGGACATATCTTCGTGGTATCAGTTTGGAAGCCATTACGGATTCATAAGCAATGCAAGTTTTATTAAAAGTTCATTCACACTTTGAATTATCATAATACTTGTACTGGACGTAAAAATCTCAAATTATTCATGGCCGCAGACATTTATTCCATAACAGTTTATATAAAGATATATTTTCTTAATAATATTTGATTTGCACTGTTTGTTAAGCTTATTTTTTTATATTTCATTATATGCTATTGATAGTGTAGCATTCACTGTGCGTTGGACTTTACCGTGTCCAGAACCAAGTTCATTTCTACCTAACCTGAATCATTGATTTTTGTAATTCTGTAAACAACTAATACATAGCTAAATATTTTCTCTATGTGTATGGGTTCGTTATCTTTGCTTGAGTCAAGTATATTGTGTTGATCACATTTTATATTCTAATTATAACTGGGAATTTAGCTAGTAAACACTGAAAAGCTTTATGGAAGTTTTTTTCTTCCATTATGTGAGTTATTTTAACGCAAATGCTAGAAATTACGTCATGTAAAGCACTATATAATTTTTTTGTTTTTTGTTTTTCTAGAAATTATTCATTCGTGCCTTAGGATCTGACAATAATCAATTGTATTAGTGTTGTGTACAGAATAATTTTGGGGCTGTAGTTAATTATTCAAATTAATTATTCACTGATAAATACAGACGAATGGAATATAACATTCTTCGAAATAAAGACTTGAATTTATAGTGAAATAGTTTCAAATAACGATTGATTTATTGGATTGTATTATTGTGAGCCAACAAAAGGCTAATTGTATATCACCAAGAAATGGACCATCACAGGCACATCAAAACGTTCAGCGCTAGATTTAATTTAGATTACCAAATTAAGTATTTTTCTTCTCAGAACTTTAATCATTAGGACTTGTAATTGTAATCCTAGGATCATTTGAGATTTCATTCGCAATACCATTAGTTCCTTTATGCATTTTCTCTTCGTATTCTTACGGAATAATTATTTGTTGAATTTTACAAAGCTTGTCTTTATTTTTAGGATCATATAATCGTAATACGTTTTTGCAAGTGAAAATAAAGCAATGTAAATAAATGTGACACTTTTTGGTCAATGAATTTCGATATTGCACACTTAAGTGCATTATAAACACTCGCATTTGACAACTTTAGAATAATTTTAGTTTGGAAACAAATAGGACTGATATAAGTATTTACATTGCATCTAGAAATGTCGATTTGAAGTATGGAGTAAACATATAATAATAATAATAATAATAATAATAATGAGGACTTTGTATAGCGCCTAATATTTAGAAGCTCTAAGCGCTTTACAACATTAGACAGCACCTATAAGATAAAAAAACATATATAATGATATGATTACAGAAACAAACACCATGAAATTAGAAAACATAAAACACATGTTGAGAATATTTAAGGTAGGAAACATTATTAGGTCTTTAAGTTTCTTCTTGCAGTCGAAATAAGTGATTTTTGAGAGCACTCTTGCACTGTGTCTGTGTGTCTAAGTTCAGTGGGCAATTCATTCCACGTTTCTGGGCCCTGGTATGCAAAAGAACGCTGTCCCCATTACTTTATTTTCATAGTGAGAATAATGCATTTGTGTTGGTAAATGTCCCTAAATATCGATTAATTAATACGGATTATGATGTTTCGAGAAGAATATGTATCCAACGCGCCATTGACCATGAAAGATTAATTGGATTCGTAATAAATACCCTATCTGCCAGCAGGCTATACCAATTCAGATCCAGATTTACTGAATGTAGTTGGGTTTTTCTGTAACTCCTGGAACATGATTTTTTTCATCTTTATATTTTTTTTATTAATGGCTGTAATGTATGCAGAATAGTATTAGTTCTGCCTACGTAGCCCAAGTATCTCATGAGCGTAGTAGCTACATAGGATCTATAAATAGCTGTCTACATATTTGCTGAAAAGTAATAATAATAATAATAATCTTAATAATAAGACTTAAGTAGTGCTAATGGCTTTATTTTTCAGTAATTGATTGGGTTTGGACGTTTCTAGAATAATTCTGTAACTTCCCATTTGTTGGGCTAGGTCACACGATAAGGCCTAATTGATGCAAAATGAGTAGTATATTTTGTAACGTATGACCTATATGCATAATATATAAAATCACAATATAGGGTGTGTATTAAGAAAGAATTAAGCAGTCAGCTTTATTCCGACTTTGGAGTCATTCATACTTATCGTGTTCCTGTTGCAAGTCTGCAGACGTGTTAAATGGTTTACTTAGATATTATTAGAAAGAAGAAACATGTGTTTGTACTGTTCAGCAGAAAAAGAAAGTGCCTATTATTTGGACTATAATATTATTCTTGAACTGTTTAAAATTATTCGAAGAAATTTCGGACAGAACCATCTTGACAATGTCACGATTCCTGTAGGACTATTACATTTCTGGTTTTTAAATTTATGAGGAACTTTTAAGTCGCTTCGGACTTTCGTAGACCTTGATAAGGACTAGTTTAGTTTCACTGCATAAAACTTTAAGTTCCATTTACATTTTCATGTATAGATCTTATATAACTAAATTGTTTGTTAAGTTTAACAAAACTTTTTGGCGTTGCTTTGTTCTGTTACTTAGTTTTGTGACCATAGATTCGCAAAAACTATATTTCGTTTACTTGCACATTCACGTATTGTAGTCCATCTCTCAATTTACTATTTTTATTTATTTTTCTTTCATTTTTGCAAATGATCTATGGCTGCAAACATTTTCTCCATTTACACAACCTTTATTGGGTTGGCAGCAATGGCTCTGATTCGGTTTTTTCAACATTTTCGCATTCTGCATTTGTGCTGGAATAATCAAATGTCCGAAAATATCGATTAATTTAATAAGGATTGTGATGTTTCCAGAAGACTCTAATAGATAATGAGTTAAGAGTTTCTATAACTCACCACGCCATACTCTCATCACTTCGAAACTCGTACATGTAGAACATTCATATGGCTGTAGCTAAATCATTTAGCAGATCTGGAAATCAGTGCAATAGATAACTAGGTTACTGAGCATTCGTCCAATCAACTATGCCCTTTACGGTTTTAAATTCCACCTACCAGTGAAATAGTTTTCACGGTTATATTTAGATACTGGCAGTTGACAATCAGTGTTAACTAGAAGAAAGACACTTTGGTCAGTTTGAATTGTATCGAAACTTTTAAAACTGTCTGAATTACATTTTCAACTTTGACTTGGTTCAATTCTCTAGAATTTTATAGACTTTGAAAACTTTTATATGAGGAAATGTGATTTTACACGGCTAACATTCCAGGAAACGTCTTTTACTAGAAACGTTTAGGAGCACAACAATAACACAACAATAATAGAACAAGTCTAAAATAAAATGTCACATTATCAATAGCCTAATAAAATTAAAAAAGTAACTAACAAACAATGTAAATTAAATATACATAAAATATATTTGCAAATTTGTTACTCTTGAATCGCGAACATTCAGCAAAATTACATAACGCGCCAGCATACCAAGCATTTGCAATCTCATTTCTGCTGCCAGCGTGTGCTTCGTGAGCCAACTGCTTCTCCCTCCACCTATGCCCCCAACACCCCACTAATCCTCATTCGCATCACAGCTAGTGAGAGGGATCAAAGCATCGATCAGTACTACCACCAGGGCACAAATCAGTTAAAACATACGTCCATCTGCATTTTTAAAATAACAGTCTATATAAATAAATCGATGTTGTTAAAATATATGCTTTCTGTACATGGTGAACAGTAACATGTTACAAGTGAAGTCAATGGGCCTAATGTTAAAATGACAGACATACATAAATAAAGTGCTTGATTGTCGAATTTAGATGCCAGGAAAACCACCAAATCGCATGAAATTGCAGAAAATTCACTGCGCTCCCCAAAACCCTCTAAGTGGGGGAGGGGATAATTGTCCGCTTTTTGGACCTTCATCGTCGCCCTGAGAGCCATGTACGCTACTGACTCTGGACGCATTTTACCCTTATTACGCCACTGTCCAAAATGACAAGATTTTTTTAATTATCCATGAGATGTGTACTTTAATATATTTTTGTTGTTTCAACCTTACCCGATATTTCTGATATTGATGAGACCCAGTTCTCACTAGAAATGTCCAGATTATTTCTTTAAACGCAGTATTTGCAATAATCAATATGATTATTGGAATCTAATTGTAACATTTAATGACTCAAAATAAAGTATGTAACGTATTCTACTTACAATGAAACTACAAAATATTGTCCTGACCCCCCCCCAAAAAAAAAAAAACAGCAGTTTAAAACACGTGGTGTATCATTCTCCAAACCTCATTAATAATGAACAACATCATTGATTCCTAGAATGTCCATTAATAATGAACAACATCATTGATTCAAAGAGTACCCATTATAAATGAACAACATCGTTGATTCAAAGAGTACCCATTAATAATGAACAACATCATTGATTCCAGGAGTACCCATTAATAAAGAACAACATCATTGATTCCAAGACTACCCATTAATAATGAACAACATCATTGATTCAAAGAGTACCCATTAATAAAGAACAACATCATTGATTGCAAGAGTACCCATTAATAAAGAACAACATCACTGATTCCCAGAGTACCCATTAATAATGAACAACATCATTGATTCCAAGACTACCCATTAATAAAGAACAACATAATTGATTCCAAGAGTACCCATTAATAATGAACAACATCATTGATTCCAAGAGTACCCTTTTGCAGCAGACCATCCAAAAACGTAAGTTTTAATGCCATTTCAACATCTTCGAATTTTTCAGATTCCTCAAAGCTCTTATGTAGGTTACATATATGGGAAACTATTGACTACATAATATAATTCTAACTAATATATTTCGGTTTTCCTGTCGATGCGTTTCGACGTAATAATGATGACATTATAATGTTACTTTATACCAGAATATATATATATATATATATATATATATATATATATATATATATATATATATATAATAGCCTTTAAATATTTTGGTTCTGATATCGTCCACATTTTCAAAATGTCTCTTCTAGTAAATTTTGATTCAGGCAATGCTCTTTTGCACATAGAAATATTCATAACAATAAGCAAGTGCTTGAATTAACTTATTTGCTGTAAATTTATTTTCTTTTAATAAATATCATTTAAATATAATTACAATGAAACAATTCCCCATGTACAGAATACCATGAGTTTTATTCGAAATAATGGGATACACTGGGATAGGTTATATTTCATGATGCGATGTTACGCCATTACCAGGGTTTTGAATGGGAGTAAAACAACAACTTTGCCGTCATTTTTAACGACACTTTATTGGATTTACCATTCACCTGAGATCAAATTTAGTAGTCAGATAGCTTTCAAACAAATCCGACAAGAAATACCCACACAAAAAACAGACACAGAAACAAAGAAACAAATATCATACAGTATCGTTAACAGTAATTGAGGCTTGCAAATTTTCCTTTAAATGGAAAATTTATACAACTTTTATGAAAGGGAATTATTCATGATAGTCGTCCATCACTTGTTATGAAAAGGATTTATGAACAGAAATTATCCATCAGTTAAGAAAGGTGTTTGCCTATGGTGAGAGAGAGAGCGTTCCGGGCTCTCTTCAAAGAGGGTGTCGCTCATAACGGTGTAGATACGGCTACATCTGGGGAATGTGGTGATGCGGGAGGTACTTCGGGATGCTGTAGCCATTCACGTTCCGTCGTATGTAAAGTAGCGTGGAATAGAAAATAAGCGAAATGACGAACCAAGAAGAGGTAGTTAAAACATTTTAATCTAAAATTTCATCTAAGCTGATATTCTGCTTTAATTAACATTACCACTGACAATAAAATTCTCTCTCTCTCTCTCTCTCTCTCTCATATTATTTGCGGAGATTAATTCATCAGTTGGGTTGTGACTTTGAATTACTGAATAAAATCATTGTCACTAAATTCTCGTTTTGAATAACATCATAAGAGTTGTCGAGCCTTATTCTCTTATGCCCTACCTAGTTTTGTGCTCTGAGAGTTTGAATTGTTTGGACCAGTCCATAAAGTATTCGAAACAAGTCGTATTTCTTCATTTCAATATCCAAGCACTCTTTTCTTTATCATGAAAGTGAAATGTCATCTTGAACAATAATAATCATACTCACGATTTATTATGAAGCCGCCAATTTTATTTTCTTTCAAAATATCAATAAGGGACCAATACATTTATAGCTACATTAAATGTACAACACGACAATCAGACGGCAACATAGGTTGATTTGTGGAGGAGTCCTTCAATTAGTGCTTTTATGGGAAATAATAATTGGCTGAATTAATATACCCTTATCGTTTTCTTCCGTTCGTTCTTCTTGTATTTGTCCAAGAAGTTGAAAAATCGAGTGATGGATATCTATATTAAAGAGAGTAAACAAATAGCTTTTACAATTGTTAACAAGTGTTGACTATCTGGCAGCGGTACATGCATATACCGGAAGTAACATATGTCAAAGAACAATGGGTCTGGGATAGAGTAATCACCAGAAAGTATTGTTTTAACAGTTAAAGTAGAGCGTTATATTGATCCTAAATTGCTACGATGGTACGAAGATGTGTTCATTAGAATATTATAGGTTAAAAGGTTTATCTGCATAATATTATTGATATAAAAAGTCAATTCCGCCCACATCGTGCATTATAGATTCATTTGTAAGCGGTCTAATATTCACAATATGTACAGTGAAATTGAAGCGCTCTATGTTATTTGCTCTATCCAGTCTTTGTTATCGCGATTGTTTTCTCAAAATTTTCTTTCTATAAATTGTGCTCCGTGATAGCTACTTCGAATGTGACACATAAATAAGTCTTTTGGAGCAGCTAAACAACACGAGTATTGCTTCCCTCATTTTTGTATGCAGCTATTCTTTTAAATCTTGAAGCTATTAGAAATGCTTGTGTCAAAATTTACTAAAGATTTATATCAAAGTACATACCACACTTGTATTACATCATGGTTCTTGGTATGTTTGACTTAAATCTTTGTACCATTTGTATGTCGATATAAATTCAGGAAATGCGATTTTTCGACATCTCTAACAACATATCATCTTTTTTCTTCAACTACTTCTTTCCAATTTCATTACTGTTCTTTCTTTTGAGCATAGTTGAATGAATCAGTAAACCTTTCAACCAAATATAACACGAATGAAAGCACGGCTAGCCTGCGTTTTGTACTTTTTACTTGGTATCTTATTATCATCACCAATGATATTGTTTCATATCATTCTATTGAACGTCACGCCATAATTCCAATATGCAGTGGAGATTATTGCACAACCACAAAAGAGAATTCATTTCAAGTTTTCTTTTCGATTGCTAATTTTGGATACATGTATGGATTTGTTTGTCTGTCATCTGCACTAATAACACTTTACAGCCTTACAGGAATACAGATGCTAAAATAGAGTATATTAAGAAAGCAAGCACTGGAAGGGTTTCGACATAAAACCATTGCTTGATCTCGCTCTGTATCAATGAGACGAATCGGCGGTGCAAATAACGGAATTTCTGCAGAGTAGGTCAAAGGTAGAGAAAGCACGTTTACGTGGAAAAAGCAGAAGAATTCCGATTCGAAATAGCATCCAGATGAAATACATAATAGTGCCAACAGGTCACATGCTCTTTATACTACACCTACTGTTTCTCTTATTGAAATGGACCCCAAAGACCCACCGTCACATGTCAGGAAATCATCACATTCATATGAAGGTAAATCTAACGAAACGTCATTTACTCAGAACCCAAATAGCCATGGAGAAATAGGCTATTAAAGTGATAAATGCAGGCATGGAAAGACATCCTGTGATACTGGTAAATGCAGGCATTGAAAGACAGCTTAAGAAATTGATAAATGCAGGCATGGAAAGGCAGGCTATGAAACTGGAAACTACAGGCATGGAAAGACAGGCTATGAAACTCGTAAATGCAAGCATGGAATGACAGGCTATGAAACTGGTAAATACAGGCAAGTGACATGTGAATCAAACTTAAATGATGCCAAAGGTGACAGTCAACGTGATAATGCTAACCCAAATGATATTTCAAATACCTATAGGAACATGAGATTTGCAGTAAAGAAAACTTACGTTGTCAATACCCTTAGTAACGGCGGCATATATTCTAAGCTACGTTCCGTTTATGTGCCTGGTAATATGGTGCCTGAAGTATGATTATTTTTCAACGAATATATCTAACGTTGCACTTGTTTTCATTTTCTTTATTGGCCACCGATCCTATCTTACCATCAGCGCAATAAATCCAGTCATGTTGGTGCTTGGAATAATCAGTCCAGTGGTGTCCATGGCAGCATTATGCAAACAATGCAGAAATACGGTATGAAATTGTGCTTTTCTTTACGTAAATATAAGACAAACAATAAATAGATGAACACAAACTCATTCCCTACTGATGTACAGCATACATAAGCACCTTCATCTTCAGTTACCATGTTATTTTGTAATAAGAAACAAATTTTGATTTCGAAAAGATAGCGCATTTGGCAGATGGCAATTTATATTGATTCTGAATTCGCTTCTGTATATATCTAGCCCTTTTACGATCATCGTGAAACCAAATTAGCCGTCACAATAAATGCTGTAACGTATTAGGATATATGCTTTTTGTTCTATATGTGCTTCGTAAACGAATATATAAAAAACTTAAATCATGTTTCCTACACTTCCGCTCTGTTTGGTATATATCTATATTACCCTATATATGTTTGGTATATATCTACATTACCCTATATATGTTTGGTAAATATCTGCATTACCCGATATACATGTTTGGTATATATCTACATTACCCTATATAGGTTTGGTATATATCTACATTACCCTATATATGTTTGGTATATATCTACATTACCCTGTATATGTTTGGTATATATCTACATTACCCTATATATGTTTGGTATATATCTACATTACCCAATATATGTTTGGTATATATCTACATTACCCTATATAGGTTTGGTATATATCTACATTACCCTGTATATGTTTGGTATATATCTACATTACCCTATATATGTTTGGTATATATCTACATTACCCTATATATGTTTGGTATATATCTACATTACCCTGTATATGTTTGGTATATATCTACATTACCCTATATATGTTTGGTATATATCTACATTACCCTGTATATGTTTGGTATATATCTACATTACCCTATATATGTTTGGTATATATCTACATTACCCTATATATGTTTGGTATATATCTACATTACCCTATATATGTTTGGTATATATCTACATTACCCTGTATATGTTTGGTATATATCTACATTACCCTATATATGTTTGGTATATATCTACATTACCCTATATATGTTTGGTATATATCTACATTACCCTATATATGTTTGGTATATATCTACATTACCCTGTATATGTTTGGTATATATCTACATTACCCTATATATGTTTGGTATATATCTACATTACCCTGTATATGTTCGGTATATATCTACATCACCCTATATATGTTTGGTATATATCTACATTACCCTGTATATGTTTGGTATATATCTACATTACCCTATAATAACCTCTACTTACCACGATCGCTCTCGTGCGAATCCGGAATGGTAAGGTACTCAGATGAGAACTAATTGCTAGGTCGAGGCAAGTTGGTTAACGCCGTAAACCTTGTTCCCGGTTTCGAATCTCCGTAGAGAGCGAATAAATAATCCTCTAACGTGAAAGAAGTATCATATGTTCATTACAATATCATTGTTTAACTTAATGTTCAAGCTTTTGTGTTCATGTATCAACTTTTAACAGTCGTGTCTGAAAAAAATGAAAATTGATTCTAAGAAACTGATCAGTTCAGTTATGACTCCGTTTGTTTTCACTTGCATTCTTTTAAATGTAGGACTAAGAAAATATCCATTTCAATTAATTAGTCGTGTTTCGATGACACTCGAAGCCACGGGTGGGAAAATACGACTTATTTTTCTTTTATCTGCTAATTGACATCATAGGGTGTTGCTTTAAACATCATATATCAGGAGGACGTTGCCTGAGCCTGCTCTAAGCGATCTCCGATAGGATTTTCCAGAATTTACCACCCCATGCTGTCATCACTTCCAAGCTCGTACATGTACTTTCTCCATCTTGATGTAGCTGGATGCGATATTTCACAGAGGCTCATATTGTAGCTTTCAATGTACGTATAAACTGTATATGTACTATAACTAAATAGCACAAATTGAATCTAAAGGTAAATTGTTCGTAACACCATGTGGTATATGTATTGGGTTTATGTAGAGGGACTGTTGGAATCTTACATACCCATTTAATATTACATATCTGACCTGCCGTGTCAAACAGACGATCATTCTGTGTTTATGTACAACACACCTATAACACTGATCTACAATTTATTAGAAGTCGTCTGCTTCAGAGATAAAAATGTGCTATTTCGTATGGAATTTGATGTGCTGAATTCAAGTATGACAATTACAGCAACTGATTGGCTAATGTTTCCAAGATTTTTAAGTTTTACATTTTACGTCTATGTATGTTGCGTAGATAGTATAATTTTAATCATAAATTGTTATCTTAGGTCGTTTCATGAGTTTATGGTTGTTTAACATGATATTACACCTGTCCTGTTTATGTAACACTATAAAAGAAAACAACATAAGGGTTTTATAAATAAACTTTATTATGAAACAGAAAGAAAAAACACTATTTAAGTATATATAAGTACATAGGTGTACTAGGCGCTTCTTGGTTTGTCTCCTGCATTCATTAAATGGAGCTTTTCTTGTCCCTGTCCAACAATTGTCTGCAAGCATTGATTGGCTCTATTTGCCCTTAGAGCGTTTCTCCATTGTTGCAATGTCCTTGTGAATCGCTCGCAGTGCTCGTTGCTCACTGCTCTGCAGTTCGGTAAAAAAAAATCTAGATGAGAGTACACAGAAATGTATCTTTAGTGACATGTTGCTACCAAGGTTTTTGTATGCCTTTAGGAGGTTTTCCACCAACTCCCTGTAGTTATCTACCTTGTCGTTTCTGTCACTAACTGAAAGGCGTTCCATGCCGTCTTTTCAGTACACAGTCAGGTTCATCATCTCTAAGAAGTTCACGAATCTGAGGACCAACAATGTCACCTTCCTTTATCTGAGCTCCACGTAACCTTGGAAACTTTCCACGGAGGTACTTGAAAGCTACCTGTGTTGGGTCTATGGCTTTTATAAAATTATTCAGCTGTTATGTAAGGATATTAACAAAATCTTCAACAAGTGGTGGATGCCGAACTCTTTTCCTCCTAGGTTCCTATGACTGTCGGAGAGGCCAATCTCTCTTGCTGTATTGGGAATCTCTCGCATGCCAATCTCATTCGCAGAGAAAACAGCAATACTTGGTGTATCCAGTCTGCAGACCAAGCAAGAAATCAAGAACTTTCAAATCGCCACAAAGCTGCCACTGATGTTGGTCATAGTTTATGCACCTCTAAGGTTGTTTCATGGTTTAATAGGTTTTCTGTATATGGACTGCATTACCAACTGAAATTGATGGCAAAATATTTCCATTATGCAGCTAAACAGATTTAATACTCGTCTTCGATGAATCAATGAACAGTCTCTACTCATATGGATCATGAACAATGTTGAGTGCTGACATCACACCGTCGATGTTGTTGCAGGCTACAAGGTCACCTTCCATGAAGAAGAATGGGACAAGATCCTTGTGACGGTCACGGAACATATAAACCCTACCGTCACCTGCCAGGAGAATCCACTGCTGTAGCCTGGAACCCAGCAGCTATGCCTTACTCTAGGATAGTTCCAAATCCCTGACAAGGTCACTCAGTTCACCGTGTGTTATGAGGTGTGGTTCAGAGGAGGAGGCGGGGAGAAAATACGGGTCATGCGACAATGATTGTTCAGGACTAGAAACTTCATCCTCTTCAGTTTCCTCTTTTGACTCAAGTGAGAATGATTCTGGTGCATTAGGAACCGGCAATCCTTCTCCGTGTGGTATTGGGCGTATATCTGCTGGATTGTTTGGATAATGCACAGTCCACTTTTTAGTCTTTGGGACACCTTTTCCAACTGGAGGCACCATGCTGATATGATCTGTTTGCTCTGTCATTGGCACTGCAAACGGCATAGATGTTCGTTTCCTGTTCAACCACTAGCAAAGAATTTGTTGCACTAGCAGAACAACATATATGCGGGGCCCACCTCTTGTCCTGATCTTTAACTCTGCAGCCAAAATAACGGTGATAGTCTTTCTTAACCATAGTGGGTTTTTTGATGCAAAAGTCACTTCATCACAAGCATAGCAGAAGTTATCTACATTGTTCACACAAGTACGAGGCATCTCTGCACACTTTGGCAGAAATGTGTCTCCTTGCAAAATTAAACACTGACAAATAAGAGAGCACGACACTATGATTTCTAGAGCTGGTATCGGACGATTTGTTCAGCAGAGTGATGTAAGTTTAGTTATGAGTGCATCATCCATGACTTCTAGGAATAACATGATGCAATTTATATAATGCATGACGCAATACCAGCTTCGTATTGCAACGTTCATTGTTTTGCCTAAAAACATGTATTGTCCAAACCTAGTAATAGACTTATTCGTAGATCCAGTCAAAGATGTATTTGAGTTATTTGAGATCTCTTTCCTTTATAACTCATTTATCAGTGTCATATTTTTTAATCTAGAGCCAATCAACATCAATTAAGCATCATTTTCGTTCTCAGTGATCCAGAATTAGTAAAGTTTGACTACATTTATTTCGGAAACATTTTGGCTGTAGACCAGTGTAATTACCGCATCGTACACCCTGGAACGAGGGCTACAACTTGAAATATTCACCATGAATCGACTTATAAAATATTGTGAAAATTATTTTGCGACACATTTTAAACTACAGTGTGTCGGATTCCTGGTCATCAAGTGATCTACAGCGCTTGCCTTTTACCGATCGTTGCCATCTCTAAGTGAGTTCGAGGCTCGGGCTCGACGGATGTGGGTATGTGAGAAAGGTTCCCAGTAGCTTCCATGGGGCAGAGGTTCTTGTCGTGTTCCTTCTCCAGTGATACTGTCCGCCATGCATACCCTTTACTGTGCTTATAAATAAAGTTAAACCCACAGATACAATTATAATCTTTAATTTTAAACATATACAACGTTTTTTTATTCTTAAAAGTTAAAACCGTTTCAAGGGGGTGTACAACATGTCTTGTAAAATTGGCACAATTCACCAATGGGGTCAAATGGGTGAGTACCACACACACACACACACACACACACACATGTATATACAGCATGTTTCTATTGACTTTACAGCATTTATGATTCTAATGTTAATTTGTACTGAAATAACGAGCGATTTCCTTGCATGTAATAAAATCAGAAGAAGAAAATAAAACGTTGCTTTGCATTTCACCACAATATCCACTAAGCATAAAAATACAATAATAATTTAGCAACCAATAAACACAGCAACATGAATGAAAACTTCTAACAGCAAAAAACAAAATTTTCAGAAGAGGTGCAGTATCATGGCGCTAGATCAGAAAGGTCTGTTGTTCAACAAATCAAAATGATTAAAATGTTATTATACTGCAGCACAGTGACGAAATGGAACAAAATGAGACAAAAATAATGTAACCATACATTTTCACATTGTAATATGTTTGCTTTGATTTGTAAAATGAATCAATAATATAGTAAGTTAGTAATAAGTAATATCAATGATTCCATGCCATGGTTGGTTTCAACCCGAGAAAATAACAACTGTCGGTTGTTATTGCAACATTAGATGCAAAGGACAAGGATGATGTTTCGTTCTCTTTGACATTTAAATGCATATCTGGTATAATTGTATCAAAGAACTTGTCTAGATGGCACAACATAGTGCGGAGCAAGCACCGATCTCATGTTTAAGAATCCCTTTTTTAACACAGCACTGTATGGACGTTAGTTATGAATGAAATTGGCAAATGTCATATGTGATAGCTGTGACACTTGTGATAAAGTTTTGTATTTAATCTGTGCAACTGTCATACCTGCAATCAGTGTATATTGGTATCTCGTTACACCCTTATATATATATATATATATATATATATATATATATATATATATATATATATATATATATATATATATATATATATATATATATATATATATATATAGGATTACGACTGGCTATGGTATTAGATGTTCAACTGAGTTTGCTACCAGCCAAAAAGCGAACAACGGAACAGAGGAACTTTCAATTTGTCTATATGTATCAGCAGGTCTACAATTTAGAAGAATTACATCATCTTACAATGTTGTTGAAACTATTTCATCACTGGAACTTAAGTGGGGAAATATATTCATGTGGGGAGCTCAAGTGTGGAAATGAATTCATGTTTACATTTTAAATTCTATCCACCTTTCAAGAAGAAAATAAAAAGAAGATAAGACTAACAGAACAAAGTAGTTTAGAATAGTCTTATCAAGACAGTATCCAAACGAAAAGTAAAAATCTAGGCCGCAGTTTGCACAGAAAATAAATCTTGGATTTGTTTCTAAATGGCTTATATTGTCACCTCAAAAATGAACGATTCAATAATTTCTTGTAGTGAAAGCATACAAAATATACAGCTTCAGTATTAAACTTTCTATATAATTTAATTGATTTAATTGATGTAAGCTATTAAATATGCTCTGAACATTGCTTGAAAGGAGAGTATGTGTATTAAGTAAGTAGTCTATGTGTATTTAGTAAGTAGAGTATGTGCATTAAGTAAGCAGTGTATGTGTATTAAGTAAGTAGAGTATGTGTATTAAGTAAGTAGTGTATGTGTATTAAGTAAGTAGTGTATGTGTATTCAGTAAGTAGTGTATGTGTATTAAGTAAGTAGAGTATGTGTATTAAGTAAGTAGTGTATGTGTATTAAGTAAGTAGTGTAAGTAGTGTATGTGTATTCAGTAAGTAGTGTATGTGTATTAAGTAAGTAGTGTATGTGTATCAAGTAAGTAGTGTATGTGTATAGAGTAAGTAGTGTAAGTAGTGTATGTGTATTAAGTAAGTAGTGTAAGTAGTGTATGTGTATTAAGTAAGTAGTGTATGTGTATTAAGTAAGTAGTGTATGTGTATTCAGTAAGTAGTGTATGTGTATTATGTAAGTAGTGTATGTGTATTCAGTAAGTAGTGTATCTGTATTCAGTAAGTAGTGTATGTGTATTAAGTAAGTAGAGTATGTGTATTAAGTAAGTAGTGTATGTGTATTCAGTAAGTAGTGTATGTGTATTAAGTAAGTAGAGTATGTGTATTAAGTAAGTAGAGTGTGTGTATTAAGTAAGTAGAGTATGTGTATTAAGTAAGTAGCGTATGTGTATTAAGTAAATAGTGTATGTGTATTAAGTAAGTAGAGTATGTGTATTAAGTAAGTAGAGTATGTGTATTAAGAAAGTAGAGTATGTGCATTAAGTAAGTAGTGTATGTGTATTAAGTAAATAGTGTATGTGTATTAAGTAAGTAGAGTATGTGTATTAAGTAAATAGAGTATGTGTATTAAGAAAGTAGAGTATGTGCATTAAGTAAGTAGAGTATGTGTATTAAGAAAGTAGAGCATGTGCATTAAACAAGTAGTGTATGTGTATTAAGTAAATAGTGTATGTGTATTAAGCAAATGTGTATTAAGTAAATAGTGTATGTGTATTAAGCAAGTAGAGTATGTGTATTAAGTAAGTAGAGTATGTGTATTACGAAAGTAGAGTATGTGCATTAAATAAGTAGTGTATGTGTATTAAGTAAATAGTGTATGTGTATTAAGTAAATAGTGTATGTGTATTAAGTAAGTAGAGCATGTGTATTAAGTAAGCAGAGTATGTGCATTAAGTAAGTAGTGTATGTGTATTAAGTAAATAGTGTATGTGTATTAAGTAAGTAGAGTATGTGTATTAAGTAAGTAGAGTATGTGTATTAAGTAAATAGTGTATGTGTATTAAGTAAGTAGTGTATGTGTATCAAGTAAGTAGAGTATGTGTATTAAGTAAGTAGAGTATGTGCATTAAGTAAGTAGTGTATGTGTATTAAGTAAATAGTGTATGTGTATTAAGTAAGTAGAGTATGTGTATTAAGTAAGTAGAGTATGTGTATTAAGAAAGTAGAGTATGTGCATTAAGTAAGTAGTGTATGTGTATTAAGAAAGTAGAGTATGTGTATTCAATAATTAGAGTATGTGTATGCAGTAAGAAGACTATGTGTATACAGCAAGTAGAGTATGCGCATACAGCAATTTGTGTATCTGTATTCAGTAAATGGAGTCTGTGTATACAGTAAGTAGTGTATGTGTATACAGTAAGGAGTGTATGTGTATTAAGTAAGTAGTGTATGTGTATTCAATAAGTAGTGTATGTGTATTCAGTAAGCAGTGTATGTGTATACAGTAAGTAGAGTATATGTATACAGTAGGTAGAGTATGTGTATACAGTAATTTGTGTATGTGTATTCAGTAAGTAGTGTATGTGTATTCAGTAAGTAGAGTCTGTGTATACAGTAAGTAGAGCATGTGCATGCAGTAAGTAGAGTATGTGTATACAGTAGGTACAGTATGTGCATACAGTAGGTAGAGTATATGTATTCAGTAAGTAGTGTATGTGTATATAGTAAGTAGAGTACGTGTATACAGTAATTTGTGTATGTGTATTCAGTAAATGGAGTCTGTGTATACAGTAAGTAGAGTTTGTGTATACAGTAAGTAGAGTATGTGTATACAGTAGGTACAGTATGTGTATACAGTAGGTAGAGTATGTGTATTCAGTAAGTAGAGTATGTGTATTCAGTAAGTAGTGTATGTGTATTCAGTAAGTAGTGTATGTGTATTCAGTAAGTAAAGTATGTGTATACAGTAAGTAGAGTATATGTATACAGTAGGTAGAGTATGTGTATACAGTAATTTGTGTATGTGTATTCAGTAAGTAGTGTATGTGTATTCAGTAAGTAGAGTCTGTGTATACAGTAAGTAGAGCATGTGCATGCAGTAAGTAGAGTATGTGTATACACTAAGTAGAGTATGCGTATACAGTAATTTGTGTATGTGTATTCAGTGAATGGCGTCTGTGTATACAGTAAGTAGAGTATGTGTACACAGTAGGTACATTATGTGTATACAGTAGGTAGAGTGTGTGTATTCAGTAAGTAGAGTATGTTTATTCAGTAAGTAGTGTATGTGTATACAGTAAGTAGTGTACGTGTATTCAGTAAGTAGTGTATGTGTATACAGTAAGTAGTGTATGTGTATTCTGTAAGTAGTGTATGTGTATTCAATAAGCAGAGTATGTGTATGCAGTAAGTAGAGTATGTGTACACAGTAAGTAGAGTATGTGTAGACAGTAATTTTTGTATGTGCATTCAGTAAATGGAGTCTGTGTATATAGTAAGTAGAGTTTGTGTATACAGTAAGTAGAGTATGTGTATTCAGTAAGTAGAGTATGTGTATTCAGTAAGTAGTGAATGTGTATTCAGCAGGTAGAGTATGTGTATTCAGTAAATAGAGTATGTGTATACAGTAAGTAGAGTATGTGTATACAGTAATTTGTGTATGTATATTCAGTAAATTGAGTCTGTGTATACAGTAAATAGAGTATGTGTATACAGTAAGTAGATTATGTGTATACAGTAAGTAGAGTATGTGTATACAGTAAGTAGATTATGTGTATACGGTAAGTAGAGTATGTGTATACAGTAAGTAGATTATGTGTATACAGTAAGTAGAGTATGTGTATACAGTAAGTAGAGTATGTGTATACAGTAGGTGAAGTATGTGTATACAGTAATGTGTGCATGTGCATTCAGTAAATGGAGTCTGTGTATACAGTAAATAGAGTATGTGTATACAGTAAGTAGATTATGTGTACACAGTAAGTAGAGTATGTGTATACAGTAAATAGAGTATGTGTATACGGTAAGTATTGTATGTTTACACAGTAAGTAGAGTATGTGTATACAGTAAGTAGAGTTTATGTATACAGTAGGTAGAGTATGTGTATACAGTAGGTAGAATATGTGTATCCAGTAGGTAGAGTATGTGTATACAGTAATTTGTGGATGTATATTCAGTAAGTAGTGTATGTGTATACAGTAAGTAGTGTATGTGTATTCAATAAGTAGTGTATGTGTATACAGTAAGTAATGTATGTGTATTCAGTAAGTAGAGTATGTGTTTACAGTAAGTAGAGTATTTGTATTCAGTAAGTATTGTATGTGTATACAGTAAGTAGAGTATGTGTATACAGTAATTAGAGTATCTGTATTCAGTAAGTAGTGTATGTGTGTACAGTAAGTAGTGTATGTGTATACAGTAAGTTGAGTATGCATATACAGTAGGTAGATTATGTGTATACAGTAAGTAGAGTATGTGTGTACAGTAAGTAGAGTATGTGTAAACAGTAAGTGGAGTATGTGCATACAGTAGGTAGAGTATGTGTATCCAGTAGGTAGAGTATGTGTATACAGTAATTTGTGTATGTGTATTCAGTAAATGGAGTATGTGTATACAGTAAGTAGAGTATGTGTATACAGTAGGTAGAGTATGTGTATACAGTAATTTGTGTATGGGTATACAGTAGGTAGAGTATTTGTATACAGTAAGTAGAGTATGTGTATACAGTAAGTAGTGTATATGTATACAGTAAGTAGTGTATATGTATACAGTAAGTAGTGTATGTTAATTCAGTAAGTAGAGTATATGTACAATATTCCCTTAATGTTTAAATGGTATGTTCTATTTAAGAAATAAATCTCCGTTCGCCAGTGACTTCATCTATGTGCCTCATACATCGAACTGAACTATCTGACGTTAAAGAGGAAATTACCACATCAGGAATACGGGCAGACTGATAACATAAATACCAAGTATCTCTCTTAGGTCTAGCCCTGGTTACGTACGTCTCATGTTTGCTTCCTTTTGCCATTGGGTTGTACATTATCTTTTATAAACCTCAATATACCATAATGGTTTTACTTTTTAAAGATACATTAAAGATATTTGAAAATATTTTGTCAGTAAAATGGGCATATAATAAATACAAAACCACATCAGTGCTTTGTTCCGAGTTTAGGGAAAATATACTTTTGATACGATGTAGAAATATACATCTCGGTCTGACGATCTTGACAATATCCTACGACGTATCAATCGCGCTCTTTCCCTCGATTGGAAACTAGATACTTGTGTAATTTTGTCTATTTACGGTGTCCCATCGATAGTCAGGTTACTTGAGACAGGTCTAATCAATTATGCTCTTTAATGCATACCACAGATTACAAGTTTACCCACCATTATTACAAATCTGGTAATACTCTTTACGGTATACAGGCCATACCTGACCTCGAATCACCGTGTCTGTCTTAGAATCCCTGGCCAAACTAAAATTCGAATTACAGATTACAGACCCTACATGGCCTTGAATCACAGACCATGCCTAAGACTGATTTTTGTTTTAATTTTAAAAGAACTGCACAAGTTAAAATCGTTTTCCCTACTCGAAACTCACACGCCAGAAAGCATACTTCCATCGAAACAAAATCTTTCAAACTTTGAGGGAATACAATTATCATCAACGCCTTTGTAGACATTTGATCACATAGATTCCGTCATATTTTTACTCTTAGGGTTTTTAAATTTTTGTTATTGTTTAATGAAGTCAGAAGTCATTAAACGTTTGAAGTAAATGACTGAAACTGTGTTCCAAACACGATCACTAGAAATTATGCTTTTGCACTAAGGTGAGCTTTGAAAATACAACAGGACTGAGTTAACCACCCGCCACACTGCAGCCCTCATAAAAACTAAAGTCGCTGACCACGAGTTGGCCGTGCCAGATAGCGGATATATGATGCAGTTGCTGTTATAATAATCTTATCAACGTGGTCAGGACGCTGTGTTGGTTTTGTGTACCCGGATGACCTCTAGTGCGAGTAAACTCCTTACTTTTTTACTTCCCTCCGCATTTTCTGTCCAAACATGTGCTCTATTCCTTGGTTGCAAAGAGTACCTTCTCCATGCTAAGGCCAATGCCGCTGTCATTTCGAACATGTTCTCATTCAGTAAGCACTCGGTCTGGAACTATTTTCATCGCGTATTTTGTCCTCGGACAATGCACACTGGCGTTCTGGCTGCTCATACCTGGCGATATGGCAATTAACCCGAGTGTGTGCACGAACGTTATCAATGCTTTCGATGTTCGAGCCCTTGTATAGCGTCTTCAGGGGGGTAGCAAATTAGCAGCCCTAGACAACTTCATTATGTCAGGCACTCGCGCGGCTTGCGCTTGTTATTTCTATAAATACTGACTTTAAAACAGCTGGCCAGCAGCGTTGTCGACGTTTATATTTATATGGATGATTTTTTTCAATGATCAGGCTGGGAGAGGTTCATAGGTGACTATGTTTTCTTCTAGTGTATGACACAGCATAATTGCGGAGAGGATCCGTGGGCTTTTATCATAGTGTATGTGGAACATGTTTTGGACTATCTGCCATACATTGCGTGGCCTGTGTGACACAATGGCGTATGATAGAGGCTGGGGGTGGAAGGCGGCACACTCTCGCGTCACTGTTCGAGTCATACCATCACGGATGTCGATTGCGATGTCCTTCTCAATGACATATTCCATTTTGTACTCGACATTGGAGCTAATCTTTCTTTTGTCTGAAACTCGAGCAGTGAACTGGCTAGTCATGGGGAGCCTCAGAAAGCGACAGAACTGTACCAATAATTCTAGCTTTTAATTTTGTACTCCACATTCGAGCTAATCTTTCTTTTGCCTCAAAGTCGAACATTGGAATGGCTAATCATGCGGAGCCCCAGAAAAGTGACAGCGATAGAAATGTGCCAATATTTCAAGCTTTCGCAGGACAACAAGACCCAGTCCGCAAGCTTTGGAAATACAACATGACTGAGTTTGCGTCCCGCTTCATTGCAGCCCTAATGAAACCGAAGGCTCTGGCCACCAAATTACCAAGCTAAATAACAACGCTAGACTTGACTTCAATATTCCTCATTCTGGATACGAATATTTGCTTCGACATATCTCATTTTAAACTTCTTACAAATACGCTCTTGTTATTCTCTGAGATTAATATGTAACATGTGTTCTGGCACTGAAGTATCTAATAAACGCATTGTCAAGGTTTTGTACTATATACCAAAATACCGAATAAAATCATGGTCATATATTTATCCAGAGTTTAAAATTATTGGATCAATGCAGACTTTTCCATAATCGAGAAGAGAAGCATCATATTGAATAACACTAGTCATTATTTGTTGATTTATTTAGAAACATTGCATAAAATGCCAATAAATTTATAGCGAGATAGGTTTTAAGACAGTAGAACAATCATCTATTCATGTCATATAAACGTTGTCGTGGTGACAGGAATACAAGCATTATACTGGTAGCAGCATTTGTCGAAGACCAGATGGTCTGGCTAAGAGTCATCATACTCCAGAAAATCTTGTTTGAACGGCGCGAGAAGAGCCTGTGATCGATGTTAACGTATTACCGGGAGATGGTACTCATGTGTATCCATTAGAATATTGTATTATGATGTTTATCAGCATGATGTGCTTGATATTAAAAGTCAAACAATCTGCGTACATCATACAGTTAAGACTCATTGGTAGGAGGTCTAAAATCTACATTCTGCATAGTGAAAGTGAAGTGCTCTCCGTAATTGGCACCATCTAGTCTTTATTATCACGATAATTTCTTAGATTTTGCATCTTCATCGGGTTCTAAGTGTGTTTTCAATTATGGCTATGTCGAATATGACGAATAAACAAGATCTGCTGGAGCAACTACAATATGAAGCAGCACGAGTGTTGCTACCCACGATGATCTACGTAGCTTTTCTTCTAATTCTTGGAGCTATTGGGAATTCCTGTGTCATATTCTACTACAGATTCAAAGCGAAGTATACACCACACTCGTATTTCATCCTGGTTCTCGCTGTATTTGACTTCTGTCTTTGTACTCTGTGTATGCCAATGGAAATCCTGGTATTAAGATTTTTCTTTGTGGCCGACGACGTTGTCCTATGTAAAATCCACAGTTTCGCCAACTATGCATTTTCAATTTCGTCACTGTTTGTGCTTTTGAGCATAGCTGTAGAACGTTATCGAGGAGTCTGTAAACCTTTCAAACCAAAAATAACTAGAATAAAAGCACATATAGCCTGTGTCGCGTGCTTTTTACTCGGTGTCTTGGTGTCATTGCCGATGCTATTTTTCCATAATATTATTCGCATAAACGCGACCTCGTCGCACCATTATGAAGTGGAGGTTCGTTATTGCTCGATTGCAAAAGAGAATTCACTTCGCATTCTTTATTGGCTTACTAATTTTGGATACCTGCTAGGTTTTGTTTGTCTTTCATCTGCACTGATAACACTGTACAGCCTTATAGGTAGGCAGATGTTAAAGCAGAATAAATTCAGAAAGCAAGCACGGGAAGGGTTTCGACTGAAAACAATTGACTCACTATGTTGTGTTTCGAGAGGACGCATCGGCGGTTTAAATAAAGGAATTTCAATAGAGTATGTGAAAGATGGAGAAAGCACTATTTCATGGAGACGTATGAATTCTGATTCAACATCACATTCATCTCCAAGAAATACTAATACCAATGGAAGAGTTGCAAATAATAAGATGCATACTGTTTCTGCTCTTGAATTGGATTTCCAGGAGCCAATGTCACATGTCGGGAAATCGTCAACTGAAGATGAATCTAATACAATATCATATATTCATAGCACGAATAATTGTGAAGAGACAGACAATGAAATTGATGTAACATGCAAATCAAGCACACAACATGTGAAAGGTAAAAGTCAAAGGAGCCCGGAAATAAGGGACAAAGATGGATTTCAAACACCTCCAAGAATATCAGACTTGCAATCTAGAAAATTTACGTTGTCAATGCTCTTAGTAACGGCCGCATTTATTCTAAGCTACGTTCCATATCTTTGCCTGGTAATATGGCGCGTTATGGAGACTGATTCTGTTTTAACAAGCATATCTGACACATGGCTCGTATTTTACTTTATTGGTCTTCGGTCTTATTTTATCAACAGCGCGATTAATCCAATTGTTTTTGGTGTTTGTAATAATCATTTCAGAGCATTCTTTATCGCCGCAGTATGCACAAAATGCAGAAATACTCATTGAAATAATGCCTTCAATATATATATTCTGAAGGACTGTAGTAAACATTTAACATAGGAAAGAATGTCCGTAAACGTCCACAGAATCCTATATTCACCCATAAATTACAGATATGAAAGGTTTTCCTTTTCTACTATATGAAGCATGACTCGTTGTGACAATAAACGCCAACAGAGCAGGGTCTACGCTTTTCGTTTTGTGTGTGATACAAAGCGAATAGTATATACCCGTATCTGCTAGCGGATTATGCCAAGGCAAGTCTAGGTCTACTTTCTGTACTTGAATGCACTTAACAAAGAGGTAAGTTTAAAAAATTTCACTGCTTCACTAATTCATTCCTGCTATGTTCCAGTAGGACCTGTCTATTCTGTTACCAGTATGTACATATCCCGCATGGATTTATTATACTACAATCATATGTTACGTTCATAACCATTCTGATAAGAAAAGATTAATTCAGATATATCGATATATAGATTTTGGAAATACGTGCAGTATACAGTTAAAGCCAGAGAAGAATCATGTTTTCATTTGCTGTGTCTTTATTATACTTATACATTAGTCAGGTCTTGTGTTCTTGTGCCAACGCTCAAAAGTCGTGATTTTGCTTTCAGTTGTCATAAATGTTCTGGTTCTAAAAGAATGTTCCATGCGCTGACTCCAATTTTAATATGGATTGTGCATTGTTTTTAATGTTAGAATAGGACCATGTCCAAGAATTTCTTATAACTAAAAATACATGCCGTGATTCTAGGACACTTTAAGAGACAGTCTGTAGGAATTTCTAGAATTTACCGTCCCATACTCTCACCACTACCAAGCTCCTACATGTACATCATCCGTAACGAATAGCATATGAATTGAAATTATTAAGGCAGACGGTTGAATTCATAGGTAATACATTTACTAGCCCTTTTACCAATTAGTTATTTACTTTACGGCATACCATAGATAACAGTTATTCGCCACTAGTCATATGAATAATGCTCTTTACGATATATTATAAATGACCATGTTTCTCCCCATTAGTCGTATCATTTATGTCATTTACTGTACAACATAAGTAAACATTAGTTCTTTAATGTGTCATGCTATCGATAACAATGCTACTCGCCATTATGCATATCAGTTATGCTCTTGACCGTTTCATGCAATACATAACAAGGTTACTGGTCATTCGTCTGATCATTTATAAGCTATACGGTTCATACAAGATGCCTGTTTTTCTCTCCATTAAGGATATCAAATGTGCTTATTCACAGTTTTATACCATAGCTAACAAGCCATTAATCTAATCAAATATGCTGTACTGGTTTCGTACTGACGAGGTTAATCGCCATTGAGTGGATCAGTCATTACTTTTATGGTTTCGTACTGGCGAGGTTAATTGCCATTGAGTGGATCAGTCATTACCTTTATGGTTTCGTACTGACGAGGTTAATTGCCATTGAGTGGATCAGTCATTACCTTTATGGTTTCGTACTGACGAGGTTAATAGCCATTGAGTGGATCAGTCATTACTTTTATGGTTTCGTACTGACGAGGTTAATCGCCTTTGAGTGGATCAGTCATTACTTTTATGGTTTCGTACTGACGAGGCTAATCGCCGTTGAGTGGATCAATCATTATCTTTATCATTTCGTACTGACGAGGTGAATCATCATTTAGTGGACCAATCATTATCTTTATGGTTTCGTACTAACGAGGTTAATCATCACTGAGTGGACCAATCATTATCTTTATGGTTCAGTCTAACTCCATTACAAATCGATTTGGAACCATTGATTTTGTAACAATTAAATGCTGCCAGTTTTAACATTAAACATATAATACTTTTATGATCTATATGATTACAATGGACACACACACACAATCTCTCTCTCTCTCTCTCTCTCTCTCTCTCTCTCTCTCCAACCCCAATATGTACTTGACGTTCCAAATAGTAAAAAAATACATTAACTCCTGGTTTAATCAACACATTATAGTACTTTTTTTGTTATATAGAAAAGAATGTTTTCCATTAGTGTTTAAAGTCTTTATGTCATGTCACCGCAGGACGTTAGATGGATGGATACGTTTGTAAGTTTGCAGTTCGGCAGTTGAGTGGTCTAGAAGAAAGTTAACATTTTGAAATGTTAATATCATTAAAAATTCACATCAAAAGATAAAAGACGGCAGAATGTTATTTAGTAAAATATAAGGGGTTAATATCACTTTATATATATCTTTTCAAGTGTCTCACGCATACGCTTTTTACTGTATTATTTTGTGAGATTAGCATGTATATCTTTATTGTGTATTTAACTTTTGTCCTTGATTGCAGATTGTAAAGGTTATTTGTTAACAATATTACATAGCTAATATTTGTTTATCATTGTTGATTATGACTTTAAGATAATATTTATCAACATGTCTGCATGGCCTTTTGACCTTAGAAGGTTTTGGAAAGAGTACATTTTTACGAATTTGATTGGAAAATGACCCACATACTGGTCACCTTGTTGTCTTCGGCTTTTTTATATGATGTGTGTTGACCAAAATTATTTATTCCTGTTTTAACGTTTAGTGGAATTACTTTTAGCTGTGTTTAGATATAATTTGATGGGATTATATGAGTTATTCATTGGATGGGAATTATATGAGTTATTCATTGGATGGGAATTATATGAGTTATTCATTTTAATTACGATGTGCTGCTTTACATTTTGGACTAAGTCACTATTGTGAAATTATTACGAATTCATTCAAGAGCATTCTGGATTATATCATCGTAATACATGAAGATAGCTGGCATATCATTTCATTCAAGGCTATTGCCACATTCAGTCCTGGAATTCATTGGAAACACCATACTTTTGGACTTGTCAGAGAACTTTAACGACTGTTTAGATTTTATTTCACAATGCCGTAAGTTACTTTTAAATGTTCACTTTGCATTTAGAGATATAAATGTTTTGTTGAAATTTATTAAACCTATTGATTTTGCTTTTTCTAATACTTGGTTTAAGACCACAGATTCTTAACAGACTGTGTCACTGAATTACCTAATAAAATCTTTTGTCATTATTTTGTACTTTGAGAGCTTCAAATATTGCGAACAATTCACAACCGTTAGGAAAAAGGCGCTTATTTCTTGTTTTCTCCGTTTATGCAGTTCAAATTCATCGGTAGCAGGTCTAAACTACACATTCTGTATGGTGAAATTGAACTGCTCTCTGTTATTTGTTCCACCTAGTCTTTGTCATCATGATATGGTCTTCGATTTTGCATCTGCATCAGGTTTTAAATGCATGTTCCATTATGGCTATGTCAAATATGGCGAATAAAGAAATTCTTTTGGAGCAGATAAACGATGAAACATCACGATTGTTGCTGCCTGCAGTTTTGTATGTAGCTGTTCTTCTAATTCTTGGAGCTATTGGGAACTCTTGTGTCATATTCTACTACAGATTCAAAGCGAAGAATACACCACACTCGTATTTCATCCTGGTTCTCGCTGTATTTGACTTCAGTCTTTGTGTCCTTTGTATGCCAATGGAAATCCTGGAATTACGGTTTTTCGTTATGGCTGACTACGTTATGCTTTTCAAAATGCACCGTTTCGCCAACTATGTATTTACAATTTCGTCACTGTTAGTCCTTTTGAGCATAGCTGTTGAGCGTTATCGAGGAATCTGTCAACCTTTCAAACCAAAAATGACAAGAGTGAAAGCACAGATAGCCTGTGTAGCGTGCTTTTTACCTGGTGTCTTATTATCGTCGCCAATGCTTTTTTTTTCATAATATCACTCGCGTGAACGAGACGTCTTCGGGCCATTGTGAAGTGGAGGTACGTTATTGCACGGTTACAAGAGAGAATCCATTTAACATTCTTTATTGGATTACTAATTGTGGATACCTGTTAGGATTTGTTTGTCTTTCATCTGCACTGATAACACTTTACAGCCTTATAGGTAAACAAATGTTCAAGCAGAGTAAATTCAGAAAGCAATCACAGGAAAGGTTTGGACAGAAAACAATTGACTTACCGAACTGTGTATTAAACAGATGCATCGGCGATTTAAATAAAAGAATTCCAAAAGAGTATGTAAAAGATGGAAATTATACGTCGAATCCTGCTTCCGTCCTTGAGCTGGAATTCGAGGAGCCAAGGTCACATGTCCGAAAGTCGTCATATGAATCACCAAAACGTCATATACTCAGCGAACACATAACTGTGGAAAGGCAGACAATGAAACCGATCCATCCAGACAAGTAACATGCGAATCAGACAATAATTATATGAATGTCGAAAGTCAAAGGATCACGGAAATAAGGAACAAAACGGGATTTACAACTTCTTCAAGAACATCAGATTTGCAGTCAACAAAATTTACGTTGTCAGTGCTCTTAGTAACGGCTGCATTTATTCTAAGCTACGTTCCGTTTCTGTGCCTGGTAATATGGCGCCTTATAAAAGGGGATTCTGTTTTAACAACTATGTCTGACACAGCTCTTGTGTTTTACGTTACTGGTCTTCGCTCCTATTTTATCAACAGCGCAGTTAATCCAATTTGTGTTTGGTGCCTGCAATAATCAGTTCAGAGTTCTTTGTCGCAGCATTATGCAAAAGATGCAGACATATTCATCGAAATCTATAATTAGAAGGACTGTAATGAATATTTGTGATACAAAGCGAGTAGTATATACCCGTATCTGCTTGCGGATTATGCCTAGGCATGTCTAGGTCTACTGTCTGTACTTGAATAGCTACGTACACATAATAATTTTTACTGCTTCACTTATTCATTCATGTTATTAGAACTAGGTATAACGACACTATTGTTCCGCGGTATTTCCAACACACCGCGATAAGTACGTCGGTATACAACAGTTATATTCAATGTTCTGGGGCAAACGCCTGATTCGTTGTGGATTAATTTCCGTTTTTAAATTTCTGTCCAGAATGTTGCTCTGATTTCAAACAAAATAAGACCGCGATATATCCATATTATTAGGAAACAGTTTATTATCTTAAGATAAAAGAACAGAAATAATTCAGCTGTAACGAATATCGCAAACCTCCGGCCCCCACTCCGGTAATTAAACGCTCATTATCGCGGAGTAGATGAATTTGCTGTGTATTTATTAATTGCTTTATAGGTTGAAGTCTAAAACCTGGAACTAAAGCGGGATGATTAAGTACACAATATAGCTGATACTGTGAAAGACGTGGTGCTGACATTAGAGAGAATTGTGATAAAAATATGAAGTGTTGATACCGACGCCTACAATTCTCAAGATACAATATTGATAAATTATGAGGGAACCTATCAGACAGGGCCAGTAAACATTAAATATACTTTCTCAATAAACGAAAAATATTTAATTGACTTGAGAACTTAGGTAAGTTCAGACAACTGCCCTCCTGAAAATCGTTGGATGATACGCGTTCTTACAAAGCTATACATAACACATTCCCATTCCGTAGTATAATAACTCAGCTATTACATTTGGGGTTTCGTCGGAGGGTTTTTGTGTTTTAATACGAAATATTTCTGAAAGTTGGATTTTTGCGGATTTGTTTCACACGTGACAGGTGTCAAAGTGGTTTTAGGATCATAAATATCGTTATATTTGTCACCATAATCTTGTGACCGATACATTTTAAAAAAGGTAATTTTTAAAATTATTTTGTCATGAATATCATTAAAGTTGTAGCAAGACTCGTCGGAAATTTCCAACGTACGGTATAACGAAAAAGTTCCTCGGTACGTACCACATGCACAAACACAGCTAAAAACTGGTATAACCGTTAATACGACACACCTCTAATTGTTATGTCTAACTTTGACCCGTCCACTTCTTTGGACCCGTCCATTCCGTTACCGTACATAGACAAAACTATGTATGTGTTTTGTTCCGGAGAAGACGAGTTTGTTAGGCGTAAGATTATCTTCCTGCGCGGTAAAGAAACGAATTCTCCGCCCCCCACCCCCCACCCCATCTTGGAATAAAGCACTAATGTTGTTTTATTTTTTTTACATATTCCCTTTTTATTCACATTTTCTTCTAATAAATTTTCATGTTTGATTTTTTTAAAAATGAATTAGGCATTTGGTGTTTTATCAAAGATGTTGTACAACCCTCAATATGTACATATACGTAACTGGGGCTAAGCCTACATACTGTGCAGTTGCGACATCGGTCTGTCAGCATTACTGACGGATTTACTATTTCTCTTTGAAATTTTAAAAATGTCATACGGGACACGTGAATGGACTTAATCTGCAGTCACAGTAAAGTTCATTTTTTGTTATCTTCTCATATGGAACATAGGTCTTGTATGTTCCAAACTTGACCGTTAACTCGCATGAAATAAGGAATGTTGGAAACAATAAAACTCGTGTTATCTCTGTGAATATCATACATCAATAACGCTCTTCCAGAAATCGGTACCCTCAAATGAAACAAAAAGCAAAAAATACCTTCATTGGTCCGAAACATATAGCTTCATAAACGTAGTATTTACAATTCTCCAAAATGAGGCAGGAGACCACAAGAAAATGAGCTGATGAGAAATAATGTTTAATACGAAATAAAAGATTCGATACAGAAATAAATGTCAATATATTCAACCAATAATAACCTTTAGTAGAGACATTTGCAACATATGATTGATATGCCATTTTCATATGACGCAAAGCCTGCTGTATATGAGGACACATGCAAATTTCAATTGTAAATTGGTTGCACTGCAATCTATATTTATTTATTCAGTCTTGAAAAAGATTATGAGATAGAGAGAGAGAGAGAGAACACCTTGAAGTCAGTGTCCATATCATTATGACCTTTTGAAAATGGCTAATTAGTTGACTTTGACATTACCAGATGCCGGATGTTCAATTGACGTGAAGAAAAGGGCCTATATTAAAATCTTAATGCTGTTCAATGGTGATGTGATCATTTCCTTACAAACTTAGACACAGGTAGATGCTAATGTGTGCATTTCCTTACAAACCTAGTCACAGGTAGATGCTACTAGGAGTATTTCCTTACAAGCCTAGACAGAGGTAGATATGAATGTGTTTCCTTACAAACCTAGACACAGGTAAATGCTAATGTGTTTCCTTAGAAACCTAGACACTAGTAGGTGCAAATGTGTTTCCTTAGAAACCTTAGCACTGGTAGATGTTAATGTGAGCATTTCCTTAGAAACCTAGACACAGGTAGACGTTAATGAGTTTCCTTAGAAACCTAGACACAGGTAAATGCTAATGTTTCTCCTTAGAAACCTACACACTGATAGATGATAATGTGAGCATTTCCTGAGAAAACCTAAACACTGTTAGATGCTTATGTTTTTCCTTACAAACCTAGTCACAGGTAGATGCTACTAGGAGCATTTCCTTACAAGCCTAGACACAGGTAGATACGAATGTTTTTCCTTACAAACCTTGACACAGGTAAATGCTAATGTGTTTCCTTACAAACCTAGACACAGGTAGATAATAATGTGTTTCCTTAGAACCTAGACACAGGTAGATGCTAATGTGTTTTCTTAGAAACCTAGACACAGGAAGACGCTAATGAGCTTTCTTAGAAACCTAGACACAGACAGATGCTAATTTGTGTCCATACAAACCTAGACACACGTAGATGCTAATGGGAGTATTTCCTTACAAACCTAGACACAGATAGATGTTAATTGGAGTATTTCCATACAAACCTAGACACAGGTAGATGCTAATGGGAGTATTTCCTTACAAAGCTAGACACAGGTAGATGTTAATGTGTTTCCTTAGAAACCTAGACACGGGTAGATGCAAATGTGAGCATTTCCTTACAAACCTAGACACAGATAGATGCTAATGTATTTCCTTACAAACCGCGACACAGGTAAATGTTAATGTGTTTCCTTAGAAACCTAGACACTGGTAGATGCAAATGTGTTTCCTTAGAAACCTAAGCACTGGTAGATGTTAATGTGAGCATTTCCTTACAAACCTAGACACAGGTAGATGTTAATGAGTTTCCTTAGAAACCTAGACACAGGTAAATGCTAATGTGTCTCCTTACAAACCTAGACACATGTAGATGTTAATGTGTTTCCTTAGAAACCTAGACACAGGTAGATGATGATGTGAGCATTTCCTGAGACACCTAAACACTGTTAGATGCTAAAGTATTGCCTTACAAACCTAAACACTGGTAGACGTTAATGTGAGCATTTACTTAGAAAACTAGACAAAGGTAGATGATAATGTGAGCATATCCTTAGAAATCTAGACACAGGTAGATGATAATGGATTTCCTTAGAACCCTATATACTGGTAGATTCTAATGTATTTCCTTACAAACATAGACACAGGTAGATACTATGTGTTTCCTTAGAAACATAGACACTGGTACATGCTAATGTATTTCCTTACAAACCTAGACACAGGCAGATGCTAATGTGTTTCCTTACAAACCTAGACACAGGTAGATGCTAATGTGTTTCCTTACAAACCTAGACACAGGTAGATGCTAATGGGTTTCCTTACAAACCTAGACACAGGTAGATGCTAATGGGTTTCCTTACAAACCTAGACACAGGTAGATGCTAATGTGTTTCCTTACAAACCTAGACACAGGTAGATGCTAATGTGTTTCCTTACAAACCTAGACACAGGTAGATGCTAATGGGTTTCCTTAGAACCCTATGCACTGGTAGATTCTAATGTGTTTCCTTACAAACCTAGACACAGGTAGACACTAATGTGTTTCCTTAGAAACCTAGACACTGGTACATGCTAATGTATTTCCTTAGAAACATAGACACTAGTTGATGCTGATGTATTTCCTTACAAACCTAGACACAGCTAGATGCTCATGTGTTTCCTTAGAAACCTAGACACTGGTAGATGCTAATGTGAGCATTTTCTTTATCACATTCAATGCTAAATTGGTAATCAGAATTTTTCTATTGTGATTTTTATAAAAAGAATATATTTTTCTAAAATTGAATTTTTATATACAAAGGGTGGGCAAATATTTAGTTCGTGATTCTTTTTATAGCGTACAAACATTAATAAAATGAAATTCATTTTCGATATTAACATTACAAATTTGACATAATCTTTCTTTATAATAAACATTTTCATATCTTTCTGTGTTACCTCTGTTGATCAAGTTCCCCGCTCTTAGAACATTGATTATACAACAAAGATCGCTATCACCTAAGAGTTCTAGATATCTTTCAATAGTGAATTTTATTCTCCATCACCTATAGAAACACAGTCTTTCCATTGACTTATCTGATCCTGTTGCTTTTGCCTAACCATACTTGGAGCAGACTTAGAAGTACCAAGAATATATTTACAAAAAGACAGATGAACGTTTTCAATTACATTGTCTTCATAAAACTCTAAACCTCAGCCCCATAATTAAGAATGGGAGCAATCTTTGAGTCAAACAGTAGAAGCAATCTAGTTATAAGTACTTTGCCAGTTTGAAAGAATTTGTTTCAAAACATGCATGGCCTTCAGAGTTTGGAGAGACAGTTATCTTCACGTGTACCAGGAATTTATGTAACATAATATACATCATAGATACCTATAATTGATCCAATATTGACATATGTATGGCCATATTACCACTTAACGTAAATTCTGAGATGGTGCCTCTACGAAATACACTCTTGTTTTTTTCTTCCCCATATTCTCTTTTTAAGTTCTACTTTAGGCAATATGTATGCAGCCTATCGAACCTATTTTGCAGCTGCTGGGCTGTGTCAGCAAACACAATTAAATCGTCTGCATACAACAGTAAAAAATAGATCTAAGGTTTCTACCGAAATTCCAGTTTCAAATGGTGTCAGGTCGCTCAGAAATAAATAAAAGAGTAAGGACTATGCAACACAACCTCGCGTATTTCCATATGACAAACACTTCGGTAAAAAAAAAAAATGTTGTACTTGAACACATACTTTTGCATCATTAGAAATTGAATTAATGATTCGTGACATTTTTCCACTAATTTTTTCACTAGCTAACTTTTGGTACAGTAACAGTATCTCTACCCTATCAAAGCCATTTTCATAGTCTATAAATATTGCACATAATAATAATAATAATAATAATAACAAAATGATAAGAAATGTAATTACATGGCTAGATATTGGCACAGAATGTTCTTATGGTGCAAAATAGATTGACTACCTGAAAGTTTAATAAGACTGCGATGTGAAGATTAAATTTTGTTTATTTAGGCCAAACTCTGTGTGAGTTTTCAATTCTAGAACCAATTATTAATACTGTTACTGATACCTGTATTAGATATTAATTTATAATTTTGTTTTATTTAAGTCATTTGGACTTATGATATTCATATTTTAGTTGCTTAATTCAGCGGTTGCTCATGTTATAGAAAAAGTGCATTTATAATACAGTCATATAAAAATTTATTCATAAATCAAGGCCATGTCAACAACTAATTTGGTCAATGTACGCCACACATTTAGTTTGATTGGAGGTCACGAAAACATAACATGATGCTGGGAGTATTTTGGCTAGTAGAGATATCATGCACGCCCTAGTTGTTGAATGGCTCAATAACTTTGGTTCAATAATTAGAGAATGTCTGTCATGACTGTTAAGTTATTTCACAAAGAAATGATTTATACGTTAGAGAATCGTTTCTGTGAGTCATGTTTTGTTGATTTTGGTGCTCACGTAGAGACTATATAAGATAATCAAAGCATCACGTTAGGATTCTTCAATTTAAAGTTAGATTTGTAAGAGAGAGAGAGAGAGAGAGAGAGAGAGAGAGAGACAGAGAGGACATCGCGATTTATTAACAATTTGTTCCTGGACTAGCAGAGAGGAAAACATTTATTCTAAAGCAGAAAGTACGTAGCGGATTATGTAAAAGTATTCGACGGACTTGAAAATTTATATAATTCTGTCTGAAATTATTCAAGGATTTTTGTCTGCTTTCTAAATAACATTATGATTCATAATATAAAAGGCCTTTTCGAAATGAGCCAAAGGAGTATACAGGTGTTGATAGCTCATTGTTATTCAGCTGTTAATTTGACGGTTTTGACAGATGTGATTCTGTCTAAATCCAGACTAAAATCAATGTAGAAAAATATATTTTTGGGGATAGCAAAATTGGTGGACAAATATTTGTTTTTCAAGTATTCTTAAGATTTTAAGCAGGATAGAAATAGATTAATAATTTTAATTTATGGTCCCACATTTCTGAATCTGAAGAAGAAAAAAAAACTTTGATTGCTTCACGATATTAGGTGATACGCCAGTTTCAAAACAATTACTTTTCCTTATCCAGACAGAAAAGTGCTGTTAACTTTAATGACAGAGAGGCAATGTAAAGCAATTTCAGTATTAGAAGGTACTCGTTATGCTTTATGCTACGAAATCAGACAAGGAGGATGGGGGTGGGGACCCCGTTTAGTTCAGTAGATTGCTGACATTTAAAAAAAACACTCATTTATCCCATATGCAGTTCCGTCTTCATGCGAGGGATAAAGACTGATTTCGATGCGTTCATGTTTTTTTTTTTAAATTAATAAATGTTATCGAATCAATTGATCACCACGCAAAGACTCTTTCATTCCGTTACCTCAAACAATAAATATCATCAATTCCAACATTAAATGTATACGGTCAGTACGAAACCATTGGGTCACTCTGACAGATCGCTCTCATTACACCAACGTGTAATAAACATATGGAAGACAGCATATCTGGAGCTGAGACTCATCAGCTCCATTCGGAATTTTCTTTCGGTAGATGCCACTAAAACACTTGTGTGTTCCTTATTACTTGCAAGACTGGACTATTGTAATTCACTAATACGTGGTTGGTCTCAGTATCTACTATTCAAACGTCAAAAGGTCAAAAACACGACTGATTATATCATCCTTAGAGCATGAAAACCTGAGCACACCTCCTCCTTGGTTAATAACCATCCAGAATCAAGCACAAAATCTGTTCACTATGCTACATTTCGTTGACTGCTCCATAAAACTATACCTATCGGACCTCATCCATGTGCATAACCCATCTTGAAACTTGCGCTCCTCTTCCGACACATGCATTTTCATTGTTCCCATTGTTAAAAGAAAGTCAAACAGACAACGTTTTCTTGCGTACTAGGGCTCAGTTACGCAGAACAAATTTCCTATAGACGTTAGACAGGAGGATACATTTGATCTAGAGTGCTTTTAAAACTCATATATTTCTGTTACAAGAACAGACTTAAAGACTTAATAATGTTTACTTCCTTAATTATTGTTAGCACGCTTTTGTTTTATAATTTCATGGAAATTATTTTATAATCTTGTCGTTGTATATGTTTTTATTATCTAACGTTGTAAAGCGCTTAGAGCTTCTAAAGATTTGGCGATTTATTAAGTCCACATTATTATTATTATTATTATTAATTTTGGGTGCCGTTTGTCAGAAATTATGCTAGAGTAATATTTTATACTACATTTCTTGATAAGAGACGTCGTCCTGTTTCCCCAAGCTCTACAATTTAACCAATCTTTGCGAAGGAGGTTACGCAACTAACCATGTTAATATGATCAATGTACCATTCCTGTTGTACGTTTTGGATTTTTGGAGTATATTTATTAGTAAGGATAAAACTTGTCAGAACAAACTTACAACCCGTTGTCTGTCCTTATTGATACAACTGATGCGATCTCGATTATAGTTGTTAACAGAAGAAATCGTTATCAAAATGACAGAATGATCCGTATATAATAGTTCCATTAGTATAAATTATAGCTTGATCAGTTGATTTCGAGACATGCAAACCTAATTTTTATCACTTAGAACAGATCAGAGAATGGTGGTTTTTGAATATGGACTGTGGATGAGTAGTGTAAATATTAACACTATTGGTTTAATAGCAAATTTGGTACGGTTACGAATGAATCATATCAACCATTTTCATGATTTTATTAAAAAATTATGTTAAAATCATAAATGATAGTAAATTCCGTATTAGTCGTGGAGAGAGTGGTGCTTTCTATTTCGGTATTGGAAAGATTAATCCAAGTAGCAGACGATAAGGGGGGGGGGGGAGGGGCGGGGCGATAAACTGAACAAAACACGACTTTAAATGGTTGTAAATATAAAGAAAAACTATCCCAACTCCGATTTGGTGTACTATGTTTTTTCTTTCCAAGCTGTAACCTTCAAGGGTAATTACATGATAATCAATAGAATTGTCAGATAATGTTTCACGTTGACCAAAGAGATCGATAATGCTAGACTTTGCAATTAATTACTAATTTTGGGAAGAATTCATCCAATAGACAGATTTTCAATGTGTAAGCCGTTGAACCTTAAAACCAAAATTGAAAATAATTGGATATAACTTTATCAGCAACAATAGTTTAATTTATTAAATGGGTATAATTAGCAAGGAAGGATGCGGCGAAATGTTAAAGATATGAGGATTAGTTTTGGTGGAAGTAACATAATCAGTACATTCTAAATGGCTGCATATATACCTCAAAGTGGGAAAAAAGTTATTCCGTTTTCTTAAACGTGCAAATAATACAATAATTTGTCTTTATTCAACTATTAATCACGCATCACGAAATTCTAATAATTTCACACTTGCTTAATTTTTCTTATTTGACATCTGTATGACTCTTTAGTAAAGCTTTTGAAGCCGAATATTAGTACTTCACGCTAAGCAATACAAAACAGGAACCAAAACCCCAATACAAAGAATGATTCTTATTTCAAATTAGTAGATGCGTATACATAATCATAACCTGCTATTTCTCACTGTTTAAGAAATTAGGCAGGGTTCATTTTATGAACTAATCCATGCTATCATAAAGCCTCTTGAACGTTGTACACTATGACCTCAGTTCCTACACATTGGCAAATTACTGGGATTAAGAAACATATTTTCAGCATTGATTCCCAATAATCCAACAAATAATCAGTAAAATCAAAGAAAGCTATAAAAGGAGAATTAGTTAAAAATTGCACATGCCAAGTTTTATTACAATAATTTATCACTGACAAAAAAGAGCGTTGTACCTTATTCTGCATCCAGTGACGATTACTGTCTTTGTCTGACATACTGTTGAAGAAGGAGGGCATACTATTCTTATAATACAATAAGAACTGACATAAAAATTTAACTGATTTCTTAGATGAATGAATAGTTGAAGAAAAAAGAATCATTTATTGATTGATTCATGTGCTTTTTTGACAAGAAGAACAAGAGTAAATAAAAGTTGAAAAACACAATTTTATTTCGATGGAATTATCTTTCTTCCCAAAAGGGTCACATTTATTCACTTCGCAAGGAGATTAGATTGTTTAAACCTAAATAAATAAATAAATAAATAAATAAAGCGTGAATTCCACAATAAGTGGGTCTTACTAAATACCGGAAAAGACGTGCAAAATGACGCGTAAAGACAGCCAAGTATAATGTGCATCGTTTTTACAGTAAATTTCATAATTGCCAATTGCTGACGAGTTCTTTACATTTCGTTTGTTTTCAGTCGCATGCAGCTTGAATTCTGTAAATGACTGACACGGTGTTTCTCCACAGTTTGTCTTCGTGGTTAATGTAGTGTTTTGAAATTTTGTCCTGTGGGTACATCTCGTAGCAGTTTTTAAAAAGTTGGCTGGTCTGTGAACTTTTCTTTTAGTTCTCTGTTTTTGCTGTAAAAAGTAGGTGAATCGTTTGGACTTGATCTGTTGAACGAAGTTACTTTCATATTTTTACCCTGATCTTGCAAAAGTATTTTGTTCTCCTTCCGCCATGGCCTACTGGTGGTCAAAACTATTTTCGACAGCCTAATAATAAAATGATAAGTGTCGCGTATTTGCGTAATGAATCTTGATATTGAATCACATCCTCCAGTTAAAAGAAATTAGTTTAAGTTTTGCAGAACAAAAAGTATTAATGTATATATTTCGATAAAAGTTGGCAGGAATATTTGTAAATGAAATTACTAATCTTTAAGCTATGTATTTGATATCTCCGATATTGCTGATATTGCCATGAAAAATAAATGTCAGTCTAGGATAAACCCTATAGGCGTCAGTGATAATTTTCTTCAGAACTATGAAGAAGTAATTTTAGAAACATTTATTATATATATATATATATATATATATATATATATATATATATATATATATATATATATATATATATATATATATATTAAAATAATATGAAACAGAAGCATACAAACACTAATATATTGGTATTAGATGAAAATTTAGAAATGATCAGAGAATTAAAAGATCATGTCGTGTTTAAAACTGTAAACAACAGCGATAAAACCCACTATGTTTGTTCTAATAGCATGCCATTTTACTATTCCTATATTTCGTCATATGAAGGTGTAAAATGAAATATTGACCGCCATAGAAAACCTACACGGGGTTCACTATTGTACGGAAAATAATGACTCGTAGAAAACGTACCTAATTCGTAGAATTTGGCCCAATCGGAGTGCTATTTCTGCACTTAGTACTTTGGTTTAATTTAAATTTATTTTTTAAAAATCAATGAATATATTCATCAATGCCAACAATTAAATGGGCGCTATGCAAAAGAAGATTCATTATTTTGATGAAATGCATTATTGAATATTTAGCACGTGTCCTTCAAAGTTGAGTTCAATTAGGTATTTTAAGAAATAGAACTATCGAACATAGGCGCATCAATGATTTCTAATTTCTATATATTTTGTTTTGTATAAACTTTGTATCAGCAGCAAACATTTTCCAGTACTGCATGTTTATGCGTCTATCAAATATAAGCACATCAATAATTTCCTATTTTTATATATTTATTTTTATAATTTTTTTATAAGCAGCAAACAATTTCCAGTATTGAATTATATTACGTCTCTGCAGCGTCTTTGTGCGTCTTTGCCACGTCTTTGTGTGTATTTGCCACGTGATTGTGTGTATTTGCCATGTCTTTGTCCGCCTTTGCATGATTTTGTGTCTTTGAAACGTCTTTGCATGTCTTTGCCATGCCTTTGTTTGTCTTTGCCATGTCTTTGCGCCTCTTTGCAATGTCTTTGCTTTGCTTTTTTCTTTCTGAGTGGCTTTTTTCTTCTCTCAACTCTTACCGTAATTAAATATTTTAGAGACTTGCATTGCCAGTAAACTATATCAGAGATTAGAAGTAATAATTAATGGTGAAGAACATTTATATTCCGTATGTTAAAATGAAAATCACAAAATCAAATTCTAAAAAAGAAAAAAAATAATTCTAAAACTCTAAAAATATTAACGCAACGCATATATTATATGCACATCTATTTCCTTATGTAAAATGTTTACTAATAACTCTCCAGATAAGTGAAGTTTAAAAACATTTTTGCCTGTCTTTGTGCGCTACTTTTTATCAACAGTACTTCATATATGTACATAACATATGTTCAGTAGGAACTGTCTGCATCGGCATTAAACAGACTTAAATATATTTTAAAAAATTGCCATTGTTTTGACAAAATACATTATTGAACTTTGAGTGCAGATGTTTACTTAAAGAGTGTATATAGATATATATATATATATATATATATATATATATATATATATATATATATATATATATATATAAATGAGAGAGAGAGAGAAAACAAAAATTTCTAATTCTTATATATATATATATATATATATATATATATATATATATATATATATATATATATATATATATATATATATATATAAAATTCGAACCTCGGCCGAGTCATACCAGATACATAATTTTTTTTTTAGTACTAACAGTTGTCTTGCTAGGCGCTCAATATTAAGAGGTTAGTGTTAGAACTGATCGGCCTGGTTTCAGGATAATGTGACTGGGTGGGACATCATGCTACATGTGTGTGGCATTATCCCTGAGCGCAAGACATTACTATAAACTGTCACACTGCATACATAGTAGCTATATGACTGGATTTTCTTTAAAGTTACGTAAAAAATCAAAATCACACACACATTACCAAATCTTATATATATATATATATTCTATCAACAGTCAATATGTTTAAATTTTGTCAGTTTAGTACGTCTCTACCCCGTCTTTATACGTTTTTGCTTGTTTTTAACCGTCTTTGTCCTGTCTTTCCTTGTCTTTGCGGATTTGTGCAGGACCGCAACAAGGCCAAATTGGTCTTTCCCGGATGTACGTTACCACAAGGCATACGATTTCGTCCTGAGTTTTCGATTCATGGTACGACCGATAATCTATAGTATTTTGCAACACCAGGGTCTTAGGTCAATCGAAACGATGACCATATATTCATTATTTTACGTGATAAAACGTCATTATACATATTTCGTTGAATGTCATTGTCCCAACTGTTCTATATCTAGTGATGTTAGGTACTGTCACCTAGTTTCGTATGTACTGCTTTTAAACATTGCAGCAGTTTGAGGACACTTTATCCCATGCCGTGTCCTACAAATTTGAGGAACACACGCCATGTAAAAAAAAAAAAAATAAAGGAAACTAGCATGTAGTACTTAATGCACTGGTTGTGCCAAAAATGTGTGGACACTTGCATTTTTATAATTAATGTTTTATCAAGTAGCCCGGAACGCTGTATTATCGCCGTACATAATGTTGTTATCGGTATATATTAAAACCGTTTTGTTGTTACTGCATGGTTACATTTTGTGAAGTTTCTGTGACTTTCCCTCTATCTATTCCTATAAAAATTCTCTGTCAATCGAAGCCCGTAAATGTACATAAAGTCAAATATAGTTGATGACCCAGATTCAATTACCATGGGGAAACAATTCTATATTATCGCGGTATTTACATAACTTGGGTATGGTAACACGCACGTATTATAATAAACGTAAATTTGAACTTACCTATAAGAATGAATGTCCACACTTGCATTGGCTGAATATTCCACATAAATAAAAGGATTCAGTGATTAAATGGAATACACAAATGTAATTAAACTTGAAATCCATGAATAAAAACGCAATAAATTGTTTAAAAAAATTAAATATCTTTGAATTTTAAATGCATTGTGGGCAGAGAAATTAACTATGTCACCTAACAACTGATGTTGCACAACAAAATGAAACGTGTGTCCAATGTCGGCATTTGTCACTGTGCCCATTTAACAATCACAAGATTAACCCAACCCCTAAGTGCAGGTGGCTGATGCTTGTGACATACACAACAATTTGAAGATTCATCCTCTGATACAGATAAGCTGTCTTGACTGTCCTCAAATATGTTTTCATCGTCAATCATCGTCTACATAATATACTTAAGGACCAGGATGAGGAGAAGAAGGGATTGTAATCATAGGTGATGTTTTCAACAAAAAAATTGGCTTTAGTACAAGATTTCTTTGAGAAAGTAGGTACTATTCTGCTGTTCATTATTTCTGTTATTGCTGACTTCACAGTTGAGACAGATGATATCCTGACAGTGAAACTTGTGGAATTGTCTAGAACAGTTGGTGCTTCTTTGTAAGGTTTTGAAGCTGATGAGTGTTGCATGATGTTGACATTCTTCTTCTTTGCTAGGCTACCAGTAAGGAACGGTGTAGCAAAATTTTTTGGGGGCTTTTGGGCAATTTTTATAATTTTTCTCTTCTTAAAGAAATCATGTATGTCTTCATCTTTCTCTGATGTTTTGGCATTCATAACAACAGCTGTATCGTAATCCTGAGTTGCTGCTTGAGAGGTGTCAGTAATTTGTTCCTCACCGTGACTGGCATCATTCTCCACATGGTAAATGGTTGATGGTGCTAACTGGGAATCCAAAATTTTCTTATTTGAGAATGGATAAATTCCCGATTTACCACAAGCGGAAATTAAATTTTCAGGAGACATTGCCTTCAAGTAAGGTTTGCAGATAAGTTTTGCAATGTCATATCTTGTTACTTGTTGTCCTTGGTTCTTCTGCAGGAATAGCTGACATTCACTGTTGTACATTGATTTGAAGGGTCCAAAAATACCAATGTCCAGAGGCTGGGTGATATGGCTTTTATGAGGTGGCAGTTCAGAAAGAATGACATTGTTTTTATTTGCCCAGTCTAGAAGTGTTAAAGATATATGTGATTTATGACCATCATACAATATGAGGGTGGGCTGTAAGTTATTTCCATCAACTTTTCCACTATGCTTTGCAGAGTGTTTGGTGATGTTATTATGAAATATGGTTGAGTTTGACCAACCACTATCGGACATCTCACCAACAGATCCTGGAGGAGCACCGTCTAACAACTGAGTATTCCACTTCTTCCCAGGGAAGACAAAGTATGGTGGGATGTGGTATTGCCACACCCGATGATGGTTACATTTTGTGATCTTGTTGATGCCACTGCTTGTGCCTGAGTATCCTTGCCACATACGACTCTTGGAGGTGAATGCTCAGTATTGATTCCAGTTTCATCAATATTAAATATTTTATCTGGCCTTTCTCTTAAATTGTTGACTAAGGATGGTTGATAGCTCCTTATAATAGTGGTTTAGTACATCCTTTGAAGCATATTTTGCTCGCATGATAGATAGCTTCTGTGGCTTGGCAAGATTTAAATCTGGTCACCTGCACATAAACCCATAAAACCAGCAATCACTCGAAGGTCGTTCACTTGGATCTTTTTCCCACAAGATACTGCATAGTCTGCTGCAAGGTACTGCACATTTGCCTTTGTATATCCATATCCGATATCAGCCATATACTTGAGATGATCTACCAGTTGATGCTCTTCATTACCACTGAAGATTCTCTCTGGACCTGGCTTGGCATCAAGGGATATATTGTCCTCTAGTCCTATATCTCAAGGTTGACTCTGGAACACCAAACTGCCTAGCTGCATGATAAACATACATGTCTTCAAGAGTTGCATTAAAAGCTCTGTGTAAATTGGTATAATTATACTGTCTCTTTACCTTCGTCATACGTTGATTCTGAAAGACAGAGATAATATAAGTATACAAGTTTGTGATGATAATAGGTATATATATATATATATATATATATATATATATATATATATATATATATATATATATATATATATATATATATATATATAAATAAAGGTATGAATACTAAGGAATATATTATTATTATTATTATTATTTAAAAATAACAAATGGAAACAGTTCAGGATTAATGATTTCATATTTATGTATGATGTGTATGATCATTGTTCACGTTTTGGTCCTTATTGGCTACCATAGAATCTAATTCCATGCACAGCCTTGATATGACCGGTATATAATCTATAATTATTAAAGTGCAGACGACACATTTAGTATATTTAGTACTCAAGACTGATGTAGATATTCAAATTTCGATAGTACTTTTGTATATAGTGATCCATGAAATTGAATGCACCTTAACAGATAGTGCATTTCCAGGTTTTTCAAAATATGTATACTTACCAAAAATGTTGACATATTGATGAAATTGTGTTCTAACCGCTCTGCAGAACCTCTTTTCTGCAACTTTACCAAGGTAAACAGCCACTAGGCATCGCATGTGCAAAATTACTTTGGAAATCCCGTTTGCTGTGATAATATAGAGCCCGCGATAATACAGCGTTTGACTATACTTATGTCAAAATAGATTTTTATGAACTCTGGTTTGGCTAAAATAGCTGCTGTGTGGAATTCCCCATATGTGATCTTTCCCTGTTCAGTTTTAGTTTTCACATATTATCTACCAATGTTTATTATTACAGCAGCGAAGTTCAAGGTATATATATTTCTCTAAATGAATTAAAAAGACAGCGACAACATGTATCTCCATGTTTATCCTATCTAGGTTAATTTGTCAGTAAATGCTTCGCTATCATACATGAAAATTCATCTTGTTTTGATTTACTCTTAATTATAACATAATGCTGGCAATTCAGATAGTGTAAATTCATGTTAGTATTCCATTGTTTTAATTGCACACATTCTTGCATGTTAAAACTGAGTAGTAAATTAAAAGTCAAGACACTACTTTAACATTTTTCAAGAATACGAAGGGGATATTCCATGTTTATATTACCCATAGCCATCAGACCTATTCTGGCCGCATGGTCAACAGTTTAATAGATATCAACATCTGGTTTGTTCCTGTATATTATTGCCAGCCTATAAAAATGACATCTGGCAATTGAAAAGTCCTGAGTTTGTTATATTGTGTACTGATTTTAGTCCAAATATTGACCTATGTTTTGCACTGTAACATTTTCTAGCCTTTGGATTGACATCACTAACTACATGTACTACTGCTGCCATGTTGGCCATGCATCTTTTGGTTTGGATTACTTTCCTGACTCGCTTAAATCAAGACTCATTTTTAGGCAAGGTGCACCAATTAGAATTAACAAAATATCTTTTAAAAAGGGTAAAATTTTTGCTCATTTTAAATATGTTTGTGCTGAGCATGCATTTAGCAAGAGGCTCAGATGCAATATATATATTTTGTCATGCCATGGCTCACCCTAAAATGCGCAATAAAATTATAATAAGGCCCAATATGCAAGATTCGGGGTTTTCACTTTATAAAAATGCCAATAAATCCATGCAAGATGTTATTATATGAGCACAGGGTATGGTGCTAAGAAAGACTTGTTTTGATCTCTAATCTAATGTTAATTCCAAAAAACTGCTCACAGTCATAACACACTTGCTTGAACATAGCCTATTACATAGTTATCACACCCTTGCTTGAACATAGCTAATTACATAGTTATCCCACCCTTGCTTGAGCATAGCTAATTAGTACATAGTTATCCCACCCTTGCTTAAGCATAGCTAATTACCAAGTTATCCCACCCTTGCTTGAGAATAGTTAATTACCAAGTTATCCCACCCTTGCTTGAGGATAGTTAATTACCAAGTTATCCCCCTTGCTTGAGCATAGTTAATTACCAAGTTATCCCACCCTTGCTTGAGCATAGCTATTTACATAGTTATCCCACCCTTGAGTGGACATAGCTAATTACATGTCCCTTTTTAATGAGTTAAATTTATTTTCCAAATTATTTAAATGATTAGATGACAAAATTGTTTATCTGCATATGTTTATTTCCTTTTATGAATTATTCAGTATCACAATAAATTATAATTTCAAACTGTAAAGGCATTGCTTTATCATTGTAAATCCATTGCACAAGCAGTCATCAAAGACCCAACATAGCAATTCTGCTGATTACCATAGACTTTGCTTTTACTGCCAAATATGTTGTTTGAAACTAAATATAAATACCATCACCTATTTTTTATCACCTGGCAATGTACCTACTGCTAATGCCAAAATAGTTCATTGATTTATGTGCATGAAAAGAAGATGCAAGTTCATTTTTGTTATTATTTTTCCCTGACAAAAGCATACACTATGGCGTACAGGGGTAATAATTTCAGGGAGACAGGAGAAAAAGTTTCAGTAAAACCATGTACTGGCACTCAAAGTGCAGTTCTGACCAAGAGAAATATCCCAAGTCCATGGAGTGATAAAGTGGAATTGGTTTGATATTTCTTCAAAACATTAAACCATGTGAATGGTATTGACTTATCTGTAGGAATAACAGAAAATGGAGAGAAAAAAAAGGATGAATTATACATTAATCGTATTTGATAATGAATGTGACTGGGGGTGGTCCCAGAGATGTAAAATGGGAAAGAAAAATCCTTTCACAGAGGTAAGAAAGGAGATGAAAATTTAAATTAATCAGATTAAGAGTATTTATCCAGAGAAACTGCAGCACATTGATGTAAAATGTAAACAGATTATCTGAACTTAAATTTTCCAAATTGGTGATGATTCATTTGGAGATGGGGCCCTGAGTGGCAGAGTGGTCTAAAGCGCTTTCCATTACGGATCACTGCCATCTCACCTCTGTCTGCGTAGGTTTGAGTCTTGGATTTGGCCAATGTGGGTATGTGAGAAAGCGTGCCAGTAGCTTCTCGAGGGTCGGTGGTTCTTTTCAGGGATTTAACAGGTTCTTCCTCCACCATTAATACTGATCGCCATGTACAGCCTATCGTGTGCTGAAAAATGACGTTAAACCCCTCAACAACAATAATCATTTGGAGATTCCTCATAAGTATTAGTGATAAATTTAAAATGGTGCCCAGTTGCATCTCCAACAAATTAATCATCACAGTTTTTGTTTAGTGCTTTTATTGCCAGCCTTTATGTATTATTTTGCAGTCTCTTTATAGATAGAGTTCCTGCTTCTATGACTTCCTATTTCTGGTCCTGAACTCTTGCTTTTAAAAGCTTTTTTAAGCAATGGTTTTATATATGCTTGACTCTCACATTTTTATGAAATATAACCATGGACTTCGTTTTCATAAGCCAGCAGATAGCTCAGTTTATGACAAAGTGTTTTCTGTAAACTGTATCTGGTTATGAAACAACCAACCAGAGTAATACACAACCTAGTTGGAAACGTCAAAACTTAGAATTGCCTCTGGTCATAACACCGGCTGGAAAATACATTTTGGCTATGACACGGCCAGGTTGGAAAATATCTCTCATTATGACTCAACCTCGTAGGAAAATATCATTTATGACTCATCCTAGTTGGAAATATACAGCCCAGTCAGAAAATACCTCAGTATACAGTGGTCTCAGTTAAAACACAGATCACTTCTAAATGTTTCTCATAGATAACATGATTCGTAGTGCTGAAGAATACTACATGATGTCATGTAATTATGAGATAACATTGCATGTGATCGGTACAGTGTGTGTGACATTACATGACATAAACTGATATAAATGTAGCTCTGTATGTGACAAGTACAGTGTGTGACACTACATGACATGTGATTAAGAGATAACACTGCATGTGATAGGTACAGTGTGTGTGACATTACATGACATAAACTGATATAAATGTAGCTCTGTATGTGACAAGTACAATGTGTGACACTACATATCAAATGATAGAAAAGTAGCATAGTATGTGATAATTATTGTGTGACACTATATGATGTAACATGACAGAAAGATAGCTTTGCATGTGACAACTACAGTGTGACACCACATGATGTAACATGATAGAAAAGTAGCACAGTATGTGACAAGTGTAGTGTGCGATATGATACAAATGTAATCATGCATAAGATAAGAACAGTGTGACACTAGATGATGTAGCAGTTCCTTTTTCAGATAACCAGTTCCTCTTACAAGTAAGTCATGCAGATTAACCACCTGTATAGATGTCTGCTTCTGATAGCCATTGTGACGAAATTCACAACAGCCACCCTGTCAAAAAGTGACAAGGGCAAGTCTAAAAAGAAGGATAAGGAGGAGAAGGTAATACTATTTCTACTAAAGGTAATAGACCTTACATATAATCTTCCTCCATTACCTCATTGATGGGGGGCCCCGAGTGGCCGAGTGGTCTAAAGCGTTCTCTGTTACGGATCACTATCATCTCACCTCTGTCTGCGTGGGTTCGAATCCGGATTCGGCAAATGTGGATATGTGAGAAAGCATGCCAGTAGCTTCTCGTGGGTCGGTGGTTCTTCCCGGGGTTTTGCCGGGTTCTTCCTCCACCATTAATACTGGCCGCCATGCATAGCCTATTGTGTGCTGAAAAATGGCATTAAACCCCACAACAACAACAACAACCTCATTGATGGAATCTACCACCATGATATTGCCCACAGAATGTACCTCCATGACCTCACCCATGGAATATACTTCCATGACCTCACCCATGGACTTTACCTCCATGACCTCACCCATGGAATCTACCTCCATGATCTCACCCATGGAATGTACCACCATGAAATTGCCCATTGAACCTACCTCCATGACTTCACCCATGGAATCTACCTCCATGACCTCACCCATGGAATCTACCACCATGAAATTGCCCATTGAACCTACCTCCATGACCTCCCAGACAAGTTACTAGCAGTCATATCTCCTGAAAGATAATTCTGATCTTCATTAAATTTACTGGTTGTGACAGTTTGTAAGGTTTGGTTTCTTTAGTTGTACAAAGAAGCTGCATAAATGAATACATTGTGTTTGAAGGCATCAAATTAATGCCAAAAATTCTTTCTATTTACATGTCCCTTTTCTTGCATGCCAAGAAGAAATTTCAAACTGGAATCTCTGTTCTATGTATTCTAGCATATATAGCATGAAATAATTACATTTTTGAAGATCTGTGCTAAATCCTGTTTTTTCTTTAAAAAGGTTATCATCTCCATTATGGTAAAATATCCATATTTTAATATTTTTTTATTTTGTCAGTTTTACAGATTTGCTGATTAGAATAATTTATACTTATAATGTATAAGATGTCAGTGTAGGTAGTTATTACAGTGTAAACTGGAGGACCATGACAGAGTATTTGTTTTGTTATTTTTGTTCATCTTAATGGCATTGTTAACACATTATTTGCTACATCATGTGGAGGAAAGGGGTGCTAAGTTGACCTAGGCTGATCTGGGTTTGTATAAAACGTACTAATCTGTGATAACGAGTCTAGTTTTCTTCTAAGTGAAGCTACAAAGGAAACAGTACTGACTCCACTGTCAGCATCAGTATTTCTTTACAGTGGAGTAAACTGGAGAACAGTGCAACAAATGATACTGACTTTGATATCAGCACAACCAGTTTTTACACTGCAATAAACTGACAACAATGAAGGAAAAAATGGGTCTAATTCATGCCTTCTCCGTCAAAATGGGTCTAATTCAAGCCTTGCCCATCAAAATGGATCTAATTCATTCTTTGCCCATCAAAATGGGTCTAATTCATTCCTTGCCCATCAAAATGGGTCTAATTCATTCCTTGCTCATCAAAATGGGTCTAATTCAAGCCTTGCCCATCAAAATGGGTCTAATTCATTCCTTGCTCATCAAAATGGGTCTAATTCATTCCTTGCTCATCAAAATGGGTCTAATTCATTCCTTGCCCATCAAAATGGGTCTAATTCATGCCTTGCCCATCAGAATGGGTCTAATTCAAGCCTTGCCCATCAAAATGGGTCTAATTCATTTCTTGCCCATCAAAATGGGTCTAATTCAAGTCTTGCCCATCAAAATGGGTCTAATTCAAGCCTTGCCCATCAAAATGGGTCTAATTCATTCCTTGCTCATCAAAATGGGTCTAATTCATTCCTTGCTCATCAAAATGGGTCTAATTCATTCCTTGCCCATCAAAATGGGTCTAATTCATTCCTTGCCCATCAAAATGGGTCTAATTCATTCCTTGCCCATCAAAATGGGTCTAATTCAAGCCTTGCCCATCAAAATGGGTCTAATTCATTCCTTGCTCATCAAAATGGGTCTAATTCATTCCTTGTCCATCAAAATGGGTCTGATTCATGCCTTGCCCAAAATGGGTCTAATTCATGCCTTGCCCATCAAAATGGGTCTAATTCATTCCTTGCTCATCAAAATGGGTCTAATTCATTCCTTGCCCATCAAAATGGGTCTAATTCAAGCCTTGCCCATCAAAATGGGTCTAATTCATGCCTTACCCATCAAAATGGGTCTAATTCATGCCTTGCCCATCAAAATGGGTCTAATTCAAGCCTTGCCCATCAAAATGGGTTCAATTCATGCCTTTCCCATCAAATTGATGCAACAAACAATAGACAATAGCAGCTTATCAATTTTGCGAAGTACCCAATATTAATAAAAAGGAATTGTCATTTTCTAGCTCCTAATATATATATATCCCTTGATAAGGCCATACCTATATGATTCCGGTTGTAATTATTTCATAGTAAAGTCCACTTATACGTGTTTTCATTGTCTAATACTTGTATTAATTCCTTCATGAATCTGGGTTAATTAACTCAAACTATTCAGCTAATGGTTGAAAGCAAATGAAAAAAGTTTCTTAAATAGTAGTTTATAAAGACTTTTAAGTGTCTTCCTGAATAGTTATGCAAATGTTTATTAACCTTTGATAATTTGGGATTTTCCATCGAATATGTTCTCCAATCACATTACATTAGGAATATTTTTCAACTACATCGCGAATCCAGCCCTATGAAAGATGAAAAACATCTTATCCTGTCTACTTTTAGATAGACAAAGGGTAGTAACTCTTGTCCATTACCTCCCATTGGCTAACTCTTTGACGGGTCTTGCCAGTCTTTTCTCAATATGACATGTCGCATGTGGGCAAGCCACGTCACTCTTACCTTATCATACCCTGTTCAGGTCCCTGTTGTTCTGGAGGAAGACTAGAGGGAAATTGGAGGCAGGCAGCTCAGGTACTGCAACCCTTCTGTCTGCTCCACTCACATTGGCATTTGGAACCACTCAATTCCTATGTGTGAAGGAATTTTCAGTGGCCTCAAGACAGGGGGTGTCCTTAGTCACGTGCACCCACATCAATCCCTATGATGCAATAGTACAGTGGCAGTATGAAACTGATTTTTAGTTCACTGGACCTCACTATTCCCTCAGAAGGGGGTGGGGCTGATCCAGGTCTGTCAGAGGGCTTCAGGTTTTGTTCTTCAAAAATCCCCTCAACCCTTGACAGAAATACACTGTCAGATGGTCAGATCGGGAGATGGAGCCCTTTCAATTACAGAGATTATAGTCACTCATAAAAGGTGCTATGGGTCACATTCCCCAGCATTTTATTCACGACTGTTGCTTTTCAAAATGCAAACAGCAGGTGGAGGCCCATCATTGACTAGAGTCTCCTCACCCTATTCAAGATGGGGATGGCAAGGTCATTCTGCCTCAGTCAGATGGTGCAAGTGTGCCATCAGCTTGGATCTGACATGTATACTTTCATATCCCTATCGGTCTATGTTCCACTTACTGCCGCGCTGTTATCAATTCACTGTTCTTCCCTTTGGCCACAAAATCAGCCCTGGGCTTTCAGACTATTGATTGTGTCATCTCCCTGTTCTGGGCAACATCATCTACATTGATGGCAGCATAACTGGGCATTCTATAGAAACACATGGCAAGTTCTACTCTACTCCAAGGAATGATCTTTCTCTTGTAGATCATCTCAGCCTTTTCACTAACTGGGAAAGTCAGTCCTCCATCCATCCCAGAATTTCGTCCATCTGGGTTTGGACTCCATAACCAGCCGGAATCAGGCATGCCCACTTGTGGTTGCATTACAGGAATCATTGAACTCATCACGTTCATTTTCAGCAAGACTTGGATTTCATCAGGAGAGTTCTTGCAACTCCTCAGTTTATTGTAAGGCAGTGGGCTTGATCCTGCTTGGCTGACTCTTTATGTGGACCTTGCCAGCACATTGGTATCCTGTTTAATGTCCACTTAATCCAGCAGTCATGATCACACCCAGAATTTAGTCATTCCCATGTTAGTGGGGCAATCCAGGTTGGCTGACCATTGGAATCCTGATGTAGAACCCCAGGCAGAATAATATAAAGTACTGCTGTCAGTGCACATGGTGGGAGTGCCCACCTGTTGCTGACCTTTATCGTTAGCAACACCTGTAGAATGGACTCTACATGTCAACATCTTACAGGGATGGTCCTGGCTTTTAAAAAGCTGTTGCCAAAAAAATCGCCAACCTCAATATTTTGTCGCCAATTTTCAAAAAGTGTAGCCAAAAAAGGTAGTGTACATTTTTCTAAGTGTTAATTTAGTCTATTAATGTAACAGGCAATGAAAATTACAAAAGATGGATTAGTTAATACTTTAATTACAACAAGCATTAACAAATGTTACAAAGTGTTACATGAAGATCTGTCACGATTTTAGGGCTGCCCACTTGTTGAATGCAGTTTCAAAGTCTAATTTTTCACAACTGTACATGCTGATTCTCATTAAATTCTCGAGAGATGAGATGCAGAGCTTATTTCTGATGTCAGTTTTTATGAGGTTCATCTTACTGAGTCCATGTTCACAGTCCTCAGTGCTGACAGGTGACACCAGTAGTCTCTCAGCAGCCCCCCCCCCACCTTTTATGGTTAGCTTCACAAAGCTTGTAGCGAATCGCTTCTTAAATCCCAAGAATGATCACTGAATGCTGTATAAATTTTCTTGACAAGAAAAATATGATCTCCATTCCCACGAATGAAACTTACACGAGTCAACACCTGGCAATATTGGACCGTATATATATATATAAGCATAATAAATTCACACCCAGTTTAGGGATTCTTTCACTCCTGTATTTTGAGAAATAAATAATTATTATTAATTATGCAAAACTGTTTTTTTTTTTGCTATTTCTTGTTGCAGAGTTTTAAGTCTCGTCAGCCGTAACACGGGACTGATGGCAAAAGGAAAAGATCAATAAGTAAAATGCTGCACTGGCGACAGATGTAATTGTGATTGAGATTTTTTCCATTTGCTTTGTATTTATACACAGTAGTCGGTACTTCAAAGGTTATCAGTTTTCTATGAAGGTTCAGCAAAACTATTGTATTAGTATATGTATAAAAAAACAGAAGGATTAGCCGTACAATTAATTGTATCTGTTCTATTCGCGTCTTCAGAAGTCGGTCAGTTGTAGGTTAAGTGCGGTAGCATGATTGACTGTATCACAGCATACAGTACTCAGCCCAGATGTCAGCATAAGCAGATTATGATGTAACAATGCACTGTAAAGATGGTGTTGTCAATAAGAACAAAGGATCATTTGTGTAACAGATTGATTCCAATGCATTGCTTAGTCAAGTTTTTGGTTTCCTTTCATTCTGCCTTTTAATTTATCCAGTCCAAATCCATGATTGTATGTACAAATTAAATAACCAAAAAGTATGTCGCCCAAAAAATCGCCAGATGGGATATTTTTGTCGCCAATAAGGAAAAAAAATCGCAATTTGCGACATTGGCGAAGCCCAGGACGATCCCTGATCTTAGAAATCAAGGTTGTCATCAATGCCTTTCATTTCTGTAAAGATTGCATCTGGGTAGGTAATGGTCTTTTTCTGGTCCTCAAACTGGGGGTACCATCTGGCTGCATCAGTGTCTTGGCTGAGAATCCAGAGGTTGTCATGTCCTTCACACTGAATAGCCCCTCCAACACTTCAAGGGCATCCAATGATTGATCAACCTCTTTTCAATGAGGTGGCATAATAAGCTACCCACCTTCCTCTTCCCAGTTCCAGACACAAGAGCTTGGGTCATGGGATGCAATGTCAGCCATTTTGGAGGGGTTGTGGGCCTCTGCTGCCCCTCATATGGTGCTAAAGTGCTCAGAATGGCAAGATTATTCTGATAGCTCCTCTTTGCATGGACAAGCCCTGTATTACCATCCTACTTTTCCTAAATATAATACAACCAGAAAGATTCTGGCCAAGCTGAATCAGTCGCCCTCTTCTACACGCGCTGCATTTACCAGAACAGCCTTGATAGTCAGACCCCATTGAACTTCTAGCCTACAAAGTCACTATCATATTTACTGGTAGTTTTAGCTTCTACATGCAGGGTAAGAGGGCTGCATCCCCTTTATGTAGAGTAAGAGGGCTGCATCCCCTTTATGTAGGGTAAGAGGGCTGCATCCCCTTTATGTAGAGTAAGAGGGCTGCATCCCCTTTATGTAGGGTAAGAGGACTGCATCCCCTTTATGTAGGGTAAGAGGACTGCATCCCTTTTATGTAGAGTAAGAGGGCTGCATCCCCTTTATGTAGAGTAAGAGGGCTGCATCCCCTTTATGTAGAGTAAGAGGGCTGCATCCCCTTTATGTAGAGTAAGAGGGCTGCATCCCCTTTATGTAGAGTAAGAGGGCTGCATCCCCTTTATGTAGAGTAAGAGGGCTGCATCCCCTTTATGTAGAGTAAGAGGGCTGCATCCCCTTTATGTAGGGTAAGAGGACTGCATCCCCTTTATGTAGGGTAAGAGGACTGCATCCCCTTTATGTAGAGTAAGAGGGCTGCATCCCCTTTATGTAGAGTAAGAGGGCTGCATCCCCTTTATGTAGAGTAAGAGGGCTGCATCCCCATTATGTAGGGTAAGAGGACTGCATCCCCTTTATGTAGGGTAAGAGGACTGCATCCCCTTTATGTAGAGTAAGAGGACTGCATCCCCTTTATGTAGGGGAAGAGGGCTGCATCCCCTTTATATTCACCTGAATTTCCTTCAGAGGAGGATTTGGTGGTTCTCATCTCATGATACCATCGGGCTTTTTCGTTAGTCAGAAACCTTCCCTGCTCACTTCATTCTCTTCCATAGCCAGGTTGAGAACAGCAGCCATGCAAGTCACTGGGATCTATGATCTTAGACACATTCTGACATCAATGCATCATGGCAGATGTGACAATGGGCATGATAAAGATCTTTCAGAGCTGTTAGACAATTTCAATCTCTAGTGACCAAAGTTCATTACATTGTTTCCAAAATGGAATTCAACTTGGCTCAACTCAAGCAAATTTGAACTTCTCACCCATGCTTCATTAAAGTTCATATCATACAAGACATGCTTCCTGATAGCTTTAGCTTTCACATGCAGGATCAGTGAGCTACATGCCCTTTCAGTCGTCCTGAACTATCTTCACTTTGGTTTGGATCATTTAGTAGTCCTCCTGACATCAATGCAGATGTGACATTGGGCATGATAAAGATCTCTCAGATCTGTTGGATAATTTGATTTCCAGTGACCAAAGTCCATAACATTATTTCCAAATGGAATTTGTCTTGGGTTCTAACTTGGATCAACTCAAGCAAGTTTGAACCTTTCACTCATGCTTTGCTAAAGTTCTTATCATACAAGACATGCATCCTGATAGCTTTAGCAGGGTCAGTGAGCTACTTGCCCTTTTCAGTCAACCTGAAATATCTTCTTTACTCAACCAGGCTTAGTTGCCAAGAATTGGTTGTAGTCCGTAGGTAACCAATGCATCGTCATTCATCTTCTCTCTTCCATAGACAAATCAAGAGCGGCAGCCATGAAGGATCCTGTCTGCACTCTCATGCATACTTGGGACACACAGACAAGTCGTATCATGCACAAATGTATCTTCCTCCCAGTCAAGGCCAGAAAACAAGACATCACCTCTCAAGTCCTTGCTTCATGACTGAAGTGGGTTTCATGCTTGGCCTACTCTGAGAGCTCTCAAGATCAGAGTCACTTCACAAAGATTGCAGCCCACGTGATTAGAGCCATTTATGCAAGCCTTGCTTTCAAACAAAACATTTGATCCATCTTCTCAAGTGTTTACCTTAGAGATTTAATGCTGCAGAGACAAACGTTGGATCTTGTAGGGCCAGTGGCGGCAGCACAGATGACCACCAGACACAACTAGATTAATCAACACAGCCTGTTTGCTTCGCTTTATTTGCCAGTAAAAATAATTATGTAGATGAGAAGATTTCACATTCATCTTCTCATCCATATAAGAGTCCTAGATCAAGGGATCCCAGGGTGTGTTGCTTTTGGTATTAGGAGAATGGGTTATCCATCATATAGGGAATCCAACCACTTATCGCCCAGAAGGATGCCTGAGGTAGAGGTTGTATGCTCAGCATCTTGTCCTCCTGTTACCTATTCTCTTACCTTAATGTGATTGGGGAATATATTCATTACTAGGTCAAGATGGCTAACAAGAATTTGCTTTTTCATTACTAGGTCAAGCCAGCTGACAAGAATGTGCTTCAGCGAGGCCTAGTGAATTATGAAGTAACCTACAAGGAAATCCTGAAGGAGCATGCATCATACTGTGAAATTCTGAAAGAAATCAAGGTCTTTGAGACTGGAGATACCCTTGCATACGTGACACCGGTAAATGAATCAGATTTAGATTTAAATTTCCCTCCGTCCTTGAACACTTATCTCTACAGCTGTACCTTCAACTGTACTTCCCTCACTGACAGTTACCTCCACACATGTACCTTTCTGAAGCTGTGCTTTCTTTGCAATCCAACTTTATGTGACTTATGTACATCTGTACCTTCCATTTTGCTGCCTAGAACCAAAGTTATCTGTATACTTGTTCATCCATCACCATTGTTTTAATCACTTATTTCTACACCATTATTACCTCATCTGACTTTCTTTAATGACAGTTTGTACTACACCAGTACCTCATCTGACTTTCTTTAATGACAGTTTGTACTACACCAGTACCTCTTTCTGTACTTCCTTTAATGACGTTGTGTACTACACCAGTACCTCTTTCTGTACTTCCTTTAATGACATTGTGTACTACACCAGTACCTCTTTCTGTACTTCCTTTAATGACATTGTGTACTACACCAGTACCTCTTTCTGTACTTCCTTTAATGACAGTTTGTACTACACCAGTACATCTTTATGTACTTTCTTTAATGACAGTTTGTGCTACACCAGTACCTCTTTCTGTACTTCCTTTAATGACATTGTGTACTACACCAGTACCTCTTTCTGTACTTTCTTCAATGACAGTTTGTACTCCACCAGTAGCTCTTTATGCACTTCCTTTAATGACATTGTGTACTACACCAGTACCTCTTTCTGTACTTTCTTTAATGACAGTTTGTGCTACACCAGTACCTCTTTCTGTACTTCCTTTAATGACATTGTGTACTACACCAGTACCTCTTTCTGTACATCCTTTAATGACAGTTTGTACTACACCAGTGCCTCTTTCTGTACTTCCTTTAATGACAGTCTGTACTACATCAGTACCTCTTCTGACTTCCTCTAATGACAGTTTGTACTACACCAGTACCTCTTTCTGTACTTCCTTTAATGACAATTTGTACTACACCAGTACCTCTTTCTGTACTTTATTGACAGTTTTTACTACACTAGTACCTCTTTCTGTACTTCCTTTAATGACAGTTTGTACTACACCAGTACCTCATCTGATTTCCTCTAATAACAGTTTGTACTACACCAGTGCCTCTTTCTGTACTTCCTTTAATGACAGTCTGTACTACACCAGTACCTCATCTGACTTCCTCTAATGACAGTTTGTACTACACCAGTACCTCATCTGACTTCCTCTAATGTCAGTTTGTACTACACCAGTGCCTCTTTCTGTACTTCCTTTAATGACAGTCTGTACTACACCAGTACCTCATCTGACTTCCTCTAATGACAGTTTGTACTACACCAGTACCTCATCTGACTTCCTCTAATGTCAGTTTGTACTACACCAGTGCCTCTTTCTGTACTTCCTTTAATGACAGTCTGTACTACATCAGTACCTCTTCTGACTTCCTCTAATGACAGTTTGTACTACACCAGTACCTCTTTCTGTACTTCCTTTAATGACAATTTGTACTACACCAGTACCTCTTTCTGTACTTTATTGACCGTTTTTACTACACTAGTACCTCTTTCTGTACTTCCTTTAATGACAGTTTGTACTACACCAGTACCTCATCTGACTTCCTCTAATGACAGTTTGTACTACACCAGTACCTCTTTCTGTACTTCGTTTAATGACAGTTTGTACTACACCAGTACCTTATATGACTTCCTTTAATGACAATTTGTACTACACCAGTACCTCTTTCTGTACTTCCTTTAATGACATTGTGTACTACACCAGTACCTCTTTCTGTACATCCTTTATTGACAGTTTGTATTACACCAGTACCTCATCTGACTTCCTCTAATGACAGTTTGTACTACACCAGTGCCTCTTTCTGTACTTCCTTTAATGACAGTCTGTACTACACCAGTACCTCATCTGACTTCCTCTAATGACAGTTTGTACTACACCAGTACCTCTTTCTGTACTTCCTTTAATGACAATTTGTACTACACCAGTACCTCTTTCTGTACTTTATTGACAGTTTTTACTACACTAGTACCTCTTTCTGTACTTCCTTTAATGACAGTTTGTACTACACTAGTATCTCATCTGACTTCCTCTAATGACAGTTTTTGTACTACACCAGTACCTCTTTCTGTACTTCCTTTTATGACAGTTTGTACTACACTAGTACCTCTTTCTGTACTTCCTTTAATGACAGTTTGTACTACACCAGTACCTCATCTGAATTCCTCTAATGACAGTTTGTACTACACCAGTACCTCTTTCTGTACTTCCTTTAATGACACTTTGTACTACACTAGTACCTCTTTCTGAATTCCTTTAATGACAGTTTGTATTACACCAGTACCTCATCTGAATTCCTCTAATGACAGTTTGTATTACACCAGTACCTCTTTCTGTACTTCCTTTAATGACAGTTTGTACTACACCAGTACCTCTTTCTGTACTTCCTTTAATGACAGTTTGTACTACACCATTATCTCTTTCTGTACTTCCTTTAATGACAGTTTGTACTACACCAGTAGCTCTTTATACACTTCCTTTAATGACAGTTTGTACTACACCAGTATCTCTTTCTGTACTTCCTTTAATGACAGTTTGTACTACACCAGTAGCTCTTTATGCACTTCCTTTAATGACACTTTGTACCACACCAGTATCTCTTTCTGTACTTCCTTTAATGACAGTTTGTACTACACCAGTAGCTCTTTATACACTTCCTTTAATGACAGTTTGTACTACACCAGTATCTCTTTCTGTACTTCCTTTAATGACAGTTTGTACTACACCAGTAGCTCTTTATGCACTTCCTTTAATGACAGTTTGTACTACACCAGTATCTTTCTGTACTTCATTTAATGACAGTTTGTACTACACCAGTACCTCTTTCTGTACTTCCTTTAATGACAGTTTGTACTACACTAGTACCTTTTTCTGTACTTCCTTTAATGACACTTTGTACTACACCAGCATCTCTTTCTGTACTTCCTTTAATGACAGTTTGTACTACACCAGTACATCTTTATGTACTTCCTTTAATGACAGTTTGTACTACACCAGTACCTCTTTCTGTACTTCCTTTAATGACAGTTTGTACTACACCAGTACCTCTTTCTGTACTTCATTTAATGACAGTTTGTACTACACCAGTACATCTTTATGTACTTCCTTTAATGACAGTTTGTACTACACCAGTACCTCTTTCTGTACTTCCTTTCATGACAGTTTGTACTACACCAGTACCTCTTTCTGTACTTCCTTTAATGACAGTTTGTACTACACCAGTACCTCTTTCTGTACTTCCTTTAATGACAGTTTGTACTACACCAGTACCTCTTTCTGTACTTCCTTTAATGACAGTTTGTACTACACCAGTACCTCTTTCTATACTTCCCAAAAGCACATTCACCTCTACAACTAATTCTCTTATTCAGTTTCCTTAATCATCTTAACTCTCCATTATATACTCTCCCTCGATAACTCGAGCACAACAGAGTCCAAAAACATCACACTATAAGCAAGGGCACGTGTATCCAAGGGACCTATATAATGAAATAAAAGGATGGCAACCAACAGGATGGCAAGCATAGATTGGGGGAGGAAGCATTTACATTGTTGAACACTTATTTTATAATCATGTTGAAATTAACTATGAATAAACGTGTAGTTTGATTTCCTTCAAAGATTACCTTTAATTTCAGGAAGAGAATTTTAAAAAGATCATTAAGAACTTTATTACTCCACTTGGTGTCCATACACTTAGCATGTATACAACTAAAAAAACATTGTTTTATTCCATGTCAGCACTATAATCTCCAAAGCCGACCATGGCATGCCATGAAATCAGAGTCATTATTGATAATTTACATGCATTATCAGCACAAGAGTTATAGAGGGAAAGGTGTACTTTCATTAATCATAAATACCTCTACACCTATACCTCTCTACCTTTTCTTAACCACACCTACCCCTCTATCTGAACGTTCTCAACTGGTTTCCCATTATTACACCTGCCTCTATACCAATATATTCCCCATTTCTTTTCCAGGTTTTGAACTTACCTTCATACCTACATGACTCCACCTTATTTAGCTAAACCACAGTAGCCTCTACAACTGTGTCTCTCTTATCACTTCCCCATACCACACTTATTTCTACAACTGCATCACCTCTCTTCCATTACCTTCACTTGACTCTTCATCATCTGTACCTCACTTTCCTTAACCACACTTACCTTTATATTTGTACCAATCCACATCACTCACCTTAGCCACATTTACCTCTACACATGTACGATTGCACTTAACTTTCCTTAACCAAATATTCCTCTACACCTGTGTACCAATTTTAAGTGGATATGTATAATTGGTAGTAGTTTACCAGTCTACTGGCATTACCCAAGGATGTCTACCCTTGTGTAGTGGACAAACCAAATTGGGAGTAGTGTACCAGTCTACTGGTTTTACCCAAGGGTACATCTTTTAAATGAACTAATATTACACCTTCTTTCTTTTGCCTCACTTCAGTGGAATGGTCACGGCTACGATATTGCCAAGATGTTTGGAAATAAATTCACATATGTGTCCCCTGTGTGGCTTCAGATCAAACATAAACCAGGTGGTGCATACTCAGTGACAGGGGAACATGATATTGACAAGGGTGTGTAAGGTTTTTATATAAATAGTATATTCAACTATTTTTGACTTTAAATACTCAGTATTTTTAGCTATTTATTTTATGACTTGATATACTTCATATATTTAGCTGTTTATGACTGGGGCCCCGAGTGGCCGAGTGGTTTAAAACGCTCACCGTTCCGGATCACTGCCATCTCACCTCTGTCTGCGTGGGTTCGAGTCCAAGGCTCAGCTAACGTGGGTACGTGGGAAAGCCTGCCAGGAGCTTCTCGTGGGTTGGTGGTTCTTCCCTGGGTTTTCCAGGGTTCTTCCTCCACCAGTTATACTGGCCGCCATGTATAGCCTATCTTGTGCTGAAAAATGGCGTTAAACCCTAGAACAACAACAACTGTTTATGACTTGATATACTTAATATATTTAGTTATTTATGATTTGATATACTTATTATATCTTGCTATTTGTGACTTGATATACTTAATATATTTAGCTATTTATGACCTGATATACTTAGTATATTTAGCTGTTTATGACTTTAAATACTTAGTATGTTTAGCTATTTATGACTTGATATATTAAATATGTTAAGCTATTTATGACTTGATATACTATGTGTGTTTAGCTGTTTATGACTTGATATACTTAGTATATTTAGCTGTTTATGACTTGATATACTTAGTATATCTAGATGTTTATGAATTTATATACTTAGTATATTTAGCTATTTATGACTTGATATACTTACTATATCTAGCTATTTGTAACTTGATATACTTAATATATTTATCTATTTATGACTTGATATACTTAGTATATCTAGCAATTTGTGACTTGATATACTTAGTATATTTAGCTGTTTATGACTTTAAATACTTAGTACATTTACCTATTTATGACTTGATATACTTAGTATGTTTAGCTGTTTATGACTTGATATACTTAGTATATTTAGCTATTTATGACTTGATATACTTAGTATATCTAGCTATTTGACTTGATATACTTAATATATCTAGCTATTTGTGACTTGATTTACTTAGTATATCTAGCTATTTGTGACTTGATATACTTAATATATTTAGCTATTTATGACTTGATATACTTAGTATATCTAGCTATTTATGATTCTAACCATTTGTGACTTGATATACTTAGTATATTTATCTGTTTATGACTTGATATACTTAGTATATTTAGCTATTTTTGACTTGAGACCCTTAGTACATTTAGCTGTTTATGACTTTAAATACTTAGTATGTTTAGCTATTTATGACTTGATATACTTACTATATCTAGCTGTTTATGACTTGATATACTTAGTATATCTAGCTGTTTATGACTTGATATATTTAATATATCTAGCTGTTTATGACTTTATATACTTAGTATATCTAGCTGTTTATGACTTGATATACTTAATATATCTAGCTGTTCATGATTTTATATACTTAGTATATTTAGCTTTTTATGACTTTATATACTTAGTATATTCAGCTGTTTATGACATAATATACTTAGTATATTTAGCTGTTTAAGACTTTAAATGCTTAGTGTATTTAGTTATTTGTGACTTGATATACTTAGTATATCTAGCTATTTATGACTTGCTATACTTAGTATATTTAGCTATTTTTTACTTGAGACCCTTAGTATATTTAGCTATTCATGACTTAATATACTTTGTAGATTAAACTATTTTTATGACTTTATATACTTAGTTCATTTAACTTTTCATGACTTTAGATACTTAGTATAGTTGGCTGTTTATGACTTAATATACCTGGTATATTTAGCTATTTTTATGACTTGATATACTTAGTTTATTTAGCTGTTCATGACTTTAAATACTTAGTATTGTTAGCTGTTTATGACTTAATATACTTAGCATATTAAGCTGTTTTTATGACCTGATATACTTAGTTTATTTAGCTGTTTATGACATAATACACTTAGTATATTTAGCTGTTTAAGACTTTAAATGCTTAGTGTATTTAGTTATTTGTGACTTGATATACTTTGTGTATCTAGCTATTTATGACTTTATATACTTAGTATATTTAGCTGTTTATGATTTGATATGCTTAGTATATTTAGCTATTTATGACTTGATATACTTAGTATATTTAGCTACTTTTTGACTTGATAATCTTAGTATATTTAGTTGTTTATAACTTGATATGCTTAGTATATTTAGCTATATATGACTTGATATGCTTAGTATATTTAGCTGTTTATGACTTGATATACTTAGTATATTTAGCTATTTATGACTTGATATACTTAGTATATTTAGCTACTTTTTGACTTGATAATCTTAGTATATTTAGCTATTTTTGACTTGAGACCCTTAGTACATTTAGCTGTTTATGACTTGATATACTTAGTATAGTTGGATGTTTATGTCTGAATATACTTAGTATATTAAGCTATTTTTATGACTTGATATACTTAGTATATTTAGCTATTTATGACTTGATAATCTTAGTATATTTAGTTGTTTATGACTTGATATGCTTAGTATATTTAGCTATTTATGACTTGATATACTTAGTATATTTAGCTGTTTATGACTTGATATACTTTGTATATTTAGCTGTTTATGGCTTGATATACTTAATATATTTAGCTACTTTTTGACTTGATAATCTTAGTTTATTTAGTTATTTATGACTTGATATGCTTAGTATATTTAGCTATTTATGATGTGATATACTTCTATTTAGCTATTTTTGATGTGATATACTTAGTATATTTAGCTATTTTTGACTTGATATACTTAGTATATTTAGCTCTTTATGACTTGATATACTTAGTATATTTAGCTATTTATGATTCGATTTCTAATGTGAACTTTCGAGAGATTTCATAGTTTTAACACTAAAAGAATAACAGGGAATGAGATAAAGCATTGCTAGCACACTGATCAAAAGTATGAGGGATATATTAGTGGTGATATCCATATGGCTGCCAATCTGTCTGTGTGTAGATGTGGTTTCCATGACAAGACTTCAGTTTGCTGCAGGGTGCGATGTTCTTTTCACTGCCTGAAATATCATAGGTAAGAAAAACATGGGTAGGGCAGCTCCCTTTTGATTTTGAGACAAGCATTGTACAAGTCAGAGTCACAGGAATGGATATGGTCATTGTTTTGGTTTCTGCTCAGTAAGTCAGATTTCCTGGAACAAGTTTTCATTGAACTTTATATTTGCAGAAATTACACTTAGATAGAGGCACTGCCCTATTGAATCTTGGGTCCAGGGGTGAAAGGTCAACCCAATGTTCAGAGAAGCTAACATTGTGATTCTAGGTTCCATGTAATAGTCCTCATTCCTCAGTCCCCATGTTTCCCGTTTTATCGATTTTTTAGTTCAATTACACTTGAGGAAGCTTAGCTTCCTGTTGTGTCATGTAACTGCAATCAGTGGATCAAAGGTTAATGTTACTGGATGTTTAAAATTGGATTCTTGTGGACTTACTTTTCATTGGACTTCATAGGTATAATTCAGTCCAACAGAGGCACTTCATGGTCAGATCTGGGTTACAGATATATTTAAGGTCAAGGTTGCTGACAAACATATTTTAGTTTTTGTTACACTCAACTACAGCTGAATGTATTGTTACAGTAATGTTTAATGTTGACACAGTAATGCTTGATGCTAATACGGTAAAGCTTGATGTTAAAACAGTAATGATTATTGTTCATACAGTAATGCTTGATGTTAACTACAGTTAACTTTACAGCCAATCCTCTCCATCATTCCCTGTTCTTGACTGCCCTTTGGGAATCTCCAAATCCCATACCTGTCCACTCCTTAATGTTGTCTTCCCACCTATTTTTCTGTCTGCCCCTTCTTCTGCACCCTCACACTGTGCCTTGTAAGATTGTTTTTGCCAGTCCAGATGATCCTGACACATGACTATACCACTTCAGTTTATGCTTTATTTACATTGGTCAAGAGGTCTTCATAGGATCCGATGGCTCATTGGATCCTGTTGTGGACTTCTTCTTTGGTTACATGGTCAATGTATGAGATTCCCAAGATCTTGTGGTAGCATCTCATTTTGAAGGTTTGAATCCTTCTTTGTAGGTCTGATGTGAGCATCCATGTTTCACAAGCATACAGAAAGATGGATATGACAATCAAGTGCATCAGCCTGATTTTGGAACCAAAAGCAATGTTGGTATTTTTCCAAATTGGTCTCAACCTTGTTATTGCTGCTGTTGTCTGGGCAATCCTGCAAAGTAGTTCTGGTTTGGAGCCCTCATTTGTGATAACTGATCCCAAGTACTTGTGACTCTTTCCAGCTTCTGTCCACTGACCTTTATTTCTGCACTGATGCCATTGGTGTTGTTTGTTTACAGTTTTTTTTTTCAGCACTAATCTCCATACCATATCCTGTGGAGATTGTGTCGATGCGCTCAACCAAGTCAGCCAGTTCTTTTTTCTCTCCTGCTAAACCATCAATATCATCTGTGAAGCGAAGGTTGGTGATTGTTCTTCTTCTGATGCTGACAGTGCCCTTGTGGTCATGCAAGGCATCCTCCATGATCCTTACCAGGAAAATGTTGAAGAATGTAGGTGATAGTGTACATCCCTGTCTGACTCCATCTGTTGTTCGAAACTAATCTCATCTACTGCCATTGATGAAGAGAACACTTGGTGGCTTTGTCATAGAGGTGCTCAACAACCTGCACCAGGTTTGAGCTGATGTTATACTTTCTCATAGTTGCCCATAAAACCGCATGCCATACCCTATCAAAGGCCATTTTGAAATCTATAAAGACATGGTATAGATTCTGCTGATGCCGAAGGTATTTCTCACAATGAGTCTGAGATTGAAGATTTGTTCTGTGGTGTTCCTTCCTGCTCAGAAGCCTGTCTGCTCTTCAGCAATAATTTTTCTGCATGAGGCTTTAGTCTGTTGAGAATTATCTTCAGCATGAGTTTGCTCGGGTGACTGATCAGACTGATGGTTCTGTAGTTTTTGCATATCTGTGGGTTTCCTTTCTTAAGGGGCACGATGCTTGCCATGGATGATCCACAGAACTCAGATCACCGCATGGAATTATTGTGTATTCACAACATGACTTTCAGTCACTTTCCAAAACCACAAAATGTCAGTGACGTTAATGTCACACTCTTACAATCTCAGATACAATCTCATCTGCTTATCTTCTCTGTATACAGACCTCAGATACAGTCTCATCTGCTTATCTTCTTTGTATTCAGACATCAGTTACAATCTCATCTGCTTATCTTCTCTGTATTCAGTTATCAAATACAATCTCATCTGCTTATTTTCTCTGTATTCAGACCTCAGTTACAATCTCATCTGCTTATCTTCTTTTTATACAAATCACCAGTTGTTCCTGCCAATAATCAGCATATTTTTAAACAATTTGTCTTTGTAACACACATTAGTCATCATCTTGGGAGACTTCAATAAAGATCTGCACAAACATTGTAGATACAGTAGAATCCAACACCACAGTGGTAAGATCCAACACCACAGTAGTAAGATCCAACACCACAGTGGTAAGATCCAACACCACAGTAGTAAGATCCAACACCACAGTTGTAAGATTCAACACACTAGTAAGATCCAACACTGGCAAGATCCAACACCACTTTGGTAACCAATACCACAGTGGTAAGATCCAACACTGGCAAGATCCAACACCACTTTGGTAACCAACACCACGGTGGTAAGATCTAACACTGGTAAAGTCCAACACCACTGTGGTAAGATCCAAGAGCACAGTGGTATACCAGAATCAACCACATCTACATAAATATCTGTTGTTAAGACAGAAGGTGGGAATTCTACAGACATACTGATCTGATGTCAAGACAGAAGTTGGGAATTCTACAGACATACTGATCTGTTGTCAAGACAGAAGGTGGGAATTCTATAGACATACTGATCTATTGTCAAGACAGAAGGTGGGAATTCTTCAGACAAAATGATCTGACCATAACATTATCTGGATTTCAATTTGTTTTTAAATTTCCCATCACCTTGTGACTCTTCTTCCATGATGCCATGCCCATAATCATTATGACCATCTTTTATGATACCATGTCTGTAATCATTCTGTTAATTTCCAGTGACACCATGTCTAATCATTCTGTCCATTTTCTATGACACCATGTCTGTACTCATTCTGTCCATTTTCTATGACACCATGTCTGTACTCATTCTGTCTGTTTTCTATGATACCATATCTAATCATTCTGTCCATTTTCTATGACACCATGTCTAATCATTCTGTCCATTTTCTATGACACCATGTCTAATCATTCTGTCCATTTTCTATGACACCATGTCTAATCATTCTGTCCATTTTCTATGACACCATGTCTGTACTCATTCTGTCCATTTTCTATGACACCATGTCTGTACTCATTCTGTCCATTTTCTATGACACCATGTCTGTAGTCATTCTGTCCATTTTCTATGATACCATATCTAATCATTCTGTCCATTTTCTATGACACCATGTCTAATCATTCTGTCCATTTTCTATGACACCATGTCTGTACTCATTCTGTCTGTTTTCTATGATACCATATCTAATCATTCTGTCCATTTTCTATGACACCATATCTGTACTCATTCTGTCCATTTTCTATGACACCATGTCTAATCATTCTGTCCATTTTCTATGACACCATGTCTGTACTCATTCTGTCTGTTTTCTATGATACCATATCTAATCATTCTGTCCATTTTCTATGACACCATATCTGTACTCATTCTGTCCATTTTCTATGACACCATGTCTAATCATTCTGTCCATTTTCTATGACACCATGTCTGTACTCATTCTGTCCATTTTCTATGACACCATGTCTGTACTCATTCTGTCCATTTTCTATGACACCATGTCTGTACTCATTCTGTCCATTTTCTATGACACCATGTCTGTACTCATTTTGTCCATTTTCTATGACACCATGTCTGTACTCATTCTGTCCATTTTCTATGACACCATGTCTAATCATTCTGTCCATTTTCTATGACACCATGTCTGTACTCATTCTGTCCATTTTCTATGACACCATATCTGTACTCATTCTGTCCATTTTCTATGACACCATGTCTGTACTCATTCTGTCTGTTTTCTATGATACCATATCTAATCATTCTGTCCATTTTCTATGACACCATGTCTGTACTCATTCTGTCCATTTTCTATGACACCATATCTAATCATTCTGTCCATTTTCTATGACACCATGTCTGTAGTCATTCTGTCCATTTTCTATGATACCATATCTAATCATTCTGTCCATTTTCTATGACACCATGTCTGTAATAATTGTCATTTTCTATGACATCATGCCTGTAATCATTCTGTCCATCTTCTATGACACCATGTCTGTAATCATTCTGTCCATTTTCTATGACATCATGCCTGTAATCATTCTGTCCATTTTCTATGACATCATGTCTGTAATCATTCTATCCATTTTCTATGATACCATATCTAATCATTCTGTCCATTTTCTATGACACCATGTCTGTAATCATTCTGTCCATTTTCTATGATACCATATCTAATCATTCTGTCCATTTTCTATGATGCCATGCCTGTGCTTATTCTGTCCAAGTATGATGCCATGCATGTACTCATTTTGTCCATGTATGATGCCATGCCTGTACTCATTCTGTCCATGTATGATGCCATGCCTGTGCTCATTTTGTCCGTGTATGATGCCATGTCTGTACTCATTCTGTCCATGTACGATGCCATGCCTGTACTCAGTCTGTCCATTTTCTGTGATGCCATGCCTGTACTCATTTTGTCCATGTATGATGCCTTGCCTATACTTATTCTGTCCATGCATAATGCCATGCCTGTACTCATTCTATCCATGTATGATGCCATGCCTGTACTCATTCTGTCCATGTATGATGCCATGCCTGTACTCTGTCCATTTTCTGTGATGCCATGCCAGTACTCATTTTGTCCATTTTCTATGATGCCATGCCTGTACTCATTCTATCCAAGTATGATACCATGCCTGTAATCATTTTGTCCATGTATGATGCCATGCCTGTACTCATTCTGTCCATTTTCTACAATGCCATGCCTGTACTCATTCATTCCTTTTTCTGTGATGCTATGCTGTAATCATTCTGTCCAAGTATGATGCCATGCCTGTACTCATTCTGTCCAAGTATGATGCCATGCCTGTACTCATTCTGTCCATGTATGATGCCATGCCTGTACTCATTCTGTCCAAGTATGGTGCCATGCCTGTACTCATTCTGTCCATGTATGATGCCATGCCTGTACTCATTCTGTCCAAGTATGGTGCCATGCCTGTACTCATTCTGTCCAAGTATGATGCCATGCCTGTACTCATTCTGTCCATGTATGATGCCATGCCTGTACTCATTCTGTCCAAGTATGATGCCATGCCTGTATTCATTCTGTCCAGGATGATAGTATCTCCAGTTCTTAGTGCTCTTGAATTTCACTTGTATAACAGGACACCATATAGCAATGTAAATACTTCTAACATTGACCTTGCTCTATGGTAATCGTTAGGGAGCTAGCTATGTCAGCCCACAACCAGACAAGGGCTGCTTCCCAATGAATTTAGCATGAACATTTGCAAATTCAAAAACACTGACTTAGGATTTGGATTTTCCTGAACATTAAGGTCCAGTTTATTTCATTGATGGATGATTGAATGGGTACCATTTATTTCATTAATGGATGGTTTTATAGATACGGTTTCACTAAAAAACTTCATGTACCAACATGATGCATAAGAAGAATAACAGGAAGGGAAACCAAACAACTACAGTTTCCTCCAGGCAATAAAAACACTACACAAGGGCCTTTGAAGGAATCTTGGTCAAACTTAATACATGCACTACACAAGGGCCTTTGAAGGAATCTTGGTCAAACTTAATACATGCACTACACAAGGGCCTTTGAAGGAATCTTGGTCAAACTTAATACATGCACTACACAAGGGCCTTTGAAGGAATCTTGGTCAAACTTCATACATGCACTACACAAGGGCCTTTGAAGGAATCTTGGTCAAACTTCATACATGAACTACACAAGGGCCTTTGAAGGAATTTTGGTCAAACTTCATACATGCACTACACAAGGGCCTTTGAAGGAATTTTGGTCAAACTAAATACATGCACTACACAAGGGCCTTTGAAGGAATCTTGGTCAAACTTCATACATGAACTACACAAGGGCCTTTGAAGGAATCTTGGTCAAACTTCATACATGCACTACACAAGGGCCTTTGAAGGAATCTTGGTCAAACTAAATACATGCACTACACAAGGGCCTCTGAATTGTCTGAATGGTAATTTTTGTCAGTAAAACATTGCATCATTTGCAGGGGTGTAAGACTGGTTCCTATCTTTATATAATAAATGCATTTTTCAGACTTTTAAAAGGAAATTTAAAAGAATGAACCAGTCTGGCCAGAAACTTGATATTCACTCAGAAACACACAGCTACAAACCGTTGCTCAGGGAAACTTCTAGTATGCATCACAGTCAAATTTGGGTCACTGTGTGTCGAATTATGGTGTTAGTAATTACATACATTTTATTATGCATTATAATGACCTATATATATATTCATGACATTGAAATAGACCAAAGATATGGAATGACATTTTTCAAAAAGGCATTTGCTTTGATAAAATGTGCTTCTTGAGAGCTTCCAATTTTTCTGAGATGAATTTACAATCTATTTCAGGATGGATTTCTGGTGTCACCAAAGGCAGGTCTGTAAAGATGGGTAGGTAAGCCTAGAAAGTTTAAAGTTTGAAACCTTTTGCAGTTGTGACTTGTCCATAGTGCAAACAATGGAACTTTTCCTGATCATTTTAGTTCATGTATAACAGGCTTCCAGTTGTAAACAGTGCAGACCAAAGTCTGAACAGTGCCGAGTTAGGTCTTGACATTGCAGACACCAGTCTAAACAGTGTATGGTTAGGTTTTATGCATGCCTTTGTCTGACCACTGTAGAGTTCAGTCTGTACAGTGCAGGCACAAGTCTAAACAGTGCAGGCACAGGTCTAAACAGTGCAGGTCCAGATCTGAATTTACATCATATACCAACAGATTTGTGTCTGTGTTATATCTCTTACTTACAACTTTTAGCTGTAGGTAATACTGAGGCAAGTTTCTAATTGAAATGGATAGTGTCTTTCTGTGTTTGGGAATAAGTGATTCAGAAACAGGATAGCATTGTGTCTAAGGCATATCTAACTGTTTGGGAATATGAGTCACATGTGTTGAGTCTGTCTGATTAAAGTGGCAGAAAAATGAAAATGAGATGAACAATATTACTTATATAACCTCCAAATAAAAATGAGACAAATGATATTTCACATATGTGATAATTCACACCAGTACATCAAATCTGGCTACCTTCATTACTTTAGACCGGTACATGAAATATGGCTGACTTCATTACTTCAGACTGGTACATGAAATATGGCTGACTTCATTACTTCAGACTGGTACATGAAATATGGCTGACTTCATTACTTCAGACCTGTACATGAAATATGGCTACCTTCATTACTTCAGACCGGTACATGAAATATGGCTGACTTCATTACTTCAGACTGGTACATGAAATATGGCTGACTTCATTACTTCGGACCAGTACATGAAATATGGCTGACTTCATTACTTCAGACTGGTACATCAAATATGGCTACCTTCATTACTTCAGACTGGTACATGAAATATGGCTGACTTCATTACTTCAGACCAGTACATGAAATATGGCTGACTTCATTTCTTCAGACCGGTACATGAAATATGGCTGACTTCATTACTTCAGACCGGTACATCAAATATGGCTACCTTCATTACTTCAGACTGGTACATGAAAAATGGCTACCTTCATTACTTCAGACAGGTACATGAAATATGGCTGACATCATTACTTCAGACCAGTACATGAAATATGGCTACCTTCATTACTTCAGACCAGTACATGAAATGTGGCTGACTTCATTACTTCAGACCGGTACATGAAATATGGCTGACTTCATTACTTCAGACCAGTACATCAAATCTGGCTACCTTCATTACTTTAGACTGGTACATGAAATATGGCTGACTTCATTACTTCAGACCGGTACCTGAAAAATGGCTACCTTCATTACTTTAGACCAGTACATGAAATATGGCTGACTTCATTACTTCAGACCGGTACATGAAATATGGTTACCTTCATTACTTCAGACCGGTACATGAAATATGGCTGACTTCATTACTTCAGACTGGTACATCAAATATGGCTACCTTCATTACTTCAGACCAGTACATGAAATATGGCTGACTTCATTACTTCAGACCAGTACATGAAATATGGCTACCTTCATTACTTCAGACCGGTACATGAAATATGGCTGACTTCATTACTTCAGACTGGTACATCAAATATGGCTACCTTCATTACTTCAGACTGGTACATGAAATATGGCTGACTTCATTACTTCAGACCAGTACATGAAATATGGCTGACTTCATTACTTCAGACCGGTACATGAAATATGGCTGACTTCATTACTTCAGACCAGTACATCAAATCTGGCTACCTTCATTACTTTAGACCGGTACATGAAATATGGCTGACTTCATTACTTCAGACCGGTACCTGAAAAATGGCTACCTTCATTACTTTAGACCAGTACATGAAATATGGCTGACTTCATTACTTCAGACCAGTACATGAAATATGGTTACCTTCATTACTTCAGACCAGTACATGAAATATGGCTGACTTCATTACTTCAGACTGGTAGATCAAATATGGCTACCTTCATTACTTCAGACCAGTACATGAAAAATGGCTACCTTCATTACTTCAGACCAGTACATGAAATATGGCTACCTTCATTACTTCAGACCGGTACATGAAATATGGCTGACTTCATTACTTCAGACCAGTACATGAAATATGGCTGACTTCATTACTTCAGACCGGTACATGAAATATGGCTGACTTCATTACTTCAGACTGGTGCATGAAATATGGCTGACTTCATTACTTCAGACCGGTACATGAAATATGGCTGACTTCATTACTTCAGACCAGTACATGAAATATGGCTGACTTCATTACTTCAGACCGGTACATGAAATATGGCTGACTTCATTACTTCAGACTGGTGCATGAAATATGGCTGACTTCATTACTTCAGACCGGTACATGAAATATGGCTACCTTCATTACTTCAGACCAGTACATGAAATGTGGCTGACTTCATTACTTCAGACCGGTACATGAAATATGGCTGACTTCATTACTTCAGACCAGTACATCAAATCTGGCTACCTTCATTACTTTAGACTGGTACATGAAATATGGCTGACTTCATTACTTCAGACCAGTACATGAAATATGGCTACCTTCATTACTTTAGACCAGTACATGAAATATGGCTGACTTCATTACCTCAGACCGGTACATGAAATATGGTTACCTTCATTACTTCAGACCGGTACATGAAATATGGCTGACTTCATTACTTCAGACTGGTACATCAAATATGGCTACCTTCATTACTTCAGACCAGTACATGAAATATGGCTGACTTCATTACTTCAGACCAGTACATGAAATATGGCTACCTTCATTACTTCAGACCGGTACATGAAATATGGCTGACTTCATTACTTCAGACTGGTACATCAAATATGGCTACCTTCATTACTTCAGACTGGTACATGAAATATGGCTGACTTCATTACTTCAGACCAGTACGTGAAATATGGCTGACTTCATTACTTCAGACCAGTACATGAAATATGGTTACCTTCATTACTTCAGACCAGTACATGAAATATGGCTGACTTCATTACTTCAGACTGGTACATCAAATATGGCTACCTTCATTACTTCAGACCAGTACATGAAATATGGCTGACTTCATTACTTCAGACCAGTACATGAAATATGGCTACCTTCATTACTTCAGACCGGTACATGAAATATGGCTGACTTCATTACTTCAGACCGGTACATGAAATATGGCTACCTTCATTACTTCAGACCAGTACATGAAAAATGGCTACCTTCATTACTTCAGACCGGTACATGAAATATGGCTGACTTCATTACTTCAGACCGGTACATGAAATATGGCTGACTTCATTACTTCAGACCAGTACATGAAATATGGCTGACTTCATTACTTCAGACCGGTACATGAAATATGGCTGACTTCATTACTTCAGACTGGTGCATGAAATATGGCTGACTTCATTACTTCAGACTGGTACATGAAATATGGCTGACTTCATTACTTCAGACCCGTACATGAAATATGGCTGACTTCATTACTTCAGACTGGTACATGAAATATGGCTGACTTCATTACTTCAGACCGGTACATGAAATATGGCTGACTTCATTGCTTCAGACCGGTACATGAAATATGGCTGACTTCATTACTTCAGACTGGTACATGAAATATGGCTACCTTCATTACTTCAGACCCATACATCTTTAAAGAAACAGCTGAATGCTCTTTGACAGAGGCAAGGTGTTTTACCCCAATTACCATGCTGCTAATAACTTGTGTCGATGTGCTGTAAAACACCAAAGCCACTAAAAAAGGTTTTTAATATAAGAAAGTACCATGGTAACCTAGATTTATTAGCCATTTGTCCTTGATTTAACGTTTGAGTCGAGGTCAGCCAGATGAGTGATCTTAAATCCACCTGAGCCAGGCCCTGTAATTTTTTTAAAAATCTTCTTGTTTTGAAAAGCATCAGACTTTGAGGATTTTATTGATGATTTGATGAATGTTATAATTCCTAATGTTACAATATGCATCAATTATATTTCAATAAAATAATAATAATAATAATAAAATACAAATTTGATCCCTTAAATAGGCTATCCAGTATACTTGCATCAAGGGAGGTAAGTCTGTCAGTGAGTTGTAATTATAACCACTTAATTCTGTTAGTATCCTGTCTCTAATCTTTGTACTTTTCAGTTCCACGCATTCTGTTTGATAGCTGGACTGGGAAGGACTATCAAAACTTATTTTCCAACGAGGATGAAATGGAAGATTGTATAAACACCATCCTTGAATTTATCAAGGTCTGTAAGCCTTCCTACACAACAATATAATAAATATGTTTTTGTGAGTTCTCCTGTGTGGAATATAATATAGACCATATCAACTGGACTGGAAACTATGGTACAGGCTATATAAACTGGACTGGAAATTTTAATACCAACTGTATAAACTTGACTTGAAGAGGAAAAGAGGAAACCATTCATATGCAGAAATGTAGTGGGAGTCACAGTGTTAATGCTTGTTGGATTTTGAATATTTTTAAGTACAGAGAGTTCCATGTTCTGATTGACATAACAGTATAAAATTGTATCAAGTACAATGGACACTCACAGCTGAATGTTCAGATTAGATTCACATATGTTGGTGTATCAAGTACATGGACACTCACTGCTGAATGTTCAGATTAGATTCACTTATGTTGGTGTATCAGTGTAAATATGTACTCAATACAGGGACACTAACTACTGAGGGCTGTGTTTAGATTCACACAAATCTATATCAGTAGAAAAAGACCAAAAACGTTTTTGTTGCATTATTTAAAAGAAAACTACAAGTTAAATTACAATCCATTGGTGTTTTTACCAACAGAGGTGGTTAAGAAACAGTAAACTGTGAAGTATTTTTTGGGGGGTTGGGTACCATTATTTATGGATTTAATGGTTGTTGTAAGATTAAAGATTTGATGAAATATACTTCTTTGGATGCAATGAATAATTATGTCTCTATTGATGAATTGATGAATAATTATGTTTCTGTGGAAACAATACAAGTCCTTTACTAAATTTTGTTAATGAAGTATGACAAAAATGACTTAATTATCTGTGACAGAGCACCAAAAGCATGACTTATTCATGTGACAGCACCAAAAAGTACCTTCTTCATTCATGACAGAGTATTTCAAATTTCCATGTTATGCCAGTGTATAACATGCAGCTAGTGGTAAATATGACCAGATCTATGACAGGAATGACTCGCATACAAACACTGCAAGCTATGACATTGCATGTAATAAGTGTGTAAATCATGGTCTTGCTTTCATCAGATGTTTGGGGCTAACTGCAATTTATATTTCACAAGAAGGTCTCCAGATGGCCAAATGTCTAATGGTGCTTGCCTTTACGAATCACTGACATCCCACCTCTGTCTACATGGGTTCAAGTCTTGGTGCTACCAACATGGTTATGTCAGAAAGCTTGTAAGTAGCTTCCTGTGGGTCGGTGATTCTTCTCAGGTTCTTCCTCCACCAGATATACCGACTGCCATGTATAGCTCATGATGTGCTGAAAAATGGCATGAAGCTCACAACAACAACAACAACATTGTATTTCAGATGGTAATTTTTGTAATCCACTTAGAGATAAACTTTGCTTCAGTCAGGTTGGATATTGCAGGGCTTAAGATTACTGACTTGAGATTTGAGTTTATATCAGTTTTAAGTGTGGTAAATGTTTTGTTTATTACATATTTAAGTTGAGAAATTCTATGAACATGGAGCCAAATGTGTTTTTGGTCTGTGCTGTATGATCTGTCTAGGTCTATGCCTTATGGGATTGGCCTAGGTCTAGGCTATGAGATCCATTGAGGTCTGTGCTGTATGATCTGGCTAGGTATATGCTTTATGGGATTGGCCTAGGTCTAGGCTATGAGATCCATTGAGGTCTGTGCTGTATGATCTGGCTAGGTATATGCTTTATGGGATTGGCCTAGGTCTAGGCTATGAGATCCATTGAGGTCTGTGCTGTATGATCTGTCTAGGTCTATGCTTTATGGGATTGGCCTAGGTCTAGGTTATGTGATCCATTGAGGTCTGTGCTGTATGATCTGTCTAGGTATATGCTTTATGGGATTGGCCTAGATCTAGGCTATGAGATCCATTGAGGTCTGTGCTGTATGATCTGTCTAGGTCTATGCTTTATGGGATTGGCCTAGGTCTAGGTTATGTGATCTGTTGAGGTCTGTGCTGTGTGAGATCTGTCTAGGTCTATGCTTTATGGAATTGGCCTAGGTCTAGGCTATGAGATCCATTGAGGTCTGTGCTGTATGATCTGTCTCGGTCTATGCTTTATGGGATTGGCCTAGGTCTAGGCTATGTGATCCATTGAGGTCTGTGCTGTATGATCTGTCTAGGTATATGCTTTATGGGATTGGCCTAGGTCTAGGCTATGAGATCCATTGAGGTCTGTGCTGTATGATCTGTCTGGGTATATGCTTTATGGGATTGGCCTAGGTCTAGGCTATGAGATCCATTGAGGTCTGTGCTGTATGAGATCTGTCTAGGACTTCTTTGTGAGATATGAGATCTTTCTAGGTCTGTAGTTTATACTGTGTGAAATCTGTTTAGGTCTTTGAAGTACAAAATTTATCTCCATTTATGGTGTGTGAGACATGTCTAAGTCTATACTATATACAGTTGGATGTAAGAAATGTAATACATGACCCTGAATAATGCTATAGAGTATATGCCTAAATTGAATAATGTTATAAACTATATACCTAAATGGAATAATGCTATAGGGTATATACCTAAATTGAATAGTGGTATAGGGTATATACCTAAAATTGAATAATGTTGTTCCATTGGAAGCCTTCAATATCAAGGTTATTGTTGTTGTTGTTATGCGGTTTAACGCCATTTTTAGCACAAGATAGGCTATACATGGCGGCCAGTATTAATGGTGGAGGAAGAACCCGGGAAAACCGCGGAAAGAACCACCAACCCACGAGAAGCTACCGGCAAGCTTTCTCACATATCCACATTGACCGAGCCCGAGACTCGAACCCACATATACAGAGGTGAGATGGCAGTGATCCGTGACAGAGAGCGCTTTAGACCACTCGGCCAATATCAAGGTCATTGGATGTGAAGTTGTATAGTGTCATTCAGCAAGATATGTCATTTAAGGGACATCTCTGTAAAAAAAAATTGTATTTTGTAATGCAGTAAAACATGTATAATATAATAACAGTAAAACATGTTATAATGGATATCTCTGTATAAAGGTCGCAAATTGATTGTACTTTCCATTGATTCTCCTGCTTGGATTACTTTTTGTTGTATTTATTTGAAAGTCTGTGCTGGATACATAAGACTGGCAGTTGTTAGCATGGAAGCCCTAAGTACAAAATGAAAGGAGAACAAATGATGATTCATTCCATTAAAATACATGTTTATTCTCTTTTACCCAGGAGAATGGTTTCGATGGCGTTGTAGTGGAAATTTGGTCACAGCTTGGGGGATATCGCAGAAAGTGAGTATCACATCAGAGATTTTGTTAGTGGTCCTCTTGGCGATGAAAATAGACAGGTCCCAATCAAAACCAAAAATGTCAAAATGATGATTAATTCCAAATTTTGCCAATTTACTCCTTGATTTATTTTCCTAATTGGTTTTACTCTTTCACAAAATGTTGGCCCAAGGCTAGAAAAGCCGTTGCATAATGATTTCATTTTGTTCAGTTTGAGCTCAGATTTCTTTTTCTTATTCCTTTTCACTTTACATTTATTTTAATTTTCAAGATACCTTGGAAAAATAGCAACAAAAAAAATGTAAAGTTTGACCTTTTTAAGTGATTAAATATAGATTCATCACAGAAATCAGCATTTTTCTTCATACACAGAAATCAGTCAGCATGTTTCTCATTCATAAAAGAAATGTCTAACATGTCAATATGACTGCTTTCAAAAACATTCTACACTTAAGGTAAAATTTGGAAAATGGTCATATATTTGGCTTTTAAGAAACACCTATTGCCTCGCTAAGTTTGACCATTGATAACCACCTAGAAAAAACATGGCTGACTTGTTGAAATACTTTTACATACACGTAAAGTGAAAGCAGCTGATACTTTCATGTGAATATTAATATTGTATACCCTTCTTACGACTTCATGTGAACATTAATATTGTATACCCAGACAATGACTTCATGTGAACATTAATATTGTATACCCAGTCAATGATTTCATGTGAACATTAATATTGTATACCCAGACAATGATTTCATGTGAACATTAATATTGTATACCCAGACAATGATTTCATGTGAACATTAATATTGTATACCCAGTCAATGATTTCATGTGAACATTAATATTGTATACCCAGACAATGACTTCACGTGAATATTAATATTGTATACTCAGCCAATGACTTTATGTAAACATTAATAATGTATACCCAGCCAATGACTTCATGTGTATGTTAATATTCTATACCCTTCTGATTTTTTCATGTGAACATTAATATTGTATACCCAGACAATGACTTCATGTGTACATTAATACTGTATATCCAGACAATGACTTCATGTGAATATTAATATTGTATACCCAGCCAATGACTTTATGTAAACATTAATATTGTATATCCAGACAACGACTTCATGTGAACATTAATATTGTATACCCAGACAATGACTTCATGCAAACATTAATATTGTATACCCTGCCAATGACTTTTTTTGCAAATTCATTATGTGGAATGATGCGGTAAATTTACACTTATTGGATGTTGTTAAGCAATTATTGGAAGTTGTCAGGCACTTATTGGACGTTGTCAGGCACTTATTGGATGTTGTCAGGTACTTATTTAATGTTGTCAGGCACTTATTCAGTGATGTCAAGCAATTATTGGATGCTGTCAGACTTTTATTCAAAGTGTTTAGCACTCATTTGATGTTGAGAAGCACTTATTGGATGTTGTGAAGCACTGATTGGATTCTGTCAAGCACTTATTTAATTAAGTGAATCAGTTATTGGTTGTTGTTAAGTATTTATTCATTGCTGTCAAGCATTTATGGAATGCACACATAGGTCCCAATGCATCTATTGTTCTGTACCATAATGTTACAGCAGTTCTATTGTGATCTAACAGCATGTAACATTGCATTGTGTCATATTATGTATTTATGCATGATTCTGTTGTGAAGAACAATGCCAGTGCAGTGTATTATTTAACAAATGGAGCATATAATAAATGCAGTAACACAATTATACCAGTACAGTTTTTAGGGCGATTTTTGAGATAGTTTCTAATTTGAACCTCATGTGTCCTCCAAATGTTCACAGATGCCTTTAAAAATGAGCATGGTCATTGAAACGGTTCTCATACAACTCAACAATACAGCATTTTTTCAGCAATTGCACTCCACACAAAAATCACAGAATATCTTAGTCATTGAATGTCCATGTTTGTGCATTTCAGAGAATTGGTTCACTTCCTGACCCACATGGGAGAAATGTTTAAGGGGCAGGGCAGAATATTAATTCTTGTGATTCCACCACCTGTTCAGGCTGGGTGAGTATTTACTGGATTGATCACCTCCACTCCATACCTATATTCCCCCATCATCATTGCATGCAAGACTTCACATTTAGAGATTTCAATTCTTAATAGCATATTTCTTCAATGGCAACTCCTTCCTCAAAGATGAGCCAACTCTCCCCAAATAAAACTTATACCTGCTTGTAGCAAATTGGGAAATGTCTTATTCTAAGCCCCAGTAACACCTTGATCTCTGATATATCCAAGCCTTGTGCCACTCAATTGGGCACCTTTTTTAATTTATGACCAATACATTTATTTTATATTTTTGCCAAAAACTCTATGAATGTCTTGTACGTGGGATAAGGAAGGCGTCTTTCATATCTGGGTCAAAAGGTCAAAGGTCAAGAGAGTTATGACTGTAAGAAGAAAAATAGTTTCATACAGTCCTGAACTAAATATTATGGTGGCTTGCACTTGGAGCAGTATGTTTTGTTAACCTTTCTTTCCAAATGACATTGTACTACACAGAAAATAACAATATTCAACAAAGTTTTGATGAGTGAAAATATGAAAATGCCTACTGGTGACAACATTGTAATAAATAAGTACTAATTAAAATAAGTCATGTAAAGTGAAATTTGTGTTCTAGTTTTTTCAGTTTAGTTGCATTGTAATCATCATAACTACCTACTTGTATCCAAACACAAAAAATGTCAGTATACCATCACAGGTCTGTCTGCATTATTTCTGTGTGAACCTAGTTAAGTGCCGATTTTTGTGATCTCTGACTTACAGAAGTATTTGCTGTATTGTTACACTCAGTTATAAGCAGATCTGCTTTGTAATAGTATGTTAATTATGTTTTTTATGTTAAATCAAATAAAGGGGGTGACATTTAAAAATGAAAGGGTTGAAAGGCATGCCAATCCTACCAACATTATGAGCTAGTGGTCACAATCATGTGTCACGTCAACTCATTCCAATTAATGAATCAAGCACTTTTGTAAATAGTATGTAAGTAGTATAATTAAGCTACCTTTAAGTGGCCTACTGGTTCACTAATGTGATAAAGACAGCAAGGCGAGCAGTCTAAAAGAGTACATGGTGAGAACTAAACTTCACTTAACATGTACAGTTCATTATGGAGAAGAGAGTTCTATAGTTTATATTGATCATAAATGTTATTGAATTGGCACTAAAACATTTCCTCAAGGATGAGAAGAAGTTTCACTAATAGATAATCACGGCATCTGTATTTTACTATATTAAAAAAAACTAAATAAAAAAAGTTTTGACATTTTTTGTTGTTTTACAAAGTAAATGTCCCTTTTTCATTTTTTAAAATAACTCTCACTTTATGGTGAATCAACAACAAAATACACAATGTATTCACACACACACACACACACACACACACACACACATACATACATGCACGCATGCACACACATACATAGGTACATACATGCATACATACATACACAATGTATTCATGTACACATGATGGTTGTGGAGACCTTATTGAGTAATTTTGTTGACAATCTTTCCGACATTAGGTGTCTTGAAAATAAAAGTAGAAAACTTCATTAGAACTTTCTCTTTATTGACAGTTATTCCCAACATGAAAATAAAAGTCCCATTACACACCCACCCAATTTGTCTTCATGTCAGTCCCATTACACCCCCACCCCATTTGTCTTCATGTCAGTCCCATAACACCCCCACCCCATTTGTCTTGATGTCAGTCCCATAACACCCCCACCCCATTTGTCTTGATGTCCAGTGGTGTTATTGGGCAGTACACCAAGTTTTATCATTATAGAAATCATGGTTATTAGAGTCAACCTGGTAATGTCATTATACAAATCATGGTTGTTAGGCCACCTGGTATTGTCATTTTAGAAATCATCTTTATTAGGCAGTACACCTGGAATTGTCATTATATAAATCAAGCTGTTTAGGCAGTCCCTTTTTTGTCATTATATAAAGTATTGTTATTAGGTAGCCCTCCTGGTTTTGTCATTCAGAAATGGTTATTAGGCAGTTCACCTGGTATTGTCATTATATAAATCATCATTATTAGTCAGTCCACCTGGTATTGTCATTACAGAAATCACAGTTATCAAGCAGTTCACTTGGTTTTGTCGTAAAAATCATGGTTATTAGACGGTCCACCTGGTTTTGTCATCATAGAAATCATGGTTATCAGGTAGTCCTCCTTGATTTGTCATTTTAGAAATCATGGTTATCAGGCAGTCCACCTGGTTATTATCATTATAGAAATCATGGTTATTGGGCAATCCACATGGATTTGTCATTATAAATAATCATTTTTATCAGGCAATCCACCTGATTTTATCATTATAGAAATCATGGTTATCAGGTTGTCCACCTTGATTTGTCATTATAGAAATCTTGATTCTCAGGCAGTCCACCTGGTTTTGTCATTACAGAAACGGTTGTTAGGCAGTCCACCTGATTTTGTCATTATAGAAATGGTTATTAGGTAGTCCACCTGATGTTGGCATGATATAGAAATGGTTATTAGGCAGTCCACATTGTTTGCTTTTTTCATTGTAGAAGTCATGGTTATTAGGCAGCCCACCTGCTTTTATCACTTTAGAAATCATTGTTATCAGACAGTCCAAATGGATTTGTCATTATATGGTTATTAGACAGTCCACCTGATTTTGTCATGATATAGAAATGTATATTAGGCAGTCCACCTGATTTTGTCATGATATAGAAATGGTTATTAGGCAGTCCACCTTGTTTTTTTTAATTGTAGAAATCATTATCAGGCAGTCGAAATGGATTTGTCATTATAAAAAATTATGGTTATTAGAACAGTCTACCTGATTTTGTCATTTTACAGATCATGGTTTTCAGGCAGTCACACCAGGATTTGTCATTGCAGAAATCATGGGTGTTAGGTAGTCACCAGTTGTTTTTTTTTTCATTATGGAAATCACAGTTGATTTGCAGGTCCCTGATTTTATTATTATAGAACTCATTGCTATTTTAGAAGTACCCTGATTTTATAAATTTAAAAATCAAGTCCTCACATGTCTCAGATTCCAGTTGTATGCTGAATCAGTAATATTTAATTACACCAGTTACTAGTTTACTTTTTATATTTTCGTATCTATGTGATGTTTAACATGTCTTTGTTTCAGGAACACCCCAGGGATGATAAGCAAAGAGGACTTTGATGCTCTGGTTCCAGTAATTGATAAGTTCAGCCTAATGACTTATGATTTCTCTAGTCCAGCCAGGTTAGTTGTAATTGTTTTGTTCAAATGAATCTTATATCTACTGTGAATTGATAAGCTTTGTGAGGCACCAGATTTTGAGGATTTTGTAGTTATTACAAACTTTGAATATGTAAAGATCTGGTAAACAATGACATTCCATGTAAACATAATTGATCTCGTCCTCAGTTGAAGAAAGTAAGTGAAGAATTTTTTTAATTTTTTCACAAATTCATGACAAACTGATAATACACATTTAAATAAATGAATTGAAAGCCATTGATAAGAGTTTACAATTTTTAAGCAGTTCAGCATGGGTGATTTTTTTTTAATGTACTTGGAATCAGTGATTGTTATTTGTAACTCTTCATAATGTATGCTGACATTTTTGATGATAGGCACAAACCCATTGAAATGTGGACAGTGATATTTAAAGAGGCGGTGAGTGATGTAAACTGCAGGATTACTTGCCCATGACAGATGCATCTACTAGTTTAAAAAATTTCACAAGAATAGAGGACATAGGTTACGGTATCAGTTCTATGGCTGTTATTTTCCACAGTGATGCAGCATACCAGTGTGCTGTAAATTTATTAGCTACTTTAACTAGGTCACTAAAATACTTGAGAATGCTTCATGGCACTTCGTTCAGGCATTTTTGGGATTGTAAGTTAGTACTGCTGAGTTTCATGCTGTTTATAAGCTATTAACTTATAAAACAAAACAGTAAAGTTTATTATCGTTCTGTGGAACAGATGAGAGGTCTTTAGATATGAAAACCTTCTAAAAGGATTGTGTACTTGCATGAGCCAATTCATGGATACAGCGATGATTCAGTGGATGGGCTGGACTCATTTGAGAGAGGATCATCTATGGTAGAAGAAGTTATATGTATACTGTGCGACATTTGTCAAAATTGTTGATGTCCCACCTAATGTCAGTTTTAGGTGTTGGCTAAAATTACAAACTTTGCCAAACTACTAAGATATTTTTAGCGTTGAAATGTCCATTCATTTTGTAACATTAAAATTTAAATAAGTAAATGGAAAATATAGTAAAGATATGCAGTTGACTGACATACATTGCTCCATATTTTAAGCAGGATAAGAAAACTAGTCCCTTTAGAAAGGGAGACAGTCTGAATTTGATACATTTGAAGCCTTATTAGCACTTCAAGCTTACAATGCAGTAGAGTGAGATAGGTGGCTAGCAGGCTGGATTGGTAGACAGATGGATGTTAAAGAGTAAGTTATATCCCTTGCAGACCGGGACCAAATAGCCCCCTGGGTTGGATGAAGCTGTGTGTTGAAACACTTGTCCCTAACAGTACTTCACCATATCGGCAGAAGATCTTAATGGGGCTCAACTTCTATGGCAATGATTACATACCAGGGAGTGGAGAACCTGTTGTTGGGAATAAGTGAGTATATGATAGGTTTTTTTGACATATTTGTTTTATATATGCTTAGCCATCTCATGATGAAATACTAAAGTCATTCAATGGAAATTGGCCCTAATATTTTGTACCTTTTCTTTCATATAATTAAAACACCATTTACATTCATATTTGGGCTATGTTCAGTAAGGAAAATGTTTTTGTTTCAGGTTGGGGCTATTTTCAGTAATAAAGACCTTTGAATGTAGGGTTAAATTCAGTAAGGAAGACCTTTTCATTTGAATGTAGGGCTACATTCAGTCAGGAAGACCTTTTCATTTGAATGTAGGGCTACATTCAGTCAGGAAGACCTCTTCATTTCTAGTTGGGTTACATTCAGTCAGGAAGACCTTTTCATTTGAATTTAGGGCTACATTCAGTCAGGAAGGTCTTTTCATTTCTAGGTAGTTACATTCAGTCAGGAAGATCTTTTCATTTGAATGAAGGGTTACATTCAGTAAGGAAGGCCTTTTCATTTCTAGTTGCATTACATTCAGTCAGGAAGACCTTTTAATTTCTAGGTAGGGATTAAGTCAGGAAGATCTTTTCATTTCTCGATAGGGTTATATTCAGTAACGAAGGCCTTTTCATTTCTAGCTGGGTTACATTCAGTTAGGAAGACCTTTTAATTTCTAAGTAGGGTTACATTCGGTCGGGATGATCTTTTCATTTCTCGATAGGGTTACATTCACTAAGGAAGGCCTTTTCATTTCTAGGTATGATTACATTCAGCCAGGAGGACCTTTTCATTTCTAGGTAGGGCTACATTAAGTCAGGAAGACCTTTTCATTTCTAGCTGGGTTACATTCGGTCAGAAAGATCTTTTCATTTCTCGATAGGGTTACATTCAGTAAGGAAGGCCTTTTCATTTCTAGGTATGATTACATTCAGCCAGGAAGACCTTTTCATTTCTAGGTAGGGCTACATTAAGTCAGGAAGACCCTTTTCATTTCTAGCTGGGTTACATTCAGTCAGGAAGACCTTTTCATTTCTAGGTTGGATTACATTCATCAAGGAAGGCCTTTTCATTTCCAGGTAGGGTTACATTCCGTAAGGAAGGCCTTTTGATTTCTAGCTGGGTTACATTTGGTCAGGAAGACCTTTTCATTTTTAGGTTGGGTTACATTTATCAAGGAAGGCCTTTTCATTTCTAGGTAGGGTTACATTCAGTAAGGAAGACCTTTTCATTTCTAGATATGTTTATATTGTCAGGAAGATCTTTTCATTTCTAGGTAGGGTTACATTCAGTAAGGAAGACCTTTTCATTTCTAGGTAGGGTTACATTCAGTAAGAAAGACCTTTTCATTTCTAGGTAGGGTTACATTCAGTAAGGAAGACCTTTTCATTTCTAGGTAGGGTTACATTCAGTAAGAAAGACCTTTTCATTTCTAGGTAGGGTTACATTCAGTAAGGAAGACCTTTTCATTTCTAGGTAGGGTTACATTCAGTAAGGAAGACCTTTTCATTTCTAGGTAGGGTTACATTCAGTAAGGAAGACCTTTTCATTTCAAGGTAGGGTTACATTCATTATGGAAGACTTAATTTTCTAGTTAGGGTTACAATGAGTAAGGCAGACTTTTAAATTTCTAGTTAACCTGTATAATAGAATTGTTAACCTCACACCATATGCTGGCAGCCTATTCAGTAGCACCATTGCAAATTTGGCACCATTCACTATCAATCTGGCACCATTGTAAACATGGCACCATTCACTGGCAGTCTAGCACCATTGTAAACTTGGCACCATTCACTGGCAGTCTAGAACCATTGTAAACTTGGCACCATTCACTAGCAATCTAGCACCATTCACTGGCAGTCTAGCACCATTGTAAAATTAGTACCATTCACTGGCAGTCTAGCACCATTGTAAAATTAGTACCATTCACTGGCAGTCTAGCACCATTGTAAAATTAGCACCGTTCACTGGCAGCCTGTAAAGTTGAATTGTTGCCTTAGCACTAACCTGATACTGGCCTTATTGAACAAAGTCCTACTTTTCAATCTGTTCCAATATAGTTCTATTTTTTTCTATTCTAGTATAGTTCTGGCAGAGACGCACAAAACTAAAAACACAATCATTCAGAATTTTTAAATGTGTAACATTTTCACATTTGGGTCAAATTCTTGTACACTTGTAATAACTACCTATGTTACCTGTATATGAAGACAGTCAATCTTACTGTTAGCTTGTCCTGAGTGGTTCTTATTACTTTACGTACATTTAACTGTAGATGCAAAGATGGAATTTATGTGATTTGCCTGTTCACACAATGTGTACACAGATGTTAAGTGTGGTTTAGATTAGTTTCAGAACCCTCCTGCAAACAACATTCACGTTTTCATTTGAAGCAGTCTTCTCAAAATCAAAATTACAGGGTTGGGGCAATGCAACATACAGTCAACTTGAAATCAAAATTACAAGGCTGGGTGAGTGCAACATATGGTCAACTCAAAATCAGAATTACAAGGCTGGGTCAGTGCAACATACATTCAACTTGAAATAAGAATTACAAGGCTGGGTCAGTGCAACATACATTCAACTTGAAATAAGAATTACAAGGCTGGGTCAGTGCAACATACATTCAACTTGAAATCAAAATTACAAAGCTGGGTCAGTGCAACAATTCCAACAAATGTTAGCTGCAGTGTTTCAGTTTAAAAGTAGCAAAAGTAGAAGGTTGGTAAATCTGCTAGGCTTCTAATGGGTGCATTGTTCACTGTATTCAAGTTTCATTTAATATAAAAACAATATTTAAAAGTTACATATGAGGTTTAAAATTATAATTCACTGATTGCAGGTATCTGGAAATTTTGAAGAAATACAAGCCAAAACTTAAATGGGAAAAATCTGTTGCAGAACATGCTTTTGAATATTTGTAAGTACAAATCATTTGTGTAATATTTTTTATGCTGATTCCCTCTCTTTAAAGTCATGTAAGATTTTTATGGTAATTACCTCTCTTTGAAGTCATGTAAGAATTTTATGCTAATTTCCTCTCTTTAAAATCATGTAACATATTTATGCTAATGACCTTTCTTTTATGCTAATTCCCTCTCTTTAAAGTCATGTAATATTTTTATGCTAATGACCTCTGTTTAAAGTCATGTAAGATTTTTATGCTAATTTCCTCTCTTTAAAATCATTTGAGATTTTTATGATAATGACCTCTTTTTAAAGTCATGTAAGATTTTTATGCTAATGACCTCTCTTTAAAGTCATGTAAGATTTTTATGCTAATTTCCTGTCTTTAAAGTCATGTAATATTTTTATGCTAATTCCCTCTCGTTAAAGTCATGTAATATTTTTATGCTAATGATCTCTTTTATGCTAATTCCCTCTCTTTAAAGTCATGTAAGAATTTTATGCTAATTTCCTCTCTTTAAAGTCATGTAAGATTTTTATGCTAATGACCTCTCTTTAAAGTCATGTAATATTTGTATGATAGTTACCTCTCTTTAAAGTCATGTAATATTTTTATGATAATTCCCTCTCTTTGAAGTCATGTAAGAATTTTATGCTAATTTGCCCTCTTTGAAGAGGAATAAGCTCATATATTGTTCATTTTACAATTATTCTTAATATGATATTTTGTAACTCTTTCTCTGATACTCCATGAATTGATCTGACATTTGATAACTCTGTGTGATATGTTTGATATTCCATGTATTGATATTGCACTTTTTAACCTTGTGAAATATATATTGATACTCCATATAGAAATAAAAAATGTGATAACAATAGGTGAAACAAACATGGATGCATAATGAACAGAACTGAAATGCAGAATGATTGCAAATAAAAATGATGAATTCATTTTTAGCAAAACAAAAATGCAGAATACTAAATGATAACAAAAATGGAATGAAGCACAAATCTGTTTCATGAATATTTTTAAGCCATCACTAAAATCCATCATAAGATTCTTTATACTAACTGACGGTTTTGTACTCCTTGCAAACTGATATTTTTGTTGTTGATGCTGACATAAAAACAACTAGTGTTGATTTGATTTACACCATCACTCTTTGTTGGATCTCTATGGTCTTTATATAAAGGAAATTCGTAAAAAAACTTTGCTGACAAATATTCTACAGCTATTTTTTTAGGCTTATTACAATTGAAGATATATTTTAGTTTAACATAAAAATCAGTGCTGTCTTATATGCATTTGCTATTTCATTACACACACTTTTATAAAACAAGATACAAAAATTCTAGTTATCTCTCTTTAAAACTAGAAAACTTAAAAATAGACTTTTGTAAAATGCATTTCTTTTTCATTCCAAAAGAGTGAAAACCATATGAAATGATAGATCAAAGTGAAAAGTAGAAGCTGAATGCACTTCTAAAAACAGATGAAAAACACAGAGATAGTTTCCTGAGGGTTGTTGGTTCATACTGGCATTTTCCTGGGCTTTTCCTTGGCTGCCATTTTATAGCTTATCTTGTGCTGAGAAATGTCATTCAACCCAAAACATCCAGACATTCTCAACATGGGGTTTTCATCAAAATACATTTTTGACATGAACATGGTCCTAAGTGGGGCCTTCATCAAAATACATTTTTTGACGTGAAGATGGTCTTAAATGAAAATAATGCTGATCTGACCTTCAACTTAGCAGTTGTCTTATGTTCCTTATTATTGCTACCTTCCTTACCAGATGGTTGCATGAACATTAGGTTTTCACTCAAATACTTTGTAATTAATGTAGCTAGTCCACGATACAAATTGATGCCAATTTGACCACTCGCATGACTTTCATGATGGTCATATTGACTACCTCATTATCACTGCTCCTCCTAAATGGATGGTATTACCAACACATTTTTTCATTTGGCACTTCTTTCTTGCAATATTTAGTTGTTCAAATATTAAAATGATTCTTATCCAATCTTCAAAATGCCTGCCTTTATGGCCATCTTGAAAATCTTTACATGGTTGATTTTCATGAACAAAATGAAGTTGGTGCTTACCGGACTGCATAAATAGCATTACAGTGGTCAACAGAAAAATAATGTTGCCATTACTCATTTTGATCTCTAGTCATAACATGCTTTCCACTAAAACACTTATTACATATTTTGGAATGTCAGGATATGACCATCAATATATCCATGTTTTTTAATTTTGAAAACCAGGCCCAATTGACCTTTGGGTCAAGCCAGAGGTCATCGATTGTTTTTGATTCTTCACTGAGCTCATAAATAGTGACTTGTATATATACAGGTGGCTTGTAATATATTAGTGGATTTTGATCATTCTTAGTATTTGGTTGCATTCCAGTGAACAAGTTGATAGCACTGCACAGCAAAATTGATTTTAAGGTCAGAGGTCTAGACAGAGGTTTTTTTTAGCTTTTGTGGCTTGTGAGCAAGTCCGATGCCCTGCCATCTCAACTATTCTAATTCCCCAGGTCAGAGGCCCAGAGCATGTCTTATGTTCTGCCATCTGAACTGTAATTGCCCAGGTCAAAGCCCTGAACTATACGAGTGCTATAGCATCTGAACAACTGTAATTTCTGAGATCAAAAGCCCTTAACATGTATGATGCTTTTCCATCTGAACAGTAATTCCCAGGGTGAAAGGTCATGGTCACTAATTCCCAAGGTGAAAGGCCATGGCCAATTATTTCTAACTGCATTAAAGACATTGTAAATATAACTCCAACTTATATCAAAAATTTCTTTTAATTTAATTATGCTGGAATTTCTCAAGAATATATGGGATGGTTTCAGGACTGGCAGTCAATAGGAACAGAAGGATAGAAAAAACAACTTATTGCAGATTTCTTGAAATGTTTGTTGTCATTAAAATGTTGTTCTTATATAAAAGTCGTTCAATAAATATATTAGGAGATTAGCTTGTATCAAATGAATAATGGGCACATTTCATCAAGTTGGTGAAAAGGTATTTTCATGAGTGAAGCCATTTCTGAAAGTACTAGTTTTTCACCCATGAGATGAAAATAGTCTATTAATCACTCTGAACTTGCAAATTTTCTTTTTGTGTTCATATGTAATGGTTTGCACATGAAAAGAGATAAAGATTTTATAAGGTATCCCATAATGTCAGCTGTTTACTTTATATATTTCTTTATGCAGTGTTTTGTGTATATTTGCACAAAAATATCAGTAACATTTCTTTTTTCTAATTCAGTTTAAATATTCTGCTTGTAACCACACAAAAAGAAAGAAGCATATTGATATTCCAGACTAACCTGAAAAAAATACTTAATCTAATGTAATCATATATATTGAAGACAAGTATTTCAGCTACAAGATAATTGCAGTTGAGACAGCTTGAAAGTTCTTACTAACTGGTATTTAAGCAGATATTTATAGCACACTTTTTTTTATTTCAGAACTGGAATAGGTAGCCATATTGTGTATTATCCTACCCTAATGTCCATTAACCTGAGACTACAGCTTGCCCGTTCACTTGGAGTAGGCATTTCAATATGGGAAGTGGGGCAAGGACTGGACTACTTCTATGATTTACTCTGAGTATCAGGAAGCATCAGGCTGCTTACTCAGTACAACGACCTTTAAATGACACACTTTGACTGGATTATTTCTTCAGCAGACTGGACTATTTTTAAGTTGATGCTTTATTCATTTTCTGTCAAGACTTCAATTCTGACGGCTATCATGTTGCATTTGATAATGTTATCCTATGGCATTAGGTAATGTTAATCTATGACATTGGTTGATGTTATTGCATTGGTTGATGTTATCTGATGGTATTGGGTATTGTTAACTTATGGCATTGGTTGATATTATCCAATGGCATTGGTTGATGCATGGTATTGGTTAATTTTCCTATGGTATTGGGTAATGTTAACTTATGGCATTAGTTAATATTATCCTATGATATTGGTTAATATTATATTATGGTATTGGTTAATATTATCTTATGGTATTAGTTAATATTATCTTATGGTATTAGTTAATATTATCTTATATTAATATGATCTTATGGCATTGGTTGATGTTTCCAGTTACAATTACTCTGAAGAATCTTGAAATTGCTGATGCACAAATTTATCATTTTCACAAGTTTTTATTATCTATCAATACATGTCTATCAAATAAAGGGAACCAATGATAATTATCTCATTATCAGTTATTTTCATGACTGAAATCAGGTAATCTCTGCAATGTAATGGGTGAGCTCAGGTAATCTCTGCAGTGTAATGAACGAGATCAGGTAATCTCTGCAGTGTAATGGGTGAGATCAGGTAATCTCTGCAATGTAATGGCTGAGATTAGGTAATCTCTGCAATGTAATGGGTGAGATCAGGTAATCTCTGCATTGTAATGAATGAGATCAGGTAATCTGCAATGTAATGGGTGAGATCAGGTAATCTCTGTATTGTAATTTAAAGAGCTCTGCAAGTTTTTTTTTTATCCATTGAGATCTATGCAACGTGCACAATTTCATTGTATTAAGCCTGCAGTAGCAACTTTTTTATGTTAATAACCAAATATTTGAATCATAGTGCAACAGTATTCTGTGAATTCATTTTTATTCCGGAGTTATTCATTTTGAAGAACACAACAAAATAGTGGTCCACGTATCAGTATAAAATAATCTGTCAACATTCCCACTATGAAAACAAAGTCATATGGACATCGTTCTTTTGCATACCAGGGCCCAGCAACGTGGAATGAATTGCCCACTGAACTTAGACACAAAGACACACTGATCCCATTCAAGAGTGCTCTCAAAACTCACTTATTTCGACTGCAAGAACAAACTTAAAGACCTAATAATGTTTCCTATCTTAAATATTCTCAACATGGTTTTTTTATGTTTTCTAACTTCATGGTGTTTGTTTTTATAATCATATCATTATGTTTTTTATCTTATAGGTGTTGTCTAATGTTGTGAAGTGCTTAGTGCTTCTAAAGATTAAGCGCTATACAAATATCCTCATTATTATTTTATAGGGGCTCATCCATATGGTCTAAAGTGCTCGCCTTTACCAGTCACTACCATTTCACCTCTGTGTTGGTTTGAGTCTCTGTCTTAGCAAGCTTCCTTGTGGGTCGTTGGTTCTTACCAGGTTTTCCTCGGGTTCTTCCTCCACCAGTTACATTTACTGTCATGCATAGCCTATCTTACTCTGAGAAATGGTATTAAAACCATGAGAAATGGCATTAAACCCAAAACAAAACTTCTGCAGTACATGTCAATATAAATGAATCCATCAATACAAAAGGACCCCTTTACCAGTGTAAAAGAATTCACCTGTCAATACAAGAGGATCCTCTTGTCAATACAAGAGATCCACCATTCAGTACAAAAGAATCCTTTTTTCAGGATGAGAGGATCCAACTGTCAATAGAAAATGATCCCTTTTACTATTTGCAGGGTATCCTAATTTAAGTGCTGCTGAAAATGTCCTTGCTTGCCAAATCCCCAGAATTAATACCCAGAATAATACATGAATTCACATCATATGTTGTTGTGTAAATCCACTGCTGTTTATATTGCTTTATCTGTGTATGTTTTCTTTCTGAATGACTACCATTTAAAGATGAATGACATGAATAGATGATACTATATGAAGGCTGCTAATAATTTTTAAAATTTTCACTGAATGTGATCATTACATGAAAATGGTCCAGATGTGTGTATGTGCGTTGTTGTGTGATAAACTTTAAATATTCTATATATGGTTACATTCCTATGTTCAAGTGTGACAGAGACAACAAGTGGCCTTGTCATTAACAAGGTTATATCTACGTGTTTTGTCAGGAAATAAATGTAATCTTTTCATAATTATTTAGAAACAATTAACAGACAATTTGTTTAATGAAAATGTTGCTGTTATTTGCATTCATTCTTTTTAATAAGTACTATCAAATGTAAACAAGTTTTCAAGTTTTGACTGAGTAAACATCATATTACATAAAGTTATTATACCACACCAATGTAAAATAATCCAAGTTAAATAGTTTTTAATGATTTGGATGATCATAGTTAATAGCTTTTAATGATTTGAATGATCCCAGTTAATACCCTATAATGATTGGATGATCCCAGTCAATAGTCTTTAATGATTTGGATGATCCCAGTCAACAGTCTTTAATGATTTGACTGATCCCAGTCAACAGTTTTTAATGATTTGGATGATCCCAGTCAATAGCCTTTAATGATTTGGCTGATCCCAGTCAACAGTCTTTAATGATTTGGATGATCCCAGTTAATAGCCTTTAATGATTTGGATGATCCCAGTCAGTAGTCTTTAATGATTTGGATGATCCCAGTCAATAGCCTTTAATGATTTGGATGATCCCAGTTAATAGTCTTTAATGATTTGGATGATCCCAGTCAATAGCCTTTAATGATTTGGATGATCCCAGTTAATAGTCTTTAATGATTTGGATGATCTCAGTTAAATAGTCTTTAATGATTTGGATGATGCCAGTCAACAGTCTTTAATGATTTGGCTGATCCCAGTCAACAGTTTTTAATGATTTGGATGATCCCAGTCAATAGTCTTTAATGATTTGGCTGATCCCAGTTTATAGCCTTTAATGATTTGGATGATTTTAGTTAAATAGTCTTTAATGATTTGGATGATCTCAGTTAAATAGTCTTCAATAATCTGGATGATTCCAGTTAAATAGTCCTAAATGATCTGGATGATTCCAATCACAACAGTACCAACAATGACAACATCAACAAAACAAACATAGCATTATAAGAACAGTACAAACCTCAGGGAAACACCAGCATCAACAGCAATAATAATAATAATGTCAGTAACAAGGAGCAGGCTAACCACACATGCCAACATATACTGTAAAGTGAACAGCAAGTGTGCTTTGTTTCTGGACACTTTTTTTTAGATGTAACTATTTTTCATGATTTCAGAAACAATTAAGTCAGAGGGGACTTCTCAAAGTCAGTAGTGAATTGCAGATTCAATAGCTTTAATTAAATAAAAGTTAATAATTAAAATAATATTTAAAAAATTATTTAATAAAAACTGCAAACATCTTTAATATATTTGAGATCACTTCTGGAATTTTCCTCAGACTCGGGTGGTTTTTAAGAAGATGATGTTGAACACTTGAAATAATATAATTCCTTAAAAGTTCCCTTTTCCTGGCATTTTAATGTTACTTTGTTGGGATGGGGTGTATTTAAATCATATTTTCAGTTGTTGTGTTTATCTTATTGTATGTTTAATTTTTTTAATTGTGGGTCAGAGTTTTGCCTATCTGACATTAGTAATGAGTGGAGGAAGTAACCAAGATGTTACTTGAATTTGAGTTCAAGACGTGACATTCTTTACAAGTTAGTGAGTTTTTCCAATGGAAATCTATTACATCACATGACATGTTAATTTCTATATATAAAAGGGATTTAGTAAACAATTTTTTATTCTTGTTTCATATTAACCTTCAGGAATCTATGATCAGAATTTTGTAGTTGTGTTCAGGTACAATTCTAGAAGAATTATTTATTTCAATTTTTCATTGGAATTACAAAGCACTCATTGACTTTTTGGACTCAAGTGCTATATTGGGATTATTGAGAACTCATTTAAAGGCATTCCAAGTTGCATGATTGTGGCACATAATAAACATTCAAGATTATTGGAATACAGTCAGAACATTCTGTACTTTGGACTTGTGATAGGACATTTAAGATTATTTGGGATTTAATTAACAATATGGGGTCTTTTAAAAAATGTTGTTTTATAGGGAAATAAATTCTTGAACGTTACTTAAACTGTTGGTGTCTTACCTTCAGTCACACATTTTAAGACAGAGTCATAACACAGTATCAAGAAATATTAAAAAACTTAACTATATGGATATTTACAAGTAAATATACATCACATTAGAAGTATGTATAAAGATGCAATGTACTTTTTTAAAAGTATGAAATCATTTTCTGCATCATTGTGATACTGTTTACAGGAATAAACATAAATGCAAATCCATCTAAACATTTTCAATCTATTGACCTTGAAAGTTTCCCAAAAACATTTGGGTTTTTTTTATATCCCTCATTGGGTTAACCCATTTCCTTGAAACAGTTTAGGTTTCAAGGACCAAACTCGGCAACTAAGTTTGTACGTTTTAGGCAGTAGTCGGATATTGTAAATCAGTCTTTAAAAAACGTGGATTGCTGTCTCTTTAAATTTAGCCATGGTAAATGTTTATAACTGAAGGTCTTTCAATAAAGATATCAGATGAGACAAACCCATGGTATTGCAAGGTAAAAAAAATAGGCAGAATGAGGGAAAAGAAGAAGAAATGGATGCATTAATGCTTTTATTCAACCTCTGCATACTTGCCATATGTGGAGTGAGTTTATTTTCATAGATATTTTCAATGTATGGAGAATTAATGTCTTTTTAATTTGTATGTACACTTTTAGATCTACAATAAAAGGTTGTGTTAATGTAGCTATCTCTCTCTCTCTCTCTCTCTTTATCCCCCATCCCCCCGTAAGTGTGCAGTCTGTGTAAAGTCACCACTGGCTGCTAAAAGAAAATTTGATTGGAATTAATAGACTGCATCATACATACATAATTTGATTCAAACAAAAAACTTGTATTCTTTCAGTAGCTCAATGAATCAAGTTAAATACAAATATAATGCAAACAAAATAAGATCTCAAATCAAAATAAGGTGTGTTGAAAATTATCACAGGTACATAATAATACAATGGCATTTCTCAAAGACTACATATTTTCAAAGAAAAGTGACAGGGAATGTACATCTGAAAAGCTATAAGGGGTGTATAACTGAAACGAGGATAAATTTAATTCCAGCTAAATGAGTTAAAATAAAAACTTTCTTATGACAATTCATAAAACTTAAAGTTGCAACAAATCGGAGTGTAAATCTTTCAAACAGTATTTATTTTTACCTACCCTTGTTTTGACTTTTTGACCTCCCTGTGTGATTTTTTTTTATATCTCCCCTCATCTTTCACTGTTTGTCAATATTATTTCACATATCTAAAACATGAAAAGTAATAAATTTAATGTTGCAAAACATTGCTAACAACAACTGTACAACAATGCATGGCAAGCATAATAAGCATACTGTTTTAAAGAATTCTTAACCCATGGATTGATAAGCATGATGTCTTCCAGTATCCTTAAGCTTTGAAGTTGTCTGATTTGGCATAAATATCAAGCATTCCAACAGCAGCAGCAAAATCCCAATAGTGTAACAATGTCAAGGAAATTTATGATTCTAGTAGAGACACAAGGCAAGTAAAACCTAAAAGTTTTGTGGTTATGGCTTCATTCCAATTAAAGTTGTAGATTATCAAAGGTTTGGCACTGATCTTCAGGCTATTGTTCCAAATGTTTTGAGAATACAAGGTTGGTCCTAGCTGTTCATTCTAGCGAGAATTTCAAATAAACGGTGTAGAACATGATACGCCAGCCCATACCTTTAGAACAAAAAAGAAACTTATCTGACAGCTTGTTGTGTGATGACATCTGAATCAAACCTAATCTGCCAGCCTGTTGTGTGATGACATCTGAATCAAACCTATTCTGCCAGCCTGTTGTGTGATCAAACCTAATCTGCCAGCCTGTTGTGTGATGACATCTGAATCAAACCTAATCTGCCAGCCTGTTGTGTGATGACATCTGAATCAAACCTATTCTGCCAGTCATGTTGTGTGATGACATCTGAATCAAACCTAATCTGCCAGTCCTGTTGTGTGATGACATCTGAATCAAACCTAATCTGCCAGTCCTGCTGTGTGATGACATCTGAATCAAACCTAATCTGCCAGCCTGTTGTGTGATGACATCTGAATCAAACCTAATCTGCCAGTCCTGTTGTGTGATGACATCTGAATCAGACCTTATCTGCCAGCCTGTTGTGTGATGACATCTGAATCAGACCTTATCTGCCAGCCTGTTGTGTGATGACATCTGAATCAAACCTTATCTGCCAGTCCTGAGCCTGAGCTCTTTACACGAGTGTACAATATATACTCTTGGTAATTACATAAACACATAATTTCATAACCAATTAACACAAAATTTCATAAACAATTAACACATAATACATAATTAATATATTATTCACTTTAATGTCTTTGAGGAAATAAATGTTTTAAAGTACAGTACCCCACCAGTGGCCCGAGTGGTCTCAAGTGCTCTCTGTTATGGATCACTGCCATCTCACGTCTGCATGGGTTCAAGTCTAGGATTCAACTAATGTGGGTATGTGAGAAAGCTTGCCAGTAGCTTCTCGTGGGTCGGCGATTCTTTCTGGGGGTTTCCCAGGTTCTTCCTCCACCATTAATACAGGCAGCCATGTATAGCCTATCGTGTGCTGAAAAATGGCATTAAACCTTACAACAACAACAGTGCCTCATCTATTCAGCATTATTTACAATTCATACTAAAACATTTATATCTAACAGAATCAATATAACTATCAACAATCATTTTAAAAAAACTTATACACGTGAATGCAGATTTCTATAATGTACATACATTTACATTACTGTTTTTTTCTGTCCATGTCTAATACATACGTGTGGGTGAATGTAATTGTGCATTTAATAAAACATTCAGTCCTAAGTTCATGGCTACATTTATAAAAATATCTCTGTCTTTGCCTACTGTAACTAGTCAGTAATCTTAGTCTAACACTGATCAGTCTTCTTACAGCCATCCACAATTCTCTATAAAAGCCAATACAGAAAATGGATGGCAATATGCCAAGTTAAAACAAATTATGTTTCTCTGTGCTTTGTCTGACAGCATTATTTCCCTCTTGGCAGCTCAGTAAAACTGCCTGTTCTCATTCCAACCAAGCAAAAAGAGTAAATGCCAAATAAAACATTACCTACTCGTCTGTGGACTGAGCGGATGTACCTTGAGAATAAATCTGTATGCATTGTCTGCCCTCAAGTACTGATAATCAACACTGCTTAACAGTTAGCATGCATCAATTTTCAATTGCCTTTGCTTCTTGTCTAGGAAAGGTCATAAAGGATGTTGACCATATTTTGTGCAATTGCCTAATACCAACATGACATCAAAATAGATAAAATCATGAAAATATGTATCAGTAAGGAAAAGGGTTTCAAGTCCTTTTGAATGCATGACCCTTTAGACAGATATAAGTAAGAGAAAAGATTTATATACATACTTTAAGAAATTGCAGTGTCATAGTCCTTGATTTCAAAATAACATTTGCATTTTTACAGTGATACTTCTCATTAATGTAGGTGTCATTTTATTGTGGAGAAATGTTCCCATTATCAAAGCACCTTTAAGGGTTAGACCTGTGAGGAGTCAGAGAATGTCAAAATTTGGTCAGTTTTTTCATCTTATCCGACAGTGCTCCACTTACCCCAGGATATTGCACAGGTACTTGATATAGTGTTAACATTTGTTTTCTCTTATTTCACACCCTATATAAAGTCTTATTACATACAGGGTATAATATTAACACAATTTAACATCAAACTCATGTGGGATACTGGTATCTTCCAGGCTGTCGAGAGGATTAGAATAGTGTTGTGCCAAAGGGATTACAACAGCAAATTTTTGTGGAAATGGTGGAAATGCTTTTGGAATGTTTCTTTCAAATGTAAGTTAGCAACACCGTTTTGTTGAAAAGTAATAGATACTAATGGAAATATTCGATGGCACCTTAGCATTGACAGGATAATGCATCAATACAGCTGGACAGTCCTGAAAATAAGCATAGAAATCAAACAATTTAAACATTCTGTGGCTCTTAACGTCTCACTGGTCTTGCTCCTAAAGACTTATTGAAAAGGAAAATATATCCACAATAAACTGATGCATCGACCACTTAAAAGTGTCACTAAATATGAATACCCTTGGGGGCTTGGAGCAAAGGTACCATCCTTGACTCTTATTATATACCGATATAAGATTCTATGTAAACTTGATCACAGTCCTCACACTACACATTTTTTAACCCATGTTATTAGTAAGACTGCATTAAGTACTTGTGTTTTTTAAAAATAAAAATGTAAATAGTGTAGTGGCAAAGCGTAATGTATTTTAAAAATAACAGAAATAATGGTGACAAGAAAACTCGCTCAATCCAGGGATGAGTGCTTGCGGGGAATGAATGCTCCAACAAATTTACCCCATGCCCTGTCCCTGGAATAGCAATGGTTAAATCATGTCTCAACCTGCATGATTAATTTTCAATCCCTGCTCTTGTTCATTTACATAGAGGCTTCAAAGAGATGACCCTGTTGATCCGTCAGTTCAGATAGCTAAAGTAGTTGAAAATAATTTTGAACTTTACAATGAGAACATGGTCTACTAGTTACATAACAATGCTAGGTGAACTGTGAAGATAAATTCCGACCAGGTGGTGATGCACTGAATCTAGCATTTGAATCTGTGATCACTGTGACCTGCAAAAGAATGAAGACAAAAACTAAATTCTGACAAAGCTGCAAACTTTATGTGCAATAAAACAATGTGCTACTGTTATAAAAAAATACTTTTAGGGTAACAACCCTCACTTTGCACCTCTAGGTTTCTAGGTTTAATCCCCACTTCAGGCATGTACAAGAGTTGGTGTTTTCTACACCTTACAGCATACCACCCTACAGGAGAGTCAGGGGTAAAAAAAAAATTGTTCAAGAGCCAATGACAATTAAAAATTACGACATGTTCACATCTTTTATGTGGGTTTAAATTTTCATAGTTATGGAGGAAAAAGACTATTGACCACTTCTTATTGAGGAGTACTGTTGTGTCTACAAATCATGAAATCAATGACAATTGGTACCTCATGAAAATTAGTATCCTAAGAAAAAACAAGAACCCCTTTATAATAGTTGTTTCAAATTTGTAGTTTATTGTATATAAAATAATTCGCTACAATAGGTATACCCAAAAAATTGGAGTTTTAAATTAGTGGCTTATAACCATAAATTTCACTAAAACTGAGACCACATGAAAACCGGTAGCTCTTGAAAACTGACACCCAAAGAAAATTGGTGTCTGATTTGGATTTTTAATGTAGCTTTCACAATTGTTTGGTCATATCGCTACGATGTCTGCAGTGTGGCAGTTTATAGTGATGTCTTGCACTGGAGCATCATGCTGCAGACGTGTAGCATGATGTCCCACCCAGTCACATTATCCTGACACCGGGCCGACCAGTCCTAACACTAACCTCTAAATGCTGAGCGCCAAACAAGGCAGCTGTTACTACCATTTTTGAAATTCTTTGGTATGACTTGGACGGGGATCGAACCCACAACCTCTCGCATCCAAGGTGGACACTCTAACCACAAGGCCACTGGAACAGTCTCAAGAAAACTGGAGTTTTAATTTGTGGCTCATCATAACTGGGAAAATTACTAAAATTGGTACCCTATGAAAACTGGTACCACATGAAAATAATGAATTTGTAGTAATAACAAAAATAATTACTTCTATATATTTCCCTAAACATTTTATCACTGAAATGGGATAGATAAAGCTGGGCCTTGTGATTATCAAAACCTTGTCAATGAAAACAAATTTATATGATACTTTAAGCCATGCTGAATACATGGGAAATTTCCTGAAAAATTTCCATATATTGTAAAAAAAATTAAATTGTTAAATTCATGTAACTGAAACTTTACAATTCTACTACTGACACAAAGTAAATAATAGGGTGTAGTTATATATATCTGTGTAGAATTAGATATATAATTATTCAAATGGAATAATGTTCAAAATTAAGCAGTCATTTTGTTCTCACAAACTAACTGACACACTGTTTCATATTAGCAACAATGCTATATTTACAACTGAAAAGATGCTGTAACCAAAACCAAAGATAACTTCAGTGTTGATCAGCCTTCCCTATTTTTTGTTACAACTTTAATGATTAAAAGATCAGGATTGGCAAAAAAAAGGCTGGTTTGTTGCAACCATAATTGCATTTTGAAATGGGAACTGTGAACACAACAAGAGTGACTTGAATCTTGAAAAAACAATACAAATTGTAACAAAAATTGTTCTGCCACATCTTTTTATTTGTGCATTCTGCATGATAAAGAGACATGTTTTTCTTTTTAAAATTGGAATTTAATTTATATTGTAACAAGAGTTGTTTAAGTCCCTGGAATCATTAAAGATATCTAAGATTTGAGTTAAACAGCTGATGCTACTATTGGTTTTAATGAAGCCGCACTTACATCTTTAATAATGCAGACAACAACCAGCAAGGATTAATAATGTAGACAACCTGACCAGCAAGGATTAATAACGTAGACAACCTGACCAGCAGGGATTAATAATGCAGACAACCTGACCAGCAAGGATTAATAACACAGATAACCTGACCAGCAAGGATTAATAATGTAGACAACCTGACCAGCAAGGATTAATAATGTAGACACCCTGACCAGCAGGGATTAATAATGTAGACACCCTGACCAGCTGGGATTAATAATATAGACAACCTGACCAGCAGGGATTAATAATGTAGACAACCTAAACAGCAGGGATTAATAATGTAGACAACCTGACCAGCAGGGATTAATAATGTAGACAACCTGACCAGCTGGGATTAATAATGTAGACACCCTGACCAGCAGGGATTAATAATGTAGACAACCTAAACAGCAGGGATTAATAATGTAGACAACCTGACCAGGAAGGATTAATAATGTAGACAACCTGACCAGCAGGGATTAATAATGTAGACAACCTGACCAGCTGGCATTAATAATGTAGACACCCTGACCAGCAAGGATTAATAATGTAGACAACCTGGCCAGCAGGGATTAATAATGTAGACAACCTCACCAGCAGGGATTAATAATGTAGACAACCTCACCAGCAGGGATTAATAATGTAGACAACCTGACCATCAAGGATTAATAATGTAGACAACCTGACCAGCAAGGATTAATAATGTAGACAACCTGACCAGCAGGGATTAATAATGTAGACACCCTGACCAGCTGGGATTAATAATGTAGACAACCTGACCAGCAGGGATTAATAATGTAGACAACCTAAACAGCAGGGATTAATAATGTAGACAACCTGACCAGCAGGGATTAATAATGTAGACAACCTGACCAGCAGGGATTAATAATGTAGACACCCTGACCAGCAGGGATTAATAATGTAGACAACCTAAACAGCAGGGATTAATAATGTAGACAACCTGACCAGCAAGGATTAATAATGTAGACAACCTGACCAGCTGGGATTAATAATGTAGACACCCTGACCAGCAAGGATTAATAATGTAGACAACCTGGCCAGCAGGGATTAATAATGCAGACAACCTGACCAGCTGGGATTAATAATGTAGACAACCTCACCAGCAGGGATTAATAATGTAGACAACCTAAACAGCAGGGATTAATAATGTAGACAACCTGACCAGGAAGGATTAATAATGTAGACAACCTGACCAGCAGGGATTAATAATGTAGACAACCTGACCAGCTGGCATTAATAATGTAGACACCCTGACCAGCAAGGATTAATAATGTAGACAACCTGGCCAGCAGGGATTAATAATGTAGACAACCTCACCAGCAGGGATTAATAATGTAGACAACCTCACCAGCAGGGATTAATAATGTAGACAACCTGACCATCAAGGATTAATAATGTAGACAACCTGACCAGCAAGGATTAATAATGTAGACAACCTGACCAGCAGGGATTAATAATGTAGACACCCTGACCAGCTGGGATTAATAATGTAGACAACCTGACCAGCAGGGATTAATAATGTAGACAACCTAAACAGCAGGGATTAATAATGTAGACAACCTGACCAGCAGGGATTAATAATGTAGACAACCTGACCAGCAGGGATTAATAATGTAGACACCCTGACCAGCAGGGATTAATAATGTAGACAACCTAAACAGCAGGGATTAATAATGTAGACAACCTGACCAGCAAGGATTAATAATGTAGACAACCTGACCAGCTGGGATTAATAATGTAGACACCCTGACCAGCAAGGATTAATAATGTAGACAACCTGGCCAGCAGGGATTAATAATGCAGACAACCTGACCAGCTGGGATTAATAATGTAGACAACCTCACCAGCAGGGATTAATAATGTAGACAACCTAATCAGCAGGGATTAATAATGTAGACAACCTGACCAGCAGGGATTAATAATGTAGACAACCTGACCAGCAGGGATTAATAATGTAGACAACTTGACCATAAAGAATTAATAATGTAGACAACCTGACCAGCAGGGATTAATAATGTAGACAACCGAAACAGCAGGGATTAATAATGTAGACAACCTGACCAGCTGGGATTAATAATGTTGACAACCTGACCAGCAGGGATTAATAATGTAGACAACCTGACCATCAAGGATTAATAATGCAGACAACCTGATGATCAAAGATTACCTTATTGAATACTCCTCTGCCAAAGTAATCTGCAACAACTGAGAAGCCATCTTGTGATCTCTCCAACTGCAAGTAAATGAACAGGCTGATTACTGCAAGAAGTTTTCTCCTTATGAATTCATTTGTTACAAAGCATTTGAAAAGCACATGCATGACATAGTACTCTACTTGCATCATCATAATACAGCTTTGAATGTGTTGCTGTACAGTAAAACATGAAACCAAACACATCTGTATTCTGCTGTAATATATATACTTTAAGATATTAGCTTATTATGTGTGTGTGTGTGTGTGTGTGTGTGTGTGTGATTTGGAATGTCAAACAATGTCTGCATTGTGGCTGTTTATTGTGATGTCGAGCACAGAGGGCATCATGCTGCAGACATGTTGCATAATGTCCCACCTAGTCACATTATCCTGACACCAGGCCAACCAGTCCTAACACTAACTCCTTAATGCTGAGCACCAAGTGAGGCAGCTGTAAGTACCATTTTTGTAAGTCTTTGGTATGACTTGGCCGGGGTTCAAGCCTGCGACCTACCACATCCGAGGTGGATGCTCTAACCGCTAGGTCACCAGAGTGGTCTATATTAGCTTAGTAAAAAGTCTGATAAAAATGATGACAATATACTATAGGTCTCAAGAATGAACATAGATTAAAGTCCTAATTGTAAGGGTACACATGTATGATTGCAAACTTCAGGACATGTCATCATAGGTAAAGGGAGGGATGAATGGAAAACAGTTCAATTGGCTAAAGGCTTTCACTTTGGGATAACTTTATTTTCCAAATGGTTTTCTTTTTCTCCCCCTATTCACTGCAGACGGGCCATTGATTTTCATACCTGATTATGGAATGATTCGTGTAGATCTTTACTCTGCTCTTGTGCCCGTATGATGTCCATTATTTTCCTGAAAAGATATTTGAATGCCCTACAAGAATACACCATACACCAACTGAATCTGATTTGTAGCAGGTACTATTTACACAAGCTGAACCAGATCTCTATCAGGTAATATTTACTTCTGTATCAATTAATCTACTGAAGCATGAGGCCGCAATATTAGAACTTTGTTATTATTTTTAATTAAGGATATACTTTCTGGTTCCATAGTGTGGGGATGACATGCATGTTTTAGCAACCACAATACACCTTCTATACAATACACTTTATATTTCAATACACCTTCTATAATGAAAAGATGATGTATAATGTGTATCTCATTGAATATCATCAATCATAAATACATCATATTACATGTTCAGTTTCACAATACAGAGAATAATTTTGATTGGTGGGATTCAGAAATTTATGTCGTTGCTAAATTGGTTGTTTAATAAAAATGTAAATATTTTTGCCACAAATGCCATTTCTGTCATCTTTATTATAAGTACAATGGACCCTCAGTATAAAGCATCTCAATATAACATAGTCCCTGCTATAACATGGGTATTACCCCATTATAAAGTACCTAAAATATAACACAGTCCCTGATATAACATGGGTATTATCATGGATCCCACTAAAAAGACACTCAATATAACACAGTCCCTGTTATAGAATGGTTATTCTCATTGATCCCATTACAAAATCACTCAATAAAACAGTGCCTGATATAACATGGGTATTGTTATGGGTCCCATTAAAACGTCTATCAATATAACTCAGTGCCTGATACAACATGGGTGTTGTCATGGATCCCATTAAAAACATATATCAATATAACTCAGTGCCTGATATAACATGGGTGTTGTCATGGATCCCATTAAAAAATCTATCAATATAACTCAGTGCCTGATATAACATGGGTGTTGTCATGGATCCCATTAAAAAGTCTATCAATATAACACATTCCTGTTATAACATGGGTGTTGTCATGGATCCCAATACAAATTATATCATTATAACTCAGTGCTAATAGAATATGGGTGTTGTCATGGATCCCTTTACAAAGCCACTCATTATAAGACACTCTCTGATATAACATGGGTGTTGTCATGGATCCCTTTATAAAGTCATTCACTGTAAGACACCATCTGATATTTCATGGGTATTGTCATGGATCCCAATAAAAATTATATCAATAGAACTCAGTCTTGATATAACATGGGTGATGTCATGGATCCCATTAAAAAGTATATCAATATAACACAGTCCTGATATAACATGGGTGTTGTCATGGATCCCTTTACAAAGTCATTCATTATAAGACACCCTCTGATATAACATGGGTATTGTCATGGATCCCTTTACAAAGTCTATCAATATAACTCAGTCTTGATATAACATAGGTGTTGTCATGGATCTCATTAAAAAGTATATCAATATAACACAGTCCTGATATAACATGGGTGTTGTCATGGATCCCTTTACAAAGTCATTCATTATAAGACACCCTCTGATATAACATGGGTATTGTCATGGATCCCTTTACAAAGTCTATCAATATAACTCAGTCTTGATATAACATAGGTGTTGTCATGGATCTCTTTAAAATATTCTATCAATATAACTCAGTCCTGATAAAACATGGGTATTGTCATGGATCCCATTAAAAAAAGTCTCAATATAGCTCAGTCTTGATATAACATGGGTGTTGTCAAGGATTCCATTAAAAGGTCTATCAATATAACTCAGTCCTGATAAAACATGGGTGTTGTCATGAATCCCATTAAAAAGTCCCAATATAGCTCAGTCTTGATATAACATGGGTGTTGTCATGTATCCCTTTACAAAGTCTATCAATATAACTCAGTCCTGATATAGCACGGGTGTTGTCATGGATCCCTTTACAAAGTCACACATTATAAGACACTTCCTGATATATCATGGGTGTTGTCATGGATCCCATTGTACTAGTTGACCTCACCTATATCCCAGTATATTTTTATGGATACTGTACATATCTGCTTATAAGTCAAGTCCAACTGCATCATGCACTGGCAGATCTAGGTCTGTGCAGTTTGACTGGAGTAGTCAGTACAAACAATAAACAGACCCTGATGTGTCAGCCCATTTTGTGCATGGTCTATGTTTTCTTTGTTTGCTAAGCAATGAATTTGTAATTTCATAATACCACATCTCTTGTGCTCGTCAAAATGTTAAAGACTTCATAATATTCATTCCCAACTCATTCAGGATATTTTTTAGACTTTCAACATGATAAACACTTGTGCAATGAAAAAAAAAGATTTAAAATGACACACAATCGGCATAGGAAATGATTTATAATTGGAGTGGACATAGTTCATTATCCATTTTTGTGGCAGACAGACTGGACATATTGTCTTTTACCTGTTTTCTGGCAGGCAGACTGGACATTCTGTATCATTTTCTGCATAGCTCTCCAAACACCTAAGAACAGTAGAAAACTTGCTACAAAGGTAATATCAAATACATTGACAACAAAGCTTTATTTACTGAGGGAATCTTTCCTGAAGCAATAAAAATCTATGTGCTCTAAATTAATGCTGAATTTCTGATCAACAGGGCTAGGCCCCAGCCAGTTAGTATGCACGCAAAAAATTAACTATTTTCAACCCCCTCCCCCTTGTTGCATGGAGTACTTTTCTCAACCCCCTCTCTGGTGCATATGTTTTTGCTCATTTACATTGCCAGTATCAGCTGGTTCTGAAACAACAACACACTGACAGTGTTAGGGGACCCCTGGTGACAATCAGGTTAGAAAGTATAAATTGGTGAAAGTTTTATGCATTTTTATATCCTTGATGCTTACTGATTTTAAAGTGGTAGTGTTTCAAACAAACAAGAAAGTCTTCAAATATTATAGGTTTTGTTGTTGGATAAGTTTTACTTATAGTAGTTATAATATACATTGTAGAATGTTAGTACAAACTACATGGTCTTAATCACTGTCCCCAATATGTAAAAAATATCCAAATCCCCCTATCTCATCCATTCATACTTACTAAACGGATGGACCCCCATGACTTAATGAGTACGATTTCCACATCTGACATTGTCTTTATTGTAAATCTTATGGGAAATCAGAAGAATGGTAAAGGGCTGGAAAGAGTGTGTGTGTTTTGAGTGAATACTTACTGCTGATGGAATGAATGAGGTTCACACAGGAAGTGAACAGAGGGAAGTTCTAATGGATGACTACAAATACTACACTTGCTGTTCTGGAAAATTTTGGCCCTGAAAAAAAAAGATCACTTGTATATGAAAAGGTACCTTTCTAGTGTCAACAAAATTTTAATATTCTTCTTGTAATAAAATAAAGTTTCTGCTACTGATCTGGCTTTAAATAATTCTAATAAATTAACAAGTCTAATAATGTAACCAGTCTAAGTCTGTGAATAATTCTAATAAAACAATAAGTCTAATAATGTAACCAGTCCAAGGCTGTAAATAATTCTTATAAAATAACATGTCTAATAATGTAACCAGTCTAAGGTTGCAAATAATTCTTATAAAATAACATGTCTAATAATGTAACCAGTCTAAGGTTGTAAATAATTCTTATAAAATAACATGTCTAATAATGTAACCAGTCTAAGGTTGTAAATAATTCTAATAAATTAACAAGTCTAATAATGTAACCAGTCTAAGTCTGTGAATAATTATAATAAATTAACAAGTCTAATAATGTAACCAGTCTAAGGCTGTAAATAATTCTTTCATAAAATAACATGTCTAATAATGTAACCAGTCTAAGGTTGTAAATAATTCTTATAAAATAACATGTCTAATAATGTAACCAGTCCAAGGCAGTAAATAATTCTTATAAAATAATATGTCTAATAATGTAACCAGTCTAAGGTTGTAAATAATTCTTATAAAATAACATGTCTAATAATGTAACCAGTCCAAGGCTGTAAATAATTCTTATAAAATAACATGTCTAATAATGTAACCAGTCTAAGGTTGTAAATAATTCTTATAAAATAGCATGTCTAATAATGTAACCAGTCTAAGGTTGTAAATAATTCTTATAAAATAACATGTCTAATAATGTAACCAGTCTAAGGTTGTAAATAATTCTAATAAATTAACAAGTCTAATAATGTAACCAGTCTAAGTCTGTGAATAATTATAATTAACAAGTCTAATAATGTAACCAGTCTAAGGCTGTAAATAATGCCAATAAAATACTAATTCCAATAATATAACAAGTCTAAGGATATAAATAGTTCTACTTAAATATCATGTCTAATAATAATGTTTACAGTGAATTCACTTATTTTTGAGAGTAACAATGGTGTACTTTTTAATAATTATATTTTTTTGTCAACACATATTATGAAGAAGACATTTATTTCCAGAAACTGGACAGAATTCATGCAGCCTTAATAGTCACGACTTGTAGTATACTGTAAACTCACCAAAATTTGCACTATCTTTAAAAGTAATGAATTTCACTGTCATTATCAACAGATACCAATTTTTGTGGATTCCATTCTTGTTACATACCTTGGACTTAAATCTTCAATGAATAATCATTTTACTGTTCCGGCAATCCAACCCCTTTCCCAATTTTCTATTCTAGAAATCTGACCACTTTCCCAATCTTCTATACCTCTTTCCCATTATCTTCCCTTTCAATCCATGAAATATGTACAAAGGAAAATGACCCTCTGCCAAACTCTGAAAATGTCTCCCTTGTAAACTAAACCAATTCCCAGTACACTTGTGTATTTTCGTTGAAATGTATTGTCACCAAATCTTAGTCTCTAAACGTGTCTCTTTAAAGAATTTTACTTGGCTCTCGAGTTTCCTTTCATGTGAACTCTACTGTATTCCATAAATACATTTGTTACGGATCACTGCCATCTCACCTCTGTCCGCGTGGGTTCAAGTCTTGGATTCGGCCAATGTGGGTATGTGAGAAAACTTGCCAGTAGCTTCTCAAGGGTCGGTGGTTTTTCCTCCACCATTAATACTGGCCGCTGTGTATAGTCTATCGTGTGCTGAAAAATGGCATTAAACCCTACAACAACAACAACCAATCAAAATCATATGTGATAAAAAAAAGTGATAACAAAGAGCGCTACATTAATTACAGAAAATATGAAAAATACACTCTAATTCACAAAACAATGTATGCACCATATTGAGGGGCCCCGAGTGGCCGAGTGGTCTAAAGCGCTCTCCATTTGGGATCACTGCCATCTCATCTCTGCGTAGGTTCGAGTCTCGGATTCGGCCAATGTGGGTATGTGAGAAAGCTTGCCAGTAGCTTCTCGAGGGTTGGTGGTTCTTTCTGGGGATTTCCCAGGTTCTTCCTCCACCATTAATACTGGCTGCCATGTATAGCCTTTCGTGTGCTGAAAAACTGGCGTTAAACTCTACAACAACAACAACACTGCACCATACAGAACAATAATTTGACTAACCTACCACTGAAAATAAAAGATGGATAATTTAAACTTTAAAAGACTCATGGGATTTTATGGACAACATCTTTATAGCATGACAGTGAATGTAAAAAAATGGTACACCCATGTATCATGGTGGCCATCTAGTCATTAATAGGGGAGTTAATCTGTAAGTGTTGCTTCCCTTTGTCCATATAATCTCTGGACAGAAAGACAATTTTAATCCTTCCTAGAGGGCTGGATTTGGAGGTAGCAGAAAAAGTTATCCTAATGTAATATGATCAGGTAATTTATTTGACAGAGAAATTTCACAATAATTGCATCATCAAAAGTGGGAAGAAGCATTAGAAAATTGCCCTGTTTGCTAGTCCATCCATCTCCTTGCACATGTGTTCAACTGTCCATCCCAAAATCATTTTTTTAAAGTACAATGCATAGTAAACATGGACAATATTTCTACATGAAGTCCACCAACTCAAACATAAAGCATTAATTCTTCCACCAGTATCCATCGTTTGCTTGGTGCTTTACGGCACAGAAGTATAAGCAGGTTATTTAGGTAACTGGAATCCAGCAACTTGTCAAAAGATGCATCACTGCAGCTTACCAAAGCTGGTGTAATTGTAGGATTCTAACCAACACCTTTTTGGTCATGGGTCTGGCATGCTAACCACTGAGCTATCATGGCTCCAACTATCAATGGAGGAAATTGATTAAAGGAGAAATGATAAAAAGGTCCAAATTACGTTGTTTTTAGCTCCTCTATTTGCTTTCTCTTCTTCTCTGTATCTTCCCGATATTGTCTGATTAGTCGTTCATCTTCAGCAATCTGGTCGTTCTCAAGCTGAAGACGGCGTATGATGTAATCTTTAATAATAGACAACGTTGCAGTTGAGTTGTGGGCCAAGGTCTCTATTACTAGCAATGGTGGTAATAGATTCCTCTTGTCAATGTCTTAGCACGGATAAGGAAAGTTTCATTTTCTTTTGTCAAGTTAAATCACACCATCACTACTCGTGACTGATATGTGAAAGGACAGAAATCACTTAATTCATACATAAGTTATATTAATTAGTATAGCTATAATCATACATAACAGTGATATTAATCAGTATAGCTATAATCATACATAACAGTTATATTAATCAGTATAGTTATAATCATACATAACAGTTATATCAATCAATATAACTATAATCATACATAACAGTTATATCAATCAATATAGCTATAATCAAACATAACAGTTATATTAATCAGTATAGCTATAACCATATATAACAGTTATATTAATCAGTATAGCTATAATCATACATAACAGTTATATCAATCAGTATTGCTATAATCATACATAACAGTTATCAGTTATATTAATCAGTATTGATATAATCAAACATAACAGTTATATTAATCAGTATAGCTATAATCATACATAACAGTTGTATCAATCAGTATAGCTATAATCATACATAACAGTTATTTTAATCAGTATAGCTATAATCATACATAACAGTTATATCAAACAGTATAGCTATAATCATATATAACTGTTATGTATGATTATAGCTATACTGATTGATATAACTGTTATGTATGATTATAGTTATACTGATTAATATAACTGTTATGTATGATTATAGCTATACTGATTGATATAACTGTTATGTATGATATGTATGATTATAGCTATAATGATTGATACAACTGTTATGTATGATTATAGCTATACTGATTAATATAACTGTTATGTATGATTAAAGCTATACTGATTGATACAACTGTTATGTATGATTATAGCTATACTGATTAATATAACTGTTATATATGATTATAGCTATACTGATTAATATAACTGTTATATATGATTATAGCATTACTGATTGATATAACTGTTATATATGATTACAGCTATACTGATTGATACAACTGTTATATATGATTATAGCTATACTGATTAATACAACTGTTGTGTATGATTATAGCTATACTGTTTGATATAACTCTTATGTATGATTATAGCTATACTGATTAATATAACTGTTATGTATGATTATAGCTATACTGATTAATATAACTACCGCTCCGGTGGCCTAGTGGTTAGAGCGTCCGCCTCAGATGCGGGAGGTCGTGGGTTTGATCCCCGGCCGAGTCGTACCAGAGACTTAAAAAATGGTACTAACAGCTGCCTTGCTTGGCGTTCAGCATTAAGAGGTTAGTGTTAGTTATATTAATCAGTATAGCTATAATCATATATAACAGCTATATTAATCAGTATAGCTATAATCATACATAACAGTTGTATCAATCAGTATAGCTATAATCATACACAACAGTTGTATTAATCAGTATAGCTATAATCATATACAATAGTTGTATTAATCAGTATAGCTATAATCATACATAACAGTTATATTAATGTGATGTGATTTTCATTTATTCACATAGCTTTAACAATTTTTCAGTCATATTGCCAAGATGTCTGCAGTGTGGCAGTTTATAGTGATGTCGAGCACTGGGGCATCATGCCGCAGACATGTAGCATGATGTCCCACCCAGTCACATTATCCTGACACCAGGCCGACCAGTCCTAACACTAACCTCTTAATGCTGAATGCCAAGCAAGGCAGCTGTTAGTACCATTTTTTAAGTCTCTGGTACGACTCAGCCGGGGATCAAACCCATGACCTCCCGCATCTAAGGTGGATGCTCTAACCACTAGGCCACCAGAGCAGTAGTTATATTAATCAGTATAGCTATAATCATACACAACAGTTATACTAATCAGTATAGCTATAATCATACATAACAGTTATACTAATCAGTATAGCTATAATCATATATAACAGTTGTATCAATCAGTATAGCTATAATCATATATAACAGTTATATCAATCACTATAGCTATAATCATACATAACAGTTATATTAATCAGTATAGCTATAATCATATATAACAGTTATATTAATCAGTATAGCTATAATCATACATAACAGTTGTATCAATCAGTATAGCTATAATCATACATAACAGTTATATTAATCAGCATAGCTATAATCATACATAACAGTTATATCAATCAGTATAGCTATAATCATACATATCATAAATAACAGTTATATCAATCAATATAGCTATAATCATACATAACAGTTATATTAATCAGTATAGCTATCATCATACATAACAGTTATATCAATCAATATAGCTATAATCATACATAACAGTTATATTAATCAGTATAGCTATAATCATACATAACAGTTATATCAATCAGTATAGCTATAATCATACATAACAGTAGATATTAATCAGTATAGCTATAATCATACATAACAGTTATATCAACCAGTATAGCTATAATCATACATAACAGTTATATCAATCAGTATAGCTATAATCATACATAACAGTAGATATTAATCAGTATAGCTATAATCATACATAACAGTTATATCAATCAGTATAGCTATAATCATATATAACAGTTATATCAATCAGTATAGCTATAATCATACATAACAGTTATATTAATCAGTATAGCTATAATCATACATAACAGTTACATAAATCAGTATAGCTATAATCATACATAACAGTTATATTAATCAGTATAGCTATAATCATGCATAACAGTTATAATAATCAGTATAGCTATAATCATACATAACAGTTATAATAATCAGTACAGCTATAATCATACAAGTTATATTAATTAGTATAGCTATAATCATACATAACAGTTGTATCAATCAGTATAATCATACATAACAGTTATATCAATCAGTATAGCTATAATCATACATAACAGTTATATTAATCAATATAGTTATAATCATACATAACAGTTATATCAATCAGTATAGCTATAATCATACATAACAGTTATATCAATCAGTATAGCTATAATCATACATAACAGTTATATTAATCAGTATAGCTATAATCATACATAACAGTTATATTAATCAGTATAGCTATAATCATACATAACAGTTATATCAATCAGTATAGCTATAATCATACATAACAGTTATATTAATCAGTATAGCTATAATCATACATAACAGTTATATTAATCAGTATAGCTATAATCATACGTAACAGTTATATCAATCAGTATAGCTATAATCATACATAACAGTTATATCAATCAGTATAGCTATAATCATACATAACAGTTATATCAATCAGTATAGCTATAATCATACATAACAGTTATATCAATCAGTATAGCTATAATCATATTTAACAGTTGTATCAATCAGTATAGTTATAATCATACATAAAAATTGTATCAGTCAGTATAGCTATAATCATACATAACAGTTATATCAATCAGTATAGCTATAATCATACATAACAGTTATATCAATCAGTATAGCGATAATCATACATAACAGTTATATCAATCAGTATAGCTATAATCATACATAACAGTTATATCAATCAGAATAGCTATAATCATACATAACAGTTATATTAATCAGTATAGCCATAATCAATAATAACAGTTATATCAATCAGTATAGTTATAATCATACATAACAGTTATATTAATCAGTATAGCTATAATCATACATAACAGTTATAATAATCAGTATAGCTATGATCATACATAACAGTTATAATAATCAGTACAGCTATAATCATACATAACAGTTATATCAATCAGTATAGCTATGATCATACATAACAGTTATATTAATCAGTATAGCTATAATCATACATAACAGTTATATTAATCAGTATAGCTATAATCATACATAACAGTTGTATCAATCAGTATAGATATAATCATACATAACAGTTATATCAATCAGTATAGCTATAATCATACATAACAGTTATATTAATCAGTATAGTTATAATCATACATAACAGTTATATCAATCAGTATAGCTATAATCATACATAACAGTTATATCAATCAGTATAGCTATAATCATATATAACAGCTGTATCAATCAGTATAGTTATAATCATACATAACAGTTGTATCAATCAGTATAGCTATAATCATACATAACAGTTATATTAATCAGTATAGCTATAATCATGCATAACAGTTATATTAATCAGTATAGCTATAATCATACAAGTTATATTAATCAGTATAGCTATAATCATACAAGTTATATTAATCAGTATAGCTATAATCATACATAACAGTTATATCAATCAGTATAGCTATAATCATACATAACAGTTATATTAATCAGTATAGCTATAATCATATATAACAGTTATATTAATCAGTATAGCTATAATCAATAATAACAGTTATATCAATCAGTATAGCTATAATCATACATAACAGTTATATCAATCAGTATAGCTATAATCATATATAACAGTTATATTAATCAGTATAGCTATAATCAATAATAACAGTTATATCAATCAGTATAGCTATAATCATACATAACAGTTATATCAATCAGTATAGCTATAATCATACATAACAGTTATATCAATCAGTATAGCTATAGTCATATATAACAGTTGTATCAATCAGTATAGTTATAATCATACATAACAGTTATATCAATCAGTATAGCTATAATCATATATAACAGTTGTATCAATCAGTATAGCTATAATCATACATAACAGTTATATCAATCAGTATAGCTATAATCATACATAACAGTTATATCAATCGGTATAGCTATAATCATACATAACAGTTATATCAATCAGTATAGCTATAATCATATATAACAGTTATATTAATCAGTATAACTATAATCAATAATAACAGTTATATCAATCAGTATAGTTATAATCATACATAACAGTTATATTAATCAGTATAGCTATAATCATACATAACAGTTATATTAATCAGTATAGCTATAATCATACATAACAGTTATATTAATCAGTATAGCTATAATCATACAAGTTATATTAATCAGTATAGCTATAATCATACATAACAGTATACTAATCAGTATAGCTATAATCATACATAACAGTTATATTAATCAGTATAGCTATAATCATACATAACAGTTATATCAATCAGTATAGCTATAATCATACATAACAGTTATATCAATCAGTATAGCTATAATCATATATAACAGTTATATTAATCAGTATAGCTATAATCATACATAACAGTTATATCAATCAGTATAGCTATAATCATACATAACAGTTATATCAATCAGTATAGCTATAATCATACATAACAGTTATATCAATCAGTATAGCTATAATCATACATAACAGTTATATCAATCAGTATAGCTATAATCATACATAACAGTTATATTAATCAGTATAGCTATAATCATACATAACAGTTATATTAATCAGTATAGCTATAATCATACATAACAGTTATATTAATCAGTATAGCTATAATCATACATAACAGTTATATTAATCAGTATAGCTATAATCATACATAACAGTTATATCAATCAGTATAGCTATAATCATACATAACAGTTAAATCAATCAGTATAGCTATAATCATACATAACAGTTATATCAATCAGTATAGCTATAATCATATATAACAGTTATATTAATCAGTATAGCTATAATCAATAATAACAGTTATATCAATCAGTATAGCTATAATCATACATAACAGTTATATCAATCAGTATAGCTATAATCATACATAACAGTTATATCAATCAGTATAGCTATAATCATACATAACAGTTATATCAATCAGTATAGCTATAATCATACATAACAGTTATATCAATCAGTATAGCTATAATCATACATAACAGTTATATTAATCAGTATAGCTATAATCATACATAACAGTTATATTAATCAGTATAGCTATAATCATACATAACAGTTATATTAATCAGTATAGCTATAATCATACATAACAGTTATATTAATCAGTATAGCTATAATCATACATAACAGTTATATCAATCAGTATAGCTATAATCATACATAACAGTTAAATCAATCAGTATAGCTATAATCATACATAACAGTTATATTAATCAGTATAGCTATAATCATACATAACAGTTATAATAATCAGTATAGTTATAATCATATATAACAGCTATAATAATCAGTATAGCTATAATCATACATAACAGTTGTATTAATCAGTATAGCTATAATCATACATAACAGTTCAACAAAACAAATGTGACTGAACATTGACAGCTATGTGACGTTTTTCAATTCATAATTCCAAATATACATCATATAGGCTATTAATCACAAGTACAAAGCAACTACTGTGTACAAGTCAATGTATGTAGTTGGAATGCAAATGTATAAAAGTGACTGTGATTACAGTGGGCATGTTTTCCACTTTTCTATTTCTGTGAACCTAACAATATAAAAAGCATAAATTTTAGCAATAACTATTTCTGAGGTTATACCTCTGTACATAAATTGGAATATTTCATATTTATCCAAACAAAAAATAAAACAAAAAAAACAACAAACAAAGAAAAACCCAAGGAACACAAAGCTGTGTCCACTGTACCTAGTCAAGATATACTTTCCTCATGCTATTCTGTCTCATGATGGCATAGAGGTCAATTCCAACTCATACCGCACTGAACACATTTAAACTGTTCATTATTTGATTTGAGGATTTTTTAATTTTAATTTTAAATTAATCACAGTGGTCCTTGGTTTTCTTGGAATAATTTTGTTATGCTGTATCAATACATCAATCTATTATTAACATATACAGCCTTGTGGAAACCGATTCTGAATATGCTGTCATTTATATTTTCTTAACTGATTTATTTTTGGTATTTCAAATGGTACCATCAAGATGGTGAATTTTATTTGTCATATCTTGGTGTGCTCTACAGTAAAACTTTAAAAACATTTAAACTGTAATTAACTATGGTTGGATAAAAATTGGTAGCTTACAGGGAGTTTAGAAAAGAATTATTGGTAAAAAAAACAGGCAGTACAGAAAAGAATTATTGACAGCATAAAGACAGTATAGAGAAGAATTATTGACAGTATAAAGACAGTACAGAAAAGAATTATTGACAGTATAAAGACAGTATAGAGAAGAATTATTGACAGTATAAAGACAATATAGAGAAGAATTGACAGCATAAAGACAGTAAAGAGAAGAATTATTGACAGTATAAAGACAGTATAGAGAAGAATTATTGACAGTATAAAGACAGTACAGAAAAGAATTATTGACAGTATAAAGACAGTACAGAAAAGAATTATTGACAGCATAAAGACAGTATAGAGAAGAATTATTGACAGTATAAAGACAGTACAGAAAAGGATTATTGGTAGTACAAAGACAGTACAGAAAAGAATTATTTACAGCACAAAGACAGTATAGAGAAGAATTATTGACAGTATAAAGACAGTATAGAGAAGAATTATTGGTAGTATAAAGACAGTATAGAAAAGAATTATTGACAGCATAAAGACAGTATAGAGAAGAATTATTGACAGTATAAAGACAGTATAGAAAATAATTATTGGTAGTATAAAGACAGTACAGAAAAGAATTATTTACAGCATAAAGACAGTACAGAGAAGAATTATTGACAGTATAAAGACAGTACAGAAAAGAATTATTTACAGCATAAAGACAGTACAGAGAAGAATTATTTACAGCATAAAGACAGTATAGAGAAGAATTATTTACAGTATAAAGACAGTACAGAAAAGAATTATTTACAGCATAAAGACAGTACAGAGAAGAATTATTTACAGCATAAAGACAGTATAGAAAAGAATTATTGGTAGTATAAAGACAGTATAGAAAAGAATTATTTGTAGTATAAAGGCAGTACAGAAAAGAATTATTTGTAGTATAAAGACAGTATAGAAAAGAATTATTTTTTAGTATAAAGGCAGTACAGAAATGAATTATTTACAGCATAAAGACAGTATAGAAAAGAATTATTGACAGTATAAAGACAGTATAGAAAAGAATTATTGGTAGTATAAAGACAGTATAGAAAAGAATTATTTACAGCATAAAGACAGTATAGAAAAGAATTATTGACAGCATAAAGACAGTATAGAAAAGAATTATTGACAGCATAAAGACAGTATAGAGAAGAATTATTGACAGTATAAAGACAGTATAGAGAAGAATTATTGACAGCATAAAGACAGTATAGAAAATAATTATTGGTAGTATAAAGACAGGACAGAAAAGAATTATTTGTAGTATAAAGACAGTATAGAGAAGAATTATTGGTATTATAAAGTCAGAACAGAAAAAAGTATTGGTAGTCTAAAGACAGTACAGAAAATATTTATTGTTATTATAAAGACATAACAGAAAAATATTATTGGCAGTCCAAAACCAAGACAGAAAAGAATTACTGGTAGTATATTTGCAGTAGAAGAAAGAATTCTTTCATCTTTTGGAAGGTCAACATGTTTCACCTGGGATGGCTGCCTCATGGTGTTCTTGGGAAAGGTACTTAGTTCCCATTTCTTCGGCCTGATGTAGCCACATTGCCATTAACATACAAAAATTAGGTCTTTCCCATCTTGAAGCCCCATTAACATACCATCCAATGAGTTTTCTTTCCTGCACATATTTTTTCCAATGTGGGGATTAAAGTCATTCTTGATTATTCTCACTACATTCAATAAATCAAACACTATACATTTGTTATAAAATTCTCAGTTGTGACCATTTTGAATGATGACAACAGAAATCACGATTATGATGCTGATGCATATGATTTTAATGACAAAGTATGGTAATGATGATACCATTGTTTGATGATAAGGTATGAAGATGAAGATGATGTATGATGATAATATGAAAATGTGATGATGATAATGTCACAAAAATTTGAAAATATAAAATTACAAAGAAAACAATTCTAGTACATATATGCAATGTAAATTTATGCTTACATGAATGACTTTGCGAATTTTTGTTAAAGGATACTGGAGAGGACCTCCATGAGTTGAGGTTTACAGCTTTCTTCCTTCTTGGCAAAATATGATAAGGCCTGAACCCATAGCTGGGGGTCCTGTTGTCTGTAAATATATATGAATAATCAGTCAAACTGTCTGCTATAAAATATAAGATAGAGCATAAACTCATACTTTGGTCTTATTGCTTGAAAGTATATACAAATTTTCAGGTTACAACCACTACACATCTGCAACGTAACATATAAAATAAGAATAGGACCTAAGCTGGCGGTCCTGTTGCAAACTGTATACAGATAATTAGGTCACAACCTACAGCTAGGGATCTTGTTGCAAATTGTATACATATAATCAGGTCACAACCTACAGCTAGGGATCCTGTTGCAAACTGTATACGTATAATCAGGTCACAACCTACAGCTAGGGATCCTGTTGCAAACTGTATACATATAATCAGGTCACAACCTACAGCTAGGGATCCTGTTGCAAATTACACAGATAGTCAAGTCACCAGTACACTATCTGTCATGTAAAAGTGCATTTAATAACACAGCCCACAGCTAGTGGTCCTGTTGCAAACAGTATATAAATAACTATATCACAACCTACAGCTAGGAATCCTGTTGCAAACTGTATACGTATAATCAGGTCACAACCTACAGCTAATGATCCTGTTGCAAACTGTATACATATAATCAGGTCACAACCTACAGCTAGGGATCCTGTTGCAAATTACACAGATAGTCAAGTCACCAGTACACTATCTGTCATGTAAAAGTGCATTTAATAACACAGCCCACAGCTAGTGGTCCTGTTGCAAACAGTACATAAATAACTATATCACAACCTACAGCTAGGGATCCGGATGCAAACTGTATAAGTATAATCAGGTCACAACCTACAGCTAGGGATCCTGTTGCAAATTACACAGACAGTCAAGTCACCAGTACACTATCTGTCATGTAAAAGTGCATTTAATAACACAGCCCACAGCTAGTGGTCCTGTTGCAAACAGTACATAAATAACTATATCACAACCTACGGCTAGGGATCCTGTTGCAAACTGTATACGTATAATCAGGTCACAACCTACAGCTAGGGATCCTGTTGCAAATTACACAGATAGTCAAGTCACCAGTACACTATCTGTCATGTAAAAGTTCATTTAATAACACAGCCCACAGCTAGTGGTCCTGTTGCAAACAGTATATAAATAATTATATCACAACCTACAGCTAGGGATCCTGTTGCAAACTGTATACATATAATCAGGTCACAACCTACAGCTAGGGATCCTGTTGCAAATTACACAGACAGTCAAGTCACCAGTACACTATCTGTCATGTAAAAGTGCATTTAATAACACAGCCCACAGCTAGTGGTCCTGTTGCAAACAGTATATAAATAACTATATCACAACCTACAGCTAGGGATCCTGTTGCAAACTATACGTATAATCAGGTCACAACCTACAGCTAGGGATCCTGTTGCAAATTACACAGATAGTCAAGTCACCAGTACACTATCTGTCATGTAAAAGGGCATTTAATAACACAGCCCACAGCTAGTGGTCCTGTTGCAAACAGTATATAAATAACTATATCACAACCTACAGATAGGGATCCTGTTGCAAACTGTATACGTATAATCAGGTCACAACCTACAGCTAGGGATCCTGTTGCAAATTACACAGATAGTCAAGTCACCAGTACACTATCTGTCATGTAAAAGTGCATTTAATAACACAGCCCATAGCTAGTGGTCCTGTTGCAAACAGTATATAAATAACTATATCACAACCTACAGCTAGGGATCCTGTTGCAAACTGTATACGTACAAACAGGTCACAACCTACAGCTAGGGGTCCTGTTGCAAATTACACAGACAGTCAAGTCACCAGTACACTATCTGTCATGTAAAAGTGCATTTAATAACACAGCCCACAGCAAGTGGTCCTGTTGCAAACAGTACATAAATAACTATATCACAACCTACAGATAGGGATCCTGTTGCAAACTGTATACATATAATCAGGTCACAACCTACAGCTAGGGATCCTGTTGCAAATTACACAGATAGTCAAGTCACCAGTACACTATCTGTCATGTAAAAGTGCATTTAATAACACAGCCCATAGCTAGTGGTCCTGTTGCAAACAGTATATAAATAACTATATCACAACCTACAGCTAGGGATCCTGTTGCAAACTGTATACGTACAAACAGGTCACAACCTACAGCTAGGGGTCCTGTTGCAAATTACACAGACAGTCAAGTCACCAGTACACTATCTGTCATGTAAAAGTGCATTTAATAACACAGCCCACAGCAAGTGGTCCTGTTGCAAACAGTACATAAATAACTATATCACAACCTACAGCTAGGGATCCTGTTGCAAACTGTATACGTATAATCAGGTCACAACCTACAGCTAGGGATCCTGTTGCAAATTACACAGATAGTCAAGTCACCAGTACACTATCTGTCATGTAAAAGTTCATTTAATAACACAGCCCACAGCTAGTGGTCCTGTTGCAAACAGTTCATAAATAACTATATCACAACCTACAGCTAGGGATCCTGTTGCAAACTGTATACGTATAATCAGGTCACAACCTACAGCTAGGGATCCTGTTGCAAATTACACAGACAGGCAAGTCACCAGTACACTATCTGTCATGTAAAAGTGCATTTAATAACACAGCCCACAGCTAGTGGTCCTGTTGCAAACAGTATATAAATAACTATATCACAACCTACAGCTAGGGATCCTGTTGCAAACTATACGTATAATCAGGTCACAACCTACAGCTAGGGATCCTGTTGCAAATTACACAGATAGTCAAGTCACCAGTACACTATCTGTCATGTAAAAGTGCATTTAATAACACAGCCCACAGCTAGTGGTCCTGTTGCAAACAGTACATAAATAACTATATCACAACCTACAGCTAGGGATCCTGTTGCAAACTGTATACGTATAATCAGGTCACAACCTACAGCTAGGGATCCTGTTGCAAATTACACAGACAGGCAAGTCACCAGTACACTATCTGTCATGTAAAAGTGCATTTAATAACACAGCCCACAGCTAGTGGTCCTGTTGCAAACAGTATATAAATAACTATATCACAACCTACAGCTAGGGATCCTGTTGCAAACTGTATACATATAATCAGGTCACAACCTACAGCTAGGGATCCTGTTACAAACTACACAGATAGTTAAGTCACCAGTACACTATCTGTCATGTAAAAGTGCATTTAAAATGTTTGCCCACAATTTTCATAAAGAAACTTGACACAGAAACTTAAATAAGGAGTTCAGAAAACATATTTAAAGTTAAGTATTCTGCAAGAATGATTGTGCATTTTCCCTCAACAGTGAAGAGATACTACTATACATTGTTTGGTTGAAATATGATGTTACTTGCCATCTTTTCCACCATCTGATGTACTGAGTCTTGTCCAAAAATGACTGCAAAGGCATGGCATTTATCCAATGTCAGTACCGTGCATATTCCATTTACAATGTGCAAGCCAGGTGGCTCAGCCAGTAAAGTATAGGATTCATAAGACAAGGATCATAGGTTCTATACTTTTCCTGGCCAGCATGATATAGCCAATTTTGTGTTAAAAGTGAAAACAAAAGCAAAAATATCAACAAAAGAAAAAAGAAATGAGGTACTTTTTAACTAAAGAATTAGGATCTGACACACAAGTGTTTCTGTGATTTAGACAAACCAGTGATCTAGTTCTGCTTTTACTACATAAAATTATATCAAAAAAGAAAATTAGGTATTCCCAAAAAGGCAAACTCCAGTGATAGGTGTGAAGCATAATCCTGGATATAGTGTCAAGCATGTTCAAATATTCTCGTAAGGCACATAAAGTAGGTAGGTAGTACAATTCTGGGCATACAATGCTGAGTACATTTAGGTATCCTAATAACAACACAGAAAACAAACATGAAACAACAGTTTATATAAACTGCACTCTTTTAAAAAGACCTCCTCAGCTAAAACTTCATCATGGGATGAATCTCCGAGCAAATGAGTTGAACATCAGTTGCCTGTTACAATATACAAGGGGGTGCATCAGGCATCTAACAACATCACAGTGGGCCTCGTACATCACATCAGGCCTCTAACAACATCACATATGGACCTCTTGCAACATCACACTGGGCCTTGTACATCACATCAGGCCTCTTACAACAAAACATTAGGTATTTTAAAACATCACATTGGGTTTTGAACATCACGTCGGATCTCTTACAGCACACACTGACCTCTTAAAATATCACATATGGGCATTTTACAACATCACACTGGGCATTTTACAACATCACATTGGGCCCTGTACATCACATCAGGCCTCTTACAACCTGACATCAGGCCTCTTAAATCACATGAAATGAAGACACATGTAGCCACTTGGTCAATGATTTCCGCACAGTGTAAACAAATACATGGAACTGTTTGCGTTATGGTAATATCACAAGCTTCCAGACACATGGAATAAAAACCCTGGAAAGATCATGATATAAGCTAAGGTTTTGATTTCAATACCAACAGTGAAGAGAAAAACACAAAAGCCAAACTATGATAGAGGGTGCAGTTCTAGAAATTCTAACTTCAGTCAACTAGTTTAACATGGTCAATATATAAAACCATTCAATATTGGTCTGTGCTGGCCAATACTTGCTGAGAATTATGACCTCTCATACAAGACATGCTTTTCTTCAAATTTCTTCCTTTCCAATATTAATATTGCATTACTCAACTTCAAATTTCTTCCCTTGCAGCACACATGTAAGAAATTATGCCATAAATACCATATATGCATGCAAGAAAATTAACCCTAACCTGATGCCACATAATGTAGTAGCAGATTAGCTACTCCTAACAAGCTACAGTGATCTAGAACTGCTGGCAATTTATGCCATTGCAGATCGGGGGCTGTGCAAACTGCAGTTGGACATATAAATCAGTATATATGATACATGTGTAAATTATGAATGTTTCAACACAAGATTAACTTACCCAAACTTCTTGCAAGTTTCAATAACATGTACATTCTCGTTATGTTCCATGTGGTACCGTAAGATTTGTTGGTATCTGAAATAAATTATATATAACTTAAATACAAATTGGGTGAATGTATATACATTAACAAAAGTGAAGAAATACAACTCAAAGGTAATAAGACATCTGTGTCACTTATGTTTATGTAATAATTGCACTCATTTAAAACACTATAAAGACACATTGTCTACCTGAATGGTACTATACATAATATATAGTGTTTAATACAAAATGTATACATACACTCAATATTTATACATCTTTACACCCTAATAATACTTGCCAAGTAAATAATAATACTTTTAGTGCCTTTCAATGTTTGGCAAATTTTGTACATGCTGTATGTTACCATCACAAAGTCTGTACTAATTAATGACATCATAGCCTTATTCCTAAAACGTATTTCCTTAATTTGGCTTCCTTGCTTTATCGCAAAATGTATATGCTTGTGAATAGTTGGTGTAAAATGTTTAATGGATAATATTTACCCTATCATGTATTACTTCTTGCACATCTAGCCCTCAATAACAAGAAAAATATTCATCTAAGATGCCTCGCAAGAGCAAAATTCAGTTAGAAAAAAGAAGAATATTCCAACTTGCAACAAAAAATAACTTTGGATCACTCAAACTGAGAATAGGCACAACAGTGGAAGATATTTGTGGGGCAGCTTTAAGGAGAAGCAGTAGTAACTTTTGAAACTAATCAATTACGAAGCCTGGTGACAATCCCTCTATCTAGGAAGGGGGGACCACTCTTGTTTCATATCTTCGTAAACAAATTATATTTCAGCATTTGAAATGCTAAAACAGGCCCAAAGACATTGGTAATGCTTTTTATTTGCTTTGCAGGCCTGTATTTGCAAGGCAGTGTGTGTGTGTGTGTGTGTGTGTGTGTGTGTGTGTGTGTGTGTGTGTGTGTGTGTGTGTGTGTGTGTATATATAAATAGATGGTGGTACTCACAACTGAGCCTTTTCGTATAAGAAGAGTATGCCGGCCTTAAAGTTGTTCATCTGGCACAACACTAAGGCTTGATCCAGGTCATAGTTTGCCTATAAATCAAACACGTATAAATATGTACATATCAATGCTGTATATACAGATTGCCCATAAATCAAACATATATAAACATGTACATATCAATGTTGTGTATACAGATTGCCTATAAAACCAACACGTATAAACATTATGTACATATCAATGTTGTGTATATAGATTGCCTATAAATCCAACACATATGAACATTATGTACATATCAATGTTGTGTATACAGATTGCCTATAAATCAAACACGTATAAACATTATGTACATATCAATGTTGTGTATACAGATTGCCTATAAATCCAACACATATAAACATTATGTACATATCAATGTTGTGTATACAGATTGCCTATAAATCCAACACATATAAACATTATGTACATATCAATGTTGTGTATACAGATTGCCTATAAATCCAACACATATAAACATTACGTACCTATCAATGTTGTGTATATAGATTGCCTATAAATCCAACACATATAAACATTATGTACATATCAATGTTGTGTATACAGATTGCCTATAAATCCAACACATATAAACATTACGTACCTATCAATGTTGTGTATATAGATTGCCTATAAATCAAACACGTATAAACATTATGTACATATCAATGTTGTGTATACAGATTGCCTATAAATCCAACACATATAAACATTATGTACATATCAATGTTGTGTATACAGATTGCCTATAAATCCAACACATATAAACATTACGTACCTATCAATGTTGTGTATATAGATTGCCTATAAATCCAACACATATAAACATTATGTACATATCAATGTTGTGTATACAGACTGCCTATAAATCAAACACGTATGAACATTATGTACATATCAATGTTGTGTATACAGATTGCCTATAAATCCAACATATATAAATATTATGTACATATCAATGTTGTGTATACAGATTGCCTATAAATTCAACACATATAAACATTATGTACGTATCAATGTTGTGTATGCAGATTGCCTATAAATCAAACACGTATACACATATAAAGATTAGGTACATTTCAATGTTGTGTATACAGATTGCCTATAAATCCAACACATATAAACATTACATACCTATCAATGTTGTCTATACAGATTGCCTATAAATCCAACACATATGAACATTATGTACATATCAATGTTGTGTATGCAGATTGCCTATAAATCCAACACATATGAACATTATGTACATATCAATGTTGTGTATACAGATTGCCTATAAATCAAACACGTATAAACATTATGTACATATCAATGTTGTGTATACAGATTGCCAATAAATCCAACACATATAAATATTATGTACATATCAATGTTGTGTATACAGATTGCCTATAAATCCAACACATATAAACATTACGTACCTATCAATGTTGTGTATACAGATTGCCTATAAATCCAACACATACAAACATTATGTACATATCAATGTTGTGTATACAGACTGCCTATAAATCAAACACGTATGAACATTATGTATGAATCAATGTTGTGTATGCAGATTGCCTATAAATCAAACACTTATAAACATTATGTACATATCAATGTTGTATATACAGACTGCCTATAAATTCAACACATATAAAGATTAGGTACATATCAATGTTGTGTATACAGACTGCCTATAAATCCAACACGTATAAACATTATGTACATATCAATGTTGTGTATACAGATTGCCTATAAATCAAACATGTATAAACATTATGTACATATCAATGTTGTGTATACAGATTGCCTATAAATCCAACATCTATAAACATTATGTACATATCAATGCTGTGAATGCAGAGCATTAGAACCCAGTTACTGTTAGCTTTAAAAATACAACAACACAGAACAAGATAAAAAGTTCAGATTGTACAAATAGTGTAATCCCTACTGAATTTACATTTCATTCCTGTAATACTACTAAATGCCTTGAACTATTTGTCCCATTTCACTTTTACAGCAGGTAGAGAAGATGATGTATCAGTAATCAGGCAACGATAATTAGTAAGTTGCAGGTCCAGTTTAAGAGTTTAGTAATCAGAAAAAATATTTGTTAAATTGTTAAGTCCTGATATCCAGACTGATCAACTTTTTTCCAAATGATAACAAACTTCCAAGCAAAAATTCAAACAGAGGGCCATTTGTTCCAAGCATGAAAATTGTAATATGAAATGTGTCTAATTTTTTATTGTAGCTTATTTTATATATTTAGAATAACAAAATCATGTTGGTAAGTATGATGTTGATGCTGATTTTGATGTATTTATTTACTGACTGATTGTTTGATTTATAATTCTAAACATACAGTGCAGGTTGTCAAGAATAACCTGTCTGATCATTCAGACGAATTTATTGCTTATGCCGCAACAATGCTTGTATCAGAGCCTAAACAAATAAAACACAGTGGGTTTTGCTTATGCCTCAACATTGCTTGCATCAGGGCCTTAGACCACTCACAACATTGGGTATTGCTTATATCTAAACATTGCTTGCATCAGGGATTAGACCACTCACAACATTGGTATTGCTTATGCCTCAACAACAGTTGCATCAGGGATTAGACCACTCACAACACTGGGTATTGCTTATATCTAAACATTGCTTGCATCAGGGATTAGACCACTCGCAACATTGGTATTACTTATTCCTCAACAACAGTTGCATCAGGGATTAGACCACTCACAACATTTGGTATCGCTTATGCCTCAACAATGCTTGTATCAGGGCCTAGACCAAACAAAATATTGCTGAGAGAATCTTAATTATCTTGCGTGCATGCATTTTATCTATTCTCACAAGGACAAGGACATAATATCTGTTCTAATGAAAATCAAATAGATAGTCCATTCTTGACAAGCGTTAATATAAGCTGCCAAATGTTTGAAAGAAAAAAAATGACTTACATCTGGATTCTGCAACAAATCCAGAGTTCTCCTTTGTTTCTCATTCTTGGCCTGCAATATTGAATACAGAGTAATAGATGTCCATCTTCTAAGATTAGTACTATGTATTGCATTTTAAAATCATACGATATGAATCACTATAAAGGTGTCACATTCACCGTATGTTAAAAATCACAAAATTCATCATGTGTTAATTTACAAATAGGCGCTGTGTATTGCCTCTGATATAATATGACATGAATCACTATACAGAGATCACATTTACTGTATGTTAGAAATCTCAATATTAACCTTATGATCTTGTGATAATTTACATATTAGGACTGTTTATTGCCACTAATGTCAGGATAAGTAATTATCAACAAATATATTCCACAGTATGTTTCCTAATTTTTACTATCCACCATATCTGGAATATATCTGTAACTGACAATACAATATTGTATTGAATTAAATAAAGAACATCATTACAATGATGGAAAATTGAATCTGGTTGACTGATTAGACCAGACAAGACTCCCTAAGAAAGAACAAGAGTGAATCCCCACTGCAACACACAACATTATAACATGAATTCAGATTTAGCATGAACACACTGACCGAAAACTGAATCTGGTTGACTGATTAGACCAGACAAGACTTCCTAAGAAACAACAAGAGTGAAACCCCACTGCAACACACAACACTATAACATGAATTCAGCATTGACACTGTGGCTCTAGGACTTTTACAACAACCAATTTATGGTTGAAGTATTACAAAGCTTTAGTGCCAGAAAAAAACCCACAAGAATGTTAGTTTTCCAGCAAGCTTTGTTATATTCCTAATATGTATGACTGTACAGTACACACATACATGTTTGTTACCTTTGTACAGTGATGTCACATACAATGTATGTCCTCTGCAGTCATACTACAATACATCACCAACTGTATGTGACCTCTGTACAGTGATACTGCAGTATATCACTGACTGCATGTGATCTCTGTACAGTGATACCAATGACTGTATGTGATCTCAATAGTGATATTGTGACAGATCACAATGACTATTTTGTGAGGTATGAACAGTGATATTGAGATGTTACATACAGCAAGTCACCTCTGTACAATGACACTGTGATAAATTGCTTAACAGTGTATTGTGATATATTATGAAAACTGTATGCAAGTTATCACAATAATTACCTTGTGCTAATATCTATGTGATCAGCCTAATATAACCCAACATTATTACCATTCAGTCACATCTCTCTGCATTTTCTCTTCAATAATTTTGATTTATTATTATTAAGTCTAAAACAATATGACAACACTTGCTAAAATGTTTATACATTATGACAAAAAGCTGACTATGGCATGAATGTCCAGTCCACCACAAAATTATTTGATAATAAAGACATTTATTTAGCTAGAAAAGAAAAGAAACTAGAAAACACTCAGGTTCATCTAACATGTGGACGTATGTAAACGCAAAAATACACAAAGATGCCAAGATGACGATGGTGCCAAGATTCTGTCATGGCAAACTTTAAAAAGTGTCGATTCATTTTTGAGAACAAAAGATCTTCACTGACAGACAAGTGTCAAACTATTTCACAAAGTCACTTCATTAGTTTTATAGAGAATTGTGTGTGTCATAAAACGTGTGGTGATTCAATATAGAGAGCATCAAGAAACAGAAGCATAATACAATATTGTGTGCATCATGTAAGCCATAAGAATTCAAGAGAATGAGCAACAACATAAAAAAACATTTGGAAGATAAAGTCATCCAAGTAAACATACTATATAATAAAATGTGCAAAGTAAAGATTTTAAAATCTGTACAAGTTTTATAATATAAAACCTTTGAAATATCATAAAATTTGCCATCTTTCAATTCAAAGGAATTATGTTAAGTTTTGAGTTTAATCTAAGAACTGTAAAGGGATAATCAAAGTGTTTGTCCAGTGGCTTTGTCTATTCAATAAATAGTATATATATATATATATATATATATATATATATATATATATATATATATATATATTTGCAGCAACATTCAAAGGTCAGGAAACATTTTTTATTTCATGCAAACTTTAAAGGCAGAAAGCAGCTATATCTTTTAATGAGCTTTCCATAACTTCATGTATTATTGGTGGTGAGTAGGAAACAGTCAATCCATGACTGACAATGTTACACTTTGGGCAGGAATCAGTCAACCCATGACTGACAATGTTATACTGTAGGCAGGAAACAGTCAACCCATGACTGACAGTGTTACACTATGGGCAGGGAACAGTCAACCCATGACTGACAATGTTACACTTTGGGCAGGAAACGGTCAACCCATGACTGACAATGTTACACTTTGGGCAGGAAACAGTCAACCCATGACTGACAATGTTACACTTTGGACAGGAAACAGTAAACCCATGACTGACAATGTTACACTTTGGACAGGAAACAGTAAATCCATGACTGACTATGTTACACTTTGGACAGGAAACAGTCAAACCATGACTGACACTGTTACACTCTGGGCAGGAAACGGTCAACCCATGACTGACAATGTTACACTTTGGGCAGGAAACGGTCAACCCATGACTGACAGTGTTACACTATGGGCAGGGAACAGTCAACCAATGACTGACAATGTTACACTCTAGGCAGGAAACAGTCAACCCATGACTGACAATGTTACACTTTGGGCAGGAAACTGTCAAATTAAGAATGTGAAAATGTTGTTGAGCAGAAGACAGTCAACCTAAGATGGCAACAATGTTATAAAAAAAAGACTGTTACTAAAATATGTTACAAATGGTTGCTATAAAAAAATTAAATATGCTGCAGTAGTTTTGTGTCCTCCAAGTAAAAGACTTACTAATCCTCCTAATAAAATGGAATTTACCTCTATATCTCCACCTTCATGTACAATATCATGTAGATACAGTTCAAGCAGTGTGTTGTATAGCAGACTGGGGGAATTAGGCTTTGTCTGAAATGAAGATCAATATAGTATATTGGATCAGTGCTATTCACAGAAGCAGATTTTAGGGACTGACAATACACAGACTGGTATAAAGAAACTGCCAGAGCCATTGCAGCCTTAAAACTATTTCACAGTGACCTACTTAGATATGACTGATTTACTCTTGTTGAAATTCATCCATATCCCAATTTTCCTGTGTAAGTGAAATAGTGTCAAATCTACTGAGGGTATAAGAAACAGATCGCTAAAAATTCAGAAGACACTTATGCATGAAAATTAGTTTCAGTGACCTATATTTGATATGGCTCAGTTACTATCTTTGAGACACCTACTTATAGAGAAAGAGCCCAGATTGGCCAAGCCAAAATTTAAACCCATGCAGACAGCAGGGAGATGTCAGTAAGGCAAGTTCCTCAGACCACTTAGACAAACAGGGTCCCTCATGAGCATATGAAAATTCAATAAAAGTCACTCAAGCACACAAAAAAAGGTCACACTGTCCTTCCTTGGTATGGTTAAGTTACTTTTATCAATATGTATCAGAATGCCAATTTTCACACGTGTGTGAATTATGGTCCAAAATAGTGAGGATTTAACAAATAAGCAGCTGAAAATACATAAGTCATTTAAGAATGCATATCAGGTTACAGTGGCCTAATTTTGTTATGGCCAAGTTACTTTCAGCGAAATATATCTACATGTCAATTTTCATAAGTGTAGGTGAAATAGGGTCCTACACATTGAGAGAGAAATGAACAAAGAGCTGAAAATACAAAAGTTACTCAAGCAAAGCATATCAGATCACTGCAATCTAATTTGGTATGGTAGAGTTACTCAAGCAATGCATATTAGATCACTGCAACCGAGTTTGGTATGATAGAATTACTTTCATCCAGGATATCTACGTCTAGGTTTCCAAAATAAGAGTCCAAGATATTATGAAAAAAACAAAAGATACCTAGGTGTGCAAATTGGATCATAACCTAGTTATAGCATACTTCAACCTGAGATATTCATACATACCAGTTTCATAAGTGTATATGAAATTAGAGTCAGAGATACTGACAGGGCAAATAAATATTGTTCGGGTATCAAATAAACAAATAGATGAACACACAAAAAACAGGCAAAAGTTATATCTCTCCCAACTTTTCTTGTTGAGTTGATAACAAATTTTTTTACCTCTGATTTATGGATTCAGCATCATATAGTCTCACATGAAAATATTTTGCACAATGTCAACAACAGTTCATTATGACATCACATTATGTGCACAGCAATCAGTTACAATGACCAACATGCATATATTGCTATGTGCAAAGTCAGCAGAGTGCAATTTTATAAATAGCCCAACTTTAATTTGTTTTTCAGTGCATGACTATTATCTAACCCAAACAGACCAGGGAACCAAAAATTATTTAGGAAAGTAACTGGGCGCAATACTGAATTCAGATTAAATATTCACCTCCAATATTTTATCTTCAGGTTCATACCCAAATAACTGACTTGAACCAAGATACTTTTTTCAACAGACTAATAATGATTATCCATAAAGAGTAAAGGCTCCTTTTTAAAAAAATACCACACATTAATGATACCACATTAATTGAGGGAAACTAAATTGTCCATTCCAAGTATCTAAATGAAATGAATTAGCTCATGACACGTATATCATCACTGGAAAATAGCAAAATGTATCAAAATACATGCTTTGAAATAATAATAATATACAACTGTTATCATCTGCCATACCTTTATCATATATTCCAGGAATTCTGTTAGTTTTGCCGAATTGTTCACAAAAATATGAATAAATTCTTCTGCTGAAGCCTTCTGGATTCTAGGCACACTACCTACAATCAAGTGAGAAAACTCTTTAAATTCTCCTGTACATATAGGTACTAAAACTCCTGTACATAGAGGTACTAGAACTCCTGTACATAGAGGTACTAAAACTCCTGTACATATAGGTACTAAAACTCTTGTACATATAGGTACTAAAACTCCTGTACATATAGTTACTAAAACTCCTGTACATAGAAGTACTAAAACTCCTGTACATATAGGTACTAAAACTCTTGTACATATAGGTACTAAAACTCCTGTACATATAGGTACTAAAACTCCTGTACATAGAGGTACTAAAACTCCTGTACATAGAGGTACTATAACTCCCATACATAGAGGTACTAAAACTCCTGTACATAGAGGTACTAAAACTCCTGAACACTCAGGTACTAAAACTCCTGTTCACTGAGGTACTAAAACTCCTGTTCATATGGGTACTAAAACTCCTGCATATATAGGTACTAAAACTCCTATACATATGGGTACTAAAACTCCTGTACATATAGATACTAAAACTCCTGTACATATAGGTACTAAAACTCCTGTACATAGAGGTACTAAAACTCCTGTACATATAGATACTAAAACTCCTGTACATAGAGGTACTAAAACTCCTGAACACTAAGGTACTAAAACTCCTGTACATAGAGGTACTAAAACTCCTGAACACTAAGGTACTAAAACTCCTGTACATTGAGGTACTAAAACTCCTGCACATAGAGGTACTAAAACTTACCAAGAGACCCTAAAAGGGACTGATGCTCTACTGGCTGAAAAGGATTTCAAGAAATTCATGACCATTTCTTCATTTTTAATTGCTAAGTGTTGAAACCATCTCAGGCACTGATATTCTTCAGCAAAGAAAGATTTTAAAATTATTTGCTTAGTGAACACACTGTCTGTCAAATTTGCAACAAAACATCATTTATTACCAATCAGACATCATTTATGACCAGTAAGACACCATTTAAGACCAATCAGACATCATTTAGGACCAATAAGACACCATTTAAGACCAATCAGACATCATTTAGGACCAATAAGACACCATTTATGACCAATCAGACATCATTTAGGACCAATAAGACCATTTATGACCAATCAGACATCATTTAGGACCAATAAGACACCATTTAGGACCAATCAGACATCATTTAGGACCAATCAGACACCATTTAGGACCAATCAGATACCATTTAGGACCAATAAGACTCCATTGAGGACCAAAACGACATCATTTCGGACAAATAGGACATCATTTAGAACTGATAAGACATAATTTAGGACTAACAGGATATCATTTAGGACTGACCAGACATCATTTTGAATCAACAAGACATCATTCAGGACCAATAAGACATTATTTAGGACCAACAATACATCATTCAGGACCAATAAGACATTATTTAGGACCAACAAGACATCATTTAGATGCAATAAGACATCCATCAGGACCAATAAGACATCATTTAGATGCAATAAGACATCCATCAGGACCAATAAGACATCATTTAGGACCATCAAGACATCGATCAAGACCAACAAGACATCATTTAGGACCAACAATACATCATTTAGGACCAAAAATACATCATTTAGGACCATCAAGACATCATTTAGGACCAACAATACATCATTTAGGACCAAAAAGACATCATTTACGACCATCAAGACATCATTTAGGACCAACAATACATCATTTAGGATAAAAAAGACATCATTTACAACCATCAAGACATCATTTACAACCAACAAGACATCATTTAGGACCAATAAGACATCTTTTAGGACCAATAAGACATCATTTAGGATCAACAAGACATCATTTAGGACCAACAAGACATCTTTTAGGACCAATAAGACATCATTTAGGACCATCAAGACATCAATCAGGACCAACAAGACATCATTTACAACCAACAAGATGTCTTTTATGACCAACAAGACATCATTTAGGACCAATAAGGCATCATTCAGGACCAATGAGATATCATAAGAAGTCTAATGGAAGAAAAACCATGTTGACATGACTTTCCAATTTTGAATGATAACAAGATTTTCAAGATGGTGGTCATATTTAATATTAGATTGGTGCCATTTCATTCAAAACAAGTAGACATCATAAAAAGCCTTCAGTGGGAATCCCATGCTGATATGGTTATTCAATCAGGAGTAGCAATAACAAGATTTTCATGATGGCCATTGTGGTGGCCATACTGGATGTCCAAGCAGTATGATTTCATTAATGCCAAACCAGACAAAGCAAAAAGGTATTCAGTAAAAGAAAAGACATGTTGATACAACCATCCATTGCAAGGAGTAGCAAAAACCATGATGGCTATCGTCACAGACATACTGGACATTGTAATGTCATTTGGCAGAAGCCCCATGACAACATCACTTTTCATTCAGGAAGAGTAAAGAAAACAAGATTTTCAGGATGTCATTTGGCAGAAGCCCCATGACAACATCACTTTTCATTCAGAAAGAGTAAAGAATACAAGATTTTCAGGATGTCATTTGGCAGAAGCCCCATGACAACATCACTTTTCATTCAGGAAGAGTAAAGAATACAAGATTTTCAGGATGACTGTTCTGCCAGTCATACTTAACATTAGATCAAAACCACTTTCATTTATTACCAACCAGACATAATAAAGTCTTTACTATGACCAACTAGATATTACAAAGTCTTTTAGTGAAAACCTCATGTTGATATGACCATCTAGACATTATAATGTCTATTAGTGAAAACCCCATGCTCATATGACCAACTAGACATTATAAAGTCTATTATTGAAACCCCATGTTGATATGACCAACCAGACATTATAAAGTCTTTTAGTGAAAACCCCATGTTGATATGACCAACTAGACATTATAAAGTCTTTTAGTGAAAACACCATGTTGATACGACCAACTAAACATTATAAAGTCTTTTAGTGAAAACACCATGTTGACATGACAAACTAGACATTATAAAGTCTTTTAGTGAAAACCCCATGCTGATAGGACAAACTAGTCATTATAAAGTCTTTTAGTGAAAACCCCATGCTCATATGACCAACTAGACATTATAAAGTCTATTACTGAAACCCCATGTTGATATGACCAACCAGACATTATAAAGTCTTTTAGTGAAAACCCCATGTTGATATGACCAACTAGACATTATAAAGTCTTTTAGTGAAAACCCCATGTTGATACGACCAACTAAACATTATAAAGTCTTTTAGTGAAAACACCATGTTGATATGACAAACTAGTCATTATAAAGTCTTTTAGTGAAAACCCCATGTTGATACGACCAACTAAACATTATAAAGTCTTTTAGTGAAAACCCCATGTTGACATGACAAACTAGTCATTATAAAGTCTTTTAGTGAAAACACCATGTTGATATGACCAACTAGACATTATAAAGTCTTTTAGTGAAAACCCCATGTTGATACGACCAACTAAACATTATAAAGTCTTTTAGTGAAAACACCATGTTGATATGACCAACTAGACATTATAAAGTCTTTTAGTGAAAACCCCATGTTGATACGACCAACTAAACATTATAAAGTCTTTTAGTGAAAACCCCATGTTGACATGACAAACTAGTCATTATAAAGTCTTTTAGTGAAAACACCATGTTGATATGACCAACTAGACATTATAAAGTCTTTTAGTGAAAACCCCATGTTGACATGACAAACTAGTCATTATAAAGTCTTTTAGTGAAAACACCATGTTGATATGACCAACTAGACATTATAAAGTCTTTTAGTGAAAACCCCATGTTGATACGACCAACTAAACATTATAAAGTCTTTTAGTGAAAACACCATGTTGATACGACCAACTAGACATTATAAAGTCTTTTAGTGAAAACACCATGTTGATATGACAAACCAGACATTATAAAGTCTTTTAGTGAAAACCCCATGTTGACACGACAAACTAGACATTATAAAGTCTTTTAGTGAAAACCCCATGCTGATAGGACAAACTAGTCATTATAAAGTCTTTTAGTGAAAACCCCATGCTGATATGACAAACTAGACATTATAAAGTCTTTTAGTGAAAACCCCATGTTGATATGACCAACCAGACATTATAAAGTCTTTTAGTGAAAACCCCATGCTGATATGACAAACTAGTCATTATAAAGTCTTTTAGTGAAAACCCCATGTTGACATGACAAACTAGTCATTATAAAGTCTTTTAGGGAAAACCCCATGTTGACATGACAAACTAGTCATTATAAAGTCTTTTAGTGAAAACCCCATGTTGACATGACAAACTAGACATTATAAAGTCTTTTAGTGAAAACCCCATGTTGACATGACAAACTAGTCATTATAAAGTCTTTTAGTGAAAACCCCATGTTGACATGACAAACTAGACATTATAAAGTCTTTTAGTGAAAAATCCATGTTGATATGACCAACCAGACATTATAAAGTCTTTTAGTGAAAACCCCATGTTGATATGACCAACTAGACATTATAAAGTCTTTTAGTGAAAACCCCATGTTGATATGACCAACTAGACATTATAAAGTCTATTATTGAAACCCCATGTTGATATGACAAACCAGACATTATAAAGTCTTTTAGTGAAAACCCCATGTTGATATGACCAACTAGACATTATAAAGTCTTTTAGTGAAAACCCCATGTTGATACGACCAACTAGACATTATAAAGTCTTTTAGTGAAAACCCCATGTTGATATGACCAACTAGACATTATAAAGTCTTTTAGTGAAAACACCATGTTGATATGACCAACTAAACATAATAAAGTCTTTTAGTGAAAACCCCATGTTGATATGACCAACTAGACATTATAAAGTCTTTTAGTGAAAACACCATGTTGATATGACAAACTAGACATTATAAAGTCTTTTAGTGAAAACCTAATGCTGATATGACCATCCATTTAGGAAGAGTACCTTAACAAGACTTTCAAGATAACTGCTGCTCATTTTCCATTATGATCAACTAAACATCCATTCTGGTGAAAACCTGAAGTCAATATGACTTTCCATTCAGTGGGGAGTACTGACAACAAAAGATATTTGAGATGGCTACCATAGCATACTGGACATTAGATTGCCACTGTATTCATTTATAACCAACTAGACATCATAAAAGGTATTTTAGTGAAAACCAAATGTGGATATAACCATCGATTGGGAGGAATAATAAGATTTCCAAGATAGCCTTCAAGGCCTCCATATTGGATATCTGTGCAGCACCATTTTCATTTAGAATCAACTAGACCATGGGATGAAGATGTGTAAAGTGTACTTTTAACGTAGCTTTAACAATTTTTCAGTCATATCGCTATGTTGTCTGCAGTGTGACAGTTTATAGTGATGTCTAGCACTGGGGCACCATGCCAGACATGTAGCATGATGTCCCACCCAGTCACATTATCCTGACACCAGGCCAACCAGTCCTAACACTAACCTCTTAATGCTGAGCACCAAATGAGGTAGCTGTTAGTACCATTTTTGTAAGTCTTTGGTACGACTCAGCCGGGGATCGAACCCATGATCTCCCGCATCCGAGGCGAATGCTCTAACCACTAGGCCACCAGAACGGTCAAATCTCCAAGTAGTTTAGGTGCAGGACTAACAAACTTGTGGTAACAGACACACAGACAATGGATGATGGAAAACATACCATGTCCTAATCGTTTCTGGTCTATGACCAGCAGAACTAAATATTGCTAATATTGAGATAACGTATATTAGTTTTTACTTGAGGACTATTCTGACTGTTAGGACTATTTTTTGCATAGCAATGATCGTGCTTTTCCATATATATTGGCTTTAAATATTTTCATATAAATATTAAAAAATTGCACACACATCTAAATTTGACAGCGACTGAATACATTGATCTTTCTTGTTAAATCAATTCCAAAAACTACATACTTTTTAAAGATCTAAACCAACTATTACATGATTTATCTTAATCTGATCCAGTTACTATATGATTTTTTTCAAATCTAAGATAACTTATAAAATCATTTTTCTTAATCTAATTAGCATGTGTCAACACATGAATATGAATACATACCATCCAAATCTGACTGATCCACCAATAATCCTAAAATGAAAGAAAAAGAAACAAATAACATTCTCAGAGTCTATTCTACAAAAGAAAATTTAAGGTGACAAAATCACCCTCCACCTTTCCATCTGGAAAAAAAGTAAAGCACTTTCTGAATATAGAGGGATTCAATAAAGAAATAAAAGAGGACTTGAAATTGTAATGCATGATTTTCATGCATCCGTTAATTTTGACATGATTTTCATGCATCCTGTTAATTTTGACATGACTTTCATGCATCCTGTTGAATTTATGTAGTTTTCATGCATCCAGCTGATTTTGAACATTTTCATGCATCCAGCTGACATATTAGTGTGCCTCCAAAAATTGTGCTTCACAGAACAGATCCTGCTATCTTCAACATAATTAAATGTATCAGGCATCATAACTGGCTCAGAACCTACTCTGAAATTATAAACAATTCTGCAAAGGCAGAAAATATTTCTGAAAATCTGACCATGAAAGTATAAATTGCCCATAACAGTTGTCTCTACTGGTGAAAAAGAATTTCCAGGAATCCAAGACAAGACCATTTCTTCTTTCAACTGAATGCTCAAACCACATCTGATATCCTGAAGCAATAGCAAGATTTCAGGCTGGTCACCATGCCTACCAAACTGCATGTAGGATCAAGGATCAGCACCATTTTTCATTTTGGACCAACATACATCAAAATGTCTTTTGGTGAAAACCCTATGTCAATATGACCCGCAATTCAAAGGCAGCATTGTGACTATAATGGGAATAAAACTGGCACCATTTTTAATAAAGGTCATCATGGTATTATAAGAAGTCAGGTGGTGAAAACAACATGTCAAAATGATTGTTCAGGAGAAGTAGTGACATTTTCAAGATGGCTACGATGGCAGCCATATTGAATGTCAAATTAGCCCGATTAGTATTTAGGCTTAGCATCATAGCAAGTCTATTAGTAAAATCTCTGTGTTTTAACAGGACCATCCATTCGAGAGGTGAAGCAAAAACAAAGATTTTCATGATAGCTATTGTTGCAGTCATATTGAATATTTAAGTGCCATCATTTTCATTTAGGACCAATTAGAGTTTGAAGTGAATGCATAAATTTTCATGGCAATCCTCCAAGTAGTTCAGGAGTATTTGCAATAACAGGCTTGTGCTAATGGCTAGCTGAACAATGGAGAAAACAGGCTAGAAGCCACGAAGCTCTTGTGATCTATGAATATATAGCAGCAGTGTCTTAAAACCCCAAACTGCCGGCTGTCAACACATATGAATACATATATGAACCATTATGATACATGTGATAATTCACATAACAAAGTTATACAATTTTGAGAGTAATAATTTTACTACAAACAAATTCTGTTTCTGAATTCTCATTTCCAAATTTGCACAAAACTGATCATGGAAATAATCAGTAAAATATACTCAAATTCTTAAAGATGACCACAGAGTTTTCATAGAAATATGGTAAACTGTACCAAAAGTCTTAAAGATGATCATACAAGCATGTTTCAAAGAAATACTGCTTCAGCAATCAATTCTCTGTCCCTGGGCAGTACTAGCTCTGAACAAAGCAAAATAATTGACAGTTTATTTTTAGTAACATAGAAGTACTTTCAATAAGTACTTATCCAAAAGATGCATATACTGTGCTAAATAAGAGGCCTAAACAAATCTTTGCATCCTGCCAGATCTAGTCAGCAATATAAACATTATTTCCCTTTTCAAAATTATTTTTCACAATCATATCAAGATGCACTGTTAGCATAGAAAAAACCTTACAACAAGCAAAAGAAACCATGTGATAAAACAATAATAGGAACTGTTTCCCATGACCACTAATGAATCTGGGTGAGATGAGAAGGTAAATATCTTGCTTGTAGTTTGTATTCAATAGATGCTTGCAACTCCAGTTAAAAATTCTTGTGAGACTATGTGATATCTGATTCCAATTCACATGAACAGTAATGCTAGCTGAGGCTAAAAACCATATACAGCATAGGAAAAACAAAACTATTCAAGGCAATGACACTATGAAATGAAAACAATGTTTTGAAAATAGTTGGGTAACATTCATGTTTAGCTGTATTTACTAATGAATCACTGACTATATTTTGTCTGCCTCATGAAATGTTGACTATGACAGGACCAGTCTCATTTCTAGTTTAATGGTCATGCAGACATGCTGGATATTTTGGTGAGTTTCACACTCTTTGCATCCATATGGCTGTCAATATTTTAAGACTGGCTGTCAAAATGTTCCCTAGACAAAAACCTTTTAACTTGCATAGTGGCTGTCAATATTTTAAGACTGGCTGTTAAAATGTTCCCTAGATGAAAACCTTTTAACCTGCATCAATGGCTTTCTAAGTTTTCTCCAGAAAAGATTCTAAGGTATCATTAATGGCTGTCAATATTTTCCAGCGGAAAGAGACTTCACAACTTGCATCAACAGCTGTCTTTATTTTCCCAACAGAAGACTTTACAACATGCATCAATGGAATTTTACAACATGCATCAATGGGACTTTACAACTTACATCAATGGGACTTTACAACAACCTGAATTCACTGGTAATCAGGTCTGATTTTTTTATACAAATAATTCTGTTAATTTTGAGCTTCAAACTTACATCAAAAGCACTGAAAGGCTGAGACAACATAAAAGTAATTTAAATTAAAAGTCAGTTTTTAGGCTCATGACAAAAACTCTAAAGACATTATTTTGAAAAATTATTTGCATCCAGAGAATTATTGTTTTGTAGTGTTTCAAATAAACCACTGTGACACAGCTCAAAAAATGTTAAAAAATTTCTTGATTTCTCATACTTATTATTGCTCAGAAAATATTTAGAAACAATTTTAGTTTCCTGCACTTGTTTTTCCTCAAAAATATTTACAAAATTACTTACTCCTGCTTAGAAAATGTTTAGAAAATTCCTAAGTATAGTGTACATACTGTTGCTAGGTCTGTAGTCAGTACACAGTTTTTTGAGAAGCTCTGTGGTCTGATCAGGGATTTCACTCATCAACATCTTGCCATACTTTTTCAGGTTCTCATCTGCCTAAAATGAAAAGGATCTCAGACAAAAATCTGTTTATATTTGTTGTTTTAAGTCATACGACCGGCTGCTATATTCCCACATTAGCCAACTGCTGAAAATTACCAATACAGACACATGCCATAGGTACATCTTACATATACCAGAATATTGTACATGACTCAGTTTTTTACATGGAACTAAGTAAATAGCTTGTCATTGATTCTGACATGGAACCAATTAGATAGTTTGTCACAGATTTTGACAAGGAACCAATCAGATAGTTTGATACAGATTTCTACATGAGGACACTCAGCTAGCTTGTTACAAGTCCCAACTAATGTCGGTATGAATTTCACTCACACCATAACACTGCATATAAAGTCAATAAGAAATTCACTGACCCCCATTAGATCCTACATAAGGTCAGCAGGAATTTTGATGACCCCATAAAATCGCATATAAGGTCAGTAAGATATTCACTGACCCCATACAATACCACATAAGGTAAATATGAAAATACACAACTTAATGTGCAACTACTTTGATAAACCAGATCAAATGTGTCATAATGCCTGAAAAAAGGGCTATAGTGGCAACAAATGGAAGGGAAGGCAAAGAGTGCATACTATTTTAAAGTCCTAAACCCATTCCAAGTTTAAATCAGACACAAAAGACGTTGTTGCTAAAACTGGCCTCAAAACATTCATATTAATAGCTCGATTTGTAACACCCATATTCGCTCACTGCAGACCTAAAATTCCATCTCTAAAAAGATCAAAAATGAGTGAAAAACAAAACTGCATTGCAACATAATCTGATTAATTATGTATGCATACAAAACACGCACAGCAAATTTCAACTGGCTACCTCATGTACTTTTTTTTTTCACCTGTAGCTAATCAGGTTCTTTTTAAAAACAGTCATTTTTAGAACTATATACAAATTTGCAAAATTGCTGTAAAGGCCTGTAAAAGTAAATCCTGTCATCTACATGTATATAAAATTAAGCCTGCATAATATTTCAATTGTCTGCATCAAGTGGTTTTTGAGAAATCATATGAACAAGGTTGTTGTCACAAAAGTCTAAGTTCGATAACGTTAAAAACTGTATTCAATGACAAATTACATTAATGGCATGAGAATCTAATCAGGTCATTTTCAAATGCATACAAACAAACCCACCAAATTTAATATATTTACCTGAAAGTGGTTTCTGCATAACTGTGCTAACATAGTTCAAGTCCAGTTATGGCATACACGCCATCCCCCCAAGAGGTGTAAGCATAATTATTGCTATTATAAGTGGCAAAAATGTGTAATTTGAGCATAAAATGTGTAATCAATACATTATATGTCAGAACTACAACTTTCAGTAAGTATGGATAAGAAACATTGATACATCTAACTTGGTTCTGCAGCTGATCAAAATTCTTGTCACAAAAGGCAAAATCCATATGGATTAGAATCAGAATACAAACACAAAATATACTGAAAAAATATTTATATTCATTACTCCCTTTAACTAGTCTACATGTGTAACTTTTGCCGAATGATCCCAAGCTGGAATACTGTAATGATTATAGTCAGGTGCTCAGAGTGGTGTAGTACAATAATCTCATATTCTTCTTTTAAAGTTTGTAAAGAGGTGTTGATTTGTCCAATTTTCACATCTGACATGTTTTGAAGTTTGAAAAGATCCATCTGTTCTAACATTTTCCATCAGATATCATCCACAACCATAAAGCATTTCACTTAACATCTGGTGCCATTTTCTTTAAATGTACAGACTGGTAAATAAGGAAAGTACTATTATGGTATTATTATGCAGCAGTCACCTTTTTAAGAATATTCTCAAATTTATATGAATGGAATTAAAGAAATGATACTAAAAATGACAAAAACGTTTTATTACTTTATTTTAATTGTATTTTTTACTGTATGAAAAAAGTGTAATCCATATCCAGTCTAGTGTAAGATGTAATTTCGTGAAAAAAATCGTAATGTTTATGCCAAAAGTGTAATGGAGATCTAATCAAGATATTATATACCAATACATATAATGCCTACCAAAATTTCATTTGCTGTCTTTGCATAATTGTACTAACTAGTTTCTTGGGATGTGTGAACAGCTGTACCAATAGATGGACAGGCCGGGCCAAATTCAGACGATGTTGTGCAAGAAGGAGGTGCATTGAAACTGATGGCAGATATAACCAATCAGTAACTGTCACTAATGTCATACCTCAGCAAATTCCAAGTTCCCAATATATTCCAGTGCTTTCTGGTAGTCTTTGATCTTCTCCAACTGAATGCGCAGATACCATTCATGTTTTTCATGCTTCTCTGCCAGAAACAAAGCATGTTCATAGTATCCTGCCTGGCGACACACTTTAATGGCTGTTTCCACGTCAAAGTCAACTTCACGGTCTTTGGTCTAAAATTCAGAGCAAGAAAAATGCTCAAGTATCATGTTAAAGTCATTATATTTAAGAATCCTGCCTAGGAACATACTCTAGTCACTGTTTCCATAACAAACTTCAATTCATGATCTTTTGTAGAAATTCTGAACATGAGAAAATGAAAGACTCTTCTTTTTTATCTTTCTTTTACAGCTTAATAACATCTTTCTCAACTTATAAGAGACATCAGGCTCCTGTTCTGCAAATCACCTACTGTACATCATGGATGACAAAGAAGTTATTGATAATTTAAAACATGTACTTGAGCTCAAGATGTCCCCTGTGCTCAGCAGATGTAAAGTGTATCACAATAAAGTTCAAGTTCCAAAACTGACTAGCCAAGCTAGAAAGAGTTGGTACAAGAGTTGTAACTGATCAAGCAGGTGAAGATTTATTATCTGCCCATGTCAAACAAAGTGTAAAAAACCTAAAAGGACTCAGGGTACTAATTCAGTTCCAATAGTAAACCTATGTAAATACCATGATATTAAAAATTCAATAACTTTAAATCTCTGAATGCTCAAAATCAAACCTATATTATTCATTACAGAGGCATCTGGATGACAGCTTCTGTGTAGCAAAAAAGATATGAACCATAGTTATATAGACAAAGGGAAGCACCTCTTACAGATAAACTTTGTATCATCTTAAACCAGCCCACCAATCAAATCCCATTAAGGAGTTTCCATCCTCAACAACAGCCAAGTCTGGAACGATCCTTGGTGATGTTTGCTTCCTTTTAAAACTGGGCTTTGCGAAGAGCATCTGCAGTTCTATTATGAATGTATGCATGTACTACTGGGTTAAATGGCACATCAGTTCTATTATGAATGTATGTACGTACTACTGGGTTAAATGGCACATCAGCACAATCATGATGATACAGAATTAAATTTAAATCCGAAAATGAAAGATGAGCACAATAAAGTGTAAAAAGCTTACAAATATATAAAGTCAAATTTGCTATATATACCACACTCTTCACAGCTGAAACACACAAAACCTACGGCAAAATGATAGCCTTCATTAGTCAATATCACATGCTTACCAAACTGTAGTTGTTCTGATTAGAGTGATGAAGTATGTCCAGGTTAGAGTTGAATCAGTTAATAAAAATGGTGCAATAGTACATAGCCATTTTGTGACTTATTTGTGTCACTTATACAATAATCTTATAATCAACTTGTCCTGCTTGTCACAGTAAAGTTGTCCAGTTATGAGACCTCTTTGAGGTTAGTGGAGCATGTGACACTAAATGGCTCTCTGTGCCTTGTGCTATCAGCTTACCATTATAAATTCATCCAGTTTTGAGACATCTTTGAGGATAGTGGAACATGTGACACTAAATGGCTCTCTGTGCCTTGTGCAATATTGTAAACTATCCACTTACCATTATAAATTCATCCAGTTTTGAGACATCTTTAAGCTTGGTGTAGCAGTTGAGGAGGAGGGTGGTGTGTTCCTCTGTAGCCATCTGTGCCTTGTGCAGTGCCTGCAGGTACTTGGTCAGATTATGAATCCTCTGGGAATCCAGAAACTGGGACATACCAAAAATACAGGTCAAGTTAAATCAAAGCCAGTTCAGGAGATCATGGGCAAACAATTTTTTTTTAAATCAATATATAAGGATCTGAATGTAACATGCATGGTGCATAGATGGATGGAAAGAAATTATGCCAAGAGCAAGCCAGATCCCTCCCTACCTGGATAACCAGACTCTTAAACCTAAACAATATAAAGGTAACTTAGTGTTTTTCCGAGATCATATTTATATAGTATTATACAATTACAGACCTTTGCTGAGGTACTTATAAAGTAATGACATTAATGAATATGACTTACGACTTTTGAACTGACACAAGTGGCCTCGAGCCAGCAGATTGGTAAGACGTTCTGATCATTGACGCTGTTTATCAAAAAACCTTAAAATGTTCCCATCTAGTTGTGTGATATGGAAATACAGACTGAACATCAAACATCAAATCAACCATGCAAGACTAAGTGGTTAAATACATCATATAGGATAAAGATCCCACCTTTCTAATGACGTAGGAAGCCTCCAGCTTGCCAATGGTTTTGATGTACTGGTCAATGGCACCATCATGGTCTCCCTTGCTGTACAGGTGGTCACCGTACTGTGTGAAAATGTCAATCAGCCCTTCCTGGTCATATTGCTGACTGCGAGCAAGGCTACAATATAAAGTAATATCCAACATTAATCACTTCTCTCTCTTTCCAGTTAATTCATGTATTAATTAAAATTATTAGTCTTTCTAAAATGTTGCCTCAAATATTTATATCTTTATTGCTGCAATTGTATTGTTATGAACCTAGCAACTACAATGTCTATGAATAATTTTTTTGAGTTTATGAGAAGAAAGGTACATAATATGTTTTTTGTCTTTTTTGTTTTTAAAAACTAAAAATGTGTTTGTCCTGTACATAGAATGCCGCTGATAATTAGTCTGTGTGGAAAATTTGTGTATGAATTTGACCTTGTTTTTACATCAATACTGTTTCATAATATAAACACTGTCTTTAACAACCAATTGTGTCACCAAAATATTATACAAATAAAAAAATGCAAACCACATTTAGTTTACTGATAAATAGAAAATAAGATATTACCCTTCGTATATATTTAAACACTACAGTACACAAATTGATCCACTTTACTGAGAAAAGGAATCAATGTTGAAGACTGATTTGTCTCCCTTCGCACACTCTTCTGTTGTAAATATCAAAGAAGCCTACAATCATATTAGTGATAACCACAGATTTTGTCAGAGTTATACATTAGGAGGTGCTCACCAGTTTCATATTTTGCATAGGGCTAGAATTTCAAAGAAAAAGAATTTCCCCAGGTGTCCTCACTGGTTATACTGGCTATTTAAAAAGGACCTTGTATATCTTAGGTATTATTCAAAGGCTCTTTAATTCCCTTTATTTTGGTATATGATTGATGGGTGTAATATGGGTTATAGAGTATACAGCTTGGCCTTACTTCATATGTGCACCTCTCAAAAAACTGCTAGCTTCGCTTGGTCATTTTCATTTCCTCGACTTCAGAGGTAAATTGTATAAAAAAGAGCCAATAACGTTTTTTTACATTTTATATATTTGTAAATTCATTCATTGCATTTTCGGAAGCTGTTATAGTCTAGTCTGACAAAATTCATTTTCCCTATTTTAACAACTGCTAAAGTTAGTGTACTTTAGACTAATTCAGGCTGCTTTTTTTTAACACAAGGGAGCAGTCCTTTTAGCTAGCAGTGTGCTGAGATCGTTTACAATTTCCACAAGTACAATATCCAATGAAATTTCAGCCAAATTATATGAAAGTAACATAGAGGCATTCCAACATCCTATCCACTGTGAATGTTGCAAATGTAAACAACTTCACCTTACACTAGCCACTTTATCAGAAGTTCAAAATATCTGTACAGGGCCCTATTAATTCTGCCATTGGCTCAAGATGAAAAAGTTTTTCCTTTGCCATTATTTTCAAAGAATTACCTTGAAAGAAGCTTCTGGCTCACTTTATTCAGAGATCTGCTTGATCATAAGTTGTTGAATGTGTCAGCTGATTTTATTACTGTCTTCTGACAATACCTTTAATTAGTCCACCTAGCACTGTGAATAAATTAAAGCAGAAAGCAGCTGCATGGCCCGAGTAAAATTCCTAAGCTTACATTCCAACCTGATTTGCTGGGTTTCTGTTTCAACAGCCTTACATATAAACAAAACATACTTGCTGTCTGAAGAATTCTGTACTATTTAAAGTTAAAACATTCTGAAAATATGGTGTTCTGAAAATTGGTGGACCTATCTGGGTCAATTAATGTACACTAAAACCATCATGACTGATTTAATTTCTTACCTAATTGCCAATGTATAATTATTCTTCTTGAACAACATTTCTAACTTTGTCTGGGTATCTTTTTCCTGCAACTGATATAGCTGAAAATATAAATAAGAGATGAATAAATTGATACACGTGCATGAATTTCCATTTAGAAGTTAACGTGCAGTGAATCCATTCTTTTAAGTCTTTAATTTTTTATTTAGTTAATCATTAACACTATTGTACTATATAGCTTTGTAACATAAGATCCTACTTCGTTTAACTGTTAGAGAAAAGATGACAAAAATTGCATTATACTTTTAAACTGAATTAGGATTGATATATTTTCTACATTTAATTTGAAATATTGCTGAAAGAGGGGTTGATCTGCATGCTGCCTGTTTATGTCCATCCAGCATGCTTTTCGGACTTGTATTCAATATCGTTACTTTCATTAACACTTTCACAGCTCAAATAATTTAATATATGCCTAGTTAATAACTTTAAAAGTCATTGTCACTATCATCAGCCATTATCTGCCAAATGAAATCGCCATCTGAAGATACTCCCAGCAATCAGGGTCCATGCTGTTCTGTTCTACTAATTACTCCCAACAATCAGGGTCCATGCTGTTCTGTTCTACTAATTACTCCCAAGAATCAGGGTCCATGCTGTTCTGTTCTACTAATTACTCCCAACAATCAGGATCCATGTTGTTCTATTCTACTAATTACTCCCAAGAAACTACATAGTCAAAGATTTGTTAGTACAATATGTGATTTCAGATCTGGGTCTGTGCATTTTGCAGTTGGACTCGACATAAAAACAAACATATACATGATATTTGTTTTGTTTTTTTTTATTAAAATAAATCATTTAAAAGATTTAAATCATAAATTAAATTAGTAATACATAGTCTAACGTCAGTCACATCCACCACTCATTTAGACTTCAACTTGTTCTGAGGCTACATATCAAATACTACAAATGCATATCATCTACCGAAGGGCCCCGAGTGGCCTTAATCACTCTCTGTTATGGATCACTGCCATCTCACCTCTGTCTGCGTGTGTTTGAGTCTTGAATTCGGCTAATCTGGGTATGTGACAAAGCTTGCCAGTAGCTACAACAACATATCATCTACCAAATGCCACTGTCTTAATATAGTTATTTCCCCTGCCTTTATCTGTTCACATATATTTGCAGAACCTGGTTAATCACATGCCATCTCTTGGCAAAACATCAAGCAAATAAGTGGAATGTACTGTATTTTATACCTGGCAAGGAATTACTGGATTTTCTGAATAAAATAATCATGATAAACCACTAGGGTTGAATAATATATTTTCTCACTGCCAGTCAAAAGACACTGAAACCCAAGAAATTTTAAGTTATTTTTTTATGCTTGTGTAGTTGAACAATAAGCATCGTCGCTTCCCATTAAAGACAAATCTAGTTCAAATCCAATAAGGTCAAAAAATGTGCAATTAGAATTGAAATTCATTCAGTTCACCACTGGAATTTGTTTGGAGCTCTATTCTTTTGGACATGTGATAGAATTTCTAGGGCTATTTAGGATTTAATTCACAACGCTCTACGTTCTTTTTAAATTTTCACTTTGTATTCCAGGAAAATAAATTGTTTGTTGAATTTTACAAAACTTGTTGGGTTTTGCTCTTTTCTGTTATTTAGTTTAAGGCCACAGAGTCGTCAACATTGGAAAAATTGTTGCAGGTAAAAATCTTCATTATCTCCCCCACACAAAGGAAAACCAATATTTCTAGTACGATATATTTCTTCACAAATACTTCCCCAATCATAACACCTTGGGAGAACTACTACTACCAACGTGTTTAAAGAAGAAATAAATATATATCATAACGTATATTTCTTTAATATAACAACCTTTAGTTCAAACAGACCTTTCTGTCACCACTTAGCACATAGAGGGAGCCCCATTCACTGAGCACATCAATAACATCAGGGTATGGTGCTGTGTGGGCAACAAATTTGTTCTGCATGTCATACACCGTCACCGTATGCATCTCCAGGTTATGGCTACTGGAAATAAGAATAAAAAATATCAACCCATTTTAGTTAAATGGTAGGGAATAATGACAATCGTATTTGATCCAAAAATAGCAACATTAACAAAAGTCTGTTCTAAATTTTGAGGCTTTGCTCAACAAATGGTGTGCTGCCATTTGCAACATGGGGTATAGCGTTTGGGTGGTCAGAAGGTATTTATTTTTAATTACGTACGAATGGTGGGGATAGTGTTGGGGGTCATCAGAAGGTATTTATTTTTAATTACGTACGAATGGTGGGGATAGTGTTGGGGGTCATCAGAAGGTATTTATTTTTAATTACGTACGAATGGTGGGGATAGTGTTGGGGGTCATCAGAAGGTATTTATTTTTAATTACGTATGAATGGTGGGGATAGTGTTGGGGTCATCAGAAGGTATTTATTAGGTATTTATTACTAATTACATATGAATGGTAGGTTATTGAAGAATAACCAAAGCATTCTGTATCGATCATTCTAATTAAAATATAATGGGTTTTTAAAAAAAAGTACATTCCTACTTCCCGACTCAACCCTCATATTTTACTTCTGGAACAGCGTTCATGGATTCAGCTATGCTACCTTTGGTAAATACTCTATTTTTAAGGCAATATTTATTGGCAGAGGTGTAAAAAAGCTTGGATCTTTATCAATGGAACCACCGCAGTGTTGCATCTAGGATCCCAAAGGCATGACACATTATCTCCCAACCCCAACACAACAATTTAAAGGTACAAACTAAAACTGAAGTACACAATGCACAGCAATTAGATATTTCTTGTTAGCTTTGACAGTTTTGCATATTAACTTTGTCATCTGCACTGAGCAGTCTTATTTTCAATGGTCACTTATGTTACTGCAATTCTTGTTTTAACATGTGGTCAGCTGACTCATGTAAACATTAACATGTGGTCAGTTGACTCACGTAAACATTAACATGTTTAATTATCTGCTTAACTTGAAATGAATAAAAACCCATTTTTCTTAATTACCTTTTCTTCTTCAAATTAATAAATCAACAAATTGTGCATTCAATTTAGGGGTCTCCTGTCATTAATTCAACCTCAAAATAACTTAAATCTTCCTTGTCATAGAATTTAGCCTTGAAAATACATTAGAACAGGGTCACCTCAAAAACTTGTTATCGCAACTTTGATGACTACCACAAACCTTTAATGTTTTCTTTGTGAGATAGATCGTTTTAATGTGGCCCTAATATTTAACAATGCAAATATTTTGACAAATGGTTCTCAAACTTTTATTTCCCAAACCACTTGAACAATGCTGTGTGTCTCGGCACTTAAATCTGCCTAATATTGACTGTACTGTTATAACTATTGTAAAGCACTTTGCATAAAAAGCAATGCTTAAAAAAATTAACATTTTCTGTTCCACAAATAAAACCATATGACCAATTTTAATACTAATAGTCTTTCCATTCTGGGGCCCCGAGTGGCCGAGTGGTCTAAAGCACTCTCCATTACGGATCACTGCCATCTCACATCTGTCTGCGTGGGTTCGAGTCTCGGATTCGGCTAATGTGGGTATGTGAGAAAGCTTGCCAATAGCTTCTTGTGGAACGGTGGTTCTTTCCGGGGTTTACATGGCCCTCATAATGCACTTTGAGAATTCTGATTTAGATGATTTATAACCATGAGATGCAGTTAGTTTGTCTTGTTTCCTGTCATTGTGAATTTCTTTCATATTTTTATACATTTTTTATCAGTATGCATCATAAGAAAAACGGACATACGAAATCGGTGCCTTCAAGAGGGATTTGCTTTCTTTTCCAACAATAATGAGGTAGCCACGGAACCATTCTAGTCTGAGTTTCTCTCCTTCAATTACTACACAGGGACCCCGACAGTCTGGCTGGTAAAAATACACTCCCTGAAAAAAATTTGACAAATATTTATCAATTTGCAAATTGCCTCAACCACTAAAGTATTTCTAACACTCAATGAAAAAAAGGAGATTAGAAAGCTTCTGATAATTTTTGTGTAGCTTCTGACAATTTTTGTGTACTTTCATTTACTAGAATATTACTTTATAATGAGACTTTAATGTGACATGTAGTCATTTTTATTACATAAATCTGACTTAATTATTAGTCATTCCAAGTCTTAAGCAGCAAACACTCTCAAGAACATAATTCATGTATGTATGGCCACTTTATACTGCAGTAACTTCAAATCAGGCCAGGTTAAATTGAGGTAAATTGATGTGAGTCACCTTATAGTGACGTAAATTCATTATACCACCTTATCGTGAGATAAATTGAAGTGAGTCACCTTACAGTGAGGAAATTCATGTGAGGAAACCTTACAGTAACAAACTGATAAGAACACCTTAGAGTGAGGTAAATTGATGTGGTGCCAATTTATAATGTAAATTTATGTAATGCGACCTTATAGTGAGGTACATTCATGAAGTCTCTCATAATAAGTTCACAAAATACAAAACATGAGACCCAAGTGGAGGCCAACTTATATAAAAGTTCCAGCAACGCTCTCATGACTGCACAAAATACAAACAAAATGACTTATGTTGTTAGGCCAATTTAAACCAAGGCAAATTCCATCAAGGCTCTCATGACAGTGTAGAAAACACAAACAAGAGGCCCAAGTTGGCTTGATGTCACTCAAAATCCTGAGTGCTAACAATCCTGATATCTGTCTGAAAGACCACTACAAATCAGATTCACAAGCCACCATAAAAACAACAAAATATCAAATATGTTCCTCCTCCCCCAGGTACATTTAAAAGGAATAGCCTTAGACTATAAGTTCAGCCATTTGTGTTACCTATCTATGATTGATCTGCTTGAAAAGATAAGCAAGCATTGTATTACAGAAAGAAAAGAAACTTAGCCACTGGAAGAAAATAAGCTAGTTGTATGTTGTGATAAGAGACACTTACATCCTGCCGCCCTATAACAAACTGATGGTCTTGGTTACTGTCACTCATCACACTGCATCCTAGGGAACAACCAAACTGCTCAAGATTGGTCTGCAATGTTAATTAATTAATTAATTAATTAATGGTTGAAAAATGTATAATATGAAAGTAACGATGTCAAGGAAACAATTTTAAAAACACTTCAAGTTTTTAATGGCACACAAAATATTGTGCAAATTTACTGTGTAATGAACTTATCTCTTAAAAATAATTTCTGCACAGATTAACAGATTACATGTTCTGCTTCTAGCGAATAACCTCAGAAATTTTCAAACAATAGATTTTTAACCTAACACCAAGGACTGTCAGTATATATGGAATGTATATATGGAATGTCAATCTTTAGTACTGCCTGATACCATTTGAATAAATGGTGCAAGTACCTGCCTTTTTCACAAATTAAGCTCCACATAAACGTTCACAATTATGTGTTTGAAAACTAATATTGTTGTGAACACCGTGATTAAGATATTATGAAAATTGATGTGATCCACTGTTGTACCGTTTTATCCTTAGCACTCAGATTGATGGAGAGTACACAGTTATCTGTAGCCACAAAGAGGATGATGTTCTTCCCTGTGGGTCTAAAGGCCAGTCCTGTTATGGGTTTTTGGTTTTCATAGACTGTCCAGGTTTTACTGTGCCTAAAATGCATAGAAATAAATCAACATCTAATATCAATTAAATGTGTTAATAAGCTAATGCTTACAGAATCCCAAACCCTCCAACTCTTTAGTTCCCAACTTTCCATTATTAAGTCCTAACAGAAACCCCCACCCAGACTCTCTCACTAAGTAATGTTAATTCAAATTTGTAAATGCTTAGAGAATCCCCCACCGAGACTCTCCCACTAAGTAATGTCAATTCAAGTTTGTAAATGCTAACCATATCCCCCCCCCGACTATACCACTAAGTAATGACAAGTTTGTAAATACTTAGAAAATCCTCCATCCAGATTCTCCCACAAAGTAAAGTCAATTCAATTTTGCAAATGCTTACAAAATCCCCCACCCAAACTCTTTAGACCTCAAATTTTCCACTAATATCAATTCAAGTTTGTAAATGTTTGGAGAAGCAATGATACCCAGTCAAAATGCGAAGTCTTTGCTGTAAACCTGAAAAGAGATCTGTACAAATGGTTTCAAGAAAGCTTTCTTTAATAAAATACTTTCTCTTAAACACTGTCTGAAACTCAGTTTAAAGTACACTGGTAATGCTGACAAAAAACAAGATATATGTTTAAGTAATAGTCCCAGGAGTCTCTGCATGACTCCTCCACACAAAGTCAGGGGTCTCTGCATGACTCCTCCACATAAAGTCAGGGGTCTCTGCATGACTCCTCCACATAAAGTCAGGGGTCTCTGCATGACTCCTCCACATAAAGTCAGGGGTCTCTGCATGACTCCTCCATATAAAGTCAGGGTCTCTGCATGACTCCTCCACACAAAGTCAGGAGTCTCTGCATGACTCCTCCACACAAAGTCAGGGGTCTCTGCATGACTCCTCCACACAAAGTCAGGGGTCTCTGCATGACTCCTCCACATAAAGTCAGGGGTCTCTGCATGACTCCTCCACACAAAGTCAGGGGTCTCGGTATGACTCCTCCACATAAAGTCAGGGGTATCTGCATGACTCCTCCACACAAAGTCAGGGGTCTCTGCATGACTCCTCCATACAAAGTCAGGGGTCTCTGCATGACTCCACACAAAGTCAGGAGTCTCTGCATGACTCCTCCACACAAAGTCAGGGGTCTCTGCATGACTCCTCCACATAAAGTCAGGGGTCTCTGCATGACTCCTCCACATAAAGTCAGGGGTCTCTGCATGACTCCTCCACATAAAGTCAGGGGTCTCTGCATGACTCCTCCATATAAAGTCAGGGTCTCTGCATGACTCCTCCACACAAAGTCAGGAGTCTCTGCATGACTCCTCCACACAAAGTCAGGGGTCTCTGCATGACTCCTCCACACAAAGTCAGGGGTCTCTGCATGACTCCTCCACATAAAGTCAGGGGTCTCTGCATGACTCCTCCACACAAAGTCAGGGGTCTCGGTATGACTCCTCCACATAAAGTCAGGGGTATCTGCATGACTCCTCCACACAAAGTCAGGGGTCTCTGCATGACTCCTCCATACAAAGTCAGGGGTCTCTGCATGACTCCACACAAAGTCAGGAGTCTCTGCATGACTCCTCCACACAAAGTCAGGGGTCTCTGCATGACTCCTCCACATAAAGTCAGGGGTCTCTGCATGACTCCTCCACACAAAGTCAGGGGTCTCTGCATGACTCCTCCACACAAAGTCAGGGGTCTCTGCATGACTCCTCCACACAAAGTCAGGGTCTCTGCATGACTCCTCCACATAAAGTCACAAGTCTGTGCATGACTCCTCCACACAAAGTCAGGGGTCTCTGCATGACTCCTCCACATAAAGTCAGGGTCTCTGCATGACTCCTCCATATAAAGTCAGGGTCTCTGCATGACTTCTCCACATAAAGTCACAAGTCTGTGCATGACTCTACCACATAAAGTCAGGGGTCTCTGCATGACTCCTCCATATAAGTCAGAGGTCTCTGCATTACTCCTCCACATTATGTCAGGAGTTTCTGCCTGACTCTTCTATATAAAGACATGAGTCTCTGGATGAATACCATATAAAGATTACCTGCCTGTAAACGAATAAATAGTTCTGAATTTTCAGTATACTTTATAGACAGGTCTCAATAACCGTAGGACTAAGCACACTAATATTGACGTAAAAGAGAAGCTCTTTTACCTAGTTCAAAATCTCAATTCCTATCTCCAAAAAAAAGCCAAAATATCAGAGATATTGGCCACTATCAGGCTATATCATTCAGGAAAATATCTGAAATGTAGGACACTAAAAGAACACATCATCCAGGGAAAATATTTGAAAGCAAATTTTTAAAGTAAATTATGTTTCTCCAAGAATACATACCCAATCACATAATATTAGGAATATTAGCCTGCTACCTCGCGAATACAGCCCTACTAAAAGACAAAAATCATCTTATTGTCTATTTTTAGATAGACAAAGGGCAGTAACTCTTGCTCATTACTTCCCCTTGATACCATCAGGTGTTGCCCGTTTTTAGCTGAGTGAGATATTAATGCAGATGCTTGCATTGCAGGGTGGTTTGGAGGGTTTTTAAGTAAGCACATAACCACTTCAACCACAAAGCAAGGTTTTGAGGGGTGTGGTCTTGTTTTCAGACCTTGACCTGGAGGAAGTGATATTTGCACATGTCACGACTTTTGTGTCTGTCTGTCTCAAATAGTGCTTGAGGGTGCAGACATGAGGCTACTCTGATATAGTGAGATGTCAGAGTATACCAAGCATATGACTCCCTTCAGCCAAGAATAAAGGGCATGAAGCATGATATCCAGAGTTCTGTTTCAGAGATTGCTCGAAACTTCGGAGCAGTAAGCCATGTGAGAACAGGCATCTCAAGTAGTGCTTGAGGATCCAGACAGGATCTCACATGGCTGATCTCTAGACTTGTCTATGGGAAAGAGAGGATAAAAATGATGACTCATCGGTTACCTATGGATGGCAACTGATTCTTGGCAACTAGGCCTGGTTGTGTAAGGAGGATTTCTGAACGATCCAAACCAAACAGAAGATAGTTCGGGATGACTGAAAGGGCATGTAGCTCACTGATCCTGCATGTGAAAGATAAAACTATCAGGAAGCATGTCTTGTATGACAGGAATTTTAACGAAGCATGGGTGAGAAGTTCAAAGTTGTTTGAGTTGAGCCAAATTAGAACCCAAGACAAATTCCATTTTGGAAATAATGTTATGGATTTCGGTTGCTGGATATCAAATTGTCTAACAGATCTGACAGATCTTTATCATGCCCAATGCCATAATGTCGGAATCTGTCCGAGATCACTGATCCCTGAGGGCACGAACAGAATCTTGCATGGCTTCTGTTCTTGACCTGGCTTTGAAACAAAGCAAGCAGGGACACTGGTTAACTATGAACAGACAATATTCTGTTCTGAGCTATGAATCCTGATGGTTATCTTGAGAACCACGGTACCATCTGATCTGAAGAGAATTCTGGTGAACATTAAGGGGGATGCAGCCCTCTTACCCTGCATGCTGAAGCTAAAGCTGTCAGTAAATGTGGTCTGTAGGATAGTGATTTTAGCAATGTGGTGGCTAGAAGTTCAAAAGGATTTTAATCTAGCCATGTTATAAAAGAATGATTGGATCCCTTTAGAGACAAATAACGGATATCGGTCAAGAAGACCAATATTTTCTAAAAGAACATAAAGGTCTCCATCCCCCACAGACATGCTGCCATGATATCGGAATTTGTCCAATATCATTTCAACTGTTTCTCCTCCAAGAACATAGCCAGAGAAAACTGGCCAGTTGAGGGATAGAGGCACACAGATGGGCAATATACGTGGTTACTCTCAAGATTCTCTCCAAAAATGAAGGTTTGAATTGTCTGACTCGCAAGGCTGTACTGGTAAAGACCGAGCATGTAGAAGAAGAGGATGGTCAATTCAGGTTGGCCGGAATCTTCATGGGTGTATTATCATTGGGAAAATTAGATCGATGATACAGGGCTTGTGCCCTAAAAGAGGGGCTATTGGAGTCATCTTGCCCTTCTAACCCATAATTGTAGCACAATAGGTGGGGTGGCACAGGCCCATGAACCCTCCCTGATGGCTGTCAGTGCTTCTCACAGCTCAAGCTGCTGAGTCTTGAACTGGGGGGATGATGATGAGTAGCTGTTGCCAAGCGGTCGATCATCAGATGCACTTGAAATGTGTGAATCTGAGTGATGACCAACTGATGGAGAGGACATTCTGTGTGAAGGACATGACCCCTTCTGGATTGATTCTCGGTTAAGCCACTGATGCAGCAAGAATTTGTCTGAATTGTATGTTGATATGTGGATTGCTGCAAACACGTAGAAAAATGCCAAATCAGAACACTGGACAAGTGGTCTGGTATCTCCCTCCTTGAGGACATAGGTCACCACCACAGTGTTGTTGGATCGAAAGAAGACCATTTCACTCCCCAGGATCAATCTTTACAGAAATGAAAGGTACTGATGACAGCCTTCCTTTCTGGGATACTGATGTGTAGAGGCCATTCGCAAGGTGTTGCCAATGGTACTGAAGGTCAGCAACAGGTTGTTACTCCCACCATGTGCACAGGTGTCGGTACTTTACATTATTTCCGCCTGGGGTTCTTCAATGGTATTCCAATGGTCAGCTAGCCTGGATTGCCCCACTGATGTAGATGTGATCAAATTTCAGGTGTGATCATGACTGCTTGATTACGAAAACATAAAATGAGGCGTTAATGTGCTGGCAAGGCTCGCATAACAAGTCGGCCGAGTGGGGTCAAGTCCGCTGCCATATAATAGCTGAGGAGTTGCAAGAACTCTCCTAATGAAATCCAAGTCTTGAAATCGACTCAAGGAGTTTGATGATTCTAGAAGCACAAACAAAAGGGAACATGCCAGATTTCAGTTAGTTAAGAAGTCTGTGCCCAAAGGGATCAAATTCTGGGATGTACGGATGTCTGAACTTCCCAGTTCATGAAAAGGCCTGGATGATCTAGCAGAGAAGGAAGATCATTCTGCCTTGGAGTAACATAGAAATTACCATGTGTTTCTTTAAGATGCTGCCCAGGTATACTGCTGTCGATGTAGATGATAATGCCCTAAACAGGGAGATGGCAGAGCCCCTAGTGTGAGTGAAAACACAAGGGTTGTTGAGGGCTGAGGGGAACAATGGTGAGCTGACAACGGTGTGGCAGTAAACAAGGAAATTAGCAACAGATGGGATGGATGGGGAAGTAAGGTCCAGCTTGAGAAAGTAGATTATCCAGGTTATTAGGTAAAAACACGTTTAACAAAGAAATGTTACTGTATAACATAATGTTAAATACTCTTTAAGGCACAGAAAGACCAGCAGCTTTGATTGAATAGGGATTTTGCTTATTGTGGCCCAATTATTGCTGGATGACAGCCACTACCATAGAGATGGACCAGCAACTTGGATTGAATGAGACAATGGTGTTTGTGGTACTACCCCCAAGATAGACTAGCAACTTGGATTGAATGAGACAACAGTCTTTGTGATACTACCCCCAAGACAGCCTAGCAACTTGGATTGAATGAGACAATAGTCTTTGTGATACTACCACCAAGACAGACTAGCAACTTGGATTGAATGAGACAATAGTCTTTGTGATACTACCCCCCAGATAGACTAGCAACTTGGATTGAATGAGACAATAGTCTTTGTGATACTACCCCCAAGACAAACTAGCAACTTGGATTGAATGAGACAAAAGTCTTTGTGATACTACCCCCCAGATAGACTAGCAACTTGGATTGAATGAGACAACAGTCTTTGTGATACTACCCCCCAAATAGACTAGCAACTTGGATTGAATGAGACAATAGTCTTTGTGATACTACCCCCGAGACAGACTAGTAACTTGGATTGAATGAGACAATAGTCTTTGTGATAATACCCCCAAGACAGACTAGTAACTTGGATTGAATGAGACAATAGTGTTTGTGATACTACCCCCAAGATAGACTAGCAACTTGGATTGAATGAGACAACAGTCTTTGTGATACTACCCCCAAGATAGACTAGCAACTTGGATTGAATGAGACAATAGTCTTTGTGATACTACCCCCCAAATAGACTAGCAACTTGGATTGAATGAGACAACAGTCTTTGTGATACTACCCCCCAAATAGACTAGCAACTTGGATTGAATGAGACAACAGTCTTTGTGATACTACCCCCCAAATAGACTAGCAACTTGGATTGAATGAGACAACAGTCTTTGTGATACTACCCCCAAGATAGACTAGCAACTTGGATTGAATGAGACAATAGTCTTTGTGGCCCAAGTATAACTGGATGGACAGCCACTGCCCAACACAAACAACTTGAAATGAATGAGGATTATACATGTAAAGAAAGAGTAATGTCTCTATATTCAGAGTACATTTTTTTGTGGAATTGAGAAAACTCACCGATCTGACTTCACATCTCCCTTAAAGACCACAACACTGCCATTTTCAAACCCCACTGCCATCCAGTTTAGGTTCTCATGCACTGTTAAACAGGTCACCTGAAACATCCATACATAGACATTTAAGCATTTTCTTAAAGGTTAATAACTTACCTATTGACAAATCAATGAATGGTTATCACTTAGTCTAGGATTAGCAGTAAAGATTATCGGCATTTTTATATCAAATAACTCAATTGTCCAGACTTAAACATTACTTGTGCTGTATACAAATTGGCTTCATCTTTAAATGATAAGTAGTAGTCTAAATTCAAATGAAAATTTAGGAATCTTGTTGAAACAGCATCAGTATTTATTCTTGTAACATACATAAAATATTTATTTTCATTGTGATCTAAGAAAGCCAATTTGGATGGACATGTCCAAGTATGGACAGATGGCTCACCAGAAGCATTGGACAGTACCAGTGTGACTCAGTGTTACCACTATTCATGCCACAGAAGTAGTGACAGAGACTGGCTTTTATTAAGATCCCAGTCGAGGTATAGTATCGGCAATGTCAAAGGAGTGGTGAAATTGACAGATTTCTCACTGCTATCCCTGCATGGATCCAGTACCATCTTAGCCACATTACTTGTAAAGCGGATGGATCTATCAATAAGATCCCTGTAGTGCCCATGGCATATGAGTGGAAAGATGGACCGACCTATCAAAATGATCCCCAGATGGTTCAATACTTTATGGCCCCATTGGCCAGGCATGGTTTTGTGACCTGTGTCATTTTCTAAAATATAGGATCATTAAGATCTGTAATAAAGCAAATGCACCCTGACTACAGGCCTGATGGTCATGCCTAGATCAGCAAGCAGACTTATGCCCAGTCAGCTGAAAAGAAAACGGCATGCACTCCCCATTAAAATAATATTTATAATTGAACAATAATACAAAAGGAAGAGCAGCCTTTGGACTGAATTGAGAAATTGTTTTGTCACCTTATGCACCAGACAATGCATCGACAGCTCCATTAACATTCTAGAGAATGGTAGGTTTGGCAAGACTTCTGTATCTGTCTCCTCCACTTCAGCTGCAATTATCAATGTTGATGCACCTTCCATCTCACTAATGGGGGAAGCAAAGGGGGTGGAGAACCATCAATGCTCACACCAACCTCACAACTGATTCAGTTCTAGGATGAGTGCTAAAGACATTGACCAGTTCAATGATGAACTTTTTATTGTGTGTCTATTTTTCACCGTTTTGATAGAACACTAGAGCACATCTTTGGACCAATATCAGTATCTCTATGTTTAAAAATGAAATTATGATCAGCATCATATACAATAACCTTCACCCTAAGGGAACATTTTATCCATTTATTCACCAAAGATTTATAAAAATGGATGGCCTGGTGTCAGGATAATGTGACTGGGTGGAACATGATGATGCTATAAGTCTGTGGCATGATGCCCCAGTGCTAGATATCATTATAAACATAAATTGCAACACTGCAGACATTGAAGCAACATGACTAAAGCTGTTAAAAATCTAATCACACACAAATCACACATAATTATGGAAATTGGCACTACTGTTTTTATTATTTGGGTGAAACACATAGAAAAAACCAATGTCTCTCTGAATTAATTTGTTTTAAACTTTCATCAAGAAATAAGAAGATTTTTGCAGCATTCAAAAAATGAAATCACTCCAAGGGCAATGAATAGTCCCCGGTAAGATCACAATGAAATACACTAAATGTGCATTGACTTGAAGGCATACCGTGAGAAATTACAAGATCAAGGATGTATAACATGATTTTTCAGGATTCCATGCCTAAGCATGCATAGAAATTGTTAACTTGTTGGAAATAACATTGCTTCGAGCCCCTCGAAAGCACAGTGTGAATGAGAGTGCAGACTCGGAAACAAAATCACATGTATATTAGCCCAACCAATTTCTCGTGATTGACTAGGATACTCAAAATAATTGTAAAACAACGGCCTTGTCAAACATGTGGATTTTAAGTCAGGGCAAGCGACCTTTGTTGGAAGTTACTTGCATTGCGGCCTTGTTTGAACGAAATTTCTTCAAGCACTGAGGGTAAAATTCTACACTCCATCTGAAAATAACAAGTCATATTTTCTGAATACACGAGGAACTTAAAGAAGAAATAAAGGTTAGGCTTACTGGTGTTGGTTTGTTGGATGGAATGGCTCTACAAATCCTTGAGCATACTGGGGTACCCTTTTCAAACTGAAATATGAATATATGCTAAGATTATAATTAACCCACAGTCAAAGATAAAACGGCCAATGCATACAGGTGATTCTTTAGCAGGGTTAACCTTAGACCGATAAATCAGCCATTCACCCGTGATGATATTGATTTTCGGGTGAGGGGCTGATATCACCTATTCGTTAAAAGCTGCAATTATCTGCATCCAAATTTGGATGCACACATTGATGTATATTTTATACACTTACTGGTATTTCTCATGGCTGTGCAGTTACCGTCGGCTGAAGGGTTCTTTTGGTGACATGTAGATTATATTTCCTGAGCAAATCATATGTTTGGTGACTTGTAAATCCACCTGGAATATCACAACCATCTGTCCTGTGGCCATTCTTAATTTTGCACTTGATATGGCTGTTACCAATTACCGGTATGTGTCTAAAGTGTACATGGGTTTGTTCCGAAATGATCTGCATGCAGCAAAATTACATATTTTAATGAACAGGTGACACCAGACCCACAACATCATACATCAGTATCAACACAGACTTGAGGGGATGATTTATAGGACTAGGTTAACTTCTCAAAATTAGTTTATGAATGAATGCCATGCACCAAATATCATCATTATTATTATTATTACAGCAGTTCCCTGATGTCAGGGTTTCTCATGAATTGACCATTCCCAACCCCAAGCAAAGGCACCTTGCTCAAAACAAGAGCTAGTTTTTATCATCTGACATCACCATGAGAGACCATGCTTTGTATTAGGATACTTCTATTATTGTCAAAGACATGGCCTGCTAACAGACCATAGTATTATTACCATAAGCATTATATACAGAATTACTTAGATCTAAAGAATACAGTACAAATTTTTTTAAAATTGTAGCAATATTAATGTCATAAAATTAATTTAAGGATAAGTGTCTCTTGTAGTGAAATTCAGGAAATGAAATGTGAAGAGTAAAGAAAATCAGACAACTAAACAGGAATGAGCGACACAGTGAGAGAGCATGTATGCAATGGTTCAATAGCATATTAGCATAAGCATGGAAAAATTAGTGCCAAGCAAGTTTAAATATCAAACCCAAAACGTTGAAGACCTTGTCAACTGAAACATCAGTATGCCACTATCAGTTGCCTTTTACATCATGCAGACCATTACATCAGACCTGTCCCAGTATGCAACTGACCCAGCAGAAGGAAGAGACAGTGCTATACACTGACCCAGCAGAAGGAAGAGACAGTGCTATACACTGACCCAGCAGAAGGAAGAGACAGTGCTATACACTGACCCAGCAGAAGGAAGAGACAGTGCTATACACTGACCCAGCAGAAGGAAGAGACACTGTTATATACTGGCCCAGCGTAAGGAAGAGACAAGTGCTATACACTGACCCAGCGTAAGAAAGAGACAAGTGCTATATACTGACCAAGCAGAAAGAAGAGATAGTGCTATATACTGACCCAGCAGAAAGAAGAGACAGTGCTATATACTGACCTAGAAAGCACATTTGATTACCTTGTCTAAGTTCCAAACTTTAATCAGAGGATTAACACCTTCCTCATCTTCCTGAAAAACAAAGTATGGAAACATTTTATTAACTAAAATACACTTTTAAAATTTTTGATACATCCCTCCTTAATGATTATGAACACAAATGCATGTAATCTCTTTAGCCACCATTCAACTTCACAGAACCATTGTAAATAACTTGACTTAAAGGGAAATGGTGGAACACATAAATTTTGTTTCCAGCAGACTGATAGACAAATTAGATAATTTCTATACTTTTCTATACCCTCAAATTATTTTCTTCATGTATCTGCAATCTGTCGTTGTTTCATATTAAGACACTAGATTTGTGTTTACAACATGTCAACCAGGGCTTGAAATTAAAATTTTCTTTCATTGATCCAAAGAATTATCAAAGCAGAATTTTCACTGATCCTCGCTAAATTTCACTGATCAAGCATGATTGTTTATTCTATGCTGCTTTCAGTTCACAATTTTCCAGCTGGGCAGATGTAAAAGAATGAACCACCCTGCCCAGTTACACATGTAAGTATGTACCAATTGACACATGCCATACAGGTTACTGACCACATTATAGCACATGCTATACAGGTTACTGACCACATAACACATGCTATACAGGTTACTGACCACATTATAACACATGCCATACAGGTTATTGCCCACATTATAACACATGTTATACAGGTTACTGACCACATTATAACACATGTTATACAGGTTACTGACCACATTATAACACATGCTATACAGGTTACTGACCACATTATAACACATGCTATACAGGTTACTGACCACATTATAACACATGTTATACAGGTTACTGACCACATTATAACACATGTTATACAGGTTACTGACCACATTATAACACATGCTATACAGGTTACTGCCCACATTATAACACATGCCATACAGGTTACTGACCACATTAAAACACATGCTATACAGGTTACTGACCACATTATAACACATGCTATACAGGTTACTGCCCACATTATAACACATGCCATACAGGTTACTGACCACATTATAACACATGTTATACAGGTTACTGACCACATTATAACACATGTTATACAGGTTATTGACCACATTATAACACATGTTATACAGATTACTGACCACATTATAACACATGCTATACAGGTTATTGCCCACATTATAACACATGTTATACAGGTTACTGACCACATTATAACACATGCTATACAGGTTACTGCCCACATTATAACACATGCCATACAGGTTACTGACCACATTATAACACGTTATACAGGTTACTGACCACATTATAACACATGCTATACAGGTTACTGACCACATTATAACACATGCCATACAGGTTACTGACCACATTATAACACATGTTATACAGGTTACTGACCACATTATAACACATGTTATACAGGTTACTGCCCACATTATAACACATGCCATACAGGTTACTGACCACATTATAACACATGTTATACAGGTTACTGACCACATTATAACACATGTTATACAGGTTATTGACCACATTATAACACATGCCATACAGGTTACTGACCACATTATAACACATGCTATACAGGTTACTGACCACATTATAACACATGTTATACAGGTTACTGCCCACATTATAACACATGCCATACAGGTTACTGACCACATTATAACACATGTTATACAGGTTACTGACCACATTATAACACATGTTATACAGGTTATTGACCACATTATAACACATGTTATACAGGTTACTGACCACATTATAACACATGCTATACAGGTTACTGACCACATTATAACACATGCTATACAGGTTACTGACCACATTATAACACATGTTATACAGGTTACTGACCACATTATAACACATGCTATACAGGTTACTGACCACATTATAACACATGCTATACAGGTTATTGTACACATCAATGATATACATAATTTTTATGAAGAATTTAAAGAGATTCAATAACAATCAATGTAATATCAAAGGAAAGATAAAAAAGTTCATAACAAGTGATAGCAATTAGAATTTTTTCAGCAACAGCAGATTTTACAGGTGGCTGAAGTATATGTACCATGCTAAATATTGACAGACCTATCTTGATCATAAAATCAACACACCTCAGACATTCACTGTGTCTCTTCAAGCACAAGGTCTTATGCCATCAATAAACAAGGCAATAACACACCTCAGGCATTCACTGTGTCTCTTCAAGGACATGGTCTTATGCCATCAATAAACAAGGCAATAACACACCTCAGGCATTCACTGTGTCTCTTCAAGCACAAGGTCTTATGCCATCAATAAACATGGCAATAACACACCTCAGACATTCACTGTGCCTCTTCAAGCACAAGGTCTTATGCCATCAATAAACAAGGCAATAACACACCTCAGGCATCCATTGTGTCTCTTCAAGCACAAGGTCTTATGCCATCAATAAACAAGGCAATAACACACCTCAGACATTCACTGTGTCTCTTCAAGGACACGGTCTTATACCATCAATAAACAAGGCAATAACACACCTCAGGCATTCACTGTGTCTCTTCAAGCACAAGGTCTTATGCCATCAATAAACATGGCAATAACACACCTCAGACATTCACTGTGCCTCTTCAAGCACAAGGTCTTATGCCATCAATAAACAAGGCAATAACACACCTCAGGCATTCACTGTGTCTCTTAAAGCACAAGGTCTTATCACATCAAAAGACAAGGCAATAACACACCTCAGGCATTCACTATACCTCTTCAAGCACAAGGTCTTATCACATCAAAAGACAAGGCAATAACACACCTCAAGCATTCACTGTGCCTCTTCAAGAACAATGTCTTAGGTCATCAATAAACAAGGCAATAACACACCTCAGGCATTCACTATACCTCTTCAAGCACAAGGTCTTATCACATCAAAAGACAAGGCAGTAACACACCTCAGGCATTCACTGTGTCTCTTCAAGCACAAGGTCTTAGGTCATCAATAAACAAGGCAATAACACACCTCAGACATTCACTGTGCCTCTTCAAGCACAAGGTCTTATGCCATCAATAACACACCTCAGGCATTCACTGTGTCTCTTAAAGCACAAGGTCTTATCACATCAAAAGACAAGACAATAACACACCTCAGGCATTCACTATACCTCTTCAAGCACAAGGTCTTATCACATCAAAAGACAAGGCAATAACACACCTCAGACATTCACTGTGCCTCCTCAAGGACAAGGTCTTAGGTCATCAATAAACAAGGCAATAACACACCTTAGGCATTCACTGTGCCTCTTCAAGCACAAGGTCTTATGCCATCAATAAAAAAGGCAATAACACACCTCAGGCATTCACTATACCTCTTCAAGCACAAGGTCTTATCACATCAAAAGACAAGGCAATAACACACCTCGGGCATTCACTATACCTGTTCAAGGACAAGTTCTTATCACATCAAAAGAAGGCAATAACACACCTCAGGGATTCACACACACAACAAATTCCATTTGTCTACCTTAATTGGCCTTTTTGTTTAATTGTGTTCACAAGGTTTTCAATGAAAAAATCTAAATACTAAAATTTAAGAGATGTGTAGCAAAAATGTAAACAATCAGATCATCTATATAAAAATACAAACAGTCTTCTAAATTTCATTTGTCCTCAATTGTGCTGACAAATTTTTTTACAAAAAGTTTACAAATGTGTACAACACTAAAATGATATAGTTGCCTCAAAATCAATTCAGATAATGTATATGCGTACTTCAAATGATTTTTCCTTACTTGTGGTAACAAGATTATTGCCAAAAAATTCTTCAAGTCCAAACAATTTTAAAATGTACAAAATAAAACAAAACAATAAACTTGCTATTTTCTAATCAGGTCATCTGTATGTATAAATTTAATTTGTCTATCCCATGCAGTTTGATTTATTGTACTGACATATCTATTTTGTCAAAGGCACCCCAAGGTCTGAAAAATTTAAATTTTAAGTTTAAAATCTGCAAAATAACAAAATCATTAAGGTCATGGTGTAGAAATGCAATATGATCGCACACATGTGGACACAATTAAATTTGTCAACGCTGAGCATTTTTTGCACAAGCTTGTAAAAAGGATTCTCATGATAAGTGGACCGATGAATGGATGTGACTAAACAAAGATGTCCACATTGCATATTAAACCTGAAAAGAAAATGTTTCAAATGCCTGTCACTGACATATGAAAGAGGGGTGATTCCTACAGTAACTTGTATGGCATTGTTGTTTTATCAAGGGCTTTTCAATGACAATAGAAAATGGGGGTGATTTCCATAGTAACTTGCATAGCATTATGGGTACCTTTCAAAGAAGCAAGTAAAGCAACTCTGTCAAATTTGTTTTGCTGAAGAAATAAAAACAAAGTTTATGTTGAAACTATTTGGCAAATTAAACAAGCTTTTATGAGATGAAGTCAAAGCCAAACTACAACCGCACAAAAATCAAATCATGCAAATTATTTCCATTCATTTAAAGTACTATAGACAGAATGTCTACATGCAGAGATTCTGTAGGCATTGCATCCAGGTCAACAAGAAGGAGATCTGTTAGTGTTGCATCAGGGTTTTCTATAAAGGAGACCACTTAAAAGCCAGTGTAACTCAGGCAAAATATTTACAACATTAGCACATTCATTTGTTTCATGTTTCTGCAATTCATGTGTAACGTCTCTAAAACTTCAAAGACAAACTCAGTTTTCTGTAAAATAATTAAATATATCACGTCTATTAATTAAATATATCATATATCACGTCTGTAAAATAATTAAATATATCACGTCTGTAAAATAATTAAATATATCACGTACGCCAACGGCAAGAAGGATATTGAACTGTTTCAGCTGGTAGAGGTGTGAGACTCGGATATCATATGCTTTAAATGATGTGATCTGGAACTTTCTGTTGATCATATAGATCATCCCTTCACAATCTGCTATGACAATCTGGCCACGCCCACTGGCACATGACGATATGTTGATATCCTGCCAAAGAAAAAAAATAGGACCCATTTATTGCAATACACTTGGTACTAATTCATAAAATGTAAAAATGCAAACATCATAATAACTGTAACTTAAATATTAACTTTGTTAAAGACAGAAATAAAGTAATCAAAGTTTATTATGATTATTATTACAGCAAATAATAATACCCCCTATTAAAGTGTAATATATGGCGAGTCACAAAATGCTAAAGGAATATGCAGTGAAACCCATATTATATGGGGTGCTCAATCAACTTTCATGAGCAAGTGTATTACACTGCAGTGTCTGCTAAAATATTTTACACGTTAATACAAGGCATGAACTTAGGATTTTATTCAATAATCAACACAAATACCCAACTAAATTTTTTTACCGATCCTGCTAAAATCGGAAGTCTGTTCAATTTCTAATTCAACATTCATTATTCAGTAAACTCAAAACAAAATCAACAAGATTTGCAAAACGTTAAAAATTCATGTTCATTATCTGTATTTGAATCAATGTCAAATCTAGGTCCATAGGTCAATGTCAAATCTAGGTCCATGGGTCATAGTCTATGACTAGGTGTTTCTTAAACCAGCTGCTTACCATAGCTTGATGGCATCTCTTGGGCTAAACACTTGGTGTGTGTGAGTGTGTGTTATTTGGATTTTTAATGTAGCTTTAACACTTGTTCTGTCAAATTGCTACAGTGTCTGCAGTTTGGCAGTTTATAGCGATGTCTAGCACTGGGGCATCATGCCATAGACATGTAGCATGATATCCCACCCAGTCACATTATCCTGACACCAGGACGACCAGTCCTAACCTCTTAATGCTGAGCTCCAAGTGAGGCAGCTGCTAGTACAATTTTTTAAAGTCTTTGGTATGACTCGACCAGGGTTCGAACCCGTGACCTCTTGCATCCAAGGCAGACACTCCAACCACTTAGGCCACCAGAGTGGTTACTGTAATGATAGTGACCTGCTATAATTTTTACTACAGATTAGTGATGGCTGGGTTTTAATGATCCGTTGTCAAAATCACTAGCTACACTACAAAGTCATGTAATAATGTTTGATCAAGTCCTTCTTACCACGTCTGTACTTAACCATTCATTTATTTCCTTATAAACACTAAATCATGCTTAATCCTATACTGTAGTAAACAGATGCACTGAATTTAAACATAGTAAAGTTGACATGGACCTTTAAGATTAGCCCTATTGCCAGGGCCTGTCCAAAGATCAGCCCTATTGCCAGGGCCTGTCCAAAGATCAGCCCTATTGCCAGGGCCTGTCCAAAGGTTAGCCCTATTGCCAGGGCCTGTCCAAAGATTAGCCCTATTGCCAGGGCCTGTCCAAAGATCAGCCCTATTGCCAGGGCCTGTCCAAAGATCAGCCCTATTGCCAGGGCCTGTCCAAAGATCAGCCCTATTGCCAGGGCCTGTCCAAAGATCAGCCCTATTGCCAGGGCCTGTCCAAAGATTAGCCCTATTGCCAGGGCCTGTCCAAAGATCAGCCCTATTGCCAGGGCCTGTCCAAAGATTAGCCCTATTGCCAGGGCCTGTCCAAAGATTAGCCCTATTGCCAGGGCCTGTCCAAAGATTAGCCCTATTGCCAGGGCCTGTCCAAAGATTAGCCATATTGCCAGAGATTGTCCAAAGATTACCCCTACTGCCAGGGCCTGTCTAAATCTTATCCTTGCCCCTTTTCATTTGTGGCCATTTTTGACCAAATGGCTTGATGTATTTTGAGATGGAGCTTAAAAAGAATTCAGAGTATATAGAATTTTACTTGTTGCAGCAATTTTTCAAAAGACACTTGCTTTAGTTTATGTTTGAGAAAAATGTTACTGTGTACAAACCTTTAACTTTTCAAACACTTGGTTTGTCTCTGGATCCTTCACAACCTCCTTGTCAAAAAAGTTGAATCTTCTCAGCTAAGAAAAATAGATAAGAGGAGCATGTAAATAAAGGTGATGCATTAAATGGTTCTTTTAAAAAAATCAGATTCACAAAAATAGAAAGTCATTTAGTTTTTAAAAGCATTTCATGAAACTATTTGTGAATGACATACAGTAAGTCATAAAATTCATATTACTATAATACCACCATCCCAAAATTAGTAATCTAGCACATCTCTGTATGTTATTTAAACCCCTAAAATGTGCTGGAAAAGGTGCTAGTTGGTTCTCTGACTCATTCAATTTGGCGCTTTGTCGGACTTCAAGGTCTAATGTCTATCCCTTATCTAACTAAATCGTAAATATCAACTATCGTAACCTTATTTATACAGCCATTTTTCAAGCAATTTTACATAGGCACTAAAATATCAATACTAATTCACATGGGGTAAGTGTCAACATAAAATACTTTTATTTTCTTAATATATTTTAAGATAAGTAATACATGGCTATCTGGCTATAGGTCAATCTCTTATGCCTTTCCCATGCTGGATGGATCACATTATCATTTCAAAACTAGCTTATTTATCAGGGGATAATCCATTTTAATCTACTTTTATATCATTCTGTTACATATTTAATAAGATAAAGTGATTGATGATAATAAATCCACCATCAGCTTTCGCACAGCATCAATTCAATGACCAGGCTTTGGTATTGATTTTTACCAGAATGCAGTATTCTGCTTGCATACACAAGACAAGAAAACATTAGACTTCATGCTTTATGTGTCATTTGTTTGCATCTCTGTTGTGTAATAACCCACCAGCCCTATCAGCTGTTAGTCACATGTTTGTTGGAATAAGAAACCTTCAGGAGTAATGTTATATGTTAACAACGGATGATAAATAACCATTTTTATGCCTTATGCCAAGATGACTTAAATGGAAGTGGTTTGTACACACAAAGGTCTACAATACAAGATGGGCTACAAAAGTACTTGTCCAAGGTCTAGATCAGGTCATTTCCGACGCAGACATGCAGATTTTTCCAGTCTGTAATCCATTGTAAAGCCAATATGACACAATTTCTGACTTAAAACCATCAAATGCATCCATAGCATTTATTATATCTTAGACTTTCAGAATTCTAATAAAATGATAACTATTCAACTGTATGTATACTCTCATGTGTTGAATGAATGAATGAAGGAATAGTTCCAAATATAGGAATTGAACACATTTTATAATTTTATTGTAATATTTTAGCAAATGTCTCATGCTGCACAAAATACAGAGAGAAGTTATGAAGGTTACAATGGTTTGTGAAGGTCACCCGGTGAATAACTCATCAAAAGCTTATTCAAGTTTGGTTCTTGAACACTACAAATTAGCCAAGCATAGACTGTCAATAACAGCAGTGTTTAAAAGTGAATGCTCAGTAAAGTTTGAAGATCTGCCATACTGAGTCCTGGACTTGCGACGAACAAGTAAATTTGAAAGCAGTTAATATACTTTTATAGCATTCAGTTTGTTTATAACCCTACTGATTTTAAAAACGAAAAGTATCAAGGATATAAAAATGCATAAAATTTAACCATTTATCAATTTATAATTTCTAACCTCTCAAGATGGAGTCCAGAAGTGTCATGTTCTGAGCTTTTCAAAGTGAAAGAGTTTCTTTACTAACATGGTTCCATATTTGCATGGGCAAGTCATTATTTTCAGGCAACAGGCATAATGTAGTACACTGTTGTCAACAAGCTCTGTATAATACCTCCAATTTCCACAAATATTGGAGTTATTTCCCTCAGAACACACAAACACACACATATATATATGTATGTATATATACACAAGTTATACTTTTTAATCACGCTTAATGTTTTTTTTTTCTTCAAAACATGACACTATAAGTATTGCATGCAAATGAGTCTTTTCTTTATAAACAAGGACAGTTCTAGAAACTACAGAAAAGTGAGCAGTATGTCTGGTTGTTTTCAAAGACAGCTTCAGTTTGGTTGTTACATGAGAAAGATGACAATGTTAGAGGTCACCTGATGACAATCTAGTTAGAATATATAAATTGATGAATGAAATGATATTTTATGCATTTTTATATCCTTGTTGCTTATGTCTGTTTTAATATCAGTGGGTGGGATTTACAAAAAAATGGGAGCGTAAGCAAACAATACATTTTTGCAACTGGATTATCTTAAACTCTGTCAATATAACTGACCATCATTTATTTTATCATTATACTTGTCAAAATGTTTCTTATTTGCTTTTGTACCAACATGCTCCAACAATAAGAGATGTCCACTCCCTAACCCTCTCTTTCCACATCACCAATATCATAGTATTTGCATACCTCCATATTTGTTTGTACCTCACATTTTAGAAATGAAAAGCATAGCATCAAGGCTATACAAAATGTACAAAACTCAAGTCATTCATCACTTTAAAATTCCTAAACCTGATTGTCACCAGGGTCTCCCTACCACTTTCAGATCATTAGCATTTCAAACAAAACATAAGCTCTGTGTGTGTGTGATTTGGATTTTTAACGTAGCTTTAACAATTTATCAGTCATATTGCTACGATGTCTGCCGTGTGACAGTTTATAGTGATCTCTAGCACTGGGGCATCATGCCACCGAAATGTAGCATGATGTCCCACCCAGTCACATTATCCTGACACCAGGCCAAACAGTCCTAACACTAACCTCTTAATGCTAAGCGCCAAGTGAGGCAGGTGTTAGTACCATTTTTGTAAGTCTTTGTAATGACTCGGCAGGGGATCGAACCCATAATCTCATATCCGAGGTGGACACTCTAACCACTAGGCCAATGGTGCGGTCCAACAGAAGCTCTTGGTGCAAACAAGTTCACTGTCAATTTCAAGTTTCAATAAAAGTTCACTTCAGAAAAAACTGTCAACATCAATTGCAATGGCTAATTTTATTCTTTACAATTTTTTTTATTTTGTTCTTGTTTTGGGTTTAATGCCATTTCTCAGTCCAAGACAGACCATACATGGCGGCCAGTGTAAACTGAAGGAGCAAGAACCCGGGTAAAACCCTGGTAAGGAACACCGACGACCCAACTGAACCTACTGACAGGCAAGCACTTTAGTCCCCTCAACCACCCAGGGCCCCACCTTACCTTAAAAAAAAATGTAATAAAAAGAGGAACTATTGCAGACATGTGTTTAAAGAGATATATCTGCAGATTTACAAAATTACTGAGATTATCAAAGACGATGAACCAAGTCACATTTGTTCCTTTAAAACAGGCTTTTCCGTTTCGTTTTGAAACGCCAACAACTTATGTGTTTGGGGCTCCCTGGTGACAATCAGGTTAGAACTTATAAATCAATGAATAAAATGACCAACTGACGTGTATTATATATATATATATATATATATATATATATATATATATATATATATATATATATATCTGATGCCTTTTTTCAAAATGGGGTGGGTGAGGTATAAACAAACGGGAAGCTGTACAAAGTACTATTGGATCCACGCATTGCAGACTTCGTGTAGTTTAATAGCAACAATAACGAATAACACTATTCCACATGCGTTTTGAAATTTCATATAAAACTAGTCCATTCGCAAGATTTATGCTAAAAGTGTTGAATTAGCATCTTTTTTCATCTGTCAAGCGATAAAATCTGTAATATCATCATAATCACATCCGCCTACCAAAACAGACATTTTCCTCCAAATGGACTGCGATTTCTTGGTCCGCTGGTGAAACTATTATGACTTTTATAGTTTGTTTTGCAATACCAGTCTACTTTCCTTAACCCTCCAATAAACGCATACAATTCTATTTGTTACGGAAAATAAAGAATAAATAAACACACACGCAGACCAAATCTGCGTTAAAAATTAAATTATATTTAATAGTTGAAAGATAAAAGGTAAGAAAATTTATAATACTTTCAACACCATACAATTTTTCCAGTTAAAAGAAAATGGCCTGATTTAAACAACAAGCGCATAAGCACTTTACGTTACATGAGGCATTTGATTGTTGTTTTGTTTTTCTTTTCTTCACCGGCATAATATTAAAACAATAACGACAAGAAATCACCACGATGACTTAAAATTTAGAAAAGTAAATAGTTTACAGAAGGACGTATTTTATAGTGAAATTGGTTGAATCTATCACAATGTAGTTTTAAGCCATTATTTATGTTGCTGACAGATTTCAGTTATGTTATGCTTTGCTCGATGCGTTTTCAAAATGCGGGTGTTGGAACTGGAGTTTTTGGTTGTGATTTAGAAATTTGCTAAAGTTTAGCTCTGTTCATGTTTAACCAGAAGAACAAGAGTTTTGCAAAGCGATCCTCCTACGCCTATACTGTGTAGCTGCGATGTGCAAATGCATCCCTACACTGTGTAGTTATGATAAGTAAATATACCTCTACAAGGTGTATTTGCGATATGTAAATGGACTGTTATGTATATCTATATTATATGTATTATTTTCATGAATATTCTTTGAAAGACTTTTTGGTTAAGAATATTTTAAATACTACTGTTTTATGGTTCATATGTTTGCACTTTAAAGAAGAGGTCATTCTTGTGTCAAATGTGTAGATTCATTCATAAAGTTTCAAGTTTGAGGCATACTGCAAACATCACGTGATCCGCCAAGGACATCAGGTTTTGAAAAGGCCAATCAGACCTAGTTTCTGATTAGCTATTGAAAAGCAGCTGACCTTGTCTACCGGTTAGATGTGCAATATAAATGATTCATCGAACCTCTTTCTGATTTTGATACTAGGTCTTGGTATTTTGTATAGATAATTATTGTCTAGAATTAAGTATTCTTATTAGTAAACAAAATTCTTGGAAGAGATTAAGTTGTACTGAGATGGATTTGTTCATTTATTTAATTAAATTATTCGTTGGAATTACAGTGATCTAACATTCATTTAAAGACATTTGGATATTTAATGGATGCTATGAAATTATTTTAAATTCATGCAAAGACTGATTCTTATGTACTGTTAATACATTAGTATATTACTCTTCATCCTTCACAATAACATGGAAACACATTCAGTTTAACCGATACGTTTGGAACTTATAGAAAATTTGGGAATGTTAGGATTTCATGAAACCATACTGTAACTTATTGTTTACCTGTTAATTTTGTATTATATTGAAACAAATTATATTTTCAATTATACGAAACTTGTTGGTTTTATCACGTTGTTGCTGATTTTAAGGCCATACTATCATAACAGTATCCCTACAATGTGTAGTTGCAATATGTATATGTACCCCTACACTATACCGTAGTGATATATATAAGTAGTGAAGGGGGACACTTTACGTATAATGGGAATTAGCATTAAAAACACCCTTGGGACACTTTACGTATAATGGAAATTTAACATGGAGAAAAATCGTGGGACACTTTACGTACAAGGGGAATTAACATGGGAATAAATCGTGGGACACTCTACGTACAAGGGGAATTAACATGGGAATAAATCGTGGGATACTATACGTACAAGGGGAATTTAACATGGGATTTTTTTTTTTTTAAAGTTTTTTTAAATTTAAATTTAAATTTAAATTTAAAAAAGGGGTAGGCAATTCAAAGACTATCTCTTTTCGAGAAATATGGCTGGCCCTGAAAAGGGCCTTTGGGTTTATGTTAATATGCCCTTAACATAGAGGGCATTTGCGACATCTTCTTTTCCTCAAACTTCGTCTTACAGCAGGGCCATACATCAGAGTCCTCTTGAGGCAACCTTGTCTCTCTATATAGACTCTTCTTATCCACAGGCTGCTGTTGGTCCTGTGGACAACGGTCCACTTGGATCGGACATACATGAGCATGTCCGTCCTGAACATCATTGTTGACACAAGGGTTGAAGATTCAACGTCGGTCCACATGTTGAGGCTCCGAGAATAGGTGAATCAATGCAGTGAACGGCGCTTATTTATAGGGACAGAAAGGATTGAAACGGATTGAGTTCATTCACCAATCCAAACACGCGTTACAGAATTCAGTCAGCCCGCATCCAATCCGAAGAGATCAGTCTGTGACGTCACGTAGTCAATATAGATTCGCTAGCGCTTGTGTGCAGTCAATCTATGCGATAGTGATTCAACATGACGGAAACTCAGAAAACGATCCAGTGGGGTGCACCAGCAGGGGAGACCGTCCAAGGGAACCCGGACTTACTTTCAGAAGAGGTGAATTGGGATTTTGTGGATTTTCTCTCCTCGCAAGAATTTGTTCCGGAACCTTCGTTACCTTCTTCATTACCGCAAGTGGAGAATTTTAGACAGAGACAGAAAGAAGAATTGGAGAAATTTATACAACGACAAAAGGAAGCGGAACAGGCTTTTCTCCTACAGCAACAGCAGCAAGAAGAAGAGGTAAGAAAAAAACAACAGCAAGAAGAAGTAGCAGCAAAGAAACAAGAGGGTGAAAATCAAACGGTCACGGTACTGTTGGACATTTTAGCGGAGTTAAGAAGTCTGAAACAAATGTATCAGACTTCTTTATCACGACCGAAGAGAATACGACCTTCCCGAGCTAAACACGTCAACCCTGTGACTAAGCCTACCGTACCACCCTTAGTGATTTCAACCCAATCATTATCATCATCATCAACATTACGCAGTCCAGAAGTAGGCCTTGGCCGTGGCAAAGGCATAAGGCAGTTAAAGTTGATTGCTTAAACTCACCCCTGCACCGAAATAAAAAAGGCCCTTTTCAGGGCCACCCACATATCTCGAAAAGAAATACAATTTCAATTTGCCAATAACTCAAAAATAAATCCCACCCATGTTACCCTTATAGTACGTGTCTTTGTATGAGTGCGTGAGTGTAGCTTCTTATTTTAAAATCACAACTCAAAGACACTTACCTTATATCATTCATTTATTCTTTTCTCCATTTTTTACAATCCAATTCACAATTCACAACACAACACTTTAATGAAAAGTTCATTGATTTCTTCTTTTCTCCTTGTTTAGTCTCTCTGTTTTTTGAATTTCTTCACCGTCACACTCTTTTCCTCTTCTTTCTCCTCGCTTTCTTCCCTTCTTCTTTTTTTCTCCTGTTTCTTTTTCTTCACCTGTCTTCTTTCTTCCTCAGAAGAATCCCTCTCTTCCTCTGAAGAATCCCTCTCTTCTTCTGAAGAATTCCTCTTTTCTTCTGACTCCTCTTGTTTCTTTTTTGGGCAATCTGGAGACCAATGTCCTTTTTCTTGACAATAATAACAGGTATCTTGACTTTTGTCTTTTTTATCCCCTGTTTTTTTTCTTTTTTGACGGTCTGGACACTCTGAAGACCAATGCCCTTTCTTCTGACAGATATAGCAAGTATCTTGACTTTTATCTCTAAAGGAAGGAGAGTAGTCCGTAGGCTGGTCTGAAGAGAATTTTCTAATGACCCCTCGCAAAGCTCTGACGAAACGTTCCATCTGGTTAGTCTCTTCCATCGTTGTGCTCGGCTTGAGAGTGAAATGAATAGTGAAAGGACAAGACACACACCCTTTTATATACGCTGGTCTGCTATGACTATAAAGTAGTTTATGGTGTTTGAACTTGAGTCATTTGACTTTTTGCTTTCAAGATGAAACGATCTAATTCATTCGAGAAGAAAGAAGAAGAAGAAAGTAAGAGGCAGAAACGTGATCTATCGCCTCGTACTAGGGCTGAAATCTTGGCACAAATTCATGCCAGTGATTTTGAAGAGGACATGAGTGAACCAGAATCAGAACCCTCTAAACCAAGTTCACCACCCTTTGTCAACCCTGAAAAGTACTATTCCATTCGAGAGACGGAAAAGCGCTCCTCTAGAAAATTTAGAACCACGGCTTACAAATACACGGTGAAGTTTAAAGATTTCAAGGCTGAAGTGCCGTTAGAGAAAGCAGAAGTGTTCATCACTGAGGTGTGGGATTCTTTGCTCACTGCACTCAAGCGACAATGTCAACCCAAAGAAGACGATCGTTTGAGACTTTCCATACAACACGACGGTTTGAAATCCCCTGTTTGGATCGAGTTTAGCACCCCTGCAGAATTGACTGCTTCCAAAGTCATGGACAAGATTCAACACGTACAACAATCTAATGATCAGTTTGACATCACCGATGGTAAAGCCACACTGGACATGACCCACGTCTCTCCTCCTCAAGGGACTGGACGCAAAAAGATGTTATTGGTGGACGACCTTCGCAACACCAAAAAGAGTCTCGTCCGAATTAACAACTCTCATGACCAGATGTGTTTAGCCCGTGCCATCGTGGTGGGACGAACCTATGCCGACAAGAACGACACGGTAGAATGGAAAAGAACCTGGAACACTATTCAACGTTCCCATCTAGCCAAACAACGAAACGAAGCAGAACTCCTGTTACAACAAACCGGACTGTCCAAAGACACACTCTGTGGCATTCCTGAGATGCAAAAATTGCAAGATACCCTAGCTCCACGCTACACCTTGAAAGTGCACCCTCAAGAAGTACGCGGACCTCTGTTGTTTCGAGGCCAAGACTTTAAGGACGGAAAATACATTCATCTTTATCATCACGATGAACATTTCGATACCATTACCAGTATCACCGGATTCCTGAAATACGGTTATTACTGTGAGAAATGTGACCATGGTTATAACAATCGAGAGCAACACAAGCATTGTGGATCGAAATGCACAGGATGTTTGGCCTCTTCACCCTGTCTGAGCGAAGAACCAGTGCCTTGTTCAACTTGTCTGCGCACGTTTGTCAGCCCAACCTGTTACCAACAACATTTGAACACGCAAGGTTCACAGAAGAAATGCGCTTGCCAACTGCTGAGATTGTGCCCTACGTGTGAACAAGTCATACGTACCAATAATACCAAGGCACACGTATGTCGAGGAAAGAAAAAATGTCACATTTGTCACCACATCGTGGACTTGGAACACCAATGTTACGTGCAAAAATACCAACCCCCACCTGAGAAAGAGGACGGTCACAAGAAGAAAGGCAATTTCATCTTTTTCGATTTCGAATGCATGCAAGAAACTTGCATTCACATTCCTAATTTCTGCGTGGCTCATCGAGCGTGCGAGAAGTGCATTCAAGAACCTATCTTCAGTCATTGCCCTCACTGCAGCAAGATACCCGGAGGGCGTGAAAAAATCTTTCGGGGACCAAACACGTTAGCCGATTTTGCCCAATGGGTCTTAGACCCCGTCGACAAGACGTGGAGCCAAGAGGACATCGAACGTTACGGAGATTGTCATCGTCATGCCACAGTGATGGCTCACAATTTCTCCGGATACGATGGACAGTTTCTTTTGAGGTACTATACGGAACAAGGCACCGAGCGTCCTAAAGTGACTTTGAACGGAGCCAAAATCATTTTCATGCAAGTGGGACAAGTGCAGTTTAAAGATTCGATGAGTTACTTGGCCATGCCTTTGAGTCGAATGCCTAAAACGTTTGGAATGACAGAAATGGCTAAAGGTTATTTTCCACACTTTTTCAATACGGAAGCCAATCAACATGCCGTTCTACCCCATTTGCCCGAGGCTCACTATTACGACCCCGACAACATGCGTACCGAACAACGAGAAGCTTTCTACGCTTGGTACCAGATTCACGCCTCGGACCCTTTCGACTTTCAGGAAGAAATGCTAAAGTATTGTCGTTCCGACGTGGACATTTTACGGCGTTGCTGTGGAAAATTTCGAGAACTGTTCATGGAACACGGAGGGGTCGATCCTTTGAAAGAAGCTTGCACCATTGCCAAAGCGTGTTCCTTAGTGTATCGACAACGATTCATGCCTGAAAAGACCGTGGCTGTCATCAGTCCTCAAACGACCCACTTTGTCAAACGTCAATACTCGGTCAAAGCCCTACGCTGGTTACATTACTTGTGCGACAAGGAAGACAAGTGGATTCAGCATGCCCGCAACGGAGGAGGCGAAAAGACCATCGGAACGTATTCGGTCGATGGCTGGGACTTAGAAAACCCCAAGATCGTGTACGAGTTTAACGGTTGTTTATTTCACGGATGTCCCGTCTGTTACCCTGACCGTGGCACTAAAAATCAGTTTTTGCAACGAACCATGGAAGACTTGTACCAGGACACTTGTCAGCGACGCCTAAAGTTAGAACAGGAAGGATACCAAGTGGTGGAAATGTGGGAACACGAGTACGATCACCGTATGAAAACCGATCCCGAGTTTAAACGCCTCGTGGAAAGTTACCAGTTCATGGACCCCCTGAACCCGAGGGATAGTTTGTACGGAGGAAGGACCAATGCCACCTGTTTGCTGTACCAAGCCGACGAAGAGAAAGGAGAAGAAATCAAATACTTGGACGTGTGTTCGCTGTATCCCTACGTGTGCAAATATTGTCGCTTTCCTGTAGGGCACCCGCAATTGCTGACTGAACACATCGACCTGAAAAACATTCGACAATACGAAGGCTTGATCAAGTGCAAAGTTTTGCCTCCCACGAACCTATACCATCCCGTCTTACCTCACCATTGTCAAGGCAAACTGATGTTTCCCTTGTGTCGTACTTGTGCCGAAACGTGCAACCAAGACCAACCTTGCCATCACAGCCAGGAAGAACGGGCCTTGACGGGAACTTGGGTCAGCGTAGAATTGTTCAAAGCTCTGGACATGGGATACCAACTGTTAGAAGTGTACGAAATTTGCCACTTTCCCAAGACACAACAGTACTGCAAGGGTGACCCCACGCAGAAAGGCATTTTCGCAGACTACGTGGATGCCTTTTTGAAACTGAAGCAAGAAGCCAGCGGCTATCCTTCCTGGTGTCACACTCCCGAAGACCAAATACAATTCAAAGAGAAATACTACGAACAAGAAGGCATCACTTTAGACCACATCGAGAAAAACGAAGGCAGGCGATCGTTTGCCAAAGTGATGTTAAATTGCTTGTGGGGTAAAATGGCACAACGACCGTGTTTACCCAAGACGGAATATTTGACAGAACCTTCCCGCTACTTCCAGATGATTCACGACAAAACCAAATACATGAAACACGTGGACGTCGTTCGAGAGAATTTGATCTTGGTCAATTACGAAGAAGATCTGGACTTTGTACAAGACGACCCTTTTGGAAATGTCATCATTGCGGCTTACGTGACAGCCCATGCTCGCTTAAAATTGTACGAAGCTTTAGAACTGTTAGAAGAACGCGTCCTGTACTTTGACACGGACAGTTGCATTTACATCCATCACCCGATTCAACATCACCCTAACATCGAAGGAGACCGTTTAGGAGCCTGGATAGACGAGCATCCCGACGACAAGATTCTAAGTTTCGTCAGTGGCGGTCCCAAAAATTACGGCTACGAATACCGGGACAAACAAGGAGAAGTGCACACGATGTGCAAAGTGAAAGGACTAACTCTGAATTATCGTACCAGTCGAGTGGTCAATTTTGGGGTATTGAAAGAAGCCTTGCAATCGGGAGAGGATGGAAACTTTAAAGTGACCACCTATCAACCTAACAAGATTGTACGTTTACCCACTCACCACATCGTCAGTCGACCCTTGGAAAAAGTCTATCAAATCGTGTACCAGAAGCGAGTTCGACTTCCCAATCATTTCACCTTACCGTATGGACACGTTGGTATAAAACATTGGTTGTAAGGGGATAGCCACCCACCAGAAAGATGACTTCGCCACAGCAAGAATCGAGTGAGAAACCCAATGAGAACTCCAAGTTCAAACCCTACCATTTTCCAGTCTTCTTACCTGACTATTGTGATTGTGCCCGTCGATTGGACACGTTTCAGAAATGGCCTACGGATAGGGAAGGATTACCTTCTTCGCATGTTTTAGCTAGAACAGGATTTGTCTACTTGGGACCTGAGTCAGGATTGGGATACGAGGTACAGTGTTTCGCTTGCGGACTGAAGTTACGAATGGATCTATGTATCTATAAAGATTCAGCTATTCTGGAACATACTCGATGGTCTCCGCACTGCCCTTACCTTTCTATGGCCTTTCCACCCATTACACTACGGTACAATGTTGACGGTACCTTAGAGACGGTACCTTCCGAAACAAGACATAAAAAACGTAAAAAAGGAAAGATGTACAAACTGGAGACTGCATTGCGACTAGTATAAAAAGGGGGCTATGGTCAAGATCGATAGTTCATTGTGACTACCAAGACCGAGCGAACAAGATGAATACTTTCAAAGAGACATCGTTCCAGTTTGGGGATTGTAAAAAAGTTGTATCTTCCTCTAGTGTGACTAATATTGGATGGATAAGACCCAGGCATTGCGACGGAAAATGTCCGGAAGGAAACTGCGATTGTCCATGTGGTTACCATTGTAATTGCGTAACGGAGTTTGCAGACGAGTGCGATTGTGAGCCTTGCGATGGGACCGATGCTGTACGTTGTGACCTGAGCGATGCCGTAAAGCATCATGGGAACTTTAGTGCCCCTACCCCTGTCATGGAAAGTGATGCTGTGCGTGTCAAACCTGTGGGATGCGAAAGCGATGCTGCTCGTCCTCTTGGACATTTTACTGGGTTTCGTTTTAAAGGGGAATGTCGACCTTCACGTTTACCTCCCTACGGATGTCATCCAGCCCTGAGCAAACTCCTGCCCATTTCACTCAACCCTCATCGAAACGAACCTGTGAAAAACGAATATTCGTTTCCTGTGCGTTTGTCGGAATACTGCGACTTTGAAAATCGTCTTCAATCGTTCAAAGGAAAATGGCCAAAGTACACTGGTCAACAGTGAAATCATTACTGACTTGAAAAGGCCCTAATCTGTAGTATTTTGGTGTGCCGAACACGAATATAACCGTGAAAAATTTGTATTGGCTCTCGTTTTGAAGATATTCATATACCTCATTTTCTATGTTTCACTGTGTAAATTTCTCCAGTAGGACTGCAGCAACATCCGGAATAATGATGTAACATTGCATAATACCATCATGCTCACATCATCCACAGTTGATTGCATCATTTTCTGATGCAATGCAATACTAATGCCATGCGGCTGCTGAAGTAAGTTGACGTCAGCAGTGTACTATACATGTGTAGGCCTATTATACTAATGCCAGGCGGCTGCTGAAGCTGACGTAAGCAGTGTACTATATAAAGCCCAATCAGATAGGTTCAGCATTTAAAATATTTTAGACGTTGTGCGAGACAGTTCAAGCTACTGTTACATAAAACTTATTATTTTATCCATTTACGTACAATAAAGAACAGTAATGCCTCGAAAGTGTGTTAATACCGCGGACAATTTTTGCTATATTTGTGGGGAAGTGACATTTGCCAACCAGAAGAAAAGTATCAATTCTCAAGTGAAGAAGGCATATCATCTTTACTTCGGATGCAAGGTTGGTGACCAAGACAAGCCTTGGGCTCCGCATATATGCTGTGCTACATGTACAACACAGCTTTCACAGTGGTTGAATTGCAAAAGGTCATCAATGCCGTTTGCAGTCCCAATGGTGTGGAGAGAGCCAAGCAACCACCTAAATGACTGTTACTTCTGCTTGGTTCCTCCTCTTTCCGGCGGAATAACGAAGCGAAAGAAGTCGAGAATAGTCTACCCAAACATTCCGTCTGCATTGAGACCAGTTCCACATGGTGAGGGACTTCCTATTCCAGAACCTCCAGCAGAATATTCTCTTGATTCATCTGACGAAGACAAAGGTGAGTCGACCTGTTCTTCTCCTGGTCCATCAGCATGCAGTGATCCAGATTTTCACTGTGGTGCATCATCAACCCCACACAGAATAACACAGGAAGAACTAAATGACCTGATTCGTGATTTGGACTTATCAAAGAACAAGGCAGAATTGCTAGGATCAAGACTCCAACAATGGAATCTTCTAGAAGAAGATGTCACAATTACTGCATATCGAAAGCGCCACCAGCAATTGGAGCCTTTCTTCAGAAAGGAAAGTAATCTGATATTCTGTTCCGATATTGAGGGCCTCATGAATGCTTTAAAAATCACTCATGACCCACAAGAATGGAGACTATTTGTGGACTCTTCGAAACTGAGTCTCAAGGCTGTGCTTTTGCACAATGGAAACATTCTTCCATCTATTCCAGTAGCGTATGCTGTCCACATGAAAGAGACATACGATAACTTAAGGCAGCTACTGAATTCCATTGAGTATAACAAGTACAGCTGGCACCTCTGTGGTGATTTGAAGGTAGTTGCCCTTTTAATGGGACTGCAGCAAGGATATACAAAATACATGTGTTTCTTATGCGAGTGGGATAGCCGAGCAAGGGAAATGCACTACATGAGGAAGGAATGGACTCACAGGCAGAATGTAGCCATTGGAGAGAAGAATATCCAACACCCAGCTCTGGTTGAGGCTCAGAAAATCTTGCTACCACCCCTTCACATCAAACTAGGTTTGATGAAGAACTTCGTGAAAGCCATTGACCGGACTTTGCCAGCATTCCGATACCTGCATGAAAAATTCCCTCGACTCAGCGAAGCAAAGATTAAAGAGGGAGTTTTTGTGGGTCCTCAGATTCGAGAGCTTTTCAAAGATGACCGGTTCAACAACTTGCTGGAAGGTGACGCGAAACAAGCATGGAATGCTTTTCGCCTAGTTTCTACAAACTTCCTCGGAAATGTTAGGGCAGAAAACTATAAGGAACTAGTAGAAGACATGTTGATGAAGTATAAGAAACTTGGCTGCAATATGTCTCTAAAGATTCACTTCCTTCATTCCCATTTGGATTTCTTTCCTAGCAACTGTGGTATTGTTAGTGATGAACACGGCGAACGTTTTCATCAAGATATCGCAACAATGGAACAAAGATACCAGGGAAAATGGTCCACTACAATGCTGGCTGACTACTGCTGGACACTCCTCAGAGATGCTCCCGAACAGCTGTACAAGAGACAGGCGAAGAAATCTAAGATGTAGTCAATGACTTGATTTTTTATAGGTAGGCTATTACAGTTGACCTTTTACTATTGGAATGCATTTCGTTATGTAAACATTAATTTCTTGCAGATTACAAAAAAACTAGAGCCAATTTTGCAATTTGACTGTCATATTCGTGTTCAGCACATAAAAATTGATAAGAATTGACTAATTTTATTTCAGTAACATGACTTTTGTAAAAATTTGTTGTCCAGTGGTATCTGGGAGGACCGACCCCCGAAGAATTAGCCAGAGCTGGATTTTTCTACTTGGGCGAAGGAGATAAAGTCAAGTGCTTCAGTTGCGGTGTGTCACTTCACCACTGGGAACCGCAAGATTCGGCCTACGTAGAACATGCTCGATGGTCACCGAATTGTCATTACTTACCTTTAGTGGGACCGAGACATTGAAGTAACTTCTTACCATAATAATCTGTTCATGGATACTTTACAAGAGAACATTCGTGCTTTGCCTGTGGAATTGAGAGAACGCATTTACCGAGAGCTGGTCAAAATACAAGTGAAACGTAAAGAACAATTGCATCCGTTACGTCACCGGTGTTTGAACCACTGGTACCTGAAGGCTATACAAGGACTGATTCAATTGAAAGTGTTCCATCGGACAGACATTTATCAACGATCCTCTAGTTTTAAAAAGGATTGGTTTGGTATGGACGATTGTAGTTACATCATTGTAAACGTACTGCATCGAATTCCAGAGGAAGAGTTAACGAATTACCAACATCTTTCACACAATGTCAACTTGGTGAAAGAGGAAACTTCTGAACGAATTGTAATGTGTAGATTAGTGACTCAACGATTTAAATTTGACACTGAAGTGAAACCATGTTTGTGCAAAGAGTACATTTCTTGTGTCAGACCAAAGAGGATTTAGTATGACCTATTCATGGATACTTTGCTAGAGAACATTCGTGCTTTGCCTGTGGAGTTGAGAGAACGCATTTACCGAGAGCTGGTGAAAATACAAGTCAAACGTAAAGAACAATTGCATCCGTTACGTCACCAGATCTTTAACCACTGGTACCTGAATGGTATAAGAGAACTGATTCGTCAGAAATTGTTTCAGTGGTCAGACCTTGTTCAACACTTTGAGTTAGTGAATGATCGAAATGTTCATTATTTTGGTTACTTCGAGATTCACCTACAGCAATACATTGAGGAAGACAAGTTAAAGGATTATCAACATATTTTACGTGGAATCTACTTAGAGGAAGAGGAAACTTCTAAACGAACTCTGAAGTTTCGGTTACAGTATGCAAGATTTAGATTCCCTACTGGAGAACGAAGATCTCTGGCTAGAAAGTACGTGTATTGTTTCCGAAACAAAGAGACTATAAAAACAGGCTGCCATGCCACGACTTATGTCACATGTCATCCAACAGATTCCGTGGAAGGAACTCAATGACCATATTCAAACCGTGGATCATTACCATCAATTATTACAAGAACTGTATCCGTTCAATTTGGGACGACAAGTGGTGTTTGTCTTAGTGACTTGTTTTTTGGGATTTCGTTTACCAGCCGATTCTTTGTGGACTCTTTACGATCAGTACTTACCACCTTCATGGCCTTAAATGGTCACGAAAAACTCCTTTTGCTCAAAGCCTTGCGTTTTCATCTGGATACTTCTCGACCTCAACAGGAAAAAAAGATTCGTCAACTTTTAGCTACCCAAGACGTGTATTACGATGTGTGTGTAGCTTGTGACTTACATCCCCATTGGACAGATGTCCGTGCCTGGAAAGAATGGGATTTTGAGGCTTGGACCAAAGAAGTGGCCCAGTATGCACGAGAGTTGTTCAAGGAAAAAAGTTACTTTTCAACCCGTGTTAGTGACGGTGCCAGAAGAACCCGTCACCCAGGACAGGACTGTCGTGGACAGACCTGAAAGACCCTTTCGGGAGGACACTTGTGTGACTTTACCCCCTGTTGAACTGGTTAGAACATTACCCAAAACATGTGGTTGTTGTACAGACACTTGTGTTTATTCCACGTTCATCGTTATCATGTGCCTTTTATCCTTGTACTTAAGCCTTTGGCTTTTATGTATTTTTGTCTTTCGTATTCATGTTTGAAAAAAACATTCAATAAACGTGTTCTGAAAAAGTATATAAACTCTTGTCTTGTTTGTTTTTCGTGTCACAAGTGACATTTTTCACACCATGGCTACCTCTGCTGTCTCTGCTCCCTCTTCCTCTACTGTCAAAGTCATCGACGAACACTTAGATCGTGCCAGTTGGGAGGCTTTGTATCTTCGCCATCCCTTTAACATGCTCATTGCTGGACCTAGCGGTTCTGGCAAAACCGAATTCGTCAAACGTTTGATTGAACATAAACATCATTTGATCGATCGGCCCCCTCAACGGATCGTGTGGTGTTACAAAGAGTGGCAATCGGCGTACAGCCTCTTGCGAGAAAGTCAAGGCGATTCCATCGTGTTTGTGGAAGGCATTCCTAAAGAAGACGACGGCATCGTCTCTGACTCCCGTCAAACCCATTTGGTCATTTTCGACGACATGTTAGGAGAAGACGAAGAAGAAATTAAATTGTGGTTCACGCGCAAAGGGCATCACCGTAATGCCAGTGTCGTTTACATCACCCAAAATTTGTTTCAACAAAGTAAAGCCCATCGCACCATCAGTCTCAATGCGCATTACGTGGTCTTGTTTAAAAGCCCTCGAGATAAATCGCAAGTGCAAGTCTTAGCCAAACAGTTAGGAACGCCTTGGCTGACTCAGGCGTACGACGATGCCACTCAAACGCCACACGCCTATTTACTCGTCGATTTGAAACCTACGACCCCCGAGGATTTGCGATTTCGTACCCACTTGTTTCACCACTGGTGCCAAGACGGAGGGCCTGTCCTGTACACGTCTCCGTCCTCGACTTCATTTCACTCCCCATGAAAAAAAATCTATAAAAACCTCAGACCCTTTTTCGTCTGTCTCACACAGTGTGAACATGACGTCCCTTCAGTCGCATCTTCCCGTCAAATTGATTCGTGCCTTGTATGGCATCAGTCGAGAAAAAGATCCACAAACACGAGCCCGTGTCTTAGAAGCTAGTCTCAAAGAAGTCTTACGATGGTTCACGGTGACGGCACGTCAATTACTCCAAGGAATCATTCAGATTCCTCATCAAACCCAACGCTTTTTCGATCGAAACAAAGTCGCTTTGGTCCAACTGGCCGATCCCCGCATCGACACTCAAACCAAAAAACAAATCATTTTGAAACCTGGAGGGAGCGGTACTCTAGGAGGGGTCATCATTCGCTCACTCTTAAGATGGGATCCTAATGCCCCCAAAGTTATCCCCAAGACAAAAGTTCAACGAAGCCCCAAGAAGAAAAAGAAAAAGACCAAGTCCCCAAGAAGAATAACTTCTCCAGTGGCAGGACCCTCCTCTTACCAGACACCACCCCGAAAAAAGAAAAGAAGCCCCCAGAAAAAGAAACAGAGAAAAAGTCCTCAGAAAAAGAAAAGTCCACAGAAGAAAACTAGTCGCAAGAGAGGCACTTCGGCCAGGACGCAACCTTACACTCGCAAACCACGACCTGCCACAGCGGTGACTGCGTCTCCGGCAGCCTCACGTTTGTCCACTTCTCCGTTGATGTCACCAGGAACTGAAGAGTACTTGGAGACGTTGATCACACCAAGAACTTCTCCGTTGATGACCCCCAAAAGAACTTCCCCAGTGGCAGGACCTTCGAATTTAGCGGCAGTGGCTGCTGCTCACAAAGTACCTTCTCCCAAAATCAAAGTCCATGAAAGATCGGGCATGTTACAAAGTTTACTGGATTTGTCCAAGCAAGAACTGGCTCGATTTAGTCCGTTACGTACCCCTGCACGACGTGTCATGCCTGTCCTCAAACTGATAAAACGTAAAGACAATCAGTGGCGACGCGTTCCAGTATAAAAAAGGCCTGTGACCGAGTAGGGTATCAGTGTTTTTAGGTGCTCCTAAAGACTCAAAGATGTCACCCTCCAGAAAACCCCAAGGAAAGAAAAGGAAAGGACTGCCACCACGTTTAGCCAAACATGGGGACCTGTTATCTGTCCTGTCCAAACCTTCTCCACCCCTACGAAAAAAACTCATTCAAACGGCCTCCAAAGAGGTCATCGATACCGTGTGCGAATGTTGTTTGAACGTTTTGAAAGGCACGATCCCTTTGTCCAAACATCAGAAACAATGCTTAGGCAAACATCGTCACGTTCTTCGGAAAATGGTTCAAAAGAAAGTTCCCATTCGTCAGAAAAAGAAGATGTTGGTCCAACGTGGAGGTATTTTACCTCTCTTGTTAGGCCCCATACTGAAAGGAGTCTTGGGAACCATGTTGGGAGGACTGATGGAAGCAAGATAAAAAGGCCTTCGGAAGTCCCAAGATCTCAGAATTCACCCCTGACAACCCCATGGAAGGACGAAAACTAGCTTTAGTGCCTTACAAACGATGGATGGAATACCATCGGTGGCAAGAACAACGCACCCCGCATTTACCTCCCAATCCCAATTTGAGCGAGATGTCCCAGTTACAACACGAATTGCAATCCTTGCTGGATCGCCAAGATTTGTCCGAAACAGAAAAATCGCAAAAGTACGGTCAACTCTTGCAACGACTGCAACTCTTTCACCAGAAAGCTTTAGACGAAACAGCTCTACCCACTTTGAAAGATTTTAAGACCTTGATGAAAAGTCCAGCACCATCACCAGTACCAGTACCAGTACCACCAGTACCCGTGACCAAGACAGAAAAAGGAAAAGAAGAAGAAGAAGAAGGGTTTCAAACTCCACCAGAAAAAGTACGCAAGTTAACAACACCACCTACCTCCAGAATTGGATGGATTAAAAAGATGATGGCCACCCCTTCTTCCTCACAAGAGAAAAAGAAAGTGAAGACAGAAGTGAAGACAGAAGTGAAACAAGAACCGATATCCCCTGCTCAGACATCCTCCTCCTCTTCGACACCTATTGCTGGCCGCACACGCAAAGCCTTGCAATCCAAGAAAATACCCCAAGAGAAAAAGAGTAGCCTCTTCCAAGAGTGGGTGCCTTATTAAGACACCAATCAACACAAAAAAATGGAAAAAGTCTTAGCTAGCATTTACTACGATCCCTCCCATCCTGCAGGTTACGCAGGAGTTCAAAAATTGTATCGTGCTGCCAAAACGCGACTGAAAAGTCTCCGTTTACCTCAAGTGCAACGATGGTTACAAGAACAAGCTACCTACACTTTACACAAACCCATTCGACGCAAGTTTGCCAGAAGTCGCACCCGAGTGGAAGGCATCGATCATCAATGGCAAGCCGATTTAGCCGATGTCTCTCATTTGGCCAGCTACAATCGTGGCTACAAATATTTGTTTTGTGTCATCGACGTCTTTTCCAAATTTGCCTGGGTCGTGCCCTTGACTTCCAAATCGAGCAGCGAGTTAGTGCGAGCCCTGCAACGGGTGTTGAAACAAAGCGGTCGTCACCCTCTTCGATGGCAAACGGACAAAGGCACCGAATTTCTGAACCAAGCTTTCCAAAAAGAATTAAAGAAACGTGACATTCATTTTTTTACCACCGAGAATCCCGAAACCAAAGCCAGCATCGTGGAACGTTTTCAACGCACTTTGAAAGAACGCATGTGGAAATATTTTACGCATCACCACACTCTGAAGTACATCGACATCTTACCGCACCTGGTGCAAGCGTACAACCAATCTTACCATCGAAGCATCGGACGTGCCCCGCAAGACGTGACTCCCGACAACGAAGTGCTGGTGTTCGAGCGCCTGTTCGGTACGTCCCCGACGAGGGCTGTCCCCAAGAAAAGTGGAGAATTGACCGTAGGAGATTGGGTGCGCATTGGCAAAACCAAACGCACTTTCGACAAAGGTTACTTACCTAACTGGACGACCGAACTGTTTCGCGTCACTGGACGAGTACATGGCCGTCATCCTGCCGTCTATAAATTGGAAGACATGAACGGAGAAGTACTCAAAGGAACGTTTTATTTGCCCGAGTTACAACGTGTCACCAAAAAAGAAGACGACGTGTACGACATCGAAAGCATTCTCGAACGCAGAACCCGTAAAGTGGGCAAACGACGTGTCAAAGAAGTCAAAGTACGTTGGAAAGGATATCCACCCAGTTTCGATTCTTGGATCGACGCTTCGCAAGTCATCGACTATAAAAAGAAGAAGTGACCATCATGCCCTTTCACACATCAGACGCAGCTACGTCGACCAGTCCTTCTTCCCCTAGTTCTTCTGTGCAAGATTTACAAAAACAACCCTTGTGGGTGTGGTGTGGAGAACGTGTGCCTAAAACGCAAATCGTCTTTTTCTGCCAAATCTTCGTGGTGCATTGTGTCATCGGGGCAGCCATCGCCAATTTGAGTTTGCAACAAGGAGACAAACAATTGTGGACCATTTTATTGAGCAGTTGCATCGGTTACCTGCTTCCCAATCCCTCCCTGAAATTCTCCTCGAACGGGAACGTTGTGTCCAGTGCCAGTGCCAGTCACCACTCCAACAACCACAACCAGAACCCCATTTTGGGCGGAGACACGCCTCTGACATCCACTAACCCCTCGGACAGCCACAGAACTCTGGAATTATGAGTCACCAAAACCAATTTTACTTAACCTTACCCAGTGACAGTTCCATGGAGGTGTTTCCCAACAACACGTTGTGCTGTTACACGGCCAAATTACCTCAAGCCATCCCCTTAGATCACGAAGCCCATTGGGAAGTGGCTTTAGTAGAAATAATTCACCCAACCCAAGTCCACAATGTCATTGCCCAGCAAAATACTTTTACGGTGGAAGTTTATGACAAACAATTGCAAGAGGAGTTGGATAAGATACATAGTAGTAACACACATATCAGTAAAATCTATGATGACAAAACTAAAACGACCACCTACAACTTGTTCATTCACCCAGGCTATTATTTCAGCGGTCATCATTTGGTCAGCGCCATAGCCTCCAAGTTTAATGGCGTGTTTGGGAAAGCTTTTGACATTGTCAAGAACAAAAGTGTCACCATGGAGTACCACAAAGTAGCTCGTCGCTTCTTGATGAAATTTGAGCGAAGTAAAATCGTGGGCATTGAATTTTGTCCTGAATTGTTTGACATGTTGGGCGGTAACATGGAGCTGAGGAAGAAATTAAAAGAAGAAAAAAACGAATTACCCGTCATTTACGACAACGTGATTTTTGGCCAGTATTTTAATACCCCGGTAGAACTGAACCAAGGACTGAATTTGATCTTTGTGTATTCCGATGTAGTGGAATACAACGTGGTGGGACACACCTCCGTACCGTTACTGCGTGTCATTCCTTTCAAAGTGGATTCTGCCACGAACGCTGACGAGGAAGGTGGAAACACTTACCACGTCCACCGCGAATTTGTCCATCCTCACTATTTGCCGGTCAGCAAGTCGTATTTGGACACGGTCAACATTACTATAAAAGGAGATTTGGGACAAAATATTCCATTCACCAAAGGAAAAGTCACGGTGAAACTCCATTTTCGAAAACGGTTCTCTCACGACTCGTAAGTCATGTATCCAGTGTACCAAGGGGTGGCTCGACAGCGAGGACACGGTTTAGGAGACATGTTAAAATCGGCCTTTCGTTCGGTGGCCCCAGTGTTGAAACCGATGGTGACACGCGGATTGCACGCCTTGAAAGATGCGGCACTGACACAAGGCAAAGAATTTCTCCAAAATGTCATCATCGACAAACAAAACCCTAAAGAAGCCTTCATGAGGGCAGGCAAAAATGTCTTGCTGCAAACGGGCAAAGACATTTTAGGCCAACGAGACACACCTATAAATGCCCTGCACGCTACCGAGTCAGGCATTCAGCAAGGACAAGGCAGAAAGAGACGACGAAGAAGAAAACACCCTTTCACCAGACTTCAAGCGAGAAAGGCCAAGAAAAGAAGAACCGTTCGAGACTTAGACGTTTTCGATTATTGAGAAAGAACAGAACAAAAAAATGATGCACCGAGAGTCTTGCGCCTGTTCCAAGACGGAACTGGATCTGTTTGCCATGCCCCCTACCATGATGACCATGCAAGAATCCCAGTGGGTGGAATTTTACCCCGTCTCCTCACTGATCGATTCCGCTCCCATCGAGTTTGACATCAAAGGACAGCCCGAAGATTATATCGATTTGAATAGCAGTTACTTGTACCTGAAAGTCAAAGTTCTAGATAAGACTGGAGGTGGTATAGAAGGTAACGAGAAAGTAGCTCCGATCAGCAATTTCATGCATTCCTTGTTCAGCTCAGTGGACTTGTACTTGAACAACAAACTGGTTAGCAGCAGCATGGATACTTACCCTTACCGTGCCTACCTGGAAAATCTCTTGACGTACGGAATAGATGCCAAGGATACTCATCTCGATGCCTGTGTGGTGTGGCAACCTGACGAAGCGGGCGAATTTAATGAAACAGGTCTTGAACCTGACCCCAAATCAAAAACAACCACCAATGAGGGATTTGTAGAACGAAGAAAGAAAATATTAGATGAACATAGTTTAGAACTGATGGATCGTTTGCATTTGGACATGTGGTTGCAAGAGAAATATTTGCTAAACGGAGTGAATATTCGCCTGAGACTGAATCGTAGCAGTACTGCTTTCCATTTGTTGGCTGATAATGATGCTACTAATGGTGGCAATCCTAAAAGCAAAATCGAGGAGGCCAAACTCTACGTACGACGCGTGGAAGTGTTACCTAAAGTAGGCAACGACATCAGTCAAACGTTGAGCAGAACGACCGCCAAGTATCCCATCCGACGCGTGGAAGTGAAAACGTTCACCATTCCCGCTAACCTGCAATCCATAACCGAAGATCATCTGTTTCAAGGACAGTTACCCAAGCGTTTAATCCTTGGTATGGTCTCGAATTCAGCCTTCAACGGAACCTTCGGTGAAAATCCTTTCAACTTTCATCACTTCAATGTGTCCAAGATCGAAGTCAGTCGCGATGGCAAGACCTTGTGTACCCAACCTTTCGAACCTAAATTTAAAAAGAAGAATTACTTGAGATCGTACTTGTCCCTGTACGAAGCCACGGGACAGTTATGAACCAACACCAGTCACGGCATTACGTACGACGATTATGACGGAGGCTATGCTTTGTGGGCTTTCGATTTCACTCCAGACCAAGGCAGCGACGAGGGACATTTCCACCCTATAAAATCCGGCCAGATTCGTGTGGAACTTCAGTTTGCAGATAAACTGACAGAGACAGTGAACGTCATCCTGTATGCAGAATTCGATAATACCATAGAAATCAACAGTTTGAGAGAAGTCATTCTAGATTATTAGAAAGCCACGGAAGACTGTTATCCCTCTTTACCTAGTGGAGAAACTTTAAAGATGGAATGTGAGGAGACCGTGGAAGGAGAAGAATCTCAAGACAAAGAAGATATCATGATGAAGTCGAGATGGCCAGAACAAGAAGCCCATTTAGTCTCCTGTTTTGCCAAACACTTGGTCGACAAAATGACGGAATTGATCAAGAAAAATTGCTATGGATGTCAAAACGATCATCCCAGTCAAATTCAACACGATAAATGCCTGATGTTAAGTCAAGAAGAAAAATTGGACGAGTATCTGGACGAAGCTTGGAGTCTCATCTCGAACAAAGACGTGTTGCACCAGTGGTATAAAGACTTGCGTGAACATTCTTGTCCAGCATTAACTACTCAAGAGATCCATCGTATCGAAGCTCTCCTGAATCAGAGTGAGGAAACAGAACGAATAACCGTTTATTCGTCAGACATTTTCAAGCAAAAAGTCAGGATCGAATTGACGACTTATTATTACCTGTGAAGAAGAAAACAAACACAAATGGATACCTGGGAACTTTATTACCTTTTGAACCACAGTTCGTATACGTCTTCTTGGAATCCTGTCGTCTGTGCTAAAGATGAACTCCCTCATCGCAAACCTAAAGACCATCAAGCTTACGTGATCAACACGGACGAAAGTCATCTCCCAGGAACCCACTGGGTAGCCGTCTACTTTCCTCAAGAAGGCTGTGTGGAATATTTCGATTCGTACGGATTGCCCCCTTTGGAAGACGATATCATCGACTTTATGAGAAGAAATGCTCAAACCACCCGATTCAATAACGTGAAATTACAAGGCACAGATTCCTTGGTGTGTGGACAGTACTGTGTGTATTTTCTGCATCATCGCAGCCTGGGCTATTCCTTAGAACATTTAGTGACTCATTTCGATCCTCGTTCTTCTGCTAGAAACGATGTGAAAGTAGATCGATGGTTTTGTGACCATTATGCTTATCTTTTGTCTCAAGCTAGGAAACGTAGTGTCCATCAATGGCCTAATGATTTCCAACAGTGGAAATCACAATTTCATTCACAACGTTGTCAGCCCTGTTCAAAGTAGATTGTATTTGAAGAAAAAATGTTTGTGATTTGAAAAAAATTGTTTGATGTTATAGTGTTGGATTATTGTTAAAAATGTTGTTGTTTAGTGTTAAGTGATTTTTTGAATAAAAAATGTTGTGTTTAGAAAAAAATGCCTTTGTCTTTTGTTTAGCTATAAGAATGTTGGATTGATGCTCTTTCATTTCTTACTATCCCTCTCATGAACGTTGCGGCTCGAAAACCGTGTGGGGATGTTTTCCTTCACGTCCGCGCTTTAACTTTAAGAACCGGGTTGTTCCCAGTCTAGCCATCCATTGTCGACTCATCCTCCTAAGAAGATGTGCTCCAAACTAGCTAAGCTCAACGAAGCCTACGTGAATCTGCATAGGGTCAGACACAGTCTGATACCGAAGCCAGAAGAAATAGAGAATGTGAGAATGTTAAAAATCACTGAAGACCTGATAGAAGAGCTCTTCAGAGAAGAAATGAACAAGGAGAAAGAAGAATGGACAGAGAAGTACAGACTTCAGAGACAGCAGCAACAGCAGCAGCAACAACAGCAACAGCAGCAGCAACCTGAAGCTGACAGAGGCTTTGTCGATTGTCGTATCGACACCAAAGAATTCTTCTTCTCTTTCCGAAGAAGCAGACCTATCGCCAGAAAGTCTATCCTCAGAGGACATCGCATTCTTAGAAACTAAAAAAGAATGCCATAGCAAAAAAAAAAAAAAACAGCCCTTTTCAGGGCTACCCAATACTCTAGAAAAGAAATAACTATTAATTTGCCAATGTGTGTAGGTAGAGTAGTGTGAAAATAAACACTAACTCTTTCTTAAAAAATGTGAGGGTATGTGTTTGTGTGATTGTGTTTGTAAGTGATAAAGTAGGTTGGTGTGGATAGTAGATTAAAATGATGTTTGTTTTTTGGGCTGTTTGAGGTGTATATTTTGGGTTAGATTGGATTGCTTTGCGTATGTGGATAGTCTATTGAAGTGATGGGTAGCATAAAAAAGTGAGCGAGTGTTTCTTTTAGGTCCGCGCGTTGTTGTTTTTTTGGTCATGATCTAGGTAAGATATATTTTATGTTTTTAGGGGGATGTTTTCCTTCACGTCCGCGCTTTCAGTATAAATTGAAACTCGTTCGGCAGTCCAGCTACCCTTGTTGATTGATCAACACAGCCAGAAGAATGACTAGCAGAATAGTGAAACTGTTAGAACTCCAGATGCACCTGGAATATGCCAGGCGGATAGTAAACGAACTATCAGCGGAGGCTATAGTAGAAGAAGCAAGAATAAAGAAGGAAGAAGAGGAGAGAAGACAGAGGGAAGAGGAGGAAAAGAAAAGAGAAGAGATGATGTCGTTTAATATTCCTGAAACAGAGGATTGGGGTGCTGAAGCGAATCATCCTCCCTCTGCGCTCCCCAGAAGAAAGGTGAAAGAAGACTGGGGAAGAAGATGCGTGTGCGGCGCCAGGCCAGGAAGGTGCAACCATTAGATAGGTGCATCTGGAGTTTAAAAAAAACAGCCCTTTTCAGGGCTACCCAATACTCTAGAAAAGAAATAAGGATCGATTTGCCAATGTGTGTAGGTAGAGTAGTGTGAAAATAAACACTAACTCTTTATTAAGATATTGTGAGGGTAAGTGTTAGTGTGTTTGTGTGTTTGTAAGAGCTAAGGTATGTTTGTGTGAATAGTAGATTATGGATTTTTTAGCAAATGTGGAGAGTATAGTTAGGGTTATATTATATGAAATGAGAAAGTAGGGGGATGTTTTCCTTCACGTCCGCGCGATGTTGGGTCATCATCTAGGTAAGATCCATTTTATGTTTTAGGGGGATGTTTTCCTTCACGTTCGCGCTTTTCGTATAAGAACCCAGAGTATTCATCGTTCAAACCATTCTGCAAAGAATACAAAGAAGATGGCGTCAAACCAAATGGACAAGATGCAAACCTTGCAAGACGTTTTAGACAACTTAGGAATAATGGAACAGATGCTAATAAGACTGGTTGAAGACCATTATTCCTATAGTCCCCATCGTGTAAAGATGGAAATTAACAATTTAAGAAAAGCAAAGGACAAGATTAGTTGTGTAATGAAGGAAATAAAGGAGGAGAAGGAGGATGAAGAGGAAAAGATAAGAATAAGAACATGGAACGAAAAAATTGAAAAAGAAGAGGAAAATGAGAAGAGGAAGAAAGAAGAGGAGGAAGAGAAGAAAGAAGAGAAGGAGAAAAAAAAGAAAGAGAAGAAGAGTGTAGGAGATAAAATAAGAAATTGGTGGAGAAAAAGAAGAAATTAGAAGCAGAAGAAAACCCAAAGGCCCTTTTCAGGGCCAGCCATATTTCTCGAAAAGAGATAGTCTTTGAATTGCCTACCCCTTTTTTAAATTTAAATTTAAATTTAAATTTAAAAAAACTTTTTTAAAAAAAAAAAAAATCCCATGTTAAATTCCCCTTGTACGTATAGTATCCCACGATTTATTCCCATGTTAATTCCCCTTGTACGTAGAGTGTCCCACGATTTATTCCCATGTTAATTCCCCTTGTACGTAAAGTGTCCCACGATTTTTCTCCATGTTAAATTTCCATTATACGTAAAGTGTCCCAAGGGTGTTTTTAATGCTAATTCCCATTATACGTAAAGTGTCCCCCTTCACTACTTATATATGTACCCATACACTGTATAGTAGCAATATGAAAATGTACCCCTACACTACGTAGCTGCAGTATGTAAATGTATGTCTACATTGTATAGTAGTGACATGTACATGTCCCCCTATACTGTATTCGTAGCGATACCCAAATGTACCCCTATACTGTATCGTAGCGATACCCAAATGTACCCCTATACTGTATCGTAGCGATACCCAAATGTACCCCTACACTGTAGAGCAGCAATATGAAAATGTACCCATACACTACGTAGTTGCAGTATGTAAATGTACGTCTACTTTGTATAGTAGCGATATGTAAATGTCCCCCTATAATGTATCGTAGATATACGTAAATGTACCCGTACACTGTATAGTAGTGATATGTAAATCTCCCCCTACACGGTGTAGTTGTGATATGTAAATCTACCCATACTCTATAGTAGTGACATGTAAATGTACTCCTACAATGTGTAGTTGCAATATGTAAATGTACCTCTACACTATACCGTAGTGATATGTAAATGTACCCATACGCTGTATAGTAGCGACATGTCAGTGTATCCCTATACTGTATAGTAGCGATACGTAAATGTGCCCCTACTTGTGTAGTAGCGATAATCAAATGTACACTTACACTATTTAGTGGTGATGTGTAAATGCACATTTGTTCTGAAGATGATCTAGTGCAGAGAAAGATTATGTTTAAAACAGTTTTCAACTGGTGGAGGTTCTAGGACCGTCAGCTTCCCTCGGCTAACTGTAATGTGTGTTACTTTAATCATTAATTAGACCGGGTAAAATGTCCAATCATTTTATTTAACCATTAATTAGATCGGGTAAAATGTCCAATCATTTTCTTTAACCATTAATTAGATCGGGTAAAATGTCCAATCATTTTATTTAATAATTAATTAGATAGGGTAAAAAACCAAATCATTTTCATTAACAATTAATTAGAGGGTAATAAATCCAATCACATTATTGAATTATTATTTACATCGGGTAACATGTCGAGTTATTTTATGTAACCATTAATTACGCAGGGTAAAATATCCAATCATTTTACGGTTTCTTTTTCAATTAAATACTTCAATATTATAATCTTTAGGGTTTTGTTAAACCTTTTTGTTTTACGTCATATACTGTTTTGTCTGAGTAAACTGAAAACACAAATTTAAATACTTGCCTTAAAACCATCTTCCTTAATCATTCTAGGTTTACATTCCTTTAAGATTTCTCTGATTTTCTTTGAGCGCTATTCGTTGTCTTGACTGCCTGATATTTGTCTAAGCAGCTAGAAATCCAGGATCCTAGTAGATATGTCTTAAATACTGTCTTATGTCGTCATCCATAACGATATGTAAAGATCCAATTAACATTTTGTACATTATGCATTTGCTGTAGTTTTTATCAAGAAGTTGACATGCAGTCACATTGAAACATGTGTTTTGATTTTCAACAGTTTGAAAGGTTTCCTAATGTTTGCAAATACATGAATGAAATCAGACTTACTTAAAATTGGCTATTCCTGGTATAGTAATTTTGTACACCGGGTCTTCATATATTGTACATATAGCTGAACATAAATTTGTACATTAACCCAAAATGTTCTTTATTCATTCTTTATACAACATTGTCTTAACGATGTTACTCTTCAACCAGATGATGTTTATTTATGTTATCATCATTAAAATTAGTATTTAAGTCTGCATCTTTTCTGAAACATAGGAGCTTATCTATTTATGTTTTGGAACAGTGTAATAAATATATTTGTCTTTTAGAACGATGGTAAATATTTAGTTACGTATGTAACTTTGAAGTATATACATTTTTCTTCTTGGAAAATTGGAATATATTTATTTTTCTTTTGCAACTTTGGAATAAACTTATTTTTGCTTTTGGAACATTGAAGTTAATTTATTTTTCTTTGAGAACATTGGTGTATATTTAAGTTTTCGAAATAAAAAGTAATATCTGTATTCACTTGAATGGGACTCTTCGAAGTTATTAGCTTTGAAAACACTTTTACAAACTTGTAAATAAAGAGGAATTGTCTATTGCTGTCGACAATATTGTTTCTTGTTAAGTTTGTGGAATATTTCTCTCAAATGTTTTTAAAACGCTGAACTCAACACAGTGTAGACTTGTAACATGATTTATACCGTACTGGCATTTTGCATGTTCCATTAATTTTCGTAGCCTGGCTGTTTTAGTAACATTGGACTGATCTAATAGTTCTTAATTTTTGAAAATATAACTCGCGTATATGTGGTTCGTTCATTTTACAGAAGGGAACCTTTTGATAGTTCCGAAATTTGAACTTATGGATGAATTTATTTATTTATTTCATTATTTAATTACTGGCCGAAAGTCTTGTTTTCGCGAGACTAGCAAAAATCGCGAGATTAGCAAAAGTCGCGTAAGCAAGAAAGAAAACCCTTTCCCAGAAGATATTATATTTGTCTTTTTGTGAGAATGAGTTTAAATAAAAATGAAAATGTTAAACTACGTAAAATGGCAAATAATGGACCATCGCAAACAAATTGGTATTAATAATGACATATATCAAAACAACAATAACGACAACAACTCCCAAAACAACACATTATACATTATTATTTTCCAACATGAGTTGATACAATTAGAAAGTGATTTGGATAAATGCATCCTTCCGACCAAACCGGGCATGTACTCTCGTAAAATCCCGTCAGATATTAGCATACTGAAAATCTTTTATAAGGATTCTGCTGGTACTGCTGCTGCTGCTACTACTACTACTACTACTGACTTAAAAACGACTCTCTTCGAGGCCAGATCAAAATAACGCTATTCATTTACATGGACGAGAACTCATGCGTGATATAATGATTCTCACAGGTATGAAAACAAATAAATACAATAACAGTAATAAAGTGGACTAGAGAATCCATAGTGTAGAATAAACGAACAGCCAGCCGGCAAGACAGTTTCGTAAAACTGTCGACATTCTAATATAAAACAAATGTCGCATAAAATGATATCATAGACAATCAATCGTGTATTCGCTCAGTTTTGATATGCATAATTAATAATTAGACCCTCAAAATTGCGACATCTTAAAATTAAAGCGATATAAATTAATTTTAGTTATACGTGGAATCTCGGCTGTTCAGGCACTTGCTGTAAGCATCGGAGCATACTTCTAGCCCCCTCCACATTCCCTAAACCAACACTAAACTTCTCCACTATAATAAAACAGCGCCCCCATCGAGATAAAGTCTATGTTTAGACGATCCCAGACCTTAACCCCTCACCCTTGAATAGAAGTCGAGGTTACCTGAGAACTAGACATTCTTTCCTACCCCAAATATGTCAGCCCCCAATATTATACTCATCAATACCTTTTCATTTTTAGATATCACAAACACAGACTTCAGTGTCGAAATGTCTAAATTCAATGATTAACTGTATATACCTATTACTCTGCATAAATCGTCAACGAGATAATTCACACTTAAGCTTCAGAAATAAAGATATTATCGAGATATTTTGCAATTATATACATTATGTCATGTGCAAACGAGTAATACAATAATGTATTACTTAGAAGCACAGTTATTGTCAATGTTTCTGCTTTAATTGCTGAAACAAATAATTTTGTGCCTTGGCACAACAGAATTTTTTTTTTTTTTTTTTTTTTTTTTTTTTTTTTTTTTGTGTGAAGTTCGTGAACTCTTTCGAGTACGTGATCATTGATCTGAAAGAAAATTCCGGGTTTGCTCGAAATTCTGGGCTTCAGTTTTAGGTTACATAGTTTGAGCTAGAAACTTTAGCTTCGTAGTTTTAAGTAAAATTAATTTTAAGTAAAACTAATTAATTCAAGAAAGAAACATATAGATTATCCGATGAAATTAGAATGAATTTAGCATAAAATAGCTATTCTATACCAAGAAAATAAAAAACTGAATAACCGTAAAGTACTAATATAAGAAATTGTCTATCTTTATTTGTGTTGCCCTGATCAACCAATGTTGCGTCTTAACTTGACAAAGTTGTCGTAAAATGTCTCGGATTTCCTCGACATTCGGCAAGCAAAGTAGTCTCAAATCATCGCAGAAATCTCTAGGAGGTTTGTAGCCTTCTTATTCTGCAAATATTTGAATAAGTTAATGCCCAGTTTGCGCCTATTTACTATTTAGAGTTCTAACTCTTAGCAGAACACCGACCAACCTATCCTCCCTCCAAAAAGTCGGCCTATCCATGTCTTTGAATTGCCCGCCTTTCTCCGATTACAGTCCCAGGGTCACAAATTTGTCCTTCACGTTAAAATTTCCTGACTCCAGACACGCTGACCACTGAGCATTGAGAGCATGCACAAAGTTTTATTTTTTCTGACTTGGATGAATTTTAAAATTTGAGATGACCTCCCGAATATCTGAACCATTTGGAGTTCAGGGCCCTGACGTGCTTGAGTGGAGTAGGTCTCTCAGGTCTCGTAGTCCGTCCCCGGTAAAGCATACAGCAACACGATCCCGTAGTCCATCTCCCCGTGTGAGACCACTCAGTTCTCGGCACAATTCTGCATATACAGGTATGCTACATTGTTTAGGGTTTCAGAAAGATAATCATTAGGACTTTAACTTTTGCTTTCACTTGTTTAAGAGTGTATGCAGGTTTAGGCTTGTCTGTTGCTTTCAATCCAAGCTTTGTTTTGCTTTTTATTTTAACCATTTGTATTAATCAATCTTCCCATGAATGGTATGGACTCTGATTTTGGAATGCAGTCATCAGTTTGTCTTGTTTTCTGAGATTTGTTGTTTTAAGAATATACTGCATCTATCATTTGAAGAAAAAAAATCTTTTCAGTGAAGGTGATCTACATCATAATGCAATATTTACATCAGCAGTCATGCTGGCTCAGTAGTTAGTATACTGGACATGTGACCAAATCAGGCTAAGTAGTTAGCATACTGGACATGTGACAAAATGAGGTGAAGTTGGAACAGCAGTATAACTAACCTGATGATATGTCAGTACCACACATAGAACTCACAGCCCTGTCGTGCTTCCTGTCAAATGTCAGAATGGGAAGGGAGTTCAGCCATGGATTTCTTTAAATCTACTTGTATATTATATTAACTGATGTCCTATCATATTACTATAATTAAAATGTAACTGATAAGTTAACAATATTTATTCCTTTTTTGTAAAAACTTGTTATAAAGAGTAAATATTCACAATATCATGTCTGTGATAGAAAACATGAGATTGGCCTTGATTACAGGATGGGAATGATATATGATAAATGAAAGAAATTGTGTTCATGTATGTAATGGAAGTATGTAATGCATATAAATGCTACTTAAAGGTGGCAAGATCCTAGAGTATAAATACATTCACATAAAGCATTATAAATAAAACAAGGCCCAGTCTTAATTCTTGCTTTCAATGTTTGGACCTTGCATGGGCAAAGAATCTTGGACATTTGCTCAAGCCAGATTTAAGTTTGATATGGGTGCCTGCAAGACCCATGTGAATACTCCTTTGACTCAGGCAAGCTGAAGTTTTCAAAGCAATTGCCAATGGGAAGGTACGAAAATATTGAGAGAGAGAGGACTTTTTTTTATTAACCCTGAATTAATGATTATCATTACCATTCGTATGATTTTAAATTGTGCCTTTACCTAATTATGTGTTTACTTTGCTTTGAATGCACAAGTGCCACTTATGTCTTCTAATTAGGAAGATGAAAAAAAAATACTGAGTAAGACCATACCAAATATTTGACTCCATTAACTTTTTTGTGTAGAAATGCATGAATATGAAAAAATAGGATTTTAAAAAAAATTAAATGTCAAATGCTATCATGAAATTTCTGATATTACAATAATAATAATAATAATAATAATAATAATAATATTAATAATAATAATACCCAGTAAATTTAAATAACTGCAGTATATCAATCATGGCAATAATATAACAAAACTTGAAGAAAATCAGTTCGCAAATTGAACTTTTTATTTTTTACAAGTCATATTGCCACAAAAATGTAAATATGTCATATGTATCATTGCATCATTACAGCTCTAGTGGCTAATTGGTTAAGATTTTAATGTTCAACCAGATTAGCAGTAAGCTGTTTTATGACATCTCTGGTGGCAAATTGGTTGACATATTAATGTTCAACATAAGAGCTGTCAGGGTCATAGAAAAGTCCTTGTTTGTTTATAAAATTGCTTGCAAATAATATTTGGACTAATATAACTGGAATATTTTTCCTTTGTAGGGGTTTATTTGACAGAAGTGCCACGTGCGATTCATTCACCGTCACCTCCCAGAATGGCCACATCACCCTTATTAAGGACACGTAGTGCAGCTGTACGTAAAAGCACAGGTAGCATTGCTGCAAGTCTGGGTGGAAATGCTGGGTAAGTTTTCTTGTATGAATCAGGGATTTTCTTGCAAAGAATGTAGGTATGAATTCAGGAAAATTATTAGCATTCTTAGGAACTTAATGCCATTGTTTAAGAAGGAAATTCACGTATAATATTTTTTTTAAAAATCAGGGCAGTATTAATGAGATAATAAACATTTTAAGTTCCAAATTAAATTGATTTTCTTACAAAACAATTCAGTTAGCTGAAGCAAACATTCATATGCAGGGATCAACCTAGACTTGAATTTAGGGAAAAGTGACTTCTCCTTTTGGACAGAATAGGGAAAAGTGAGAGCTGAACAGAGGGAAGTGGGTGAAAAGCAAGTCATGCAATATATATATATAGGGTTGGCACTGGCTTTAAAAAAGTTGTTGCCAAAAACATCGCCAACCTCAGTATTTTGTCATCAATTTTCAAAACATGTCGCCATTTTCATAATACAGTTCTATTCGTTTATCTCAACATCCTTGGGACCAAGGTAATATTGTCAACATAAGCAGATGTTTAGATAAGGTAAGTGGGGGGAACTGAATATATATTGAAATTCAGTAATTAAGTGACATTTTTAAGAAGTGACCTTTCGTCAATGACTAGGATTTATACAGAGAAAAAAAATCCAAAACATTGGAAATTTTGATTAAATGAAGACAAGTAGTCTGAAATACATTTGTATATTGACAACTTACATTTGTGAAGTACACTCCATAATTTGTTAAATAATGTACATGTATATGAAAAATCCACGAATTCAGGTATTTGATCATATATTAGAAAATTCATGCGTCAGTCAAATCCCATTAGAAAACACAACTAACATATATATTTAAAAATTGTCATCTTTTGATTCATATTCCGTTGTCAACAAACATTTTTTACTAAAATTCATTCTGATATTTATTATCCTGGTAGTTTGTGGCTGTATAGTTTTTTTATATGCTACATGTACATGTACTTAAATTGGCCTAGATTTTGGTCAGCCAGAGACAACTACCACAATGCCAAGGCTACCAAGAGGATGAGGCTATTCATGGGGAAATGAAAACATGTGAACAAATGAAAAGTTTAACAAACATTTTTGTGAGATGTCCTACCTTCATTTAACTAGAATGCTAGATATCTATCATTTCAAAATAGTGGAACTTTAATTTGGTTTTCTTACAATGCCATTGGTAGCAGTTGTAAGCACAGACTATTTTGTTGCATACTGGAAGCTTTCATGGCATAATAAATATGTTCCAATTACTCTCAAAAATAAAACAATGCTTTTATGTAAGTTTGTTGATGACTTCCTTTGATCAAAGGTCTTCGGCTTGCTTTGATGTACGTGGATGTGTTATTGAAGGTGCCGCTAAAGGCCCTCTTTGAAGGACCAAACAAATGCTCACTTGTTATTGATGTGGCAACATCAAATAATTGTAGAACACTGACTGAGTCATAATTTTTTTTCTCATTTGCTTAGTATATATATATATATATATATATATATATATATATATATATATATATATATATATATACAGAATGATCGGTACATTAAATGTAATCCATTGTCTTTTAAGTTTTGGCAAAAAAATATTTTTTCTGGCATATTTTTCGAAAAGATACAAATGTGGCCAGCATCTGGTCAATTGTAGTAGCTCAGAGGTGGTCGATTATAGCTGGTCAGATAGCATGACTATTTTGGTTATCTTACGCCAGACTGTAGTACTAAGGCCAGACACAAGCATAAGTGGATTATGATAAAACAATGTCGTGTTAGGGTGGTTTGTCAATATGAACAAAGGATTTGTTTATTTTACAATAGTTTCCTGTGCAATTTTACATCCAAGTTTTTTGTCTTCCTGTCATGGTACCTTTGAATTTCTCCATTCAAAACCCAGACTATATACAATTTTTAACAGCCAAAAATGTGGTCACAAAAAATACATATACGTGTGTGTAATTTTCATTCTCTTATTTGAATTATGCCCTCTATTTCCCAGTATGCATATTTGCATTTAACACTGGTTTTGAGCAATACTTTATTTTCAAGTAGAAAATCTTCAAAGTTGTATCGATATTATAAAACACATTTGGTGCATGTTTACCTACTATCATATTTCTGTATTATAAAACACATTTGGTGCATGTTTACATACTAACACATTTGTATGCAGAGTATTTTGGCAATATGACTTAAAAAGATAACAACAGAAGCTATACATTGTAATGAATTTTAACTGAATACTAACTAGATTACAGTATTGTAATTACAAGTCAGTACAAATGCTTAATCAGCTAACCTTAATCAGGAATTTTTCTTTTTGCTTTCTAAAAGTTCACTATAAAATGTCAGTTGAAAAGATTTCTAAACTTGTTTGAAACAACCCCTGAACCATGTACATGAAAGCAAATGCACATGTCTTTCAGATCATACTGTTTGTCCTAATTACTTTGTCTATGATAAGACATTACTATAACTGTTCATAGACAACACACTGAATAATGAAATCCAATATATGAATGAACTAAACCCTTTTGTAAAAATTGAATTGACACAGCCAACATGCAAGTGCATCTGTGTTTTGAAAGAGGGGGTTTCTTAATGTAACCACTCACAGGAGCTTACTACATATCTGTTGTACATGTACTATGCATCCTTCTCAAAGGGCAGCACATAAAAACATGACCCAACATCAGCATAACTTGGTGTGACTCTGGACAGATCACTAACATTCTAAAACCACCGCAGCAAAACTGAGCACTTGAAACAACCTACTCTGTAAACTGACTGGCTCAACCTGAGGCACTAGTGCTCAGACACTCGAGACATCAGCACTGGCCCTCTATTATTTGACAGCTGAGTAATGCACTCCTGCCTGGGCATGATCGTCCCATACCAAGCTAATTGACATCTCAACACAGCAATGCATGACCAAACACCAACATACCTTTTTATGACTGGACATATCACTGACATTCTACAACCACCTGAAGAAAGACCACCAAAACTGAGCACTTGAAACAACTGCAAACTCCGCAAACTATCTGGCTCAACAGAGGGAGTGCTTGTTTCATACCATGCTAATTGATGTCCAGCTCAACACAACAATGCGCATAATCTCTGGAACACTACGTTCTTCTCCTCTACCATGGCTACTGGTACTAAGCAACATTCCTCCTCTACATCTCTGTTGCCAGGAAGCAACCACAAAACTGCTGACTAAGGTTTATGCCAGTGAGAATCTTCCTCTGTACATGGGCATCACGTCATATCGAGCAGTTCGCTTGACTGCGAGACAGCCAATCTGGTTAGGTTCATTTCCAGAGGATACGATAGCTGTTTCAGCATGGAGTGATCAGTGGTCTTCAGTAGATGTTGTAAGCCACTCCCTTGTAGCTGAGCCATCTGTCTGCCCTCCTGGCTTCAACCTTCCATGACATCTGTAGACCATGCTGAACCATTTTCAGATAGGACAGGGTCATTGTGCAGGCAACCCTGTCCATTGGGGCCAGGACTCTGACTCCTCCTTTAGCTGTGGTGCTCTACAGACAATGTCACACATTATGAACAACTGTCCATTGACAAAGTTCCATGGTGAAGTGTAGGCTCTGTGCCTTGCTGACGATGGCACTGGTAAATGGTTGAGCATGCGCTGCACACGATAGATAAATATGTAATAATACAAGGGAGGATACTTTTCTATCTTCACACATGGCCTATTTAAGAATAAACTGTGATATTTCAGGCTACATTTTGCATAGCGTAATAATTATAGTTACTGATATTTAGGTATTTGACTTTATATGCTTATCCAAAGTTTGGCTTACTATGATATCTCTAAGGTATGCCAGATCAATTTCCCATGCTACCACTCAACATGGCCATGATTTCACCCACTTAATATGCAAGTGCAACTTGCTGAATGAAATACTGTCCTCTCATTGGCCATTGCAAAAGGACATACTGAACTGAATGTGTAAATACTGTTGTTGACACCAATACTGTTGTTGAATCATGACATATTGAGTGTCAGTACTGTTGTTGAATCATAATACAGTTTGAATGTTTGTAACATCTTAACATACTACTGTTTAATTTTGAATTGTTAAAGTTTAAATGCAAATTATGGGAAAATTACAGGGTATCGTATTCAAATTTAAAAATGAAGTCCGTGCTATCTTTTCTTTCCAGGAAGCTAAATAAGAGTGTAGCCCTAGATAACATTGAGGCAGAGTACATCAAGAATCTTCAACAACAGATCTACTTTCTAGAACTGGAGTCCAACTATCTATATCCTTGACATGGTAGACAATTTGAGCCTATATGTACTCATAGATAGGCAGAGCTCAGTAGAAAAAAGAAAATCCATGGCTAATATTTTCTTTTCAGAAAACTGAGAGTTCATGACCAGAAACTGGAGGTTGCGGGATCATTGGTTCAGAATACTGTTTCAGAAATTCAACATATATAGGTCCTTCAGATACTAATTTTCACCCAAAAAGAATTGTATGAAAATCAGGTTTAATAAAGCAAGTGTGTATTAAGAATAAAGTAATAAAAACCTCTATCAATTTTAAAAATAATAACATATGCTAATGAGAATCAACTTTTCTTTTTGGTTAATGTTCATCAGGCTTGTGAAAGATTTACTGGCAAACATTGTAAAAAATAATGATACAAAAATTGTGAGAATGATAGTTTTAGAAATCACAGGATGCTTTTAAGAAACTTGCAGACAAGCTTACAACAATTATTCCTTTCATTAAATGTATATTCTGGATGTCTGATAGTCGCCATCAGGATATAGTCATTGATGTATAAAATATCCCAACACTTGACACAGTCATACCATTAGTTACTTAATTCTATTTCAGTTTCTTTTCTCTCTTTCCATGAGTTTTTTCCTTTTACTATGACAATGAATTGTCTTAAAATGCTAAACTTTTGTCTCAGTGAAAGTCATTTAACGTATTAATATGTTACATGTATGTATCATTTATCTTAATATCAGTAAGTGAGAAAACAATTTGCATCAGATATTTCAAACTCAAGATGTTTATGATAGGTGGAATTTCACAGTTGTGGAGAATAGCTTTTGACTTTTAATAAATTAAGTTTCCTTGAGACAAGGCAGTGGATTTCTAGCAACCCAGAAATGTCAGATCAGGAGATTTACAAAATTTGGTTAGTCTCACAGAATGTGGAGTATTTTTGACTGATCAGATATGTACTCTGTTAAATGGACAAAAATAGCAATAATGAAGTGAGTTTATTTATATACAACTATAAGCACATTCACAGATGTAATGAAAGAGTACCATTCCTTTGCAATAGGTCAAAGGTCAATGGTTAAAGAAGCGCATTACTATGAATTTATACCAGGGTTCTCCTTAACACCAAAATATGTGTAAATGCACGCATGCTTTTTTAAGGGAAGCGGTCCTGGACTGCAACTGTCAAATTGCCATGGAACACACCATATACCTGAATACATACTCTGTTGTGATGTAAATAGAAACTTTACAAACACATATTAAAAATACTACTTTTCTAAGTGTGTATTAACCAAAATTGCTTCTCAACTTTGATTGTCTTTTTCTCCTGTGACCTCTTACTTATTGCAAAGGGACATAACTGTTGTGTTTCTTTGTGAAATGTTGTTGTTGTTGTTCAGTTTAATGCCATTTTTCAGCACACGATAGGCTATACATGGCGGCCAGTATTAATGGTGGAGGAAGAACCCGGGAAAACCCCAGAAAGAACCACCGACCTACGAAAAGCTACTGGCAAGCTTTCTCATGTACCCACATAGCTGAATCTGAGACTCGAACCCACACAGACAGAGTTGAGATGGCAGTGATCCGTAATGGAGAACGCTTTAGACCACTTGGCCACTCGGGGTCTACCTTGGGAAATGTATAATCTGGTCTATTTAGCAGCATAACAATGCAAGAGACTAAGTCAATAGCATAAGAAAATAATTACTACTGTCTGTGTACCCACATGACTTGATTACTTTTTATTTGGTACTTTATACAGTAGTGAAATTTTGGCCACAGTTTCTTCATAAACATGAAATATTTTGTTTCCCTTCCTAACTCCAATATTTAATATAAAACTGGGTTAGTATATATATATATATATATATATGTGTGTGTGTGTGTGTGTGTGTGTGTTTCTATTTGTCTTTATACTGAATAATATCTTATGAAGGATGATGACTTTTTATGATGGTTGGTAACTTTTTGTAATGAATCATAACTTTTAATCCTAAAACTGATTTTAAATCAGCAGCTTAGTCAGAACAAACATATCAAGTTAAATTGGTATCATACAATTTTCTGATAAACAAGTGATGCGATGTGACGTGATTTTGATTTTTAACATTGCTTTAACAATTGTTCAGTCATATCGCTACAATGCCTGCAGTGTGGCAGTTTATAGTGATGTCTAGCACAGGGGCATCATGCCGCAGACATGTAGCATGGATAAACCAGTGATTTTGTTTTATGTTGTACTGTATGTTGGTGGAACAGATACAAAATAGATCAAGGTTTGAATGGAGATAAATAATAGCATACAGCAGCTGTGACAGTGAGAAGTAACAAGTTACTGTTATCTGTTGAAAACATTGTGCAAAACGTTGGTGCAAGACACTTTAGAAGCCATCACAATGTTGATAAATTTACATCAGAATGCCATTTGCTGAGTTGTCAAAAATTGTACCCATTATTTATGCCATAATTTCTATGTCGTCTAGAATTGGTTAGTTCAGAAGTATTTAGTGTGGTCCGTGAAATCTCTTCCATGCACTATCATATGGAATTGACTAAGGTACTTGAATGAGTTTCTTCTCTTTGCTGTACATATAGCATTAAGCACCTAACAGTTTTACCAATAAGTACATGAATTCCATGGACATTTTATGTCATATTTTGAGGGGCCCTGAGTGGCCAAGTGGTCTAAAGCGTTCTTCGTTACGGATCACTGCCATCTCACCTCGGTCTGCGTTGGGTCAAGTCTAGGATTCGGCTAATGTGGGTATGTGAGAAAGCTTGCCAGTAGCTTCTCGTGGGTCGGTGGTTCTTCCCAGGGTTTTCCTGGGTTTTTCCTCCACCATTAATACTGGCCGCCATGCATAGCCTATCGTGTGCTGAAAAATGGCGTTAAACCCCACAATAACAATAACAATGTCATATTTTGGTTTTAAAAATGGGAGTTTTCATAATTTGACATGTTGATACTTGAAGAATTATTTCTTTTTATGGAGTGTAGTGAGACAAGGAAGGCAGTTAATAAATCATCTAGAGATTTTTAGCTTTACCACTTTTATGTTTCCTTAACTGTCATCACTAGGGAGCAGGCACGAAAGGCAACAGACATGCACCCTCAAATGACTAACGAGGCAGAGCGCATGCTGTCCAAACTACGAGTGAGTCCTATTTTTAGTATTAGCTGTAGCATCTAGATTTTTTAATAAAAAAAGGAAATCACCTGGAGAAATGCAGAAAGCACTACTATCAAGTACAACAAAACATTAATAATCCATGTACTGGTTATTAAGACCTTTCACACATCAAGGTCTGTGGAACATCCTCTGAACTTATTATATATTATTTATTGATCGTGACAATAGTTTTTTTTGTTCTGGTGAGTTCTGAGAATTGATTTTTGACTGAAACTGGTAAAGACTACCCAGATTATTGATTCTGACATATGGTCTTTATAATGAAAGAAAGGTGTGTGTCTGTGAAGGTGGAAATTGAAATGCTTCTAGTTTGATCCAGTAAAAACTGATATTTTTTCCAGAAAAATAGAAAAAGGTTCATCATTGCTGTTATAATCAGATGCCTCTATCTCATTCTGAACCAACTTGGAAATAATCCTGGGTCTTTTCCTGGATTGTTTTCAGATTTGTTGATAAAATGCCCTTTAAACCTCCAATCATGAATTTAAGTAATTTTGAAATTGTCTGCAGTACAAATATTAACTTCATGACAAAATGTGTATTCTGAATTTCACAGACTGATGATTGTGCATATGTTTGGTATTTTCAGACATTTTTAAACTTGAAAATATACATTGGCTTTTCAATGAATACCCTAAATGTTTGTCTCTTTTGCTGTCTGCGAATTGTAAAAAATGTGACAAATGTCTAATTTATTATACCCATTTATTTTCACTTGAAGATGATAATGTTGAGTCTTGTTTTGTCACAGAATTAGTGGTTAATGTCTATTGAGCCTCATTTAGTGAGATAGGTCTGAAAATGAAAACCAGGAAAACTAAATGAGGAAAACTATAAAACCATTGATCCAATAACTGTGGATAACAAATCAATAGAGAAGGTAGAGGAATTCACATACCTTGGAAGCAAAGTGTAAAAAGACAAAACTTGGAGAGAGAGGCAACAACAAGAATTAGCAAAGCAAAATCAATCTTTGGTATGCTGAACAACTCATGGAAGTCTAAACAACTTGGACTCAATTAAGCTGAGGATTTGATACAACATTGCCACCAGAGTGCTACTTCATGGTTCTGAATGCTGGGAGCTAACATCAAAAATAGCAAAATGATTTAAATCTTCCAAAATATGTGTCAAAGCCAAACAGGATAAAAAATGAGGCTCTTTGTCAATAGACAGACTAAAAATGTCTTGTTCTGATTATAATATACACAGATCAGTCTCACTTTGATTGAATTCCTTGCTGGAAACATTTAATGAGATAAATTTCTGTATGATTGCTTCAACATTGTAGTTAGAACACATACAGATGTAATGAAATGTCACTGGATGTACCACTCCGGACAGACCTCCGCTTGACCCTAGGTCGAAGATGAAAGATGAGTCGGCCGAAAGAGACAAGGAGGAGGGCTATGAGAAAGGGGTGAAAGCACTTGGTCTGACATGGAACACCATCACACGGAGGGCTGAAGACTGTCAGCACTGCTGCCTTGCCATTGAAACCTTATGTGAGACACAATGAGGGACAAGTTGAGTATGTAATGTCATTTATTTGTCTGGCTGGGAGGATTATTCTTCATATTCTAGACTTGTTTGTAAGTTTGCCATCATTACAACCTATTTCATTATAACACAGCTCTGGATATAGCATCATACCACTATGGACCCTGACCATTATAACATAGTTCTGGATATAGCAGATAGCATCATACCACTATGGACCCTAACCATTATAACACAGTTCTGGATATAGCAGATAGCATCATACCACTATGGACCCTGACCAATATAACATAGTTTTGGATATAGCAGATAGCATCATACCACTATAGAACCTGACCATTATAACACAGTTCTGGATATAGCATCATACCACTATGGACCCTGACCATTATAACATAGTTCTGGATATAGCAGATAGCATCATACCACTATGGACCCTAACCATTATAACACAGTTCTGGATATAGCAGATAGCATCATACCACTATGGACCCTGACCAATATAACATAGTTTTGGATATAGCAGATAGCATCATACCACTATAGAACCTGACCATTATAACACAGTTCTGGATATAGCATCATACCACTATGGACCCTGACCATTAAAACATAGTTCTGGATATAGCAGATAGCATCATACCACTATGGACCCTAACCATTATAACACAGTTCTGGATATAGCAGATAGCATCATACCACTATAAACCCTGACCATTATAACACAGTTCTGGATATAGCATCATACCACTATGGACCCTGACCATTATAACACATGTCTGGATATAGCATCATACCACTATGGCCCTGACCATTATAACATAGTTCTGGATATAGCAGATTGCATCATGCCACTAAGGACCCTGACCATTATAACATAGTTCTGCATATAGCATTATACTAATATGGCATAGTTCAGGATATGGCATTATGCCACTGTAGAAACTGTGACCATTATAACACGGATCATGGAATCATGTAGCTGTGGAAATTGTGACCATTATAACACAGTTCAGGACATGGTGTTGCACCACAATAGACCCTATGACCAAAATTATCAAAATTTTAAATTTCATTTTTTAATATAGAATTTTCTATCTATTGAAAAATGTACGTGAAAAACCAGTGTACTTGAATTGATTACAGATGTGAGGCAGTAATGGTTGAAAAAACAAGATAAAGCTTAGTATTCTATCTTTCTTCTATTTTTACAAGAGAGTTATTTGACAAAATTAAATACACACATTACAAAGTGGAAGAGTATATTTAATTTACAAAAATAAAATCATTACTTTATTTTAAACTGGTGTTTTGTTGATTTATTCCCATCCCACCCTCACCCCACTGACAAACATTAATTCATGCAAGTTTCAATAATTTGTGCTATACCACAGTTTGATATATAGTGTGGTTGGTTGTCTTTACTGGTATTTTGTTCTAGTTCATCCCCTTTCCAGCAGTTTACCCCCCGCCAGGAATACATGTTTGTATTGATGGAGTTTTTTGTATTATTGTTGTGATACCACAAATGGATATCTAATAAAATCAGCAGTTATGAAGGGATTGTAAAAATTGTATGCTTGTTCTTTAATTTTAGCAACTCCAGTCAGAGATGGACAGTATGACGTTGGAGATGAGAAGAAAAGATGACAGTCTGGACATTGTCGAAAATGAGAAAGGAAAACTCTTAGAGCGGTTGAAGGATGAAGAAGGTGACATATACTGGCACTAAAAGTTATGACTAAAATGGTTGAATTTTGACTGAAAAATCAGAATTAGCAAGTAGAACTTGTCAACTGGTTACCCAGAATTATATTACAGCAACAACAAAATTGCAAAACAGATTTCTCGTAAAACATATACCATAAGTTATGCTGAAAAATGTTTGAAGTTTTTTCAGTCTATGACCACTGTGGCTGCCATCTTGAAAATCCTGTTATTGTTACTCCTTCTGATTGTAAAATCATATCAACAATGATTTTCAGAAAAACCAGAAGACTGTCTAGTTGGTTCTGAATGAAAATAGTAATGGTCTGACATGTAATATAGCTGATTGTATTGAATGTTCATTTTGAAAACATAGATATCATCAAAAGACTTCTAATGATCTCCAAAAGGTCCTAAATTAAATGGTGCCAGTCTGAGCAAAAAATATATGATTATCATGGCAGCCATCTTGAAAATTTTGTTATTGCTACTCCTAAAAAGATATTCATATCCACATGTGGTTTTCACCAGAAGGCTTCTTATGGTGGCCAATTGGTCTTAAATTAAAATGGTGCTGAGCAGATATCTGCCATAGCTACCATGGTGACCATATTATAAATCTTGTTATTGCTGCCCCTTAAAAATGGAAGGTCATATTGGCATGTAGTTTTCACCAGAAGATTTCTTATTGGGGTCTAGTTGCTCTTATCTGATATCTGTTATGGCCCACATAGTAGCCATCTCAAAAATGGAATGTCATATTGGCATGTGGTTTTCACCAGAAGGTTTCTTATTGGGGTCTAGCTGCTCTTATCTGATATCCAGTATGGCCCCCATAGTAGCCATCTTAAAAATGGAAAATCGTATTGGCATGTGGTTTTCACCAGAAGATTTCTTATTGGAATCTAGTTGCTCCTATCTGATATCCGTTATGGCCCATATAGAAGCCATCTTGAAAATGGAAAGTCACATTGGCATGTGCTTTTCACCAGAAGATTTCTTACTGGGGTCTAGTTGTTCCTATCTGATATCCAGTATGGCCCACATAGTAGCCATCTTAAAAATGGAAAGTCATATTGGCATGTGGTTTTCACCAGAAGATTTCTTATTGGAGTCTCCTATCTGATATCCAGTATGGCCCACATTGTAGCCATCTTAAAAATGGAAAGTCATATTGGCATGTGGTTTTCACCAGAAGGTTTCTTATTGAGGTCTCCTATCTGATATCCAGTATGGCCCACATAGTAGCCATCTTAAAAATCTTGTTACGGCTTCTACTTCTAAATGATTGATCTTGTTGACCACATATTTTCAGTAAAAGACTTTTTCTCTTATGATGTTTATTTGCTTCTGAAAGGGTACAGGTTTAAATCCTGCCATTGGATTAGCCCAGCCTTTGGCTACCATGGTGTGTCTTTGGGCAAGGCACTTTACTCTATTTGCCTCAGCACTGAGTAAATTACTTATGTTGCTAGACTACAGACAGCAACCCAAGCTAAACTAAAACCTAATTGCAAATGGCGACAACCTTATCTCAAACATGGCCACCATAATAGCCATCTTGAATTCTTATTATTGCTACTCCTGTATGAGTAGTCATATCAACATATGTTTTCATTAAAAGACTTCTTATAATACTACTACTACTGCTACTAATAATAATAATGAGGACTTTGTATAGCACATAATCTTCAGAAGCTCTAAGCGCTTTACAACATTAGACAACACTTATAACATAAAAAACATATATAATGATATAATTACAAAAACAAACACCATAAAATTAGAAAACGCAAAAAACATGCTGAAAATATTTAAGGTAGGAAACATTATTAGGTCTTTAAGTTTGTTCTTTCAGTCAAAAAAAGTGAGTTTTAAGAGCACTCTTGAATGGGATCACTGTGTCTTTGTGTCTAAGTTCAGTGGGCAATTGATGCCATGTTGCTGGGCTCTGGTATGCAAAAGAACGCTGTTATAAAGATATAGCTGGTCCTAAACAAAAATGGTGCCAGTCTTACAACTGATATGACTACCATAGCGGCAATCTTGAAAATATTGATTGCTCCAGATTATCAGTGACAGTTTCGGCACTCTGCAGGTAAAAGGAATCAATTGTTTTATATTGGATTCTTCAAAATTCTTTTTGGCCAGTAGAGTTTCAGTCCCTTAGAGGGATTCTAGAAGAGACTTAAATGAGTAATAATTCTGCAGAACATAGTCATAACTGTATTTAAAATGCATAATATTGAATTGAATCACAACCATTTTCAGATGCCCGCACCCGGGACAAGAGAATGTTGATGGATGAGATAATCCAACTGAAGAAGAACATCGTGGGACTGGAGGGGAGACTGTCAGAAAAGGACGGGCATATGCTTCAAGCACGTGATGAGTTGGAGAAGAGTGGCATGGCTTTGAGAAATGCAGAAGTCAAAATTACCAGCCTCAAAAGTCAGGTACATTTTAAGGCAGAAGATTGTGACCTACATATTTTAAAGATAGTTATTATTGTATTAATAAAGTACACCCTCTTTGTGAGGCTATTCAGGGGAGTCAGAAAAGTGAACTGCGTTATAAAGGGACCTTACTCAAAGAGGGCTCGATTCTGAAGACTGTTCCAACAAAATTGTATTCTGATAGAGCAGTGAAAGACAGAGAGTTTTCATTTTGCCTTGAAATATTTTTTTTTAAAGAAGTTGTAAACCAGGTTTGACCAATATAAGATTAATGACTAGAATAATGAAATTCATGACAAATGTGATGAGATTCATTACCAACATGATGAGATTCATGACCAGTGTCATGAGATTAAATGGCCAACATAGTGAGATGCATGACCAACATGATGATATGATCAGTATGTGATTCATGACCAGTATGATGAGATTCATGATCGCTGTGAGATTTATTACTGTTATGGTAAGATTCACGACTAGTGTGATGAGATTTATGACCAACATGAAGAGATTCATGAACAATATGATGATGTTGTTGTTTTTGGGTTTCTCAGTGTAAGACCGTATATGTTGGTCTGTAATACTGGTGGAGGAAGAACTTGGTAAAAACCCCAGTACAAACCACTGACCCACAAGAAGCTACTGGCAGCTTTATCATATACCCACATTGGCAGAGTCCAAGACTTGAACCCACACAGACAGAGGTAAATGGCAGTGATTGGTAAAGGCAAGTACTTTAGACCACTTGGGGTCCAACCAATAAGATGAGATTCCTAATTATTATATTGAGTTCCATGACCAGTAAGGTCAGATACATGACAAGTTTGATGAGACATGACCAACGTGATTACATTCTACAATCTGTATTATGAGATTAACAACCAGTATGAGATTCATGACTATTATGAGGAGATTCATGACCAGCATGATGAAATTCATGACTAATATTATGAGATTAACAACCAGTGTGAGATTCATGACTATTATGATGAGATTCATGCCCATTATTATGAGATTCAAAACCACTATGAGATTCAAGACCAGTATAAGATTCATGAACAGTGTGAAATTCATGACCATAAATGATAAGTGAAACAGTGGTATACTGAGTAGCGGTGGTATACTGAGTAGCTTTATAAAGAGGGACCTTCAGGCGTAATAAGCTATTCTTCTCTCATGATCAAGTTAATGCACCACAAAGCATTTCAGGAGCTGCATTTTTGCCTGATATGCTTAAGCTGTTGGCAGCTATTTCATTGAGAGTGTTTAAGTTTAAATTTATATCTGACCAATTTTTCTAAATAGTGTGTGTATGGGGAAGGGACATGTTGGGCATTGCATTATTATAGAGGTACAGATAAGATGTTGTGGAATACTTACTCAAAATTTAAGATTAATAATAGGATCTTAAATTGTTTGCAGTTAATTGTTCCTATTGTGCTCTTGTGTAAATGTGGCATTCCAAAAAATCAATTTATTGAACACATAATAATGAAAGAGGGAAACATACCAATAAAGTTTTTAAGTTTTATCTGCCACTGACTCCAGACGTAAAGGAAATATGAATAAAGTATTCATGTACCCTGTTGTTTTTTTTTCATGTTGTTACATTGACTGTCATTTATGAATGTTTGTCCTTTTTATTGATACCTATCTTTGAGCAGCATTTGCTAAGGCTTTTATTTTCCTCTGCAGCTAGAACAGCGAGTAGAGCAGCACAAGATGACACAGATTGCGTTGGAGGAGAAGCGTTCAGAACTCCTGAGTGTGGAGACCCAACTTAAATCCCTGGAAGAGAAATACTACAACAGCACTGTCAACCTGCAGGATAAAGTCACTTCAGATCTTCGAGTATGTACATTAAATAACAATATGTTCATTATGTACAGTAATTTAGCTATGTAGAGTTTGTACATTATATTCTGTAATGTAGAAAGATGTACATTAATGTACCAGTATATACAGTATATGTAGTAATATAACTATATGTACATCATATGCATCATATACTGGGATAGAACGATATGTACATTATGTATTGTAATATAACAGTATGAAAGTCTTTTCTAGCATTCAGGCAAACACTTTTACAGAGACAGAAAATGAACTTTTTCAGTAGTGAATGCATGTTGAAAAAAGCAATGTCTTGTAGAGTTTAGATATTTTGGTACGAGTTGGCAAAAGTCAAGCAAAGTCAGAAAAAAACACATCAGATCAGTATTAGAATGAGATAAAGATGATGTAAATGTAAATTATGATGCTGGGAAGAAAGATGAAGGATGATTTACCACTATCTCAAAATTCTTAAAACTGCTGAATTTTTAGCTGGTATTTTAAGTCATGCAGCTTTCAAATCAGCTGCAAACACCTGTGATGATGATGATGATGATGACAGTGAGGATCATGATGATATACAAAAATAACTACTACTACTGCAAAATTTTGTTCTAATTGGACCTACAAAATATTTCCTGTAGTGTAGATCTGGCATGGGTAGAAGTAGATTCATTTAGGCAGTTTATGGAGAGAGATTATTATCAGTGTGAAAATTTAGTTTACATTAACATTAACACACCTTGGAACATATGCATGTGTATTAATTTTGTCCAGTCTTTAGTTCCACTGGTCACAGACATGTTGTCTGTCATCAATCCATTAGCACATGCTTGTTATCACTAATTCTCCTAAACTACTTGGAGGATTGCTGAGGAACTTTACACACATACATCACAATGTGGTGCTAAATTATGAAGATTCTGAATGGACAGCCACTATGGCTATCACTGCAACCATCAGGAAAAACTTGTTAATGCTTCTCCTCTAGAATAGGTGGTCATATCAACATGGTGTTTTGAATAAAAAACATTTTGTATTGTCTAATTGGTTTTAAATGAAAATGGTGTTGACCAGATATTCAGTGTTGTGGACACTGATGTGCTCTTGAAAATCTTAACACCATTCCTGAATGGAAAGTCATATTGGCATTGTATGTTAACCAGAACAGACTTGATGGTGTCTGGTTGGTCCTAAATAATAATGATGTCACCTAGTATGATCACCAAAGAAGGCATCTTGAAGATCTTATCACGATTCCACCTGAATGGATGGTCACATCAGCATAGAGTTTTCACTACAGATTTCTGTCTCATTTGAACTAAATGAAAGTGGTACCAATATAAAATCCAATATGGCCAACACAGCAACATTTTGAAATTTATGTTAGTGCAGATTTTATCTCCAACATGGCCACCATAATGGCCATTTTGAAATCTTAATGATGCACCTTCTTGATAGAAAGTCATAGCAACAGTGGGTTTTCACCAGAAGGCTGATTATGATGTCCAGTTTGTACAGAATGAAAATGGTACTAATCTGACAGAAGAGTGATTATGAGGTCCAATTTGTACAGAATGAAAATGGCACTAATTTGACAGGCTGATTATGAGGTCCAATTTGTACAGAATGAAAATGGCACTAATCTGACAGAAGACTGATTATGAGGTCCACAGTTTGTACAGAATGAAAATGGTACTAATCTGACAGAAGACTGATTATGATGTCCAGTTTGTACAGAATGAAAATGGCACTAATCTGACAGAAGACTGATTATGATGTCCAGTTTTGTACAGAATGAAAACCAGACTTCAGATGTCTTCCACTGTGTACATATTGACATTTTTGTAACTAATTCTCCTGAATGGATGGTCATATCAAAACGTTCTCACCAGAAGCTTTATAATGGTATCTGGTTTGTTTTAAATGAAAATGGTTCAGATTTTATTTCTAGTATGACTTCCATAATGGCTAATTTTAAATTATTATCACTGAAGAATACTAGAGGTTGTTTTAACATTCAATAATTTAGAAAAGGTCTTGTCTTAAATTGCTGGAAATTGTTTTCTGATAGTAGAATGTCAAACTCTTCAAGGGACTCATGTTTTACTTTAAATCGGCTACATGACATCCACAGAAATGTGTTGTCTAAATTTCTTTTCAGCTTGGGAAAGGGTATGAAAATACCACTGACTTAAAGTTGCTCTGTATGATGACTGTCAGAATTGTAAAGTCACAAGGGACATGTGGCATTGTATGATGACTGAATTGCAAAGTCACAAGGCGCATGTTGCTATGTATGGTGACTGACTGAACTGCAAAGTTGCAAGGCACATGTTGCTATGTATGATGACTGTCTGAATTGCAAAGTCACAAGGCAAATGTTGCTAACTATGATGACTGACTGAATTGCAAAGTCATAAGGCACATGTTGTATATGATGACTGACTGAATTGCGAAGTCACATGGCACATGTTGCTATGTATGATGACTGAATTGCAAAGTCACAAGGCACATGTTGCTATGTATGATGACTGAATGAATTGCAAATTCACAAGGCACATGTTGCTATGTATGATTGACTGGATTGCAAAGTCACAAGGCACATGTTGTTATGTATGATGACTGACTGAACTGCAAAGTCACAAGGCACATGTTGATATGTATGATTGACTGGATTGCAAAGTCACAAGGCATATGTTGCTATGTATGATGACTGACTGAATTGCAAAGTCATAAGGCACATGTTCTGAACCCTATGGATAAGTATCCTTAAGTTTACTGCTTACCTTGTCTCCATGGTAACATAAATATTATTGAATGCTGCAAAATTCTATGTATCCAAAGTCACATCTATATATTAAGTTGATTGATTTGGGTCATGTTGTCTGACATTTGTACCAAATTATCTTATGTGTATCAAAATTACTGACTTGTGTATCAGAATGACTGAGCTGTGTACAATATTGCATGACATATATCAAATTGACTGACATGTATCAAGTTTATGAATGTGCTTTAAGAGTGATTATTGAATGAATTGGTACTTTTGGTAAAGTCTTTACATAAGTGGGCAACGAATAGGTATTTTCGATAGAAGTCTATACATAAGTGGGCAACCAATGGGTATTTATAGTAGAAACCCTTACATTAGTGGGCAACCAATAGGTACTTTCAATAGAAGTCTTTACATAAGTGGGAAACCAATAGATACTTTTAATAGAAGTCTTTAGATAAGTGGGCAAAAAATGGGTACTTTTGATAGACGTCTATACATAAGTTGGAAAACAATGGGTAGTTTTAATAGAAGTTTTTATTTAAGTGGGCAACCAATGGGTTCTTTTAATAGAAATCTTTAAGTACACAACCAGTGAATACTTTCAATAGAAGTCTTTACATAAGTGGGAGACCAATGGGTATTTTTAGCAGAAGTCTTTACATTAGAGAGCAACCAGTGGGTAATTTCAATAGTTGTCTTTACATGAATGGGCGACCAATGGATACTTTTAACAAAAGCCGATATTATCTGTAGGAGGCTATCTGTAAATGACAAGTTTATTTTTTAAAAAGTACAGAACCAAAAATATCTGAAATATTCTTTGGGGACATGTATGAAATTTTGGTTCTAATGTCAATATAAGATAATTTTGCTACAGGGTTTGTGGCATGTGACAAAATCTCTTACTTGTCTAGCAAAAGCAGGATCTTATTCCAGGCTGCTGGACAAAGATTTGCAGTTCTCTATATCCGGCTTTTATTTTGGCCAGCTTGTACTGTTGCATTTCTTAATTTGTTAGGGACACCAGAAAACAAGTAATGTTAATAATGAAAATTATTTTTCATGATTTGTTGTTTTTCATTTCAAAATTAATTTTCACATGCATTGTAGGAGGAGATAAGGGGTCTGCGGCAAAGGCTGAAGGAGGCTGAGCTTTCTGCTGAACAAGAGCGCCATCTACGAGCAAAAGTGTCAGATGATAGCTCACAGATTGTTCGGGAAAATGCTGTGCTAAACCAGCAAGTGATTGACCTTGAAAAACAGCTTGAAAGGGTGAGATAATGCTAATAAAGAATTAATTATACTTTGATAAGTATTTTTCACAAAAGACACACAGATTAGGAGTTAGTAAATATTTATTTTCTTTCTTCTTTGGTTTATTTGATAAAGCCCTTAGCTTTGGAAACAATAAAGTGTCCAGTACAATGCCTGAATCTTCTTAGTGAAATTTTAATAAAGGCAGAACCCATGTCCTATTCCTGATGGGGGAGGGGCTAAACTAAAAATTGTAGGCATGTTATTTTATTGTTTTAACGATGTCTGAATATGCCAAGACTTCTGTCCTGTGGGCTGGGTTGGGGGGTGCTAAAGGAAAAGTGTAGACATAGTATTTTATTATTTTTCACATGTCTGTCTATATATGCCAAGACTTGTTTCCCAGGGGAGGTGGAGCTAAGCAAAAAGTGTAGAGATTTTTTAAATTGTTTTACTGATATCTGTATTTGCCTAGATTTATATCCTGTGTTTATTTCAGTACAATCAAACAAAAGGTACTTGATTGCTTGATGAACTTTGAGACTCATTGTCTTTGTGATGAATTTGATATTTGCTAATTGATATGCGTAAGTAGATTTTTAATTAGATTCTGAAGCCATATGTGCAATTATTGTACATGTATTTTTTTAATATTTTTGGACTATTGATGTTAATTCAGAATCTTCTTGGCACAACTAAATAGAAACCACTTGACATTCAGAAGTAACTAAATGCCTTTAGTAACTTTAACCTTGTAGAACTTTAGAGTTATTCAGAAAATATAATAAATCAGTTATTCTTTGATTTGAAACATTTATCTTGTAAAAATGTTGAAATTAATCCCGAGAGCAATATGAATGAATTAGCATTGTACTATGCAGCTAAATGTGCAACAGATAAATGTTTGTCTTTAAAGAAACTTTTTTAAAGTTTGATTTATCTTCACTCATCTTAGAATTTACAAGTTGGAGATTTTGTGAGTATTTCATGTGTATCTCTTACCTTGCATATTAACTTATAATCCAATTGACCCCCACCCTGTACATGAAACTTTTATCATAGATTCGATTTTGAAAATTACTTTTGTATATATGTAGGACATGGGGGAATCTAAACATGCTTCTTCTTGCAGGTAATTTGTCTGACAAGTGTCCATAAAGTGAATCAAATATTGTACCAAATATGTCCATATGAAAGTAGACAAAGCACAGAATGTGTTGTATACTATGATAATCATTATCCTAAAAACAGACAAAGCACAGGATGTGTTGTATACTACAATAATCATGATCCTAAAAATAGACAAAGCACAAAATGTGTTGTATACTGTGATAATCATTATCCTAAAAACAGACAAAGTACAGGATGTGTTGTATACTACAATAATCATGATCCTAAAAACAGACAAAGCACAGGATGTGTTGTATACTACAATAATAATGATCCTAAAAACACACAAAGCACAGGATGTGTTCAACTTTGTCATATTCATGATTCTAACAGTAGAGAAGGGAGAGACGGTATTTAAATATCCATAATCCCAAAAATAGACAAAGCATAGAGTGTGTTAAACTATGTCATATTCATGAACCTAAAGGTAATGAAGGGTGAGAATGTAGTGAAATATCCATGATCATAAAAATAGATCCAGCACCGAATGTGTTGAACTATCCTAAGGGTAGAGAAGGGAAAGAATTATTGAAATATCCATGATCCTAAAAATAGATAAAGTGGAGTATGTGTTATACAAGGTGCTAAAATAGCACCACTTCAATGTCTGAAATAATATCTCAGAATTATACTTAGAGACTGGAAGAAATTATTGGAATGCCATAACTATCTAGATACATTTTAGTGCCAAGTGTGGATTTTAAAGGATGAGTGCAGTTGTTAAACCATTTTGTAAAGCTGAACATCTTTACTGAGAGATGAATACTGTTAAGTGATATTTCTACATCGCTGTTTGACAAAGAATAAATTTTGCTTTCAGAGGGCATGCTTACATGAAGGCCTTTAAAAAATTTTTGAATAGTTAAGGGTTTGCCATCCAACTTTTAATACAAAAGTAAAAAAATGCCTTGAATGATTTTGTCTCCAAAGCCACTCCCCCCACAATTTGACCAAACTTAGATATCTTGGCATGATTGTGGTGCTCTGTAGATATTATAATCTTCTGAGAGAGTGACAGGTGTAAGGTGATGTTAGCTTCATTTGAAATATGCACATTGGAGAGAATGTTGGCATACCTCTATGTTACTTTCATGTACTGTGGCTGGAAAGTCTTTGGATACTGTATTTGTGGAAATTGTACATGACATAAGCACACAGCTAACCAAAATTACTGCTCGCATGTGTTCAAGAGATCAGACTGAATTAATCTAAAGTACATTAATGGTAGCATTTATTAAAACAGGGCCATACAAATTTGCCTGACTAAACAATACCAGTCTATGAAAGTACAATGAATGTATTACCAGATATATAAATATTAAAAAAATGATTGTCTGTTCTTTTTTCAATTTACCTCTGAAGTCACGGAAGTGAAAACTACCAAACGGATCTTTCAGTTTTTTTTATAAGTGCACATCAGAAGTAAGGCCAAGCTGTATACACAATAACCCATCTTAAACCCATTAATTATGTATCAAAATAAAGAGAATTAAAATTTCATTTAACAATTCCTAAGAGATACAGTGTCTTTTCTTAAACAGCCAGTATAAACCCAAGTGAAAAAACCTGGGAAATTCTTTCTCTTTTTGAAAATCTAACCCTATGCAAAATTTGAAAGAGTAGACTGCCACCCATGGCTTTTGCCTTTATACAAATAATACTGATTGGCTATCTAATATGCCGTTATAAAAATAAGTTTGATTGGCTATCTAATATGCCTTTATAAAAATATTTTTGATTGGCTATTTAGTATGCATTTATAAAAAATAATTTTGATTGGCTGATTAATATGCATTTATAAAAAAGAATTGATTGGCTGTCTAATATGCCTTTATAAAAATAATTTTGATTGGCTGTTTAAATGTCTTTATAAAATTATGTTGATTGGCTATCTAATATGCCCTTATAAAAAACAATGCTTATTGACAATCTAACATGCCTTTATACAAATAATGTTGATTGACTGTTTAATATGCCTTTCGAAAAATAGTTTTTATTTGGCTATCTAATATGCCCCATAAAAATTATACTCATTTGTTATATAATATGGCTTCTAATATACCAAGTTAAAAGACTGTTTGAAAGAAATTGACCAAATTTGACAGAGTATCTTGACATAAAGGCCTGTCAGTTCCTTTGTAACATTAAACTGCTGTTACGTTTGGCCAATATTACTAAATGAAATTAAAACAACTTTCATTGAGTCCATCTTAGTAGATGGCAGATAATGAAACTCTGGAATGCCATCATCATAGGGATTATTGCCTTCACTGTTTTCCTCAATAATTTGTTTGCTTTAATAAACAGAAAACAACCCTACATTTTTTTTATTTTCCAGCAATGTATTGATTTACATTCAGTTTAAGCATAAGAATCTTGTTGAATGTTGTGTTATCATTAATTGATGACATTTACAAAATTTGACCAAGTTTGATAAAAGGCACCCTCAGGAAGCCCTTTATGTTTGTTTAAATGATTCTGATCTGCTATTTGATATAACCACCAGTGCCAAAAATACAGATAACTTGAAACAATGACATTCTAGTGAATTTTAATAAATTAGACATTGGACATTTTATGGCATTAGGACCCATTTTATTTGCACAGTTACGTTCTCAGTAACTTAACATGTTCAACCGAATTTGAATGACTTCGTTTGAAAGTATTCCACTTCTTTAGATTACTTGGCTGAATGCTTCGCAGTTGACTATTTTGATGATGAAAGCCAGGTGAACAATCTCAGTCCCACTCTGGTGTCTTGTTCCACAGCAGTTTTAAATGGAATTGCATAAATGTTCCTTTTCTATCATTAATCTTTTTGTTTAATATAAACTGTTGTTATTTTCACAATCAATATATTTAGATAACGTTTAGATTTTACTAAAGTTAGCAATTAACTTTCTGTTTTTACATTCAGTGCAACATCAAGTGAGTGTAATAGTCTACTGTTGTTTTCATATTGGTATGGAACAGGCTTCGTACCCTTGAAAACAGCATTATTTGATGGGTGTTTATTTAGAAAGATTTGTAACAGGTAAAATGTTTGAAATAGTTGGGAAAATGTTGTGATTTTAAGACAGTAAGTTTAAGCTTTAAAACAATTGGCTAAAAAAAGCTTCCATTTTTCAACTGCTTGCATGTAATGGAAACACTGTGGTCAACAGTAGTGTTGGAAATTGGTTGAAATCTGATGACAGTTGTCAGTTTTATTTAGTAGGTGACACATTCTACATTTTTGTGTGGTTGATGTCATTTTCATATAGTTAGGTAAATTGCTTGTAATGTGTGGATCATATGACTGGCATTTATGTATGGGCATTTTGGGTTGAACTAAACTATCGAAGTCTATATTCACTAAAATATTTTATTTATATATTTTCATTTTCTTTATAAGATTTTATTCCAAAAAGAGTTTAAAAAATGAAAACTTTAATCATTCACATTTGATAGTTCATTATAAAAAACTTAGCCATTTTACTTTTCTGACTAGTCTTTGATTATTTTGATTAAGCATGATGTCATGAATGGACAGACTTTTCAGAGAAATATCCTGATGTATATGTACTTACATACTAGTAAAGCTGAATGCAGGTTGCCGTCATTTTCTGTTAATGGTTAACTTTTGACAATTTTAACACATTTAGCCCCTCACAAGTGTCTTTCAGTACCAAACTCATTTTTGTAAAAAAGGTGTCTTATTTATTTTTAATTCTTATGATGTTTTGATGAATGCAGTTGCTATATTAATGCTGCTTTTTCATGAAGTCCTAACTTTGCATGGGAAACCTGTTTGTTTTAAAGTTTGTGATCAAATCATGGGTGACAAATATTCAGACCAATATAAATCAGTGAAACTAGTTTAAGCTGATTAATCAAAGAATTAAATGTTTCATTTAAGAATCATATGGATTGCCTACTTTAAAATCTGCAGAATTAAAATGGAATTTTAATTTTATGAAAAGGTCTGAAATTTGCTCTAATTGTTGAATGAAAATTTTCTCATATTTACTTCATACAGGGAAACCTCATGAGACCAAAATTACAACAAGGGACCAAGTAAAAGTTTGATTTGAAGAGTTTTCATTTTACTAAGGTTTTCAAAAACAGAAATTGATTTGTAATCAGTTATTTCCCCTTAGCTATAGTATAACATGTATGCTGATTAGTGCCTGCTTTATGTTTCCTTAATATATTGATTTTGTTTCTATTGACATTTTATAGCAAAAGTGTTTAGAGAATTTTATTTGATCTGATGCACATGTACTTTTATGTAAATTTGCCTAATATAATGCTGTTAGACTGGTATATATCTGAGAATATTGTTCCAAAATTTTGTTTTTGTCGTCAGAATGTAAAAGATGAGATAATGAGCATTGTTTGTGTTTAAAGTTGATTGAAGATTTTGAAGGTGACTAGTATTGGACTTTGATAATTTGCAAATAAATATTTCCTTTGATTTGCAAAACTACTAGCACTGTATTACAAGCAAGTAATTTTAAATGCTCTCAGTTTAGTCTCCACTTATTTACACCTATGCTAACCTGTGTCAGCTTTGCTTTACTTCATACATGACTTATGGTTATTCCAGATCATTGGCTGCCTTTACTTCACACATGACTTCAGGTTACTCCAGATCATTGGCTGCCTTTACTGCACATATGACTTTAGGTTATTCCAGATCATTGGCTGCCTTTACTTCACACATGACTTCAGGTTATTCCAAATCATTGGCTGCTTTTACTTCACACATGACTTCAGGTTATTCCAAATCATTGGCTGCCTTTACTTCACACATGACTTATGGTTACTCCAGATCATTGACTGCCTTTACTTCACACATGACTTCAGGTTATTCCAGATCATTGGCTGTCTTTACTTCACATGTGACTTATGGTTACTCCAGATCATTGGCTGCCTTTACTTCGCATATGACTTTAGGTTATTCCAGATCATTGGCTGCCTTTACTTCACACACGACTTATGGTTACTCCAGATCATTAGCTGCCTTTACTTCAGACATGACTTCAGGTTATTCCAGATCATTGGCTGCCTTTACTTCACACATGACTTCAGGTTATTCCAAATCATTGGCTGCCTTTACTTCACACATGACTTCAGGTTATTCCAAATCATTGGCTGCCTTTACTTCACACATGACTTATGGTTACTCCAGATCATTGACTGCCTTTACTTCACACATGACTTCAGGTTATTCCAGATCATTGGCTGTCTTTACTTCACATGTGACTTATGGTTACTCCATATCATTGGCTGCCTTTACTTCACATATGACTTTAGGTTATTCCAGATCATTGGCTTCCTTTACTTCACACATGACTTATGGTTACTCCAGATCATTAGCTGCCTTTACTTCACACATGACTTCAGGTTATTCCAGATCATTGACTGACCTCATAATTAGGTTTAAGCAGCTCTACCAGACCATATTATGAACAAGTTTCAATTTTATGGGGTTCAGTGTAAAAATAAAATTAAATTAAAAATGTGTTTACATTTTCACAACTGATGGCTTTAAGTTTAACAAGTTTTATTGAAATTAAATAAGGAAATATTTGGGACCAAATAATATTTCTCTTGTTTCAAAAAGAATTTGTGTTTTAGAGGGGTTGTAGCCCAGATAGGCTTCAGTATATACATATCAAGGCCTGAAAATTCCTGTGGTCTGAGATTGGGAATCAATCCATTGTAGCTGCAAACTGGTCATATGTAAACAGTACTAGTCATTGAACATTTAATGTCTTTTTTGTTCCTATAGATTGAAGAAAATGTGTTTTTAAGACTTGAAATATATGAAAAGAGTAGTAAATCTGTACTGATACAAGTGGAAGTTATAGTTGAAAACTAGTGGTGTAAACAAGAACAAGAAATGCAATGCATGCAATATGGTGATAACCATCAAAGCTCAGTATTTATCAATGATATTTTGTCTGTTCTTAGCATCACGATATGGACTTATTGTATATTCTAAATGCTATGAGGCTGTTTAAGTATTCATTGATTGGTGAAGGCAAGAATCTATTTAATAGATCACTGGAGAAAGACTTGGCCATGGGTTGTCAGGTATGATGAAAATTAGATTCTATTGTTTTGTTCATCATGAACGGCAAGCTCCGAGTCAGCCAGTTTTTTGTTGTTGTTGTTGTAGGGTTTAACGCCATTTTTCAGCACACGACAGGCTATACATGGTGGCCAGTATTAACCAATTTTGTTGAAATGCCTTGTTAAAGGCACCCATTAATAACACGTGACACAAGCTGTGATCAAAGTACTTGTATCATTTAGGTTATTAAAATAACATAACCATCTCAATCATCAATACTCTCATTGCCTGGGAGTTTACAAGGCTGAGTGTTTAACCAGTTATTCACTGTATTTGAAGTACCAAAACTAGTTAATTTCTGTCCTGAGACCATTCCACACTGACTGCGTTCTTCTGAGAAAACACAGCAGTTGCCATATACACTTCAAGGGCCAAGACAAAAGTTCATTTAAGTTTAGCTAAGTACTCTGAGTTGGCCACAACAATGTCAAAATAGCTAAAACTGGGTGGCAATTTTGGAGGAAACTCAGATAATCTCGCTAAACAAGCTTTGAATGGCCAATGTGTTCTATTTGGTTGTCTAATATTTTGGTCTGGTGATGAGAATGTTAGACTTGAAGTTTTAAGTTAACCAAGACACTGGGATTCAAACACCAATAAAAGGCTTGGTCATGTGATTTTATAATTGTAAAATAAGATGATTAAATAAACAATAAAGTAGTAGTCTGAATTTGAGTTTGCATTAGTTTTTTAAAATATTTTTCATGCCTTTCATTTATTTTAATGCACCATAGTAAATATTTGCCATCAGACTTAGGTGTAGGACTGTTACTTGGCTTGTAATGACATGGGTCCTGCTGGACCTGGACCAATGAATCAGAAATATTGTCAGGTCATGTGTTTGTGTGCATATATATATAGAGAGAGAGAGAGAGGGAGAGAGAGAGAGAGAGAGGAAACCTCTAGTTGGAAGTGTAATGAACTATTCCATGCCAATCATCATTGTCATTAGATATTTTTGTATTAATATCTTTAGAACAGGCAAATATGGATTTTTGCTGTACAAAGATACATTGAATGTCCTTGCAGTACAAGTAAAACAATGACCTTAAAATTATGGATTGTTTTGCATTTTGCAATATTTTGTGACCTAAATAGACATTCATGAATTAGATGAAATCAATGTTAAAAGAGGGATATTATGAAAGACATGTATTGCAAGTTTTGAGCCAAAATTTTACATGTGAAGTTAATGGTACATTTATACAATATAGAGTTATCTTTTCTTTCAGGAGAGAAACCTACGAGAAGAGAATGAGGCGCGACACAGCACAGGAGTGGCAAATATGCTACAGCTGAAGGACAAGGAAAAAGAAGCAAGATTTGAACTGGAATACATCAAGGAGCAGCTGCGGAAAGAGCAAGAAAAATGTCTAGAACTACAGGAAGCGGTAGATAACATTAAATTAAACTCACTCTTATCATATAGAGATGAATGTGGTTTAGAGTGTACAGTCGGTAACTATTTCACAAGTTTAGGAGGGTTGGGTCTGCATGATTACTTGATTCCATGTTTTTACAAGCATAAATTCTTTTTAAGGAACAGTTTAATTGTGGAGACTGCCACCCCAGAATCCCAGCTTGCAAAGCAAAAATATCAAATAGTGTAGTGTGCATTATTTGAAATGATGTTCAGCATTGTCATGTGTCAGTCAATTGGAGAAATGTAGATTATTGGATTAACAGAATCTCAATGTAGATTACTGAATTCATAAAATCTCAGACTTGTATTTTTAACTGTCTGAACTGTTTGTGTCGCAAAATCTACTACAAATAGTTCATGTCTTAACTGTAAAATAGCTTTTCTTGTCTTCATATATTTCACTTTCTATCAAATTGCATTGAAATCAGTTACTGTGAATTCACTATTTTTCATGTGGTATTGATCCTCATGAATTTCCTAATTGCTGGAAACCAAAAATTTGAGGATCCAATGAACAGAAATCTTTCAGGATCCTCCTGTAGAAACAATGGGTCCCATTCCCCAATCCAATTTGAGGATTCAGTGAACAGTGATCCTTCTGAATTCTTCTGTAGAAACAGCAGGTTTCCTTCCCAATCCATGAGCTGAGCCTTCGTAAGAAAGTAAAGTTACTAAAAGAAACCCCACAAACATTGATAACCATGAAATTAAATTTACAGTATTCTTTTGGAATCACTTGAAAATATATCTATAAATAGAGTCTGTGTTGATTTTGGCTTCATTTTCTTCAAACTTCCCTTTTGAATCCAAGGTTAGGAGGGGAAATATCAGTTTTCACTTGATAAGCAAAGTTCCCTGGGTACAACTGGCATCAGATTTCATTGATTTTCAATGCTTGGGTAGAGGGTTCTCAGGCAAAGAGGTTCAAATTAGAGGTTAATAATCCCTCTTTTCTCAAGTTTTGTACACCCTGCTTTTATCAATCATACTTGCATTTCACTTGAGGAAGGGCAGCACCCCACTGAGTCTGTTGTCAGTGAATAAAACATTATGGTCACTGAATTTGCAACATTATGTTTTACATTGTTTTTAATAGCATAGGCATGGGATGGGGTGCATCAGCCAATCATCAGATGACTATTTCTTTTTCAGAAAATGACGATAATGTATATACGTTACACTTTGCGACAAAATAAGGAGAATGGACCTACTATTCACACTTTGCAAGAAATTGAGGATAGTGTACCTATTGTACACTTTGCAACAAAATAAGAATAATGTACCTATTTTTTAACACTTTGCTAGAAATTGAGGATAATGTACCTACTTAGCACTTTACAAGAAAATTAGGAAAATGTAACCCACTTAACACTTTGCTAGAAATTGAGGATAATGTACCTACTTAGCACTTTACAAGAAAATTAGGAAAATGTAACCCACTTAACACTTTGCTAGAAATTGAGGATAATGTACCTACTTAGCACTTTACAAGAAAATTAGGAAAATGTAACCCACTTAACACTTTGCTAGAAAATTAGGATGATGTACCTACTTAACACTTTGCAAGAAAATGAGGATAATTTACTTCCTAAACACTTTGCAAGAAAATGAGGATAATGTAACCCACTTCACACTTTGCAAGAAAAGAGGACATTGTACATATTACCTAACACTTTGCAACAAAATAAGGGTAATATACCTACTTACCACTTTCCAAGAAAATGAGGAGAATGTAACCCACTTTGCAAGAAAATGAGGATAATGTATCTACCTAACACATTGCAAGAAAGTACTTTAATATTATTTGCACTTTGCATATTCAACAGGTTACAAGGAAGGAATCCATATCAAATTCACAGGAGCATGAAATCTCTACTGCTAGAAAGAAAATGAATGAACTTACAAACATGCAGGACAGCTGTGAGAAGGAGAATATCCAGCTACGCAGAGATAAGTCACTTCTTGTCGACCATGTTGCTGATCTGCAGAAAAAGGTTAGCTGTTACATTTTTCAATGCCATGCTCCTTTGTCTTACAGTTGTGGATATCAAAACTCTGTCTTTCTTCCATTTTTGTGTTGTTGCTATCACTTCATTACAAGAGACTGTGATTTTGAAAAATTGGATCATTATATCAATCATAGTCTATGATGGTTTTGTTTTTGTTTCTTTACTTGGCAGATTTTTTTTTTCCTTTACTTGGCAGATTTTTTTCTTTTTTCTTTTTCTAGGCAGATTTTGTTTTTTTCCTTACTTGGCAGATTTGTTTTTTTTTTTTTTACTTGGCAGATTTGGGTTATTTTCTTTACTTGGCAGATTTGAGATCTACATTATTATAATAAGGAATTCTGTAACATTATGAAATTGACAACAATTTTCCATTCACAGTGGAAACTAAAATATGCTTCAAACCAAAATAACTAACAAAATAACTGTATGTGACACCACTGAACTTGACGTAAACATGAGTAATTATGATTTCTAAATGATGATACATTTTATATAAGGATGTGCATTTGAAAACATTGTTAATTTGTCTTTCCATTTCTATATCAGTCTTGTGTACCATTGCAAGTATTTTAAAAAATTAAAACATAAACACGTTAAGGAAGTGTTACAATACCTGCAGGAATAAACTGATATTATCGAGCTTGATACAGAGGTCAATTATACCAGTATTTAGGTGACATATTGGGCATCATCTAATTTTCAGATCTTTAATTGATTGCTTTCTTTGTTGAAACAATGGAAGGTCAGAAATATAAACTGTCCTTAATGATGCGAAAAGAAAAAGAAACATGGATATTTGAATTGACTGTAGACAATGTGATGAAGTATTCATTATACTACAAATTTTATAGGGTACAAATCATCCTACACAGCTTCATGTCACCAACTTTAAAAACTTGAAAATGGCAGTTTAAATTTGTTACTGAACAGAAATTCCTGTCAGTACAAGAATTAGGTTTGGTTTGGTGTTTTACGGTGCAGTAACAGGGTTAGGTTGTTTAGTGCCAATGTATTTTGAGTCTTGCCCATTGATACACCATGCTAAGTTTCCTGGTCTGACTTTAAGGTAGGTTTTAAACCTGCGTCCATTCAGTTGCATGTCTGGGAAATTACCCACTGAGGCACCATAGTCACTGCTTCCATTTATCACCATTTATGACATGCAGGTAAATACCTTGCCTTTTCTACAATTCTGAACTTGTGTCCGGGTGTGTGTGTGTGTGTGTGTGTTTCAATAAAAGCATCAGTTCCCTCCAGCCCAGTTTGTTGCTATAATTTACCATAATCACACTTTCTTCCAACACCTGTCATACAGTTGGAGTGAGACTTACTTTTGTGGATGACAAAAGCTGCAGAGAAAAAGCTGTACTTTGAATGACAGTTAAAATATGCCCTAAAGTTTTATATCCTTGAGTTATTGTGAAATGGATAGGTTGAATGGGAACAAAATTAAGCTAAGCACAGTCAGATTTTGGTGAATTTTTTTTAATTGTGTTAAATTTTCTTTGCAAATGTTACTTATAATTATACATCTTTGAACATGAAATATAGTGGTGTCCATCAGGCAGATTTGGAGGAACTAAATGGAATTTGATAGGCCAGAAATTAGAGATCTATATCCGGAATTTTGCGATGAAAGGTCATTAGGTTTTCTTACGTTTCCAGAAGTACTGCCGTTTGAAGGAAAACCTTGTATATTATTGTTGGTGACTTCTGTAATAAATTGATGATGAAACATAATAAAAGAAATTGTGACATTTTTGTAACAAAATGGCAAAGTTACTTTTAGGTCCTAATAAAAATCAACATCTGACAGGGTCAATATGGCAGCCATCTTAAAGATCTTGTTATCACTCAGATAATATCAGAGTTCAAAAGTAGAAATATTCTTGTCTTGGATTCCTGGAAATTGATTTTTGCCAGTAGAACATCAGCCCATAGGAGGACTTAAGTTATTATTATTATTATTATCATTATTTATTTTTATTCATTATTATTATTTATTGCTATTATTAATATTATTATTTATTATTATTATTATTATTATTATTATTATTATTATTATTATTATCATTATTATTACAGCTTGACTTGAAGAATGAGGAGGTAGTCCAGCTCCGTGGTAAAATTTCCTCCCTCGAGGCTCGTCTACAGGATGTCGAGGAATTAAAATCATTGGAGACCACTATTCAAAGCCAGAAGTGGGGAGAGTTTGAGCGGCTGGCAGAAAACATGCGCACATTATCTTCCTCGATGTCACGACCTCAGTCCCGCTACATTCAGCACTAGATATGTCGGATAATTTGAAAGTTTGCTTAGTTTGATATAGCATCTGTATACTGTTTTTCTTGTTTAACTTTAAAAATGAAAAATTTGTAACTGTACATCATGCAGTAAATGGGAATAATTATAATTGAAGAGGAAATGAAAGTTTGTAAGATTTGGATACTAAAATCAACCAACACTTTGTCTTAGATGAGTTAAAAATATACATGCATATTTACCTATCATTTATGTATGTCTCCAGCGCCAGTGTAAAATAAGTTAAAACTTAAGCAATCTGTGGGGCTTAATTTGTGATTTATACATGTCCATGTATCAGGTGACTCAGGCATGGAACATTAATTAACACCATTTAAGTTAAAAATATTTGATTTAGATGCATGGGAAGATTTATTTCAAGGTATTTTGTTAATATTTGTTTTTTTTTAAAATAATTGTAATTATTGCAGAAAATTTGGTATCCAGAAGATGTCACTTACAGCTGTACAAGATTTTGAATTGTACAGACTGGATTATTCGTACAATGAACTGATGGGTAAATTTCCATCCCATTATAAAAGTCAATAATACATGAGCTTGTAAAAAAAACAACGAAATAAAGCAAACTACAAGGTCTATTCTAATTAATTAAATGGATACACTCTCCTTTACCTAGGATTCACTCATTTTGCTTTTAAAAAATGCAGTAATCAGTTAGAATAACTTATGTTAATTTGCTCATGTTAATTTTTAATAATCTGTTTGATAGTATATATGAATGTTGGATTAGTTACAGTAGACTGATATTGCTGCTGGGTAACTCCTAAATTCAGTTTGTTGAAAGTCCTGCCATGTTGGTTACAGGTTGTTGACTGGTGATTGTATTTTACAGTGTGGTAACCCATACTTTGGACTGATTATTTTACAGTCTGTTAACACATACATTGGACTGATTACTGTATTTTACAGTCTATTAAACATACATTGGACTGATTTCTGTATTTTACTGTCTGTTAATACATTTGACTGATTACTGTATTTTACAGTCTGTTAAACATTCATTAGACTGATTTCTGTATTTTACAGTCTGTTTATACATTGGACTGATTACTGTATTTTACAGTCTGTTAAACATACATTGGACTGATTACTGTATTTTACAGTCTGTTAAACATACATTGGACTGATTTCTGTATTTTACAGTCTGTTAATACATTGGACTGATTACTGTATTGTACAGTCTGTTAATACATTTGACTGATTACTGTATTTTACAGTCTGTTAAACATACATTGGACTGATTACTGTATTTTACAGTCTGTTAATACATACCTGTGACTGATTACTGTAATTTTCAGCCTGTTAACACATACATTGGACTGATTACTGTATTTTACAGTCTGTTAATACATTGGACTGATTACTGTATTTTACAGTCTGTTAATACATTAGACAGATTACTCTATTTAACAGTTTGTTAATACATTGGACTGATTACTGTATTTTACAGTCTGTTAATACATTGTACTGATTACTGTATTTTACAGTCTGTTAACACATACATTGGACTGATTACTGTATTTTACAGTCTGTTAATACATTTGACTGATTACTGTATTTTACAGCCTGTTAACATGTTTGCATATTCAAACTTCATTGTCCCAGATGATTATGATCTTCCCTTCCTAATTGAATATAAACAGACACTTGTTTGCCATGGCAGATCATTGCCAACAAATCATTTAGTTTTGTAAACATTGAGTGAATACAGTAAAACATAGTACATGCATGTACAGCATACAAGTGAATACAGCAAAATATTGTACATGCATAGACAGCACATGAGTGAATACACTGAAATATAGTACATGCATAAACAGCTTACGAATGAATACACTAAAATAAAGTACATGCGTAGATAGCACACGAGTGAATACACTGAAATATAGGACATGCATAGACAGCATATGAGTGAATACAATGCAACAGCTCATGCATAGACTGCATGTGATTGAATACAGTAAAATATATGCATAGAAGATCACACAATTGAATACAGTAAAATTTACTATATACATAGCCATCATACGAGTGAATACAATAAAATATGAATTGGTGGCATGAGCGAATGCAATCAGGTATTGTAGAGGCATGCATAGCATATAAATAAATACAGTGAGATAATGTGCATGCATATACAGCATATAAGAAAGACATGTTTTGCATGTGTAGACAGCTTATGAAAAAATTACAATGAGATATAATACATGAATAGATAGCGTACAAATAGCATGTATGCTACAACAATTTGTGAATCATGAAGTGAGTATTTGAACATCACCAGTGTTGAAGACATTTTATATACATTAATACCTGACAAATTTAAATGACTGTATCAGCAAAGCTTGTATATTCTATATTGCTATAAGACCTCAGTAGTATTTTTATTTTCAGATTTATGTTTATGTATTTGTTTACATAAAATATAAAATACACCTTATATGATAGAGTGGTAGGAACCAGCTGGGGAAATGGAATTGTAGCTAGAGGATATTTAGGATAGATTACCCAGTAAGAATTAGAAACATTTCAAATTTGTACCCTGGTCCAGCAACATATTTTCTCCTCAGTGTCCATGGTTCTGCTAGAGGGACCACATGTTGATCAGTGAGGATTCTAGTAGTGGGACCACACTTTGATCAGTGAGGATTCTAGTAGTGGGACCACACCTTGATCAGTGAGGATTCTAGTAGTGGGACCACACTTTGATCAGTGGGGATTCTAGCAGTGGGACCACACCTTGATCAGTGAGGATTCTAGTAGTGGGACCACACGTTGATCAGTGAGGATTCTAGTAGTGGGACCACACTTTGATCAGTGAGGATTCTAGTAGTGGGACCACACGTTGATCAGTGAGGATTCTAGTAGTGGGACCACACGTTGATCAGTGAGGATTCTAGTAGTGGGACCACACTTTGATCAGTGGGGATTCTAGCAGTGGGACCACACCTTGATCAGTGAGGATTCTAGTAGTGGGACCACACGTTGATCAGTGAGGATTCTAGTAGTGGGACCACACGTTGATCAGTGAGGATTCTAGTAGTGGGACCACACGTTGATCAGTGAGGATTCTAGTAGTGGGACCACACTTTGATCAGTGGGGATTCTAGCAGTGGGACCACACTTTGATCGGTGGGGATTCTAGCAGTGGGACCACACTTTGATCGGTGGGGATTCTACAAAGAAGAGTATCTTGCAGCTTTTTGTATGGTAAACTTGAAGAGATGAAGGATTCTGTACTTAAAATGTGAGAGGAACTATCAGAGGAATTGGCCAGGTTGAGACATAGGTTGTTGAGAACCAGTTTGATATAGGCATATTGTATGTTTGAATTTTGGTCTGATAGTGTGCTTTGGTCACATAAGATACATGTATCAGGATAGGAAGACAGATTTAGTAAGATGTTGGCCAGAGTCAGTAGAGTACAGTGATCTCGGGTAGTACTAATTCCATCACCTACCCTGTGTGTATAGCAATGAAGTGATGACCTCATGAGGTTATGATCCATTGTAACATGTAGTGATGACCTCAAACCTGTTGCATTCTGAAAACAGTACTGGAAATAAACCTTTTTGGTATAGTTGCATTTTTTGAGGTTTGTCTCATTCATGGGGGGAATAAGTAAATAACATGAATTTTCACAAAACGGTCACGGTGTAGCGTTTCAAAGTTCTTCTTTTAAAGAAATGGTGTACATGTAGTATTTGACTTGCCTCAACTAGATCAACAAAATATATTGTACATGTAAATATTTAAATTACCAGTATATTGTCTCATAGGAAAATAAATATAGAATATCTGTCACAAAGCATATTTGTCGAACTTAAAGTTTGAATAGATACAATTGGAAGAAATGTATTCATGTATAATTACTTTTCTTATTGTGTTTGAACAGAGTTTCAATTATTGTTAACCTATTTTGAATCTGTGCATATTTTACTTCCGTCCATTTACATTCCATTATCTTTTTATTTACATAATGTATTATTTATTGGTAATATCTGATAAAAGTACAAAATCTATCAGAAATATGTATCTCTTATCTCATACTCTGTAAATACCTTGTGAAGACCACAAAATATATTTCAGTACAAAATATTAAGATGTGACAAGTTATTGATGGCTAAAATAATATTTTCCTATTTTGATCCCATGCTAATGTTGTTAATAATTTAACAGGTTCTGAATACATGTATAATGTCTGAAAATGTAAGGAAGATTTTTGTTGATGGTCAAGGTTTCAAAGATACAGGTGAAGGCCTCAAATGGTCAAGGCCTCAGATACATGGTCAAGACCCCAAAATGCATGGTTGAGGCCTCAAATAGATGAGTCTTGTATTTCTCCTTATGTCTCCAGTTTTTCAGAATAATGAAAGAAAAGGCCAGTACACTCAGTTTAAGAAGGAGGAATTTCTTAAAATATTCTTTTTTTAAATGGACACATCTGTTAAAGTTTGAAGTACAAAATAAAAAATTCAAAATCAAAATTCTGAATGTAACTTGATAAGTCATGAGTTCATTAAGGACTTAGTGCCATGTAGTTAAGATAAAAACACTGCCAGAAGTTATATTTAGTATCTGTTTATTTTGACTTTGAGTTTTACATCAGTATATTACAATGTTATTGCCATTACGGTGAGGTAATCAATTATTGTCATTATTTTTATTTAAACATAGTAATGATAATATTTCTGATAGATTTTGTCAATAAATGTATGTCTGTGATAAAAACATGTTTACACAAACTGTGTGATGAAGCAGATAGTTTTGATTTTGATTAACAAATGTGGATTTATTTTTAATCAAGGAATTGGTATAAAATGGTTTTCAGTTTTGTTATCTGTATCAAACCTGAGTTTCATGTAATAAATATTTATATTTGTTCAGTCGGTGAGTGCTATAATTAATATGTAATGGAATATTTGATGCTGAATAGTACAGTGTAATTAATTCATTATCATACATTTCATTACTACAACACATTGTAACTGACATGTAAATGAATTGCTACATATTATTTCAACATATAATGTAGGTACATATAAACTGCTTTTTGCTCAAAGGACAGTTTCTTTGTAACTGTAGTTTTTACTTGTGACATAAAATTGAATAAAAATTTTATTTAACATAACCAGGTTTTAACATTTTTTGTCATCCACTGTAATGATAATGTACAAATACCCAGCATATAATCGACTGATTCATACACCCATCAACAAATGTTATATATATATATATATATATATATATATATAAGGTGATTACCACTGACACACGATATACATTTTTATTCTGATTAAATTTGGATTCTTGGGTACAGAATATCACATGTACTCTTTCTTGTGTTATTTTATTCCACTTCTTTAGCAAATATTTAAATTGCTGTTGTTTTTGCATCTAGGCATACATTTGGGCACTGTCCCTCCATAAAGTTGGAGAAAACGGGAGCTAGTCTGGTCATAGCTGTGGGCCTCTCAATAGGACATAAAAAATGTTGCTAACAATGAAAGCTGACCAAGAAAGTGAAAATCAGCCCTCCCAGATACTACTTTTGCTCAAGGGAGCTAAACGTTGTCTGCCGACCTGTGTGGAGGTCGGATAGAGTAGTCTCCCCTTATATAAAAGACTTGGCAACTCAGGCATGATGCTTCCACTCTAAAACATATGAAGTAAAATGACAGTTTCATCCATTGGTGCACAAATGAACATATCTTGCTTCTCCAGGTATCGATACTGCAGATAGGTCAGCGGACAACTTTTAGCTCCATTTATCTAAAATTACTACTTGGGAGGGCTGGATTTCCAAGATCGTAGTTGTTCTCCTAATGGATTATTATTGGGGAATTATTCTCGAAGAAGAATATTTTGCTAGGAAAAATTGGTCTTCATTAAAATAGGAATCAATCACACTTGCAATACAGTCCGAAAACAAATTGAATATATTGTTGTTTTACAAAATGTTCTGAGGAAAAATATGTATAGCATGTTTACTGTCTGCTTACAAAGTTAGAGCATGGTTTATTGAAGATGTGAAAATAAAAAAAACATCTAGATTTTCTTTAGAAAACTTTTCTGATCCAAATAACTTCCAAAAATATTCTTGCTCTAATATGTAGTAAAAAATAAAACTAATTATATTCATTATATAATGGCGATTTTCTTTTCCTATGATAATTTCAGATATATTTCATTGTGTGATTGAAAAATGTGATATTTCAATCAGTGATATGTGAATAAATGTGATTAAAATGGAAGTGAACATATGAAAAGGGCAGTGTGCATAAGATTTTAATTTTGGTTTTGTGGAGCATGCTTTTGGCGATGGAAGAACCTGGGAAAACCTTGGGAAGAACCACCAACGAACGAGAAGCTACTGGCAAGCTTTCTTACATACCCACATTAGCCAAGGAGAGTTGCTACTTTTATGCAAAGGTGAGATGAGAGTGATTTGTAAAGGAGAGAGCCTTAGAGATCTCATCCACCCAGGGCCCCATGTACTCAAGAGTGAACTTAATCTTCAAAGCTTTGATTCAGAAGCAAATCTGGCATCTAATACAAAGACAATTGTGTTTGCTGTGTAAATACAGGATATTTTTCATCTTATGGTCTGTTTTACCATCCTATGTTTGGATGGTCATGTAAAATAACCTTACTGCAGCAAGAAACTTGATCAAGACACGAGAAAGTATGAAAACACTTTGACAAATTACTCTCAGGTAATCAAGAATTTGTGTATTGTGTTAATTTTCTTCAACACATCAACTGCCCATCATATCATGTCTTCCATCACATTGATCTTGGTAATTCTATAGTGTTGTCTCTAGCATGATATAGGTTGGTGCTGCATACTGCCTGCCCTAGATGGCAATCAGCCCTTTCTGGAGTGCACTCTATTTTGGCACCCAGTTGTCTCTGGGTTGCTCCTTGCCCTCCCTGTGTGGTGCTCAGTCCTCTTTTGGGTACACGATGCCCACTCAAGGTGATACCAAGCCCTCCCTATGTGGTACCTAACCCTTTTCATACATCTGCATGTCTATCATATAATTTTGCTGTCTCTCCATACATCAACATGTCTGTCTCATGCCTGTTTTATGCAATAGCACAGAGACTATTAATCTTAGAACCATGAAATTTTACACACTTCATCATTTAAGTATTACAACATTAAGAAATACAGTGTTCCCTCCGTTAAGTATTACAGTATTACTGTTAAGTAAGAGTGTTTTCTCCAATATTACAGTATTAATTTATACAGTGGTCCCTCCAATATTACAGTATTAATTTATACAGTGGTCCCTCCAATATTACAGTATTAACTTATACAGTGGTCCCTCCAATATTACAGTATTAACTTACACAGTGGTCCCTCCAATATTACAGTATTAATTTATACAGTGGTCCCTCCAATATTACAGTATTAATTTATACAGTGGTCCCTCCAATATTACAGTATTGACTTATACAGTGGTCCCTCCAATATTACAGTATTAACTTACACAGTGGTCCCTCCAATATTACAGTATTAATTTACACAGTGGTCCCTCCAATATTACAGTATTAATTTATACAGTGGTCCCTCCAATATTACAGTATTAACTTATACAGTGTTCTCTCCTATAAGTATTACAGTATTATGTTATTCAGTTTCCTCCTAAAAGTATCACAGTTTTGAGCAGTTCTAGGTACTTCAACTTAGCTGCACTAATTTTATTTAAGTCTGGAAAATATAGTTTGCCCTTGAGAAAAACTAAGTTTGCCCTAAACACAACAAGATAATGTATCAAAATATAACTTATAAAGTAAGATAAAACATGGAATGATCTCTTGTATCAGTCTAGAAAATTCGACATACTCTTGGGAATACTGAACATGCCCTAAAACCAACAACAACAGAATGAATAGATATAGAGGTTCCCGGTGCAAAAGAAACCTGTAAAGTCTCGCGCTCTGTCAATGATATTAGAGATTTAAGTACCACGAACAAATCATTAAAATACTTATTTTTGTCAAAATGTATGAAAACAAAACCACCAGGAGCAAATATGAATTTCAGTAATTCAAACGAAATGTTTATCAGCAAATGTCGAAGACGCATTGATGAACCTTTCGGTATATCATGAATTTACGGGACAAAAAAATAGTTGGGTTTGCTTTCGGTATCATCTTAACACAAGACGATCACTGGAGCGAATACTTCTTCAAACTTCAAGGTACTTTACTCCTTTACAAAAGTAGGAAGTTATCGCTTGTTTTCAAATCTAATATTGTCAACATTTAAATGCAGTAATTTTGGTGCACTGCTATTGCAGTGGATTTGTCTAAACACTACAATACCTTGATTAATACAAATATATTTACATGTATCTGAAATTCTAAATTCAAAATCCAAGTAAGAGCTATATGTTATAACAGCTAAAGAGAGGCTTGTCTCAGTATCCCTCATATAGAATGCAGTATAAGAGCACTGGAAATTCAGCACATGGGCACTGGGAATTCAGCACATACAAGAACTATTAAATGACAACTACTCAGCAAAATGGAAATTGTTTGCATTATATTTGATCGCTCTACAGTTGAGAACATTTAAACCAAATTTAAGCATAAAGGTAGTCGCACACCATTTGTTCCAAAATGCTGCGCAAAGTGCATAACCATTTTGACAGACTTCACAGAAAACAACACAGGGCTCAAGTTTGGCGAAATACTTACCAAGGTCATTTATGAATTAGATATGAACAAATTTACCAGTATGTTGGTAAACAAAAGCAAACGTACACACGACACAGAGTTCAAAATTCAAAGGAAACCTCTCGTCTTACGGCATTGGTTCTTTTAAATGTACTTGGTGACCCATTCTGTCTGGAACAGTGCCATCGACTTTCTTCATTGGAAGTTAGCGTAACACTGATGCCAGAAGCTGTTGTATGGCAAGTCATAATATCTTCACAGCTGATCGATGTATTATTATTTGAATAAGTAATCAATCTTCTTATAATATTCTGACACCAACGACTTAAATGTATTCCTTGTCGAATTCTTCTTTGCTTTTCTCTCTAATCTGTATGTAGTAGTTGTAAACTCATTGTCACAGCTCAGGAGTATATTCTGTCTGTACTCTTCGAATCTGTCCATTTACATTCATGTCCTTATTCCATTAGAACAAGTATTGTCAGTGGAGTCTAAAATAAATCTGGCAAAATCAGAAAGAATATAAGAGCCCCGACATTGCTTTTCGGAACCTCTTCGTATCACGCTACAATTTGGACGGTGATGAAATTAAGGTTGTTGAATGCACCTCAAACGGGGCGAGCAACACAAAAAAATGATAGATTTGAATTCTAGTTTCTTGTGAAATTCAAAACTTAAAATCATCACATTTCTAATTAATCATTTTCACAGCGTCGTTTTATAATTCATTTTCATATCTTTGAATGTAACACTGATGACTGGTGTCCAGAAAGTGGTCAACAAAATTATATCTTTTTATGTCTGGACAAACATGTGACTTTTGTGTATTAGTTCAAACCAGAATTAGGGCATGCCCTCAGTAAGTCGCAAGCACTTTTCAGCTGCAGTAATTGTTTAATGCATTGTTGCTTGTAAACGGCTTGACTGACGAATGGTAGCTTGAAAGTGGAACAATTCTTTGTTTTCCATCAGGAAAGCAAAGTTTTGAAGTTAAATACCCACGACATCTCGCTTCGCTTTGAATATGATACTCACTACTCCCTGGTCACATTCTTGGTCGCAATAATATGCGTATCTGAGAAATCCTGTGCTCATTCTAACAGCATCGAAATAATCTTGGCGATGATAAACGTGAGTGTATTTTCCGACCGGGAAATCAGGACCTTCAAACACATGAGCTTGATGAATGACTTGAGGGCATTTCAACGTATTACGTTGTGCCAACACGTTTTGAACCTTTCGCATCTGAAGAACTCTATACACGGTTTTTTCGAAAATGCCTACTTGCTATAAAAGTGGTTATACTACACTCCTTTGTTTGAATTTGTTTCTATCGGATTTTCTTATGATCTCCCATGATTTCGTTCATATAGTTACATTTTGCACGAGTTCCAGCTACTATGATGACAGGGGTTCACAAGAACTGGTCTTCGTCGTTGTTGAACTGGACTATACTTCGTTTAGATATTAGGAAACTGATCCACTGATAAAACGTTTTTACATTATCTGCTGTCTCTTAGAGGTGAAACGTTTGTCATGTGAAGTGCAGCTTTTACTAATTTTCATGTCAAATTTGTCGTTATAATGTTGGAGATTTTATTTTTCCCAACATTTTCGAAAAGGTTACTACTGCAGTTGTACTAAATTCGATCAAGACAGTGTTATGCATATTTGATTTAATTATATCTGATCTAATATATATTTATTTCACTTTAATTGTTTGTCAGTTTTAATTTTCATATATTTTTCATTACATGCTATTGTAATGTAAATTTATTCACTGGAGATGATACTTTTTCCAGAAAATAGTTTAACCTTGACTGTTTTGTAAACACGAGGTGTTTATCTAGATCCTGACCTTGATTCAAAATTAGTAGCTATTTTTATTTTAAAATGATTGCTTTTGTCGAGGTCATGATGGGATTAAATGTTTAAGATGAAAACAATTTTTTAATTTTTTTATTTCTTTGAGTAAAATGATTGGTTTTCGTCAGGGCCACACTGTGTACGTGATCTTTAACAAGTAATTAATTTCGAAGAGGTTCTGGAACATGATGACGTGACCCCATTTTTTCGTTTTAGAATACGATATAACCTTTTCTCGAGATATATTCTCAGTAGTAGTTTGACTCTTACACTTGAAGTTGTATTTTATGCTGTTTAGAGTTATTTCAAATTACTTGGATTCTAAAGGATTAATTCTTTTTTCCTAAAAAATATGTGTGCTCATGTGAAATTCTTGAACAAAGACAGCTCTTATACAAAATTTTTTTATTCAGATTTCCAAAACCGGAGTAATATTTCTTGTTTCTACAAGGAATGTAGACTTCATCACTACATATTACAGCATACGTCATCGTCTTCCATCTTGGATTCTTCGTCGGGACTCGAACTTGAAATCATTAAAACACATTGTCATTAGGATTACTAAAATTTTATTCGTGGATTATTCTTGGATTATTTTTGGGATTTGATTCTTAAAACCTGTAAGTTCATATTTTTTCATTTTACAGAATTTTTTTCTGGGAAATAATTTATTATATTTTTTCAAAGCTTGTTGTTTTCACTCTTTCTTGTGTTACTGTTTGTCCGAGACTAAACACGTAACATAAGAATTGGCTAGCTCGTCCTAATATAATTTTGAATTTTGGATACAATATTTCAGAAAACTTTGTTTTTCTACATTTGAATTCTCCATGTTTTTGAAATCTTAGCGAAATTGGCAAGCTTTTTTCAAAAATGTCATCAAATGGAGAAATCTTTCTTTCAAATCCTACCCAGGAACATAGATCTTTTCAAAAAAGATGAATTGATTCAACTTGCCAGAAAATATGATCTTTCTGAGGTAAAGGCTTCCCTAACGTTACAGGAAATAAGAAATGTTTTGGTTCAGTACTTGGTAGAAAAGAATGTTTTCGATGAAAGTGCTTTGGTCAGTATGTATCAGATTCTGACACAAAAGTAAAGAAATTAGAATTGAAATACAAGATGGAATTAGAGTTAAGGAAGCTGGAACTTCAGAAAGAAGAGAGAGAGAGAGAGAGAGAGAGAGAGAGAGAGAGTGAGGGAGAGAGACGCAAATGCAGTTACAAGAAAAACAAATGTAGTTATAACATGAGAAAGAGGGAGAGCGACAGGAAAAAGAGAAAGAAAAATGCAACCGCAGTTAGATATGGAAGAAAGAGAGAAAGAAGATGAATGCAGTTAAAAAAAGAAAAAATACATTTACAACATTTATAAGCAGAAGAAAGAGAGAAAGAGAGGGAATATCAACGTAGAAAAATGAAAGATATGAGAAAACTGCCAGCAGCTTTCCGTTGGTTAGTTTGTCTTACCAGGGATTTTCTGGGTTCTTCCTCCACCAGTTATTCTGGTCACAATGTATAACCTATCTTATGCTGAGATATGACATTAAACCATAAACAACATCAACACTAATAGGTGTTTGTAATAACTGGTTTATATTAAGTTGTATGGTCCATATGGATTCCTCCATCCGAATCTATAACAGATCATTATATTAAGTTGTTTGTCCATACGGATTCATCCATAGCTATTTACAATAACTGATTCTATTAAGTTGTGTGGTCCATATGGATTCATCCATAGTTATTTACAATAATTGATTCTATTAGGTTGTGTGGTCCATACTGATTCATACGGATTCATCCATAGCTATTTACAAAAATTTATTATGTGGTCCATAAGGATTCATCTATAGCTATTTACAATAATTTATTCTATTATGTTGGGTGGTCCATACGGATGCATCCATAGCTATTTACAATAATTTATTCTATTATGCTGTGTGGTCCATACGGATTCATCCATAGGAATTCGATAGGCTTAGTTCTAATGTGTGTCTTGTATGTAATGTCCCTGAAAACTATAGATAACCTAAAAGAGGATTTCATCTTATTGATCACTGAAGCATTCAAGCTAGGATATGATTTTGATAGCATATATTGCTCAGTAATAGATAACCTAAAAGAGGATTTCATCTTATTGATCATTGAAGCATTCAAGCTAGGATATCATTTTGATAGCATATATTGCTCAGTAATAGATAACCTAAAAGAGGATTTCATCTTATTGATCATTGAAGCATTCAAGCTAGGATATGATTTTGATAGCACATATTGCTCAGTAATAGATAACCTAAAAGAGGATTTCATCTTATTGATCATTGAAGCATTCAAGCTAGGATATCATTTTGATAGCATATAATTCTCAGTAATAGATAACCTAAACGAGGATTTCATCTTATTGATCACTGAAGCATTCAAGCTAGGATATGATTTTGATAGCATATATTGCTCGGTAATAGATAACCTAAAAGAGGATTTCATCTTATTGATCACTGAAGCATTCAAGCTAGGATATGATTTTGATAGCATATATTGCTCAGTAAAAATCTGTGTTAAGCTCAAGAATCGTCAAACCCACATGGAATATTCTTATGTATAATTCGTGACTTCAGCGTTCATGGCACTACAGAGTGTGTTGCAAAAGTTTTCTTTTCAAGATAAAATGAAATATTTCATATTAGTTTTTCAGTAATAGAATATCAATAGAACTGCTGCCAATGCTTTCATCGGTAATACAATACAAATGGAAATACTGGCAACGCTTTCATCGGTAATACAATACAAATGGAAATACTGGCAATGCTTTCATCGGTAATACAATACAAATGGAAATACTGGCAATGCTTTCATCGGTAATACAATACAAATGGAAATACTGGCAATGCTTTCATCGGTAATACAATACAAATGGAAATACTGCCAATGCTCTCACAAGCAATGGAATATAAATATAATTACCGACAATGCCCTCGTCAACAATAGAACATAAATAGAAATCGTGGCAATGCTTTCATCAGAAATAGAATAGAAATAGAACTACTAACCATGGTTTCATTACAAAGGACCCACTCAATACAATTTGTGCAAGTGTGTTGAGCAACAAAGTTAAAGAAAAGGTCATTCAGGGGCAATAGCTTCCAAAATAATGATGTGTTATGGCAGAAATCAAACTCTTTAAAGTTCTCATCAAAATAATCATGTAGGTTGAATTTGCTTGAAATCTAATGATCGTTGGTAAAGTAATGATGCTAAAATCAAAGCTGGGACAATAGGCAACCGGAGTTAATGTCAGGAAAATAAGCAATCTGAGTCACAGTTGGGAAATAGGTGATCCTATTCAACGTCGGGACAATAGGTAATCAAAGTTGGGACAATAGGCAGTCCAAGTCAATGTTAGTTAAAGTCAGGGCAATAGGCAATCCGAGTCAATGTCAGAAAAATATGTAATCAGTCAAAGCCGGGACAATAGGTAATCCACATCAAGGTCGGGGTAATTGGCAATCAAAGTCCAAGTTGGGCAATAGGCAATCTGGGTCAAAGTCAGAACAATAGGCAATCCTGGTCAAAGTTAGGACAATAGCCAATCAGTCAGTGTTGAGCAAACCAAACCCCAATCAGAATCAAAACATCTATAAATCACATGGAGTGATGCATGATTTTCATTTCAAGACGTGAGCAGTATGAATATGCATGCAAAAAAATACCTGAAATTTTACAATCCTTGCTCCAGTAATGCTGTGGAAACTGAAACCGTGAAACAGCAATGGGTGCCCTAATTGGGGTGAGGTCGCATTTAATCATCCTACGTTGGTTGACTAACGTGAATTAAATTTAATAATGAACGCAGAACATGAAATTTCACATGTTCAAGGTAAGAAAAGTAGCATGCATATCAGTTATGGAAAATACTGGAAGATTAAGTTCATTGTATATTAGCCTAACATCCTTGCTGCCAACTATGACATAACACTCTTAATGATCTAGACGCCTTTTCAAGGATGAAACCAGGATATATTCGAATCATGTTAACAACCCACAAGAAGATGCAAAATGTGTTGTACTGTCCCCACATTCTCATTTCAAATACATGTACAGTCAAGGCAGGTTAAAATGTCCAATTTTTAATGACGCATCAAAACTGGATTTGCATGGTAGTATTACTTATCATAGCAAGGATTATATAATAAAATGAATGCAATGGTAGGTATTTCATGTCCAATGGGGTTTCAAAAAAATACAAAATATGATTTTCAAAAAATATGTAATGGTTAGTGTTTAAACTATTTCCAAAATAAACCCCAATAGTTAAAAACAATCTAGAATAATCAATGCATTATTTTTCTTTAGGCAGTTATTTTAATAGTATTAAATTGTTAATTTACTGATCTTTTTAGTTCGGAGAAGATCATTGTTGAATTCACGATATTGAATAACAAGGTGCAATGAAGCATTTTATACCATTATTCATTAAAATAAAATAAGATCCCGTGTAAGACTTTTTACTTTAAATTTCTCTTGCAAAAGGTTTGAAGAAATCCTGAATTGGAGACTGCCATAAAGATATATAAAAAAAATAAGGAATCGTCTCCTAAGCATAGAGGCATAACAGTATGTTCCTCTAGCATGAATAAAGCACTTAAATGATATTGTCTATTTGCAAAATAGGCATCGATAAATAAACTGCATTCAGAGTCACGTTGAACTACTGGAGGATTGAGATATGTTTTGATCCAGCTTATTTCAGTCAAAACTACACTGAAAAGAGCATCCGGAGACCTGTTTGCCTTATTCTTAGCAATTCTAAGGCATGTGACGCTAACATATTATATGAATCACTGACTGATAATTTAGATTTGACATCTCAGCAATGCCCAACATAGATCATCTCTCTCTCCCTCTGTAGTATGATTTGTCTAAATATTTGAATCTTTTTCCAGTCATAATTAATATTACCAATCCAGTTATAATTAACAGTGTTCAGGTCGCCAGTCTCAAGGCCATATGAATTTATGACATGGAATCTACGTCTGGCATTTGTTCTTTTATTCATCAATTACACTTTGCCCCCATCCTAATATGAAAGTCATGAAAAAAAATGAAGAAAATATTAAACTGAAATGTGTTTATTTTGTTTTATTGTATAATAATAGTGATTGATTACGAATGTAAAGCATTATTCAAAATTAATCACAAAGTACAGAATTAAATTAAGTATGCACATCTATATACAAATAAATGAATATCATAATAAATTATGTCTACTGCACAAGAGATAGAGACAAATCAAACAAGTTTTGTTTATGAACAGAACTACTCTTATAGAAGGGGGTATTACTGATTCCTCGCCTAGCAATGAAAAACACAAGCCCTCGTTTACCTCACTTTCACATGCATAATCTCTAATGACCAGTCTCAAGTGTCGAACATTTACTGGATTGTGAAATCAGTGTATAAATAAAATCCATAAGCAATATTTGTGAACTTGATTAGTTCCAAACAAAAAAAGGACACGGACAGGTGTGATCTTGATTAGCTTCAACAAAAAGGAACTTGAACAGGTGTGAACACAATTAGTCTGACAAAAAACAAAGAAAGCCAGAACAGGTTTCAAGAAAATGAAAGCTTGGGCAGATGTGAACTTGATTAGTTCCTACAAAAAGACAACTTTTTTGGGGGGCACATAGGAACTTGATTAGTCCCAACAACAAAAATGCACTTTGAAGCATAAAATAATTTTTTGTGTAACATGATCATGAAATTTAACACTGAAGACTGCTTTACCATGTTTACTAAACAATATTAAAAAAAAGTAGTGGGTGGGTGAATCAGTTTACAATGTATTATGTAATGTCAACTGCCTATAACAGTGTCACAGTACTTCTTGTCTAAATTTTACCAGCTAGGAAACATGGCTCCAATAGAAGGAAAAAGGATCTTGACCACTGCTCAGGGAGAATAGTTTTAAAATGTATATTAAAAAGCATTTAGTAGTTCCAAAATTAGTGCATCGATATCCAGAACCATCTCAGTTTGATTGACATGATATGGAAAGAGATGCTTTGTATAAAACAAACAACATACTACGCATAGTAGAAAACAGGCAATAGACTAGGCATAGTAGAAAACAGGCAATAGACTATGTCAGTCCTATACATGCTTACTTCTGTCCTGTATTTGTTTACTGCATTCTAGTACATAACTACATCAGTCCCCTACTTGCTTACTTCTGTCCTGTATTTGCTTACTGCATTTAAGTACATAACTACGTCAGTCCTCTACTTGCTTACTTCTGTCTTATACTTGCTTACTTCTGTCCTGAACTTGTTTACTTTAGTCTGTACTTGATTACTTCTGTCCTGTATTTGCTTACTTCAGTCCTATAACTGCTTACTCTAGTCATGTATTTACTTCAGTCTGTAACATCATTTACGTAATTCCTGTGAAAGATTACTTGTCTAATACTTGCTGAATTCAGTCCTGTTCGTCATAATTTCACTGCTTACTTAAGTTATATATTTACGTACTACAGTAATCTATTTGCTTATGTATGTCTTCTACATACCTATTGTGTTCCTGTACTTACCTATTCAGTCTGAAGTTTGCTTACTTCATTCCTGGGGGCCTTGAGTGGACGAGTGGTCTAAAGCACTCCGGATCATTGCCATGTCACCTCTATCTGTGTGGGTTTGAGACTCAGGCTTGGTTAATGTGGTTAAAAGAGAAAGCTTGCCAGCAGCTTCCCATGGTTTGATGTTTCTTCCCGGGGATTTCCAGGTTCTTCCTCCACTAGTTATACTGGCCGCTATGTATAGCCTATTTTGTGCTGAAATATGGTGTTAAACCCTACAACAACAACTTCATTCCTGTACTTACCTATCTCAGTCATGTGTTGTGGTTAATTCATCCTGTGTATGCTTATTCAGTACTGTACTACTTATTAAGTACTGTACTACTTATTCAGTACTGTACTACTTAAGTCCTGTACATGCTTACTCCAATACTTAACTTGCTTTTGTCAGTACCGTATGTACCACAACAACCCTGTTCTTGCTTACTTTAGCCCTGCACTTGCTTACCTACCTTCTTAGCTTGTTTATACAATTGATTGTTCCTGACCAATCATATGACATTGTAGAGCTAGCTCTTCTATACTAGCTATGTGTTCAAACACTTTTGTTTTACAAGGCCAACACCATAGAATTACTAAATGATGTTTTGCTGTTGTTGTTGTTCTAGGGTTCAATGCCATTTTTCAGCACAAGATAGGCTTTACATGGCAGCCAATATAACTGGTGGAGGAAGAACCCTGGAAAACCCAGTGATGAACCACCGACCCACGAGAAGCTACTGGCAGGCTTTCCCACTTATTAAATGATACCAATGTACAGAGATACACAAACTCATCAATAACAAGCTCAACACCAAATTTGTTTGACACCAAGTATTAATTAAGGAAGTTATTTTTCTAGAATTAAAGTTATCAGTTTCAAAAATCAGGGACAGTAACTCTGTTAATGGGTGACTTAGTACATTAAAATGTTGCCACCCAGTTTATTGGAAACAACTGCGCCAAAATGAAAGATGGCAGTTCTGATAACCAGGAGCAATATCCCTGCTAAATGTTGGTAGAATGCTAACACTCAAACCCATCTGAGGCATCTTCATTATGAAAGTTCATGCCATATTGTAATTGGAATGCAAATGTAACTCAGGGAGTTACTGTGGATGGATGGATGGGACAGATTAATGAACAGACACATCTCCATCATCCTACACATGAAAAGGTTGCAAAACAAGAAAACATTGGAATATCAACACCTTGGACAAAGATCACAGAAGTTCATTTTGTGATATCTGCTAAATTCACATGTGCAAGAATGGTCTTAGATAAGAATATCTTTCAAAATGACTCAAATAAACCACATGTACAACAAGTATAAAATATAAAAAATATATTAAATACACCAATAAAACATGGTCATATTTAAAATAAAGCACATTTTTATACATGTACATTGAAATTATAACACATAAAAATCATTTTTATAAAACATGTACCAATAAAACATGGTCATAATTAAATAGATCATATTTACATGCACTTATATTGTGATTATAACAGATAACAACTATACAACATATCAGTAAAAGATTGTCATATTTTGGCATATTGTACCAATTATTTCAAAATGTTGACAACAATTGGCACTCAGACTGCTTCCAATTTCTCTGGAAATAACGTCACTTCCCACAGTTTAAGAATGCTGGTAGATAGGATCATATCACACACAGTTTAAGAATGTTGGTATCAATACTAATGCACCTGAATGCCTGCTCCAAAGTCCTGGATGTTGACCTGCTCCTGAGTCTTGCATGTTGTCTTATTTAAGTTGCTTTTGTCTCCACTGCCTCATATTTTCAAAGTGCTAACTTCGGCGTTTTATATGAATTTGCTAACTTCTGGACACAACACCAAGATGCAGATATTTTTTTCCCAGCCATCCCACTAATCTGACTGAGATGTCTATCTTCTGACATTGTCTGTGTAATGCAAGACTTTTTGTCATCTGTAAATAGTCAATTAAACTAAGTTTAGAAAGAACAGATAAACAAGTTCTATTTGCTTAATGCTTAAATTTTCTTTTCAAGTACTTTTCATGATTTTAAACATATAGCTTTCTTCCATATTCGTTTAAAATGTATATTATAATATGTACCAGTTTCTTGTCGATTTTGCTGTAAGAAGCCTTACTGTAAACCAAAGTTAATCACAACTATGTGAAACTACTGTAATCATTTATTGCTTGGTCCCCTTTGCTATACCACAGTAATATACTATATTTAAAAAGAAAACAGATTCCTCTTAATTTCAAGGAGTGCTGTTTACTTTTTGGCCAAGCATTAGCACCAGCTAATGGGAGAGCTTGAGATACACAGTATTGTTACATATTTTTAAAACAATACACAAACTACAATGCAGAAAGCTAATTTTCGATACACTGCAAATATGCAGAACAATTTTAAGCACTTAATCAAAATTGTGTATTTAAATAAAATCTTTTATTATAGTGCACTGAATCCATATAAACTGTGTATTAGGACAAGTTACAGGTGTTTAGTACATGTTCCAAAATAATAAGCATTTAACCAGGACAAGAACACATCAAAATAGACCCCCTATAATCTAGTCCATTCATAGTCCTAATCACTCAGTTACTCTTAGAAAACACATCAAAATGATCCCTATAATCTAGACCATTCACAGTCCTAATCACTCAATTACTCTTAGAAAACACATCAAAACAGACCCCCTATAATCTAGTCCATTCATAGTCCTAATCACTCAATTACTCTTTGAAAACACATCAAAATAGATCCCTATAATCTAGTCCATTCATAGTCCTAATCACTCAATTACTCTTTGAAAACACATCAAAATAGATCCCTATAATCTAGTCCATTCATAGTCCTAATCACTCAATTACTCTTTGAAAACACATCAAAAAGATCCCTATAATCTAGACCATTCACAGTCCTAATCACTCAATTACTCTCTGAACATCCATCAAATAGATCCCTATAATCTAGTACATTCTTAGTCCAGTTCACTATGCCATTATTCAATTACTGTAAGAACACACAAGAAATAGACCCATATAATTCGGTGCAATCGGTCTAACTCCTGGACACTATGCCATTATTCAATTATTGTGTAATAAGCATTAAATAGAGCAAAACAGTCTAATATATTGTTAGTCCTAGTTATTATGCCATTACTCAAGCACTCTAAGAATATCCATCAAACATTTCATAATAATCTTGTGCATTCTGAATTAATTCTGGGCACTATAATATTACCAATCGCTGTAAGGCCATCTAACATGTAGATCTCTATAACCTTGTTACTCTTACATGTCTTAATCCTGGTCCCTATACCGTTACCTGATAATGGCAAGAAATTTTGCAAAAAAAACATGTATTTAATCACTTTCTAGTACTGGTAAATGATGGGTCAACTATTTTGGGCACTACACTATGCTACTGCTTGGATGATTGTATGACAGCCACTTTGAAGCTTTCTTATAAAACTGAATAAAACTGCAGTAAAATCTGAATAAGAGTAGAGTAAGTGATTCATTATATAATCAGCCTGTGTGTAAGATTCCTTTACACAGAGCAATGAAACCTCATACTGACATTAAGTTACAGTAACCTTGACCTTTGACCTTTATACCCCAAATATCAATGTCTGGAACCATTCATTTGTTTCAGTCACTGTGACCTTGGCCATTGACCAAGCTTCATTTAAACCCCAATTGCTAGCGATTTACAAAGTTTGGTTTTAGTTACGTGATGGAAAATTAATGTTACTGTGTGAAAAGTATTTAAATTCTTTCTGTCATAATTACCTTGACCTTTGTCCTTGAAATCCGATCCATCCCCAATTTGGTTACCACAGATGATGTAGGATAATGTGACTGGGTGGGACATCCTGTTACATGGCTGTGGCATGATGCCCTAGTGCTAGACATCACAACAAACTGCCACACAGCAGACATCATAGCAATATGACTGAAATTTTTTAAAGCTATGTTAAAATTTCAAATCACACACACACACACAGACACACTCAAATGGTTTTAAAATATAAAGAGCAGAAATGAACGTTTGATGGAAAATAATTAAATGTTGCCTTGATCTTAAAGAGATTACCAACAATGTGACAGGTAGACATGTACGAGTATATACATGTAAACATGTATAAGTATATACATGTATAAGTCTATACATGTTTTAATCCCTTGATCTCAAACAGCTTTAAAACATTATAGAATGAAAAGTGCGATTAAAATGTAAAATACTGAGATAAATAATCAGGGGTGCTCAGAGAATTTCTTTTGGAGTGGGGGGAGGGGCCAGAGACATGTAGCTGTCAGATATTAAATTTTATGGCTGAAGGCCAAAAAATGTTTCAGAGGTGAAATGGGGAGGGGTGAGAACCAGAAAGTGATGAGAAAAATGAGATGTGACATTAACCTTGAAGATACATGCAGTATCCCAGTATGGTGCTTGAAACATCTTTGTATTTTAGAGTGGAAAGGATGGACAAAATGGTAGATATTGTGTCCCATGCTTTTCTTCAGAAGGGTAGAAAAAATAAAGTAGGAGCTATCAAAATGAGATGCTCACAACTGTATCAAAATATAAGAAGTTTCTGCAGCATCAAACCAGTGTTATGGAAAACAATATTTCATTGGTTTAAAATAACAATAGTTACTGACAAGAAGCAGAATGGATAATAGACCATATTTACATATTCAAGAATGGGTTTAATTAAGTTCGGATGAACACAGCTGAGGAATGACACTGTTTACGTTTTGCATCATGAAATTCAATCGTGTGGTATGGCTTGATTCCTACACGTCTCCAACATTTCCCTGTAACCTTGTTTCCCAGTCACATGCTCAATATCACTAAGCACATCATCAATATTTTGCCAGAAGTCCTCAAATTCCTGTTGACCACACTTTCCATCTGCAGTATGGCCACTGATAGAATTCCTGTATAGACGAATCCGTTCTACATTTGCTCCCAGAGTACTGTCCCGGGATTGATCATTTGGAGCCTTTCCCCATCCCGTTTTTGGACAAGAGACCGAGGAGACATTTCTGATTAGCATGTAAAGCAAAGTAATATCGAACTGGTCGACTGTTGCCATGTATTTACCATTAGGGTCCGGAAAAACCAACTTTATTTGATCCTGGTTTAGCAATCTCTTTCTGGTTAAGTTGGACTTGTTTGCCAAAATTGCCTTGTAGATGTCTGTGTATCCAGCAGGAACATGATCAAGAAGAATTTTTCTCAGGGCTGCACTACAAATGGTTCGCAGAGCCATTTCCAAACGAAACTGGTTAATGTGTTCAAGGGTGATGGGTTGTGGAGTGCTCTGCAAAAGTAATGAAAGGATTAATTTATGATCAGCCGAATTTGTGAAATTCATTTATAGCATGTGTCGATGTAAAAGTTTAACAATATTTTAGTACTTCTGGAATTTCCTGAAACTAAGCCATCAGTAGTCATGTAGTGACAAAAGAGGCCTTGAATACAAAACTTGGAAGTTCCATGTCTAGTAAAAAAACAAACATGTACGACCCAGGTTCAGCTTTTGTAAGATGATTCGTGTTCATGCAGAAATGACATATTCAGGAAAAATGCTGTAGCTCTAGTAACTGCATTGTCTGTATAAATGCCAGATTGACATCTTTGTAGTTTTATGTTATAAAACCCCTGTAGCTCTAAGGTGAAAAGCAAGGTTGCTTGCACACTGCAGTTTGAACAAGTACAAGACAAGGTAAATATGTGATGACTGTTATAAAACATGCACTTATAATAGTACATAGTTTTATAAAATACACATAACCTAGTGTTCGACTGTTATAAGTGTCATAGATATTAATATTTATAAGCAAAACTAATTCTCATTGTCATTTGTATGGGTATGTATACCACAAACCAATTTATTTTGTCCCTCATATGGGTATCAAGCTTTTCCCAAATTTACAAAAGTCAGCTTGCCAGAGGCAAGGTGACTGGAAAATTAAACTTGCCCTTGGAAAATCTGAGTTTGCCCCAGGCATAATATTCTACATAACTAAAACAATAAGATAAAATGTTGTAATTTACGGAAATAGTGTTATATTTAGTGAAATGTGTTTCCTTTGTACCTTTGTAGGCACTTTACTACCATATGCTGATAGTTTAAGATATAAAAAAAATGAATGTGTAAATATTATACATAATTAGATACGTAGATAAGAAAGATTTAGAATGCTGATATAGATGCAAGAGAGAGAAAGAGAAAGAGAGAGAATTAATCAAGATATGTAGATTAGAAAGAGAATGCTGATATAGATGCAAGGGCAAAAGTATAAATGCACAGGTATTTAGTCTAATACAGGGATAAGTAGGAAGAATTTTGGAAATTGCTACAATCTGAAATGAGAGAGAAAGAGAGAGAATTAATCAAAACTCATAACTCACTGGTTTGTAAACACTAATTTTATCCATTAAATCAGTGACATGTATCAAAACAGTTGAGAAACTGACTTTTGTGAATGATTTGAGAACATATATTTTTCCATTTAATTGTTTCCTTAGCTGTTTATGCGTAGTCTTGTTGTTGGTTGACCATCGGGCTCGATGAAGTCAATCCTGCGCTGCTCTTTGCTGATGGGTCCTCATTGGGCTGACGAGTCTGATATGAGATGCACATGTCCTGGAGCAGTGTGTACACTGGAGGCATGGGTTGGTTCTTGACGTTGAGGCCTTCCTGCATTCCTTGGCATTGGCGACTTTCGTTCTGCAGGCATCCTCGAAGGTTTTGCACCCAGTTCTAACAGATGCAAACTAGCCAGGTCTATCCTTGGCACAAGACTTGAGATTTGTCACAGATATCGAGCATCATCTCAGGCTGTCCTTGATGAAGTTTTTCAATCTTTTCTTCAGAAGACCAATTTTTCTGTGTCCACTAGATAGAGCTCCAAAATCTGACATGGCACTTGAGACTCCTCCATATGGATGACATGACCCGTCCACTGGAGTTGGGCTCTCATGACCATCACTTCGAATATGGTAAAGCCTGTTCTATCCTGCACTTCCAGGTTCGTCACTCTGCCTTGACATCTGATGCCCATAATCCAGCGCATGTGGAAACGCTCAAGTTGTTTGATGTGCTTCTTGTATGTTGTCCAGGTCTCACATCCATATAACTGCTTTATATACCTTTATCTTGGTGGACAGTTTGATATTCATGTGATTCAACACATGAGAGCGGAGACGTCCTAATGATTGACTGGCGCTGATGATGCATGCCATTATCTCTTTGTCTAGCGATCCAGCGGAAGATATGATGCTTCTATGGTACTTGAAGTGATCAATGGCTTTCATTTGTTCGATAGACACAATCGAGGGGCAAGCTATGGCACCAGGGACAGGTTGGTGAAGAAGTACCACTGTCTTGTTCAGACTGATAGTGAGTCCGAAGAGTCTCGAAGCTTCAGCAAAGTGAGCAACGATGATCTGGAGATCTGCTTCCATGTGTGCTATGAGAGAACAGTCATCTGCGAAATGTGCTTCAAAATAAGTTTCTCCATTGTTTTGGCCAGGCATTCCGTCAGCGAAAGTCGAAGAGAGAGCCATCCAGTCTGTACTTTATGTACACTCCTTTCTGGAGATCACATGTAGCATGGTTCAGGACACATGTCAAGATTAGGTTGAATAATACTGGGGCGAGAACGCAACCCTGCTTCACAAGATTAGAAACATTGACTGGCTTGGAGACATTCCCATTGTAGAGAACAAATCCCGTCATGCCATCTTAATGAACTTCTTAGGGCAACCGAGTCATGGTAAGATGACCCAAAGTGCATCTCTGTTGACCGTATGGAAGGCCTTTGTGAAGTCTATGAAGACACCGTTGAAGTTCATGTTTTTTTCAATGCACTTTTCCTGTATTTTGTCTGACTGTGAAGATCATGTTGATCATACTCTGATCTGGTCTGAAGCCACATTGGGCTTCCGGCAGTATGGCTTCTGAGACATTACTGACCAAACGGTTGAGAAAAACGCGTACCATAATCTTGCCTGCAATTGACAGGAGTGATATGCCTTGATAGTTGCCACAGTCAGCTTTGTTCCCTTTGTTTTTATATAAGATGACAATAACTGCATTGTTGTACTCCTGTAGCATGGAATCCTCCTCCAAAATATTGATCAGGATGCTGTGCAGTGTATCAAGTACCTTACGGCCAGCTGCTTTGAAGTGTTCAACAGAATTCCATCCGCATCTGGTGCCTTGCCAGAGCTGATCATTTTGATGGCTCACTTGACTTCTTCCATGGTAGGGGGCAAGTCCAGGTCTGAGATAGTTGGCTTCGGGCCAATTGCATCTAACGCTACAGAGTCTACGGTGAAGGGCATATTCAGTAGGTTGGTTATACTCTCATTCTCCTTGAGCAGAGTGGTCCCGTAAGATTAGCGGGGTGCTGCAGGCTTTCGACGAGACATCTTTCAGGGACATGAAAAACTCTTTTGAGTTGTTAGTGTCTGCTGGACTTCATCTGCTTTGTGGTCCCACCAGCTATTCTGCATAATGCGGAGTTATCTTTTGTAAATATTATGTAAACAGCATATCATAAATGCCACCTATGGGTGCTACATTATTGTAATATCATGCTTTGAAATAAAATGCTAGTGGTAGTTACTCATTAGAGACAACTGTCTTTTATTTCCAAACAGGCACCTGTCAAATAAATCTCATGTGCTGCACTTTTAACAATCTTTGAAAAGCTGATTGTTGTGATTCGGGAGGCTACCTTAGAACATGCCTGCACAAAAATATTATAACTACCAATAAAAATAATAAATATATAGCCCTTTTTTATCAAAACAAATGTTTAGTGCAATAAAATGCAAGACTGACCTTGACACTGATTACAAGATGGAAATGAGATATAATAAATGAAAGAAACTGTAGCCAGGTATCATAAGAAAAAAAAAACTAGACAAAAATACGAAATAAGTATGCTGATATATATAGTAACAAGATATCTGGGGATAAACCTTGCAGAACATAAAACATTAGGAACTGATCATGACCATATGTCAAGTAATCAACTGACAAAGAGTATATTTCATTCAAAGCACCAATGTTTAATAACACGTCTTGTATATTGTATCCTTTCTTCAATTTTGTGGACTTGCATGCAGGATAGTGCCTTGCCCAAACTAAATTTGAGCTTGCCTTGTGAGTTGGGCAGATAGATTTGGAAATCCCTCAAGATGTGGACCATATACCAAACCAATTCTCATTGTCACTTGCATGGTTATGCATAGAACATACAATATATCAAACCAATTATCAGTGTTACTCATAAGAATATGCATATAACATTCCATACAGAAAAACAATTCTCACCGAGTGATTACAGTGTATGTATGTATGTATGTATGTATCTAAGCAGCATCAAAATAATTAAATAGACAGGATTGATATTAAAGTAGCCATTTGGGAAGCTGAAGTGTATATCTAAGTCAAACAAAGACCATCAACTGCTGATGCTGAATGTAGTTTTGTATCTATTCTGTTAAAATAAACCCCTGAACAATATAAACCGTCAAGATTGTCATAAACACATAACTCAACTGACCAAAAGCGCTGGAAAATAACCCATTCAGTTTCATAAACAAATATTTTTTCAATTCCATACATTTTCCAAACCGATCCAAAGAGATATGTTCTGTGTTGTATGTCGACATACCCCAATAATTTCAAACACAAATAAATATTACATTTTGGATAGTATTATTTACTAAATAATATTTACACTTAGAAAAAAGTTACCTCATCAATGAACCAGAACTTCAGTACGTCATCTGAAGACACCAAGTGATCACTGTCATGGGAATGACAAGGAATTTCTTGTAGTTTCTGTAGCTCTGACACGGGGAACATACTGTCTAAATAATCTCCATTACTTTTTGGACACTGAATATACAACTGAAACTGCAGGCTTGAGCCAAAGCATCCAATTATTTTGGAAAGATTGTTATGTATGAATTGCCTTACTTCGATACAAACATCCTGGTTTGGGTTTTCATCTTTGCTGCTCATTTTTGCAACTCTTGCAAAAATAACATATTCTCTGAAATGTAGAGTCATTGTATGGGCAAGGTCGATTTGAAAGACGCAACAGCCACAGAAGATCAAGCTTCCACTAGCAATTCCACTAGCAATGGGCCAATGTGCTATACAGGCAGCGAGAAGTCTATGGAAAATCGGAGACGGCAAGAATTTTCCTTCAAATCTATAGCAAAGGACTGAAGAGCTCTTCATCTGGGGTTGTGGGTCAGGTGAGAGAATCTCGTTTGGTGTAGTCTCTTGCAGCATGCAGGGTGCAAGGAAGTAATCTTCCTCCTGAAATAGAAAAATTTTACGATTTAAGCAATGACCCAAAACAATAGCCTTTAAAGACATTAACATAAAGTATAAATATAACCTTTAAAATTAGATCTGTGTTGTACATCTGACATTAGATCGCTTTAGAATGGTAGTACTTATAACTGATTTTAAGAAAAGTAGGCCGAAGTGGATATATGTTGCATAATTTTGTACTGCACACAAAAGAAACCCTGTTATATAATGCATCATTAGATTGTGAACTTAGCTATTACATGGGTCATAGGTCATGGGTTAAGGGTCATGATGTTGTCATCCATATTGGTTTAACAAATCTGTTGATTTTTCCAAAACCAAAATGCATCCTTGCAGTAAGCACATGAGGTTGAGGCAAGATCGCATCATCAAAGTAAGCTTGCAAAAAAATATTTGTTAACTTGTGCAATAATGGACCATTTCTGGTCATTTTCCTACCTTGCCAGCATCTGCAAGCTTGCACAATGCACAGGCTTCCACATATTTCCGGACTCAATTTTTAGAGCATTTTTGTTCAAAGCCTGCTATAAACTGCAAATAACGTTTAAACAATTTCACATAGTAAATGTACAAGAAATAATGTTTTGCTAAAGGTGACCTCAGTTAATTTTATAATGTGGATTATTTAATTTCCAGCAATTACATTTTGTTATATTTAATATTACCAAATTTATATATTTTTTTATTTGGCAAATATCAAAACTTAATAATAATAATAATAATAATAATAATAATAAATAACTCTATTATATACAGATGAAAGACAAGTAAATAAATATAATTCATGTATATTATGTGTCCGTGTTGTCATTACTGTAAGTGTTGTTTTGAATACTATGATATAGTATCATTATTATTATCTGCTGCCAGAAGAAACAAATCATCGGCATTTCTTTTCATTCTAAATAAAAGTTTAAAATGTAATTATTGTTTTCTGAGAGAGAGAGAGAGAGAGAGAGAGAGAGAGAGAGAGAGAGAGAGAAAAAGAAAGACCCATCCCATTCTGCTACCATACCATAAAGAATTCATGAATTTTGCTTTTCTAAAAAAAAAAAATCTAATTATAAAAGGTGAAATGGTTTTCCTTGAGAAACCTAATTTGGCATTGAGACGTCAATGGTGGTTACTTCCCTTGTCTTGAGACTGGTTTACAAATTGAAATCTACACATAACATACCCGAGTCCCAAAAACAAAAGATAGCCAAAATTGGACCGTCACAATTTAGGACACACGGTACTAATGATATGGAAAAAATGGAAACTAGCCTGGAAATGGGTGAACATAAAATAGACTATAATAATTTACTATATATGGGTTTGGCTGACCAGGATTGGTTAATAATGTAAGTTATGTTTTAGGAAAAAGAATCTTTTGCGATCTTATCCTAGTTGTAAGTGGAAAAAAAATAGAGACATTGTTTTATTGATGGAATTTCAGTCCTGAGTTTGGAACATTCATTACTAAAATTAGCACCTGACTCTTTGGTGTGTAATTGAAAGCACATGTTTCAAACACAATTAGGTCAAGAAAATGCCGCAGATTATATCCTTTCCTCTTCACAGAAGCTGACATCCAGGTTTCATCTATACTGATAAATATAGGTTTAATCATGAGCACTCAAAAATTTTAAGCTATTGATTTTTTAATATCATGGTGTTTGCATAGGGTTACTATGGGAACAGAATTAGTACCATGAGTCCTTTAGCTCGTTAATTTGGGAAATTTCACTGCGAGCATTACCAATACATGTGAAGCAACTGATTGTGGAATCCCAGAGATAACTTAAAATCACGGAGTTATCATGTTGTTGAGTAAAATCAAACATTATTTTGCATTTTGCCCATTTACTGAGTGCCGATTATACTGTATTATAGTATTATTGCTATGCAGTGTTTGCTTACAATATATTAAAATCTCAAAAGGTAATTTTGTAATCTTCCTGCACATAATCACTGAGGCAACTTTGCAGATCATTATTTTTACTGCTGTGACTGTCAAACTGCACATTTCGATGCACTGTTGTCAGTTATCAAAAATAGGTTGATGAATTATGAAATTACATGCATGCATCTTAATCTCATTTTTGTTTTCTTATTTACATTTTTCTTCTCGCATATCAAATTCGGCAATGCCCCACTTGCAATTAACTTTGAGACAAGTTCAGAGGTCACTTCATTGATCTGTTTTTGTTTAATTTTTAATTTTCAAAAATGATGGTAGAGTCTTATTCAAAGACCTCAAAATATCACTGAATAATTTCATTGCTTTCTTCTGTCTAAAGATGTGAAATACCAATCATTTGGCAGATGTCATATCCCTTTTAAAATGGATGTAAAACTAATAATTAGGATCTCTTTAAAGGATGGCCAATTTATGTATAACACTTATAGTAATTTATATAACTTGTGAAATATTTCTCCAATGTTCAACTTTGATGAAATGCCTTTTCCAAATAGGTAAATAGTCAAATATATTGACTGGGTTACATGTACATGTTGCTGTTATCTATTGCAGTGGATGGTACCTGATTCTACAAGAAGCAGGGGGAGAATGAAGGATTTTATTCTGAGCAGATTTGTTTAGAAGTGGTTCAGTGTATTCAGATGGCTAACATTCTTGTTTTTCACCTAATAGCATAGTTTTAACAGAAGGGAGGGGAATGTAGCCATCTGACATCATCCTTCCCCAACTAGATTTCTATATGGATGTGAAGTATAAAGTTTCTTAAGCCATGCAAACAGAAATGTGATGTTTTCCCCACATATTCAAGAAAACGGCAGAGCAAGATTCCTCAGACTGAAGAGCTTGCCTTTCTGTGTATCAGTAAGAATTTCTGGAATGTTCCCTTAATAGATTGGATACGATCTGGCTCATGTGATTTTCAGATTTTGTTAGATTCTATTTTCTTGTTTAATATGAGCTTTATTTAAACTAAGCTGATACCGCATTTGCAATCTGCACAACATGACTTTGCATTCCATAAAGTATTACGATAATTTCAAATACAAAACCTGAATACACCCATAATGGTCCAAGTTGTTTTAGTGTCTGGTAAATGCAGTAAATGATGTAAATTTGCTGACATGTGCTTTTCACCTAACAATATTGATATTCAGCAAAGGAATTTTATAAGTTCATATCTTCTTAACACAATTTTAAAACTTTTTACTTGAAAGAAGCTGTTTCAAGACATGTGTATTTTTTGTAAATAAATCTAGTTCAGAAATAGTTGAAATTTGTTTCATATTTTTTATATATATATAATCTCCTTTCTAATTTAACTGCAACAATTTTATCAGGAACAGTATTCTTGAATGGTCTGAAATGTCATTCTTTATGCAACATTTTTACAGCAATGAACCTTGCATAAACTTGCGCAAGCTTGTTCGTCTATGCAATCTTGAGTAAGCTTATTTTTTCATGCAAGCTTAACTGTCCAGACAAGCTTGCACCAGCTTGTTGTTAATCCATGAAAGCTTGGTTGTACATGTTTAGGATTGTGCAAGCTTGCAGCACTCTTCTGCAAGCTTGTAATATTTATTTTATGTGGTTTGTGCAAGCTCTACTTTTTTTCAGTGCAGACTTGCGCAAGGTTCCAAATACTAGCTTGCAAGATAATAGTTTGCACAAGCTTGTGACAAGCTTGCACAAAGAGCTTGTGATTTCGGTTTGGGAATCAATTCCATGATATATTTTACTGTTTTAATATAAATTCCACAAGTCATAAAACAATATTTTGCAGATTTGGTTGAATTATTCTTATTATTATTCATTTCTTCATGCATGTCCATGTTTACTTGTGTTGTCTTTCATGCCCAACACTGTATTGTATCAAACCCAAAAATGCAAATAACCATACAAATGGGAGACTATTATATATGTCCTTCTGAAGTAAACAACTTCAAATCAATGTAGATTTATTTTCTTAGCAACCAACTACTAATGATTCTGGATCCCTTTCCCTGACTGTGTTAACAGGCAGTTTAGGTAAACTTTGCCTTGTCTGATGATATCATGTAAGTAAACAACTTCAAATCAATGTAGATTTATTTTCTTAGCAACCAATTACTAATGATTCTGGATCCCTTTCCCTGACTGTGTTAACAGGCAGTTTAGGTAAACTTTGCCTTGTCTGATGATATCATGTAAGTAAACAACTTCAAATCAATGTAGATTTATTTTCTTAGCAACCAACTACTAATGATTCTGGATCCCTTTCCCTGACTGTGTTAACAGGCAGTTTAGGTAAACTTTGCCTTGTCTGATGATATCATGTAAGTAAACAACTTCAAATCAATGTAGATTTATTTTCTTAGCAACCAACTACTAATGATTCTGGATCCCTTTCCCTGACTGTGTTAACAGGCAGTTTAGGTAAACTTTGCCTTGTCTGATGATATCATGTAAGTAAACAACTTCAAATCAATGTAGATTTATTTTCTTAGCAACCAACTACTAATGATTCTGGATCCCTTTCCCTGACTGTGTTAACAGGCAGTTTAGGTAAACTTTGCCTTGTCTGATGATATCATGTAAGTAAACAACTTCAAATCAATGTAGATTTATTTTCTTAGCAACCAACTACTAATGATTCTGGATCCCTTTCCCTGACTGTGTTAACAGGCAGTTTAGGTAAACTTTGCCTTGTCTGATGATATCATGTAAGTAAACAACTTCAAATCAATGTAGATTTATTTTCTTAGCAACCAACTACTAATGATTCTGGATCCCTTTCCCTGACTGTGTTAACAGGCAGTTTAGGTAAACTTTGCCTTGTCTGATGATATCATGTAAGTAATAAATATTAGATGAGAGAGGGAATTATTTTTTGCCAATTATGGTATCAGTGATTTAAATCTTCAGGTCCATTATTTGTTTGATGAATGTTCGTTTTGTACTAATTTTTTTGTTCAATTTCAATTCATTATTGACTGTTCGTTTTAAATTACATACTGCAATTCATAACCGTATCATTTTCTTTCGTTACATTATTTCAGTTATCATTTAATTCATTTTACTCAGTGTGCATCATTGTGTTAAAATCCAGTAATGGGTTTGTTTTTTTCTGCACGAGTTTGGTGAGGAGATTTCTATATTTAAACATCTTATAAATAAACATCGTATTTTCGTTTACCATTCTTAGTGACTTCATTGTAATCTGACCTGGTTCATCTTCTTACAATTATTATCATGCTTGAGGTAATTGATGCAAGTTATAAAAACAAAAAGACTAATTGATAGGTGTCAACTAACACATCTAAGTTCTTGAAAATGTAAGACCTTTTAACAGGTGTTATCCAATTCATTTGGGTCTTAAAAATGCAAGACTATTTGATAAGTGTCATCTCCCTCCTTGCATCGGTACTGACTATAATCTTGGACGGTTGTACTTGTAGATGTATACCCGTCATGAGATAAGTTAGCTTGCCCCGATTCCTCAGACAGTGCCTCAGTCATGTGCAGATGGTGAAAGGATGGTCCAGTGGTCAAACTTTAGGCCTCCATTCGGGCAGAAGAATCATTTACAATGGACACATAGGAAGGCGACGTAGGACCATGATGTCTGCTGCCCTGTTCAGCAAGCCTAGTAGGCAAATGAATCCCTGTGTGGACAGAAATGGTCTGGACATGGGCCATTACTCAATTGATCAGATGAGTAAAGAACCATGAGCTGATGCTAAGCCCCAATGGGAGTGCCTTGAAATTGTACATGGTGTTGGAGAATCTCAGGAATTTCCTGGAAGCCTCTTGAATAGGGACATGAATGTATGTGTCGCTTAAATCCACACTCATGGTGAAGTTTCCCTCATGGATGGCATTCAAAATGTTCAGTGGTGTTTCTGGTCCATGATCAGTCGCAGAGTGCTGTTTACTTTTGGGACTAAGAAAAGTCCGGAATGAACTATAGGATTCTCTCAGTGCTATATCTGTTTTGGTTATGTGAGAACTGTGGCTTTAGCTGGGTGGAGCTTCGACAGGATGCTCTTCAGAGGTTTGTGTCCAGTGAGTGGCTCTTGGTTCCTTTTGTAGATTTTCTGTACCCTCCTGTACTGATGCTGTGGTTGTGGAAAGGAGGGAAATTGGTATCTTAGGTGGCTTGTTTGCGGACTTCTTCAGCCTTGCATTAAACAGAAGGTTAGAAGATAAAGTCTGTGCTCTTAGCTTGGCTGTATGGTGGTTCTTCAGGAACGTGTAGGCAGAGAGCATTGAGTTGCGTTCCACCGACTGCAAATTGTAGCTGCAGTTATGCCATTGGCTAAAGTGTGTTGAGTGGCTCTGTTCAGTATTCGGTCCATTCTTGAGACAGGCTCCCATGCATGTCCTGAGGTATTCGGAGTGGGAGGAGATAAGCTATGTTCCGCCTGTTGGAAGATAGCTATAGAGACAAAAATCTAACATCACAGCCACAGCAATTATATTGCATACTAACTACTGTGTGTCATCAAAAGCCATCTGACCTCTATGTATGGAGTGTGGCTTTGACATGCCCAAAGCAGGTATATCACTGTCAAGGGCTGGGGTTCCCAAATTAAAAACTGGTGTGTGGCAAAGGTAGAACCGCCAACAAAATGATCATGAAAGTGCGATCAGAATGACTATAACTCTCTCAGACGGCAGAAACAATTGAAGTCAGACTCTTCTTTTCCATTGTAAGTTCAACAGATGCTGGAGTTCTGGTCCAGGTTGCTGATAGAGAGGGAGGAGGAGGACAAAACTCCAGAGGTCAAAAGTAGGACATGTCCTCAATGGAGTCTCGCAAGGCTGAATCTTCATGTACCATTGGTGATTGTAGAAAAGATGACAGTACTGGAGTACAAACAACATCATGGTTGCATGAGGTGAGGCTAAGGTCCCCTATAATGCTTTTGACCTAGCTGGTGAAGAGTGACAACATTTGTCACCAATTAAATTCGTAGAATGCCCTGAATTAGAAACCATGACCTCCAGACTGTCGCTGAGTGAAGAGTCTATTCTCATGGCAGAGTGTAGAGAAATTGCAAAGTGACATCCGACATTGTGCTGAATGAGTGTCTTGAGGTAGATTCTGGATTTTGCAAGGTCTCTTGTGATGAGAACACGGGGTAACTGACATGTTTTTAGGCTTTGCTGCCAAGTCTTATACTTAACTCATTCGGCCCCAGCACTGTTTTTAGTATCTCTGCTGATATGCCTCAGAAGCACAAAGCTGTGTCTAGCTGCTTGTGCCCCATAGTTTTTACCTGTTTGAAAACATCGTGCACATGCATTCACTCTTACCTTAATTTCTCTTCTTATATCCAAACAAAATCCACGAAATTTTCACCATTTATTTCAAATGAATTTGTCGACACATTGATGTAACTTTTTCCCTATTTGTTGAAGTCTTTCACAACTTATTTATACAGCATTTACAAACTTATGTGTAACGTTTATCCGCAAGAACTCCGTCATCATCGCTGTCAGCATCATCATCTTCGGACGATTCAATCTCAGAAACTTCTATGTCCAAATCTAAATCTCACAAAATATTCAACTGCTGAACATATCTTTCCTCAGCTTGCTCAATAATTTCAAGATCAAACCCGAGAAACTCCACATTTTTGCTCTCATCAAAAATCACTCTTTCGTCCGCCATCATTTACGATTTTTCATGAAAAGAACATGTGCAGTTAAACCGCTCTCAAACTTTAGCCTTTTGCTTCTGAACAATTCAAATTTCCACAAATGAAAATAAAATCATTTCTGATTGGTTTAATAGTTGTTTAGTTCCTGGAATAAACCATTTCTAACCAATCAGTGATGTTGTATCTAACACACATTCATCACACCTGAAGACGGGATCGGCCATTGAATGCAGTAAACAATTCACAACTACAGGCGGGATCGGCCAATGAATGCAGAAACCGGATCACGCCTACAGACGGGATCGGGGCCGATTGAGTTAAGGGGAGATTCCTCTGCCTGACTGATACATAGGTTGGCAGACAACTTTTAGCTCTCTTTAGCTTAAAGCAGTATCTGTGAGGGCTGGATTTGCGAGGTAGTAGTAGTTCCACCTAGGTATTATGATTGGGTAATGTATTTAAAGAAAAAACCCTTCAAATTAGCCACAAAGACATGAAATACGGTTCAAAGGGAACTGTTTTTATTGTAAGGCACTGGTATTAATATAGATGCATACACGTAAAAAGTATCATGGCTCTGGCATTAATAGTGCCTGAGAAACAGTGACCTCATTATTGAAGGTGCATATATAGGTCAGTGTTCTACCTTTGCAATACAGGTATTTCACTTGCCAAGATGCATATTTTCATCAAATTTCATTATTCTATGCATATATGTTTGCATCTTGGGTGCAAACAACAGCATGGTAATAAACAAATACAAAATCTTAACCAAGAATTATCACACATATAAAGCAAATACCATGCTAGCCTCCTTCGTCCAAATGCTTCCTACATATATATATATCCATCCCTTTACCATCATCATTATTTACCTATTTCCAAATGAATTTAACACTGAAGGCAAACTTACTAAAACAAATCATGCTGTACATAAACTTGCCTTGGGTTCTTTTCCTTCTTCAATATATATCCTTGGCCTGGCAATAATGTTCAGTTGCTCCATCAGATGTAAAATGTGATCCTTGTTGTCATGGAGTTCGGGGTTGTTCTCTTTAGTCCATATGACATCTTGAAAGAAACAGTTAAGCCTAATCAAAACAGATCAATCGAATTACTGTTGCTTATCATAGTGGGTTTTAGTCCAATATTATAAAGAATTGTTGTTGCCTTGACGTTATAAATAAGGACTTCATTTAGGGCTTCTGGTAATGCACATTTATGCATCTTTAATGCAATAAAATAGAAAAAGATGCATTAAAACCACTAGTGAAAGACCTGCATGATACATACAAAAATTCATGAATGGATGAAAATGAGCAAGATATTTAGCTACTAAGTTATCAACCAGACAAGTTTATTTGTTGTTAAGCTGTATCCATTTCAATTTTGTGGGAAATATTAGAACTAGAGTTTATCGTCTACATATGTGAAATCTAAATATCCCATCCTACACTGAAAATGCACTTTTCCAAGAAAGAGAAAATGACCAAACATCTGCCCACCATTTACATAGAAAACATCCATTTGGTCTGAAATGTCTGCCCATCATTTACATAGAAAACATCCACTTGGTCGGAAACGCAAAAGTGCTATTGTTAGAGATCCTCTAAGAGGACCAAATGCCTAAGAATTCTGGGTCAATGGGATTTTTTTTCTGACAATGCTGTTGGCCGCATATATTTTGAAAATAACTGTTCCAAGTTTTTTTTAAGCGTTATGACTCTATGGCCATGAATAAAGTAATAGAAAAGAAAAGCAAAACTAACAAGTTTTGTAAAGTTAAGTTATCAAAATGTGAGAGGAACTTACAATATTATGAAGTGAATCCAAACTAGTCCTTATAAAGGTCTATGAAAGTCCTAAATAAATGAAAAGATCCTAATACATTTCAAAACTGGAAATGTACTGGTCCTCAATGTGTTATAAATCTATTTAATATTTTCTTTGTTTTTTGTTTTTAAGTCTTGTTATTTCATTATATGCTATTGTCATGTAACATTGTATGCTGGACTTAACTTTCTCCAAAACCAAGTTTATTTTCAACCTGCCTTGAGTTACTGATTATTTTATCTTTTATTTTATTCTGTAAACAACTAATACATAGCTAAAATGTTCTCTATGTATACAAGTTATTTGATAAGTTATTTCTAGAAGGTTATTTTTCTTTAGGTATTTTTTTTAAAATAGAAAATGTTAATTGTGAAGTCAAACAGAGGACTAAATAATCTTGTTACTGGAAAGATTACTTGTATGGGCTTAAGAACAAGCAGAATCAATGTGTATTTTTTTGTGTTCAGTTTTCATTTGGGGCTGGAATTTATTTCTTTAAATTATTTAATTCAATCATCATTTTCTCTGGAAATACAGAGTATTCATAAAAAAATAGATTCTTGGACAGAGATTTTCAATGGGATTTATAGTGAATTCAAAAGACTTTAGCACATCAGCATTATGCAGATCATCTCAGACACATCAACACTTCAGTACTGGATTTAATTGACTTTCTATTGAAGTTTATTGAGAACTTTAAATTATTAGGATTTGTGTCTGTAATTCTAGGATTATTTTGGGATTTAATTCTCAATGCAGTAAGTCCTTTTGTTTTTCATTTTCATTTTGTATTCAATGGAAATAAATTATTCCTTGAATTTAACAAAGCTTGTTGTTTTCCACTCTTTTCTAAACCTTATTTTAAGAACATATATTTGAAACACAAAAACCATGATGTTGTCAAGATGGCATTACCCAGAATTCCTTCTTTATAACAGTTCCAGAATATTACAGTCCAAATAATGAGCACTTTCTATTTCCATTGAACAGTCCAAAAAATATTTCTCCTCTCGAACAATATCTAGGTAGAACATAAAACATGTCTGCAGATTTACAACAAGAACACAATAATTGTGAATGACTCCAAATATCAGAATGAAACTGACTGCTTAATTCTCTATTTATTTACACAGTGTATAGCGACCATATTTTGTAACAGACCTCTCCCTATAAAATATACTACTCATTTTGTGTTGCTTTGTCATGTGACCTAGCTCAACCAATGGGAAGATTTAGAATTATTCAAGAAACATCAAAACCCCATCAGCCAACTAAAGATGTCAAATTTTTTATAATAAATCTGAACTTGAAATGCTTTGTTATAAGTTCATATATGCCAGATACTCCCCGGCCCCAGGTATAAGCTTAATTATGACTAATATGAGTGGCAGAAAAGTGCAATCTGAGCATAAAAAGTAATATATATATATATCACATGTTACATGCCATAATTATGGAAAATCATATCAAGAGTGTACATCTACTTCTCCTACTTACCTGGATCTGCAGTTATATAACATGTTAGAGTCTCATCGATAAAGCCTGTTTTACCTAATATTTGGTGCCATATGTTTTTGTGAAATATAGACTGGTCTGCTACTTAAGCGTCTATCAAACTATAATGAATTTGAAACCGGTCTGTTCTCTTGAAAGCATGTCATGTACAGTTATTATAAATAGAAAATAAGGACACTGTTTGTCATACATAGCCAAATGGGCACAAGCATCGAAAATACAAGATCTGGTGACGAAATTTTGCTATACATCAATGCCACATAACACGAGTCTTTAACTGTACTCGTTATTCTGTGTGTCACTCACTCCTAACGTCATCAGATATATTCATTGATCTGAACTTGGAAACGTGTTTTAGGGTATTTTTTACATGAACTAAACGGGTACACAAAAACTAATTTTATTACCCAGGTAATTATGAATGGCGGGTACCTGAGTACCTGTTGACACCTTTATCAGCCATCGAGAAATTAAGTCATACGCATCATTTAAGTCTTATTATTAAGTCTATTAAACACAGACTTATGAATGCGTCAGTGCATTATACCAATCAAAATGTTTATTTGGGTATTTTTCCCGATTTTTTCTCTTTCCTTCCCAATTTCTACTGCATCTCCTATTTCTCAAAAATATTTTAGATTTTGTGGGGTTACTGATGTAAATGTGTGATTCCTCACTCTCAAACAGGATATGTGGTCAGTTCCAAGTTGAGTGGGAAAGCAAATACTTTGCCTGGACCAGACAAATGGGAAGCAAATACTTTGCCTGTACCAGACAAATGTATTTCTAACAAGATTACCATAAACATTTCCTTACACATCAGCCCCAATGTAAAGTCCTATATGCAGATGACTGAAGTTTTCTTCTTTTGTGACAGTAATCTTGACCCTTAACCCATAAATCAATAGGCTTCCACCCATAAATCAATAGGATTCTACCCATAAATCAATAGGATTCTACCCATAAATCAATAGGATTCTACCCATAAATCAATAGGATTCTACCCATAAATCAATAGGCTTCTGCCAATATATCAATAGGCTTCTACCCATAAATCAATAGGATTCTACCCATAAATCAATAGGATTCTACCCATAAATCAATAGGCTTCTGCCAATATATCAATAGGCTTCTACCCATAAATCAATAGGATTCTACCCATAAATCAATAGGATTCTACCCATAAATCAATAGGCTTCTGCCAATATATCAATAGGCTTCTACCCATAAATCAATAGGATTCTACCCATAAATCAATAGGATTCTACCTGACACAAAGTTTTGTTGTAATGCAGATGTAATGTTATTCTGCAAACACCATTTATCTAGTATCAATCACTGACCTTGACCTTTGATCATTTGAAATCAAAACCAATGACCTTCTTTCATTCCCCATACAAAAGCTGTCAGTGTAGCCTGGATAAAGTATGACATGTAGTACTGTCAGTGTAGTCTGGAATGTAGTACCAATATTATGGCACTGAAACCATTTGTTTCTTTAAGTAACAGTGACCTTGACCAAAGAACATTTGACCTTGAAAATGATAAGGTTTATTACTTACTCCAAGTCCAAGATGTCCACACAGTTCGGAAACTGTCAATCGTGACAAGCTTTCATTATTGTACACAGGCAAAATTCTTTCTTTCAGTCTTAGTGACCTTGAAATTTGAATTTTTGTTCCTGAATTTCGGTTTTTTCCTTACAGAAGTGCAAGCCATACAGTTTTAATCATTCTAAAGAGAGCAGAATTTCATCTTTAATTAGAGTAAGTAGAGTGCAATTAAGAATACCCGCATATCCTTTTCGTTTGCCATGAAATGTTGGTAGTGTATCTTTAAGTATACACCTACCCACCTGTGTTAGTAGAGAGAATTTACTTGCTGACTGCTATAGGAAAAGTCAAGCTTTTTGCAACATATGAGGAATCAATTAATAATCCATATTTTGTAAACCAATTTAAGACTCATGGCATGTGGAATGATTATCTATCTTGATGTTAGGTCAGTGCAATAATCAGTTTGACATTAGTGGTCCAAATAAAATGAAAAACAAAGACAAAAAATGAGTAAGATGGCAAAAATCATTGCATTTGCTAAGTGGCAAAATATGAATGTTTCCATAGGCAAATAACTCCAACATCTCTAGTGAAGAGATGCAATATCACCAGAACATTGACTTGGAGACCTGGACTATAACTGAAGAAATGCACCAACATTTCCTTGTACACTGATGCAGGAATGTTACAAGCAGACCATGACTGCTATTTTAAAGCAAATAATTACAAACCTATCAGTTCATGGGTGAGTTTTCCTGTCTTTATGAATTCATACAACTTGGTGGTGATGGCAGGATTTTGACTGATGAAAGACTCGGCTGTGATGAGGGACTTCAGAGCATCAATCATCCATTGTGGATCCAGGACAATCTTCTCTCTGAGTCCTTCAACACTGAAAACCATTTAAAAGGATATGTTTATCAAACACTTAATATATTGTTCCATATAAGACATCAAGCAGTGATATGTAGTTTTACTGCAAAAGCCCAAGGAATATCAGGGTTGATTGCCTTTGATTAATTTTGTACAGACATACATCTGTTAAGATGCATACAAGTTACTTTCATCCAATCTACAAAGATTTGATTGGTATAATTAAATTGTCATACTGTACAATTAAGAACGTATGAATAAATCGTTACAAACCTTATGCACGTCTTCACACAAAAGAAGAATTAATACTTCAGAAGAAAAAGTAAAATTCACTCGATTTGCCGACAATGGGGAGCATTCAAGAGTTCTTGCCAAAATACTTTTTGTGTGGAAAACTCAAATAAACAGCACCATAACATGTAAGGAGAATATCCTGCAGCAGTGGAAACACTGAGAAAATTGTGAGATAATTATTTTAAATGCGAACCAACGTATGTTCAAAGATTTAAATGAGGTCTCTGAATAGTTCTGCAATGCGCATGCCAACAGTACCCCACTGCCAACAGTATCCCACTTGGATTACATGTTTAAGAATAAGAACTATTAATTTATGTCAGCTTGAAAGAAGTCTGTTCTTAAGATAAGAAGAACCTTTAATAATTAATGCTACTTTAAATAAACATATTAAATATATACACACACACACACAGACATATACACACATCTCACAAATATAGCCCCCCCCCCCCACAGAAAGGCCAACCTTTATCCCGATGCAGAAGGGATGGCTGTATGAAAGGGTGATTTTACTTCATATTTCATCCATGTTGTGTTAAAACATCTGTATTTTCCTCAGCATCTCATGATACAGGTTTCATCGTCAATATACTCTTACAAGGTATAAATCACTGTATAGAAAACTTCATTTGCTCAAAACAAAATGGGATGATTTAAATACACAATTTATTGCATTCTTTGCACACCTGACAGTGGATTAATTACACTGCTGCACTTGTCTTACCTGAAGTAGAGGATTGTTCCCAGCTCATGATGGAATCTAAGGAACAGCTCTAATTCCTTTCTGTCCTCAATCTTAACAGATATAGACATATTTATCTCTCAATGAGACTGAGTGGTACAATCTAATGGAAAGAAATGTACAAACTATTATAATCTAACAATTAAGAAGTCAGGTGGAACATGTGATGACCACGTTCAAGTTTTGTACATATCCCACTAATATGACAATAGTCAGAACACATGACAAGCATATTTGGCAAGCCCTAATTAATAGTCTGCACTTATAAATTTCTCATAGTAAATATCAAATGAAGTGTTGAAAAATGAGACATTTTCAAACTTGTTACTTTTCATTTTCAAGAATAAAATATCAAATATAAAGAATAAAAAGAAAATACTACTAACAAAACTAGGAGTTGCCTTTTTAATACCCATAGGCAATTTCTCCTTTGATTTCATAAAATAACTGTCGTTTTGCACAATGGATGAAATTCCTTGATCAATAAATGTGGATGGCTTGCACTTAGTTTATAAAACAAAGTTAAATTTTGGAGCATATGCTTAATAGTAAATCTAAAAAGAATATGAAAGTATCTGCACAGAATGTGTAGTTGAAGTCTGTATACATAAACAGGAGGGGGGGTGTTTATTGAGACATGTTGGTCAATAATCGCTCTGATTTTTCCTACATGGAGTACTAGTTAACACAGGGTGGGTGATATGAAGGCTTGCTTTTTCATCCCGACAGCATGTCCTTGACAAAATACCCACTCTGGCTCCAGGTGATTGCTTGATCCCAAACCTGATGTTTTCGTCTAAAGAAAGGAGATGGGTTCGGTTCATTGAAGGCATGTATGACTACAGTCATAAACTGGCTATGATCTTGCCAATCAGGTGGTGGTATAAATCAGATCCTAGGACTAATTATGCGTTCTCCTGTTAATTAGAAGCTGGAACTGGAGAAGGTGCAAGTGAAGTCTCCCCAAAAACATATACTACAAAGCTGCATTCAGAGTTTCCTAGACAGAAGTGTGAAAACAAAAAAGCAAAGGCCAAGACTTTGGTGATAAGATCTGTTATGAATGATACATTTTTGCCATCCTGTGGAATACAAACCCTCAACAGATTGATGAGGAAATTCATACCCATGTATATGAAGTCCTGAGAAGGGAATACATCCTACGTGCCCAGACTGGGAATCAGACCTAAGTTAGTCACCACGGACCATCAGAGGCACAGATCCTTACAAAAGTATCTCTGATGAGTTCATCAAAAAGTCATCAAAATATTGTTTGAATGTGATCTCTAAAGACCTCAAGTGAGTTGCTATTACCCCCATTATCCAAATAAAGACTTTATCGGCAGAGGCATGCCTAAACGGGTCCCCACAACCTGGTGAAGACACCACGGTCTGAGGTATGACTAAACGGTCCCCCATCAGCCTGGTGAAGACACTAAGGTCTGAGGCATGACTAAATGGGTCCCCATCAACCTGGTGAAGACACTAAGGTCTGAGGCATGACTAAATGGGCCCCCATCAACCTGGTGAAGACACTAAGGTGTGAGACATGACTAAACAGGCCCCCATCAACCTGGTGAAGACACTAAGGTCTGAGGCATGCCTGAATGGGCCCCCATCAACCTGGTGAAGACACTAAGGTCTGAGACATGACTAAACAGGCCCCCATCAACCTGGTGAAGACACTAAGGCCTGAGGCATGACTAAATGGGCCCCCATCAACCTGGTGAAGACACTAAGGTCTGAGGCATGCCTAAATGAGCCCCCATCAACCTGGTGAAGACACTAAGGTCTGAAACATGACTAAACAGGCCCCCATCAACCTGGTGAAGACACTAAGGTCTGAGGCATGACTAAATGGGCCCCCATCAACCTTGTGAAGACACTAAGGTCTGAGGCATGACTAAATGGGCCCCCATCAACCTGGTGAAGACACTAAGGTCTGAGGCGTGGCTAAATGGCCCATCATCACTCTGGTAAAGATAAGGGCTAACCTTTTAAAATTAGCAAGGAATGTGGAGAGAATGACCCAATTAATACAAGAAAGACATGACTGTACAAAATAGATTTTAAGAACAACAAAGGCACATTTTGTTTCATGACTTGACAAACATGTACTCATGCAGGAGTCCAAGTAAAGGGAAAAGAAATTTATTCTGCTAGCTATGGCAAATAAATTACACTAGGATCACGTTCCTTTCAATTGTGAGAGGGACTACTTAGATTTGTCTGGGACAATAGCATATCGGAACTGAAAAGCAATGAAATATTAACATATAATGTATTATTGCTATTAAACTAAAGTGTTTAAGTACAAAAACAATTTTTCATTATTCAGTTGCAGAGACCTTGACTTTAGACCTTTTGACTCTAAATTATGTAGACTTACCCCAAATGCAAGCCATCTGCAAAGTTCGGTAAAGATATATCATTTTAAATTGAAATCATAGTACAGAAATGAAAAAGGCAACTGATATGTGTATGGGTGGATGGGTAAAAACATTGCACACTTCTACGCTTCAACATTTAACATGTGTATAAATTTGTCAGAAGATTTTCTGATAACCGCACCTTGGAACCAGAAGCTTTTAGTGTCATGATCGCTTGTTCTAAGGGAAGCCATCGGGCAGGTTTTTCCTCCCCCCAATGAGGCTGCTGTGATGAAAGTTCAAAAATTCTTCTTTTCAACTCGTCCAGCATGGGGTCCGGCTGGGTGTTATCGATGGCAATATCATCTATCAGGTGACGTATGGTTGGCTTTTCTCTCAACATGTACCGGAGTTCAATAAAGTACTTGTCAATGGCTTCTTTTTGAGATTTCTGTAAATAAAATAAATTGAATGTAGAGGTTTTGCATACAGTAAGACAGTAAGAGAGTTTAATTCAAAGCACGACATTCTATAAGAACCAAAAATATTTCTTTTTAAAAAGGATCTAATACATGATTCTTTTTTGGTATGCTATGTTTCTGTAGGCAATACATAAATGTATAACATTGAGTGTCATTTTCTGGAGATATTTTTCCTCTGAAATGATCGTTATAATGGCTATGGATAATTGGTCTTTTGTAGGGTGGTTAGCTCTAAAATGATCTTCACAATTGCATTGCCAAACTTAGAGATATCTTATACTATTATGCATTTAATATTTAACTCTGGGAAGCCTGTTTTTCTTCTTTCACACAAAAGTCCATCATACTTCACACCTTGAGAATGATCAAGTCCAGTTGCAGTTGAAAGTTTATAGCTCCATGAGGAAACATGTTCCACAGCTATATAGAAGGTTTTCTTCTAAGCAAATATTTAAATCTGCCAATTAGCTGAAAAATTATCAGTTTTTGTTGATGAGATCTAAAGAGCAACATTCATAAAATAAAAGTCGAATAATACAATAACTTTTTTAACAAATTTATTTTGATTACTTCTGCTGGCCTGATTTTTTCTATTTTTACACCAAATATGGAACAAAACAGGCAATGGTATAAGACAGTATTAATGAGAAAATGTCATCCTTTATTTAAACAAAAGTCTTCTTTGGATGCGTTTTGGAAGCATTAATAAAAACATCAAAGATACATGGTTCACACTTCATCATCACGTTGAGGCAAGGACAAGTAGAAACAGTCTTTAGAGTGAAATCCTGAAAAGAAGCCTCACTCAATGATTCATATGCAGTTTTGGTTAACGACCAAAAAACACTAGAAATATTACAGCTAGGCATAAGAGAGTATGAGTCAGATTTCTACAGCTCTAAAATCTTAGTAAGATTGATAAAATGCAGATCCAAACCAACTTCTCTGCCTTGAGAAAATTTAAGTCTATATTAGATGGCAGCTCTCCATCCTTTGATAGTGGATACAGAGCATATTTTGTCCTCAAAGAGAAACAGAAAGAAATCAGCAATAGAATTTATAGGGGGGCAGCTATAATCAACATGTTTCCTACAGCACCAATCAGAGAAGATTCTTCATCTGGCATCATAGACCTTGGATGTAGAAACTCTCCTGGCCTGAATGATGCAACTGGCAACTTAGCCTGAAAAATTATTCTGCAGAGAGATCGCTTGGGATAGAAGATCCCTCCCGAGAGAGACCTAGGTAGAGCGATCAACAGGTCTTGGAAATCACTAAATCATGAGCACTGAGGCCATAGGGGGTTCTAGGAGAATGATCTGAGCAGTGGAAGCTGTGACTTTTTGCAGAACTTGAGGAATCAGTCAGAAGGGTAGAAAGGCATAAGTGAATAGCCAGTCCCACTGGATAATGAACGCATCCACTGCTATTGCTCCTTCATCAGCTACAGGATAAAAGTAAAAGTCTTTCGTTGAGATAGATCAACTATAGAGGCCTACCACACAGCGAGAAAAGGGACTTTAACAGAGTGGTGAAGAGTCCATTCTGTCAGACTGGCTCTGCCAGTTCTGGAAAACTGTTCTTCATCCTCGAATATGCCAAACTCTGAGCATAATATTCTTCGAGGTGGCTCAAGGCAGGAAGCTCCAGACTTCCACACAAAGAGAAGGGACATGTGAACCTCCTTGATATTAGAGATAAGCTACAACACATCGACTCCTTACTCTGACAATGCACCCTTGTCAAGCTGGGTAAACAGCCTTATTTTCTAGGTTGTTTATGTGGAGAGACGATTTAGAAGGGGTACAAAGTCCCTGTAGAATTATGCTCTCTGGTTCTAAATGTGTGCCCCAACTGGAATCAGCTGCATTGGTGAACAAATAGGAGTTGGGTTCGGGTGCATGTACTGCAAATGGTGATGAAATGTTGGTCCTAGGAAAATCAGTGTTGATAGAGACTTTCCAACTAACGAGAAGGAAAGTTGTTGTTGTTGTAGGGTTTAACGCCATTTTTCAGCACAAGATAGGCCATACATGGCGGCCAGTATTAATGGTGGAGGAAGAACCCGGAAAACCCCCGGAAAGAACCACCGACCCACGAGAAGCTACTAGCAAGCTTTCTCGCATAACCACATTAGCTGAAACCGAGACTCAAACTGATGCAGACAGAGGTGAGATGGCAGTGATCCGTAACGGTGAGTGCTTTAGACCACTCGGCCACTCAGGGCCCCGAGAAGGAAAGACTGTAGAGGTCACACATGAAGATGTCATAATAGAACCTAGTCTGCAGTGGCAATCAAGGTTCCAGAAGGGACAAGTATAGTCAATCAAACAAGTTTTTTCTCGCAGCATCTCTAAAAGAGCCAGGATTTGATCTATCTGATCCAGTGGAACTCTAAGTTCTAGTTTGTTAAGAAATTCATCCCCATGTAAACAAAGTCTTGTTATGGAGTGAGTTCCTATTTCTTGAGGTTGGGCAAAAGGTCCCAAATCAATTACCACTGACCAACAGTGGTACAGATCCTGATGATGGGACTGGCCAAACATCAAAATACTGGAAAATTGGTATTTACAGCAACTGGAGAGGTGATATACTTCCTTTATTGCCATGTCAAAATACCATATCTTCTCTTCAACATCTAAGATAGATGAAGGAACAGGATTAAGAGCAGGCATCAATAGCGTATCCTCCATGTCAAACTCATTAGAGTCTACTAAAATGGTGATTGCATCTTGGAGGACACTCTGAGCTGGAGAGTATGTAGGTATCATCAAATCCCTAGGAGGTGAAGAGTGTATAGGAACACACTGTAGGTATCATTAAATCCCTAGGAGGTGAACAGTGTATAGGAACACACTGTAGGTATCATTAAATCTCTAGGAGGTGAAGAGGGCATATGAACACACTGTTGGTATAATTCAATCCCTAGGAGGTGAAGAGGGCATATGAACACACTGTCGGTATCATTAAATCCCTAGAAGGTGAAGAGGCTAGGAGGTGAAGAGGGCAGAGGAAGACACTGTAGGTATCATTAAATCCTAGGAGGTGAAGAGGGCATATGAACACACTGTAGGTATCATTAAATCCCTAGAAGGTGACGAGGCTAGGAGGTGAAGAGGGCGTAGCAAGACACTGTAGGTATCATTAAATCCCTAGGAGGTGAAGAAGGCATAGGAAGACACTGTAGGTATCATTAAATCCCTAGGAGGTGATGAGGCTAGGAGGTGAAGAGGGCATAGGAAGACACTGTAGGTATCATTAAATCACTAGGAGGTGAAGAGGGCATAGGAAGACACTGTAGTTATCATTAAGTACCTAGGAAATGAGGAGGGCATAGGAACACACTGTAGGTATCATTAAATCACTAGGAGGTGAAGAGGGCATAGGAAGACACTGTAGGTATCATTAAATCACTAGGAGGTGAAGAGGGCATAGGAAGACACTGTAGGTATCATTAAGTCACTAGGAAATGAAGAGGGCATAGGAAGACAATGTGGGTATCATTACATCACTAGGAGGTGAAGAGGGCATAGGAAGACACTGTAGGTATTATTAAATCACTAGGAGGTGAAGAGGGCATAGGAACACTGTGGGTATCATTAAGTCACTAGGAGTTGAAGAGGGCATATGAACACACTGTAGGTATCTTTAAGTCACTAGGAGGTGAAGAGGGCATATGAACACACTGTTGGTATCATTAAATCCCTAGAAGGTGACGAGGCTAGGAAGTGAAGAGGGCATAGGAACACTGCAACACTGTGAGTAGGAGCTGAAGGAGTAGAATGAGTTAGCATAGATGAGAACATATGTCAGTCATGGAAGAAAATATGGTATCATTAAATCCCTAGGAAGTGAAGAGGGCATAGGAACACACTGTAGGTATCTTTAAGTCACTAGGAGTTGAAGAGGGCATATGAACACACTGTAGGTATCTTTAGGTCACTAGGAGGTGAAGAGGGCATATGAACACACTGTTGGTATCATTAAATCCCTAGAAGGTGACGAGGCTAGGAGGTGAAGAGGGCATAGGAAGACACTGTAGGTTTCATTAAATCCCTAGGAAGTGAAGAGGGCATAGGAACACACTGTAAGTATCATTAAATCCCTAGGAAGTGAAGAGGGCATAGGAACACACTGTAGGTATCATTAAATCCCTAGGAAGTGAAGAGGGCATAGGAACACACTGTAGGTATCATTAAGTCACTAGGAAGTGAAGAGGGCATAGGAACACACTGTAGGTATCTTTAAGTCACTAGGAGGTGAAGAGGGCATATGAACACACTGTTGGTATCATTAAATCCCTAGAAGGTGACGAGGGTAGGAGGTGAAGAGGGCATAGGAAGACACTGTAGGTTTCATTAAATCCCTAGGAAGTGAAGAGGGCATAGGAACACACTGTAAGTATCATTAAATCCCTAGGAAATGAAGAGGGCATAGGAACACACTGTAGGTATCATTAAATCCCTAGGAAGTGAAGAGGGCATAGGAACACACTGTAGGTATCATTAAGTCACTAGGAGGTGAAGAGGGCATAGGAACACACTGTAGGTATCTTTAAGTCACTAGGAGGTGAAGAGGGTATAGGAACACACTGCAATACAGTGAGTAGGAGATGAAGGAGTACAATGAGTTAGCAATAGAAGAGAACATCTGTCAGTCATGGAAGAATGCCTCTAGCCTTCCAAATGGTTTCCACCTGATGATGAGGAGATGGTAGGGCACAAGCCATAGTAATGCCAATGTTAGGAGGGCAAGATCCAAAAGCCCAAAGAGGCATATATGACCAAGGCCTCTGAGGTGGATGGACCCACGTCCCATAGGAATTCCTTGGCATAATATGAAAATGGATTGGATGCTGATCTGATCCCCTAGCCTGGTCATAGGAAATAACTTAAATTGAATACAATCTTTAAATAAACTTTAACACAAGACTGGTCATAGGAAATAACTTAAACTGAATACAATCTTTAAAATGAACTTTAACACAAGCCAGGTCAGAGGAAATAACTTATACAATCTTTAAATGAACTTTAACACAAGCCTGGTCATAGGAAATAACTTAAATTGAATACAATCTTTAAATGAACTTTAACACAAGCCTGGTCACAGGAAATAACTTAAATTGAATACAATCTTTAAATGAACTTTAGCACAAGCCTGGTCAGAGGATATAACTTAAAACTGAATACAATCTTTAAAATGAACCTTAACAATTAAATCCCAGCTAGTATACCTCTGAAAGCTTATCCACATGTGTGCCAACCAAAATCATGGGAATGATGGCTTCAGGTGATGGTATAATGGAATGTACGGAGTTCATCCAAATCTGAATCAGGTCTGAAAAGAAACGAAATTACTTTGTGTATAATTGTATCGGGTGAATAATAATAATAATAATCATAATAATAATAATAAAAAATAATAATAATTTATCTGGATGACAAAACAATCAAATATAAAACAGTTCTGATTCTGTCACTGTATTAGTGTATATATTTTACATTTCAACAAATTCAACATATTATACTAAGTATTCAAAGCTACAATTAAAAATTCATTTCCTGGTAAGTATCCACGGTTCTGTTAACCACTTTTGGCAAGTATCCACAGATCTAAGTGTCCACAAATCTGTTTAATACTGAATGTATGATACAAGTTCAATGGATTCGGCCAATGTGGGTATGTGAGAAAACGTGCCAGTAGCTTCTCGAGGGTCGGTGGTTCTTTTCATTGATTTCCCAGGTTCTTCCTCCACCTTTAATAATGGCTGCCATGTATAGCCTATCATGTGCTGAAAAATGGTGTTAAACCCCACAACAACAACAACAACAAAACAAGTTCAATAATGTCCAGCTTTTGCGAGCCTTCGACCGTATTGCTATATATGATGAAACAATCCACTGTTGGGGTCAAATGGCCTTATTCTGACAGACATAACCATTTCTCGACAATTTGAGGAATCAAGTTGAAAAATGGCTGCCAAAATGTTCCTAATAATAGTAAAAACAAAAAAGTTCCAAAAGGCAGTGTAATGAAAAATGTCATATGGTCTTGGCCAATCTGTATAAGAGAATGCTGACAATTTGGACCAATTATAATCACAGAAATGGCTATTTGGACCAATTATAATCATAGAAATAGATTTTTTAACATGCAGTCATATAAAAAATATGAAAAGCACATACTATAGGAAAATTGTACCTAGTATGTGATAATGTTTATATAGCAAATTTTAACCCCGAAAAATAATGTACCATATTTACCGTATATATGGGACACAATAAAATAATATTCTTTTCCTATCACAGAAATTATGGTGAAATTGTTTTCACCTGGGTCATATATCCCAAGGCTTAAGAAATGAAATAAATTTGTGTTGAATTTGCACCTGTTCCCCCAACTACACGCAGCAATAAAACAGATAAAATAATTAATTGATATTTATTCTTCTTTTTCTTGTGAGGGCCAGAAGAGACGAAGATGATTTTGCCGACAATATGATAATTAAACATGGATGAAACTAAAGTGTACTGTGATCTCATTCTTGGATGGAATGTTAATGAGAAAGGGGGTTAAAATTGTGAGAATTCGCGTGACTGCTGCAGATAAACAAAATCTAACTTATTCCTTGCAGTTTCTGCAGCAGATTTGTTGCCTCCAATAATAATTGTTAACAGTCTGAGGATGCTAACATATTCATGCACTGAAGGATGGATTATACGTGTGCAGGAGAAGGGTTGGGAAGATGAGGTGATGATGCGGCGGGTTAAAGAGTTTAATCTCAGGTACAAAGTTTAATCTTTATCATCTGATCAAATTTAAGTTCGAGTGCATTTTCTTACACGTATTTTTCGAATGACTTAAAATGTGTCCCACAACTTTCAACTCGAAATAAAAGATGTGCCCCAGAATATACAGTGCACAAAAAAATTACTTAATATTAAGTTATGGTGTCCTAACAAATATGATGTCCCAATATATATGACACATATAGAGTTACATATAGACCTCAGAAGAAACATTAAATGTTTCTTTGGGGGAGCTTGCAATTGTTTGGTTGGTTGGGGCTCTTGCTGTAATTGTCATCTATGTTTAGCTTCTTTGGCTTGTTGTAATGTTACTGGTAATTATCAATAAAGCTGGGCAATTGTTTTAATTATTTATTTCCTTCTTATCTCAGAATTCTACCATATAAACGCTGAATGTCACATTTATTTTAACACAATTTACTGATGTCAACCATACTTATAATTGTACTTTATCATCATAGTTTGGTTTGGAGGAGTTTTGTTGTAAAACTCTATTGTTAGTTTCATGATTTTCTCTGCTTATCCCCTCTGAGTTATGAATATGATTTTGTTTGTAATCTACTCCCATTTAACTTTTTGTTTGTTTTCAGCAGTATTGTTAAAGATAATCTTGATCTTTTTGAACTTGAGAGCTTTCTTATTCCATTTTAAAAATTATACCAATATCTAATTTCTAAGGCTGGCATATTGGCTCCTTAAGAGAACAGCTATATGTATCTTTTATGTACAGATTTTTAAGAACACTTTCTTATGTTAACTCTGTTGCCAAATACTTCCAATCTCTTCTCTCTCCTGTCTAAAAATACTGTACTTACCATGAACTTGACACAGTTTGATCCCATGTGCATCTAGGAAACATTGGTCATCTTGAATGAGATCTGTGATTTGTTGACTGAGATCGATGACCAAGAGATAAATTGCTCGACACGTGAGAAACATTTGATGAGTAGTATAGAAAGTGTATTGACCTGCAAAGTCCCATATTGACAATGAGGCATATTTCTCTATATCCTTCACTAGCTTGTCCGCATTTTCATTGACCAAATGAAGGATTTCCATCATTGCATCCTTCTTCTTCTCACTCTTACTGGACTTTGCATCACTTGGTGGAACAGCAACAATGCCTGTCTCTTTGTCTAAAGGCTCCACATCGTGTATCCCATCCCCCTTCGTAATAGATAATTGAGTGGAGGATTGAACTTCTTGGTCTGACGCTGATGTGGTTGACATACCACTGCTTTTAGTGGCATCTATTTCAGAAGTTATCTCTTTCTGATTGATAACCTCCACGCTACCATCTTGTTCCTGGCTGGCATCTGGTTTCTGATCTGGTCCAGATAAAAGCTTATTCAGACGCTGAAGTGTGGACAATTGATCAGAATCTGAAAAGTAGAAAGCAAACTGCACTGACACAGGTGCCCTCTGGAAGGACATTCTACTATCAAACAGTATAATTATCATAGACTAAACACTCATTATTATTATTATTATTATTATAAATCTTCAATCTATATACTTCAAATCCACAAAACTTTACTCATATCTTTTGAGGCAAGGGGACTTTTCAGGCAATTGTCACAATTTGCACTAACAAATTAGCCTTAAAAATTTATCATTCTAAAATTCTGAATCAAAACAGTTGCATTCACAAATTTACTCAAGCTTTCCTTTCATCAAGTTGTCATAAAGTTCTTTCTTGCTTATATATACAGTTCTAAATTTTCTTGTCTATTACAGTTGGAATCATCAGAAATATTGTCAAACGTAAATCTAAAGGTCGCCTCAGCTCTCTGTCCTTGCACATGGTAAATCATAACTGACATATTTTTCATGCATAACCCGGTGCCCACTATCTGGTACATGATTGGTGCACACTACTTGATCAACTGTCTATGGCCATTATCAATGAGACAATCAGAGATGATAACCTAATGAGGGAATTTCTATTTATGGAACCCGAGTCGGACAAAGGAGATTTGCTCCATCTGTAATTGGCCGACTAAGCAAAAAGATTACCCTACATCAGGAGGACTACTTGCTACTGGCAGGTGGCAACTTCACTAATGGGAAGTGCCAAGGATCCCTCATTTATAAAATATTGCATCTTCCTTCCCCCAGAAATTGTGAGTGATCCTGCCTTGCTGGAATTAAATGCCCATGCCCCATACGGAGACATGGACCCCATCCATTACAAAAGCTGGTAACTTCCCTACATCTAGATGAGCCCTAGAACCCTTCATGGAATGGAGACAGCTCTACCAATGAGGAAGATAAAAGTCCCACACCTTATCAGACCTAAGGGAACATATTATACACAAGAACCAAGCTAGACTTAAATTTCAGTGAGAAGTGACATCTTCTTTAGGACAGAACAGGGGGAAGTTTCAGCTAAATACAGTAGTCCCCCTCTTATAAGGCCACCCCTAATGCAGCAGGGAAGTGGCCTTATAATGCGGGTGGCCTTTCTAGAGGGGGATGACAAATGCGAATAGTAAATACATATGAAAAAGTCACAAGTACATTTAATTTTAAATATTTAATATTTTAATTAAAAAATTACATGCATTATGTGAAATAAACGAAAAACAAACTTTGTCATCATTTGCAAAAGAATGCTATGAATAACCATTGATAGAGTTTTAACACTGTCTTTATAATTATGTTACAGTTCACATCACGTCACTTTGTTGGTAACAATCTAAAAAACAAACCAGTCTCATCACATTAAAAATATCCTTGCTGTCATATCCCCTGCATATATCGTTTAGTCTTTTGTTCCAGTCTTCGACAACTTCATTATTAACATCAGCTGATTCGCCGCTAATGACAGAACACTTGATGCTGTGTCGCACTTGAAATCTGTGCAACCATCCGTTACTTGCGGTAAAGTCGTCATATCCCAGTTCAACTGACAAAATTTTTGCTTTTTCTTGTCTTTCAAATCAGGATTCAAACGTCTCCTGGCTCAAACAATCTTCCTTTCTCCGTCCATTTCACCTTTCCACTTCTGCAGAATTGTTTCATTATCTTTCACGATATTGTTTATCTGAGTCTTCCCGACGTTAGTTTTTTGCAAGGATCCTTGACGCCACGCGCCCCCCCCCCCCCCCCCGTCAGTTGAATTACTTTCACGTTCTCCTCTAAACTGAGAATTTTTATTTTCCTCGATGACATGTTGATCTTTTTGCAGTAAGTTATTCATGTTGCCAACTACAATACTGATAAAACAATTTTGTATGCATCTAAACAAATTGCCGTGTGTTTTTAAAGGAAGTGATCTTGTCACGTGATTCGTTAGTCGCAGTCTGGTACCCTAATGTTTTTATACATTTCTTGAAACTAGATGAGAGAAGCCAAAACGGCTTCGATATGTACCATTAACATCACGCCCATTTGACCTCGCGGCCGCTAGGATTCGTAATTTTGACAAATATTGTCAGTAGTAATAGCCACTGATTACCAAAGTGAACAAGCTCAACATCTTACTAAGGGAAGCCATAAAGGCTATTAAACCATTTTCCTGCTGACCTGGGTATTGTACATCGATACTGCCACTTCTCAGCTGTTTCTACTGTTCAATAATTGTATTCTTAACAATTATCAGAGTGACTAAACCGGACATCTTATGATAACACAGCAGTAAGGCTAATTGGATTACATGTACGTACCCTTTTGTATCGATTAAAATTTGGCTTCTCGTGAGGCGTAAATGATATAATATTAACCTTAGTGGTAAATGTACTTGACTCGACACTTCTTTCAGTAACGAAAACCTGACATGGGGAAACAGAAATCGGATTACTTAACACACGTTATGAATACAATACTGGTTCTGGATACATATTCAAATAAAATGCGGCCGCTTGTGAGGGGTAAATTTTATGATTTTGCACTAATATGCTGGCCGCTGGTCGCGTTAGCCGGGTGGCCTTTCGCGAGGGGTACTTTTGAACACAAACTCGTCGGTGCCAACGGATTCTGGCCGTAAGGAGCGGGTGGCCGTTCAAGAGGGGGACTACTGTAGTGAGAAATGGAAGCAAAGCAATATATATATATATATATATATATATATATATATATATTTATTTTGGACTGTCACGTTTGCTAAGCCCCAGCTATAAAGTCAAGCATAAACTATAATCTACCTGTTTTGAAACAGTACCGCGGCCATGTGTTTAATGTCTAAAGACTGCCACAGGCTAGTGTTAATCTCTTACGCAATGTTACATGACCAGCCAGAGACCCAGAACTTGAATCAGCAAGGCAACAGATCACACAACTAATGCCTACATGTTAATTGTTGGTCTAAGATCAAAGGGAGCCCACGGGGTGAGCAAGCTGTGTTGTCATTCTTCCCCACGTTGACAGACAGTGAGAGGGACATTGTCTGCTAAGTTTGAATGGATATGTTCACAGCGATATCTAATCTGAATTAACATAAAGGGTGCGATAACAATTTAGATCCAAATGATAAAAAATTTAGTATTCGCTTTCACAGGTTGTTAATCAATGGGGTTACCATGAAAACAAAGCCACTTGTAATTTGGCGGTCAAGCATAGAAGATTCTAAGGAAAGACAAAGCTCTGAAAAGGTCAGCAACTTATCTGTTCGATTTTTGTAGAATATTATGGCATAGTAATTGTAATTATTTGTTGTATGTATGCTTAATTACTAGAATCATTTAGTATGCACAATTGCCTTTGTAGTGTTTTATTTACATGTGTATTTGAGAAATAGGCTTGAATATTATGTAGAGAATTATGTAGATTGATAGCTTGTGGTCAGAATTAATTTTGTAATTCGCTATTAGGTTACTTCGTAGTAAACTAGTGCATTTATTAATGTATTATGTTAGACTTTACACATGCTTGAATTGTGAATTTGGGAAATGGTTAGTATAACGGGATTAGGAATATGTACTGATGTGACAGAATTTATTGATGTTTGTATAAGTAATTGATACAGTGCTGTATTATGATGTTTATTTTACCATACAAGAATGCATAGGCATCTCGATGTGAATGAATGCATGACCGAAATAAATGAATAGCCATTATCTGATGATAGACTGTGTGCAGTGTGAGATGAGAGGGCTAAAGAAAACTATTGTACCGTTCTTGTGTTTTCACAGGAAGCTTTTTAGGGGACAGAATTTCCGGTTCAGTTGAGTCCCGAGTCTCTCAGCAGGGAGACGGAAGTGAGACTAGCAGAGCAGTCGGAGTCAACATAGTCTAGCAAGTAGAGAGAAGGTGGAGGAGGAGGAAAAGTAGTCTGGAGGAGAAAGTGGTGGAGGGGGAAAAGGAGTAGAGAGGAGTCAAGGAGGAGTATAGAGAAGTCGAGGAGGAGAAGGAATTTTGAGAAAGTTGGAAGGAAGAGAAGGAATTGGGAGAAACAGGAGAGACGAATACACAGATGAGTAGAGTACAAGGACAGGTGGAAATCTAACTCACACTACTAATCAAGTGATGCAATAGGCTATCACAGGGTCGAGCGGAAGGAGAGTAATTGGGAAATTTGATGCACTTGACTATTGAATTGTTATTAAATTATTTGTTATTTGGTGGCATTGTCTGACATCTGAATTAGACATAAATATTATCTTTACAACCTAAAGTATTATTTGTTAGGAAGTATTAGTAGACAGTTGTGAGATATTTTCCATCCTGTGTATTTTGAATTTTTATGATTTCAACTTGTGTATTTTATATTTGATATTTGCATGCTTGGTAGATTTCAGTTAACTTGCAGTAATTGTGAAGCAAATATCGGGCAAAATATCTTACCTAAGCGAAGTTAGCTATTGTCAACAGTAAGTTGTTTTTGTTGTTGTTGTAGGGTTTAACACCATTTTTCAGCAAAAGATAGGCTATACATGGCGGCAAGTATTAATGGTGGAGAAGAAACCGGGAAAACCACGGAAAGAACCACCAACCCAGAAGAAGCTACTGACAAGCTTTCTCACATACCCACATAGGCTAAATTCGAGACTCGAACCCACGCAGACAGAGGTGAGAAGGCAGTGATCTGTAATGTTAAGCGCTTTAGACTACTCGGCCACTCGGGGCCCCCAACAGGTAAGTACTGGGGTAGGAACACATAACATCTGTCAATTATTTCTAAGTCGAGACAGGGTATCACTTACTGTTAGTATCATCAAAAATGGCTATAGACAGATGATTAAAGAGTATCGCGCCATGGCCTCTGAAGATCTAGGGTACAAGGGAGATCGCCTTGCAGCATTCATAGAGAGAATCAAAGAATGGAGGGCCGAAAAAGCAGCTGAAAGACAGGCCCAGAAGATGACCAGGATGGCCAAAAGAGAGATGGAGCTGGCCAGGGTAACAGCAGACAGAGACAGACAGAGCTGGAGCTGGCCATGATAGCAGCAGATTGAGAGGCAGAGACGGAGCTGGCCAGGAGAGCAGCGACCGCAAAAGAAAGAGAGCTCGCTCATGTCTCGAAATGGAGAAATTTAGGGTAGAAGTTAGGACCCATTAAAATAAAATAAAAATAGAACTCCAACTTTTACCCTTCTGCAAATGCGCGAGCCAAATAGCCAATGAAAAATGATGTTTCTAACACAACTAGGCAGTATGTTATTGGAAGATCACCTGGAAGTTGGTGTTTTAGGATTTATTCAGAAATAGCTTTCAAAATGTGTTTCCTACTCGAATTTCAGACGAAAGCGACAAAAACCTCCAGGGGTTAATGTGTTAATAATTTTTTATTTATTTAATTGGTATTTAATTCTGAAAGTAATGCCTCCACTAGGTGTGAGATTTTCATTGATCAAAATTTCATTGAATATCATTATTTACGGTGTACTAGGAACATCATTTGGAAAGAAACTGCAACAGAAATATATTATTACAAGTTGATAATTTCATAATGTTGATTAAAATTGCAATGTCCAATCTACCATTTTCCACAAATATATCAGAATCTCAGTTACCAATTGTTATTGCAATTTTCTTCAAGTTCAACAAATAGGATCAATTTGCTGTTATTGTGTGGTAACAAAAATGGGATGCATGCCTGACCCCATGTTACAAGCAGGTTAGCCAGTTATCAGGTGCGTGTTTAGGGGCGTTGTCTTTTAAAGATCTAACCATGAATATATGCTATGTGAAGATCATTTAATAATATCAAATGTTGTATATATTTCCTGGAGATTATATAGGCAAATTAACACTTGACTGGTGGATTGATCAAAATTCAAAAGCTGGCATTTATCTCAAAATGACACCAAAATATCCCAAGGTTACAATCATCATTTTAATACTGGAAAAGTAATACACAACATTACCCATGCACTTTTTGGACAGGCAAAATCATGTAATTATTTTTTCTTTATAAAATTTGTGGATAGTGCTGGCTTACCTTCAAGCTGCTGTATCCATTCCCCTTTGTCCACAGAGACTTTGCAACAGTGTTTATGCACATCGATTCCCTCCGTGCTTTTCCTCTCAGATATATCAACCTGCTGACCAAGGAGGCGCTTTATCAAGGTTGTTTTTCCAACCCCATACTGCCCTACCACCATCACCCTGATATTGTAAACCTTCTCCTTTCCATCCTGCAGGGCCTTTTTGTACAGCTGAATGGAATTAGGGTCCATACGAAGGATCTCCGCAGGAAGGGCTGGGTCTGAAATTAAAATATTTTGACATTTTTAAATTTCAATAAAGAAAGGAAACACAAAATTGCTGACAATGTATACAACATAGCATTCAGTCATTCTTTTTGCAATGCAGAAAAGTGATTTCTTGTTTCAGGGCCCCGTGTGGCCAAGTGGTCTAAAGCGCTCTTTGTTACAGATCACTGCCATCTCATGTCTGTCTGCGTGGGTTAGAGTCTCGGATTTAGCCACAGTGGGTATGTGAGAAAGCTTGCCAGGAGCTTCTAATGAGTTGGTGGTTCTTTCCGGGCTTTTCCCGGGTTCTTTCTCCACCATTAATACTGGCCGCCATGTATAGCCTATCTTTTGCTGAAAAATGGCGCTAAACCCCACAACATTTCTTGTTTCAGGCAGTTCCTAACAGTACGCACTAAGTTAAATGTAAACAGGATTACATAGTGAATAAAATATACATCTAGTTTGTTTTTAAAAAATATTTAGGCAAATTTAATGAGGATAGAGCTTGTTAAAATATTCTCACAACGACAATGTCCTAAGCAATGTTAACCACATGTATATACAAGTGAGTTGCCTCCCTTGTCAATGTTGGGATCTCTACACTTATGAAGTCCACTGTTGTCCTGCTAAGGCTGACCTCCAGGTTTCAATTCTTTTTCTTGATATATCTTCAGGATATTAAATCAGCTATCAATGTCACATGGAAGGTACTGTACCACCACAATCAAGAACAGAGCAATTTAAAATGAGCTTCCAGTACTCTGGTACAGTTCTGTGGAACAAGCTTTCACTACATGTAAAATCTGCTGAAAATATTAGAGTATTTAAGAAAAGATATCATGAGCCTGTATGTGTTTCTAATAGATAATGGAATTTAGTATTTTAATACTAAACATGTTAAAATAAACAGTAATTATTGTTATCTTCATATAATGTGCATTGTTATACTCTCCTTAAGAGGGCCTCATGGGAGAATAGTCCTTGACTAATGAGTCACCCTCTATAAATAAAGCATTATTATTATTATTATTATTATGTCCAATTATAAAGAAGCCATGTTCTGTCATTAGATAGGTTATCTCCCCTTTGACTAATGAAAAACATTTCAGCAATATTTTTTTTTAAATCTGCACCTTGCAGCATTAATATGAATCAACTTTTTATGCTTACAACAAATTGACTTGTAATCTAAATAATGAAACACCAGTTAATCTGATCACTTGTTTAGTAAATACTTGCATAATAAAGTAAGGATCTTCTATGTGCTGACACTTTTTATACACTTATTCATGTGATTCATTGTATTATAATTATCATGTACACCAACTGTTATTTAATGATGCATTTTATACCCATTATTCATTTCTGTGATTTTATAGGGATTCTTTTTGCCCTTTCAATAATTTAAAGATTTGGATTCCTTTTTATTTTTTATTAATCAAATTATACTGGTCAAAAAAAAAGATGTTAGCGGTCGGTGGACTGTCCCTATTTTTCATTGCTGATGCCCCACTCCACCACACATCCGTGGTAAAAAAAACAACAAAAAAAAACATATATAACTAATCAAAATGTTCAATGGAAAATAATAAACAACCTCCCTACCTATCAACCCTATTTTTTTTCTATGGCACACAACCCTGGCTTATATAATGATAATCACAGATTATTGTTCGACACTTTTGACATGATCCCCGCCTTCACATAAGGTACAAAGAGTCATGTAGCTTCTTTTTTACTATATCATACCTTTCTTGTACCTAACAGATACGTGATTTTGTATAAATTAAATTCCACATACCTTTAAATGCTGATTATTCCTTTTATTTTCTAGTCACGAAATATTCCTTGCAAGATCATAATCTGAGCTCATCAAGAGAAACATGCTACAACACCAATGTACACGTATGCATGCCGCCATTTTCAGGCAACGCTAAGCCATCTGAGTAAACCAGTCATAACCGGCTTTTACTTTGCGTGCTAAGAGTCTCAATGAAAGCACCACCTGCCAGCAACAATTTTTGACTATGCTTAACAAGCATGACTTTGTCATCGGCCGGTGATATTCGTGTGTTTACATTTTTTAATGATAACCCAGCTATACAATTATTCAAAATAAATAATAAACATACCTATTAAAAAGTAGCTTAGTATTAAATTCAATAACAATAAAGAAAATATTATTTATAATTTACTTAAATAAATAAGCCTACATCTATATAGATGACTGTTTTTTTTATCAGACTTCAATCATAAAAATGAACAATGTTATTTCAAATATAATTTAAATTTAATTTTATTTAAATATTTTAAAATGTTTGTCTTGATAATAAAATTATAAATGTGTTGTTGATGTGAATGAAGTAAAAATAAAATATATTACTTGCCTTGTGTTTCATACATGGTGATCACATTAACAGCCGTTACGTACAGAATTCCACTGTCCCAGAAAATGGCGTTGGGGTCATGTGGTATCCCCTCTGTATAAATGGCCAATAACTCACACTGACTTGTCAGATGATGAATGGAATTGTTAATCCAGTCACACATAAATAAATATCCATTCTCATCTACAGTAATTCCACGTAGCCCCTGTCCCTCAGGCTTGTATCTGAATGACGGTTGACTTGGACTCAGTAAATTAAATCCATACACACCAATGTCGTCAGGGGATTTAGCATCACACAAGATATAAACCATGCTTTCTTTTGCTGTCAAGAAACTAACTCTCCCTCCACAGACTTTGTGTAAATTGTCAAGTCATCCATCTTGTAATGATACAACACACCAATATATCGTGTTGTCTTTTACAGCACTTACAACAATTTTGTCCCTGAATATAGCAACACCATCACAGCGATCAAATGATGGTCGTAAATGAAATGTTTTACCCCTAGAAATGAGACCTGAGTCCTGTACCGACATAAGTGTTATGGTACTGTTGTACATAGCTACACAGACGTCTGTGTCATTCACACAACATATGCCATAGGGACCTGACTCCAGTCTGCCTGATGAAGACAGCAACATGCCATCATGGCGTCTGTACACGTGGACTTTACATGACTCCCATTCTGTGATTAACATCTTGTCTCTGACCACAACGACACCACAAGGGTCAAGGTTGTCTGTAAAATAAAATGATATAAACATCAATAATGACATGTATAATTATACTAAAATACAATACAACTTATAAAGATCAACATAGATTGAATTTATGACTTTAAATAATAGTCTACTGTCACAATTATTCACCACAACAACAATCATCATTTTCTAGTTCTTGTTGTTAATGTAACTTGTTATTATTATTATTACTATTATTATTAGAGAAATCTAGATTAGACTTCACATACATTGTAAATTAGTTAACCAGGAAAATACACAAAATACTGTATGATACTCGTTGTATTATTATTATACTTGTAGTTTTATTAATTAAAACATTACTGTACAGAGTCATGAATCATTATAGTGTGATAACTAGTTCCATGTGGAAACTGTTGTTTTTCCTGTTATTTTCATTGGATAAACAAAACTAAAACTTGGGTCATCAATATTCCAATAGATAGGTGTAAACTGTGCTAACTGTATCATTTTCATTATTCTTTTATTATTATTATTATTATTATTATTATTTTAAGAGGGATTTTGTACCAGTCATCACATGGAGCCAGTAAACACATTATTATAGTTCCGTATTGGATTTTAGTAAGTTTAAGATGTCAGATGTACCATACTTTTATCTGGACATTTCTTGTTGCTGTTGTTATAGGGTTTAATGCCATTTTTCAGCACATGATAGGCTATACATGGTGGCCAGCATTAATGGTGGAGGAAGAACCTGGGGAAAACCCTGGAAAGAACCACTGACCCAAGAGAAGCTACTGGAAAGCTTTCTCACATACGAGACATTTGTAATGTATTCATTTTAAAAAAATACTGTGTGATAACTGGGTCTATGTGGAAGCTGTTGTTGTCCCTCTATCTATGTATGGGTCGAATTTTGAATAAGTATTGAACCTTAAAATTGAATGCACTGAGCATTAAAATTGTATCACATTTAAGCCGGAAAAGTCTTTATGAAGGGTCACTTCAAACTTTCTGCTGCCCCTCCCATGACAGTCTTAAACTTGAAAGGCCAGCAGCTACAACTCATTGAGATTTGACAGGGGCATCGTAATGCTGTCCTGAGAAAGTAAATATCTGAGCTATAACCGCTTGATAGGAACCCATGTCAAATAGTCATTTTCAAAGAGAAGTTGATATGCAACGTAGTTCAGAGATTCTAGGCTGTCCAAAATCTGATGGAAGAAATGATTATCTTGGGAAAAACTAGTAATGTGAATTTAAAGTGATGACCTTGGTCAAAATTCTTTAGTCCGAATATTACCGAGAAAGAAGTTTGGCTCCAAGGAAGCCTAAAAAGAATAGTGCTTTCCTAGTTAAACAAGAAAAGGGGACCAGGTGGTTGTTTTGGAAGATAAGACAGGTTTTAGTGCATGGATGCGCAATTTCTGAAAGAGAACAGCATTAAGGTGCGCAATTTTAACTTTTTCATGTAATTATCTATTTTTGATTGTTTTGTTTTATGCAAATGTGTTTGATATGACCTTGATCCATATTGTGTATCGTTTATTCAGTTTCATGGAAATCTGTTGCCACTAGAGTTGTTATGTAATTTTTCTCATTAATTTTACAGTTACAAGTCCATTGATAGAATTGATGGATTGCCTGCGATCCAAATTTTCATATGCGTATGATTTCATAGGGTTATATGAATTAATTTCCTATGTCTCTTAGGACAATACTGATTATTGTGAGTTAACGATAATTGCATATTTATATCTGATTTTGTAATATTTAAATAATCTTGTAGGCTAGGAATTGCTGTGAGATAGAATTTTGTGAATTTTATGCAATAGTAACTGAGCATGTGGTAGCATTGGTAAAGAGATATGGTAAAGTTAGATCCACTGCTCACGTGTTAATTTATGGTCGCTGTGAAGTGAGAGTGATGGTCTATCGAATTAGGTCTCAATTTATGCAGTGTTTGGATAGCTAGTTATGCTTCTGAGTAACATAAGTGAGGGAATTTTATGTACGTATAGAAAGTGATACGTATAGAGATTTAGAGGTAATTTTGTAATTAAGGAAACAGCTTTCTAGGAGAGATAGGACAGTCCAAAGATGTAAGTCCGGAAGAGACATGTTCAGAATAAAAGACTAGGAAGTCCAGAAAGAGATAAAGTGTTCAGAAGAGGAAGACTTCAGAGAATAGGAAGATGTGTTATTCACGGGTCAAGAGGAGGAAGGTGGTACAATCAATCAGTCGTGGACATTGCGCTCTTTTCACCACTCATTATTACGATGAAATAAATCCAAATCAGACACTGCTATTAAATTCTTTTGACATAACTTAGGAATTGGATTTGCCGCTATTAATTTAATATTGATTAAATTTGTTATTTTTCTTGTCAAAGGGGGCTCGTATTGCATTATTTCTTCCCAATAGTCTTGCTCAGTTCTCTGTTGATATTCTACCTGACCACTCACACTGGACAATCAGATCGAGGGAGGTCATCCCCTAGATAATGCCAGCCAAATTCAATTGACCACACCTCTTACTAAGAGGGTGAAGTTTTACAATCATTTCCAACTCTTACTACACTACAACTACAGAAATAAATTTGTTAAAATAAAAATAAATATAACAAATATGCAAAAACTACATAAATAAAATAAAACTTGGGTCACTCATATATTCATAAGCGTATATTGGTAACAAAATTAAAGTTCTTACCGTAATATTGGGGTGGGATGGGGCATATGGGTAATTTTTTTTTAATAGAAATTTCAAAACAAGTCCTACATCGATATGAGCATTCGCAAGGTGCGAAATACATTTATATGACTCAAACTGACCCCAGGATTTATCTGTATCTTACCCACCCCATTTTGATTTTAGGTCATAAACTGGAACCAACTGAGATGACAAATTAATATACATATACTATCCAGATGGACTGAATAACCATAGATACACTACTCAGATGGACTGAATAAACATGGATACACTATTCAGATGAACTGAATAACCTTATAGACACTATTCAGATGGACTGAATAAACAGATACAGTACTCAGATGGACTGAATAACCATATATACACTACTCAGATGGACTGAATACACATAGATACACTATTCAGATGGACTGAATAACCATAGATACACTATTCAGATAGAATGAATAAACAATTACAGTACTCAGATGGACTGAATAACCATATATACACTACTCAGATGGACTGAATAAGCTGATACACTATTCTGATGGACTGAATAACTTTGCATACACTACTCAGATGGACTGAATAACCATAGTGTTATGCTGGTACGTCTGGTTTAAGTCAACAGCGTAAACTTTAGCATGTTTACAGCATGGCATTTCTCGTTCACTGCACTATCGTAATATATATCTTGTTCATGAAGTGAGCTATTTCATGCAACTAGGAATGACCCTATTAGTTATATGTACATTTTATGCATAAAATGTCCCACTTTTAATTCACAGATATGTAGACTTATTTAGGCAGATGTGATTTGAATGTTCATTCATGCGGAGTGCATGTGTGTATTACAGCTACAATGTGTTGTCAACGGACATTTTGATCACACGGCTTGTCTACTTACATCTTAAATGTATGACACCATGTGTAGTTGCATTTTATTTTGTAATCATTCGTGTGGAAATCTGTAGAATTAATTCTTTAGTATGTCTCGTGTTCTTGGGTCTTCATGTTTATAAGATTACGTCTCATTCAGCATAGAATGTTTGATGTTTGATATTGATTGGTCAATAATAATAGTATAAAAGGAGGACAGTGTTCACGACCATCAAAAGTGAAAATCGAAAGTCAACACAGCGTGACCCAAACATGTAATGGGTGCATGACACCCAGCTGATTGACAACATTTCGGAAAATCAAAAGTACACCATGCACACCAGATTCCAACTTTACTTAAAAACAGTAGTGAAATTACACAACTCAAAGGATTATGAAAATTACATGAGTGGCTTACAATTGGAATAGATTTCTGTCCACAGGCACTTGATTCCACAGAATCAAGTGCCTGTGTTTCTGTCCACTAGTATAACAGGACTTGATTTGATCTTACGCTCTTTGCCGTTTCTGGGCATACAGCTTACCTGTGGCGTTTCGTGTCCTGCGGGTCCTTTGCCTCCTTCCTCGGTCGGACATGTTCATGAATTAAAAAGTGCGACATTCGCACATAAAAGCAGGAATGTAGTGCCGTAGCAACAGGGGATGATTTTTTCATAACTACAGAATATATAAAAATGGAATGTTTTCTGCATAATTTGAGTGTGCAGATTTAAAAAATGAACCCATCTTTATGATATATTTTCAAATAAATTCACAGGAAGCATTCAAACACATGTACCGTCCACCATTTTTAATATTGGTCTTTGGCAATTTTTGAAAATTTCTTACATATATTTTATATAGAAATGTTTTGTGAACAATTCATCGTTAAGAATAAATTGACTTTTTATATGTTCCAGGTAAGACCCCTGTGCGTTTTTATCAACCCCCCCTCCCAACTTTTTTGCCTGAAATACTATATTTTTGAGTCATACACAAGTTGAAATTATATGTTGCTTTTAAAATGGAATATTTTCTGCTTAATTTGAGTGTGCAGATTTAAAAAATGAGCCCATCTTATTTGATATCTTTTCAAATAAATTCATAGGCAGTAATCAAACACATGTACCTTCCACCATTTTTAATATTGGTCTTTGGTCACTTTTTGAAAATTCTTGACCTCATGTTACTTCATGCTGCAAGTTGCATATTTTTTACATATGGTTATATATATAAATGTGTTTTGAACTTTCAGCTTCAAGAATAAATTCACTTTTTCTATGTTCCAGGTACTTCTGAAGACTTTCTGTGCCTTTTTATCACACGCCCCCTAACATGTTTGCATGAATAGCATAATCATGAGTCTCTGTTCCTTGGTTTATGATGAAAATATTCACAAAAAATGGCATGACAATTTTAAATGAATTTGTTTTCATTCTTCAAAATTCTGAAAAATAGTTGAACTTTTACCTCTTTTCCGTCCCTACTAAACATGAACATTTTAATTTTAACACCAATGTCTCTAAATAAGAATCGTACGTAGAACAGATGACCTGACAATCACATACATATTAGCAATACATCTAGTATCACGGAGTCGGTGAGTGATACTCCCGTCGAGTCTCTAACCTCGAAAATATATTATACAACAAAAGTTGTACAAATATTTTGCAGTACGTTTGATATAATGAATGACAGTACGTCTGTATAATCTGATTCCTTGCTATAAACGTCTGCCTTTTCATACAATCAAGTGTTCGTGTAATGTGAGTTTTTTAACACAGATTGCGTCGTGTTGTTGTCATTGTTTACATTTTGTACGTACCCATGTGCCGGGAAGAGTTACCGTTCTTGCTGGCATGGGTGACCGTTGAAAATGACGTAATTCTTTGGTTTTCCGCAATATTCGCTCACATTTTATCATTATTCTCTTAAAAAGAACTCCAAAGTATTTAAAAAGTAGGCGTAGTTGAGCATATATGTTCGTTTATTTAGTTTTTCAGCGTTTTGAAAAATTCGGTTTTCGTTTTTTTCCGCTGAATAAGTTGTAGAAATGGCCCAGTGTCATATACGCTAAATATAGACATTTGACCTTTCAACCATGAATACGTTCGGATGTAATAATGTCGGCTTTTTACATATTAAAGCGGAGAAAGTACCGGGTGTAATAAGGTTGACATTTTGAGAAAACGTTAATCTTGATCGCCAGTGCCCTCTAGCGGCGTCCCCTGTTGCTACTAGTAGTGGCTCCATTCCTACAGTCCCGATCAATTGAAAATCTCGACCTTCGAGACTTAACCAGCTTAAATCCTTTAATTGATTGATTGATGACCTTTGTCGCTCTCCAGTCTTTGTCAAAGGAGCTAAGTACAAAATGGCTAAACCAACTTCAAAAACAGATATGGCTATGCTAAAAAAAAATATTAGATGCCTAATTTCATTGGATAAAATAACAATAGCTGAGTTTTATTTTGTGACTTTAGTAAAATTACGTGTTTTTAACTTATTTCTATGGAATTTAAACAGAAGGTGAACTACCTACATCTGCATATTACAACTCTATTTATATTCAGTGAGATACACGGATGGCCTATTGGTTAGAACGTCCGCCTCGGATTCGGAAGGTCGAGGGTTCGAACCCCGGCCGAGTCATACCATAAACTTAAATGGTACTAGCAGCTGCCTCGCATGGCTTTCAGTATCAGGGTAATGTGACTGGGTGGGGCATGAAGCTATATATCTTCGGCATGATGCCCCAGTGTTAGACATCCTATAAACTGTCACAATGCAGACATCGTAGCGAAACGGCTGACAAATTAGTAAAGCTACGCTAAAACCACACACGCATGCGCGCGCCCACGGAGATCACTCTCTGTCAGACAGATCCTAACTTTACTTATGCTAACCACACATTCTAGGTATCTTTTCAAATTTTGTAATAAAATAAAAATGAAAATAATGTCACAATAATATATGTGCTTTCATGTAATACAACATTATTTTATACTGTCTCACTGCATATATCTTGATTTGATCATATTCGTCTTGTTCGTCGATATGTCCGTATATTTGTATTTAATATAACTTGATTGATCCTAGTTGTTCTGTTCGTCGATCTGTCCACACAGTAGCAGTGAATATTATTTGATTTGATCATATTCGTTCTGTTCGTCGAGCTGTCTATATATTCGTAACAATATTTATTGATCTAATCATATTCGTCATGTTGTCGGTCTGTCAATATATTTGTAGCGCCAAACCGGGCTTGTCTCTAATAGCATGCAATTGGGGAGGAGTGTCGCTGAACACAGATACATTAATTAAATTTGATAGGATTGTACCTGAACACAGATATATTCAATTTGGTAAGCTTGTACATGTGCGTAAATATGATAAATAATAAATGTTTCGCGCTTTCAAAAACACTTTTACTTTCATTCAATAATTACTGAAAAAAAAATTGAAAATTAAATTTATGTTTGTTTATTATTTGAATTTAGACTTTTTGGATGATTTAAACATTTTCAGAAGGTTTAAAGAAACGAAAATCCAAAGAAAATGTTCTTTTAGCACACTATAGGTTATACGTGACCGTCAGTATAACCGGTGAGAAAGGTGACAGTCAGTATAACCGGTGAGAAAGAACCCGGTAAAACACCAGTACAAAGTACCGACTCACGGGAAGGCACAGGCACCTTTTCTCCCATACCCACGTTGGACGAGACTGAAACGCATGCGAACAGAGGTGTGATGACAGTGGTTGAACACTCGCCCACCTAGGGCACCAAACTAAAGGCTGATTTGTTTTTGTTAAAGAACTATGCCATATATAGAGTCTCAAACACTGAATCAAAAATATTTAAAATAAACATGACAACATTAAATTTGTCTGCCTTAACTGATATGTGCTTAATCATGTTATATATGAGTCATTTTGGGGGGCATTGCAGTAATGTAAAAAAAAATCAGAGGATCTACACGTGAATACAAAATTGTTCCAGTTGAGAGAAAAACCCAACAACAGTGTAATCCTATTATGTCGTCTCTATTTGCATTGTTACACACGTTATGTCCTCGTGCGATGAATGTCTTCATTCGAACAGTCCAGGTCAAAAAGGTTCACAATTTTTACAATAAAATATGAAACCTTGGCATACGAACCTGAAACTCTAACCATGCACTTTTCATTTCTGTATACATGCGACTGTTATTTCATCTGTATACCTACCTTGGTTTTCCTTGATCTTCATTTTGAAAAAAGGTCTATGATGTGATTGTGATTATCCTTGTGTGTGTGTGTGAGAGAGAGAGAGAGAGAGATAGATAATTTTCACACTACAGAAATTAATCTAGATCACTTCCACAGTACACAGTGTAACATTATGCCAAGATTGGCAACTGGTGGGTGGGTCTTAAGCTCGTGAATGAAAGAGACATTTTATGAAATATAAAAAATCGGTCTTACATGCAAGAGGGTGAAGCTAAAAAAGTGAAACTGAAACCCAAATGAAATATTCATTCCTTATCTATTGCAATGAACTTAAATGAGTTGCAACGATTTTACCGTTGATGATGTTGATAACTGCATACAGATCACAGTTATTTTTCGTTTTATAATGCATTTGGAAGAGTTCATATATATATATATATATATATATATATATATATATATATATATATCCTGAAATGAAAGTCGATACAAATGCCAAAATGGTTAGACGTCTATTTTAGTTAGAAGGAAGGATTCGGCTAATGTGGGTATGTGAGAAAGCTTGCCAGTAGCTTGTCGTGGGTCGGTGGTTCTTCCCGAGGTTGTCCCGGGTTCTTCCTCCACCATTAATACTGGCCGCCATGCATAGCCTATCGTGTGCTGAAAAAAGGCGTTAAACCCCATAACAAAAACAAAAACACAATTAGAAGGAAAAATAAAAGAGATTTATCGTATATTTTTATATGTAAGTCACGTACATTTTTAGCTTGCAGATCAACAAGTTCTCTCTCTCTCTCTCTCTCTCAAACACACGCTTACACACACACACACTCACACACACACGCAACCCTGACCACCAAAATGTACAGAACTGGTTTAATTCAACATGGCACATACGTTTTCTGCATTTTCTCCCAAATTATTGTTGTCATTGTCTTGTTATGTTCGTCATTTTATCCATTTAATTTTGTCGTTCCGGATATTGAAACTGGAAAAATGCAAGTTTCTGGTAATATATTTTTCTTAGAGTCAATTTTATGTCATCACACATTCAGCTTCATTTCGGAAACAACAAAAGGAACGTACGTGACTTGTCTGAGTTTGAACTAGAGGTGCAGCAGGATTGGTTCTAGTTCTGAGAACACATAGTTCCCTTAGTGTGAAACTGACCATGTACCAATTGAATATAATACAAAACTAAGATCAGTAATGGAAATTATGTAAACGCTATTACAATATAGGGGATTGATTCAGATATTAGCCCTGTCTTACTGTCTGGTATTGAAAAGGCCTGTGTCAGAGAGATTTCTGGTAAAGAGAACTTAATTAAAGAGCGAGATGGTCTGATGATGCAATACATTCTCGCCTGATTAATTAGTAATTGACATATATATATATATATATATATATATATATATATATATATATATATATATATATATCGGTTCAACGCATGATCATATATATATATATATCAGTTCAACGCATGATCATAGTTCACTTTTGGCACATTTCGCTTTGCTATGTTTGTCTATCTGTCTGCCCATTAATCCGGCCGAAACGTTCTCTTTGTCATGTGACCTTTCTTCCTTTGATACAACTCTGGATTATTTTGCCAAATATTTTACAAAGTTTTCCAAGACGTACAAGCTCTTTGTAAGCCGAAATTCACTACATAATAATTGTCAAGAAATACACATTAGTGTTAAATTTAATATTCTTAACTCAGTATTTTGTAAAAGTAAAACATAAGCCCAAAAAATATGATTTTGTTGAAATTATCGAAATGAGATCACACTGGCTTGAGGTAGAATTTATGAAACTTATACTATACGACTCAAGAGTATGTGTGTACAGTCCGAAGTGGTAGATGCAAACCCTGGTTGACGGTGTGGTGTATGGTGGGGCTATTAATAGTTTTTTGTTGTTTCTACCTACGTCATAATAATAGTATGTTCATAATGTGCTCATATAAAACTAAATTAACAATATTGAAGTGAACTAGCCATGTAAACTCTCGTTTTATGACGTGATCTAGCCATGTATACTCTCGTTTTATGACGTAAACTAGCCATGTAAACCCTCGTTGTTAGACGTAAACTAGCCACGTAAACCCTCGTTGTATGACGTAAACTAGCCATCGAAACTCTCGTTGTATGACATGAACTAGCCATGTAAACTCTCGTTGTATGACGTAAACTAGCCATGTAAACTCTCATTGTTGACGTGATCTAGCCATGTAAGCCCTCGTTTTATGACGCGATCTAGCCATGTAAACTCTCATTGTATGACGTGATCTAGCCATGTAAGCCCTCGTTTTATGACGTGATCTAGCCATGTAAGCCCTCGTTTTATGACTTAAACTAGCCATAAACTCTCGTTTTATGACGTGATCTAGCCATGTAAACTCTCGTTTTACGACGTAAACTAGCCATGTAAGACCTTGTTGTATGACGTGATCTAGCCATGTAAACTCTCGTTTTATGACGTGATCTAGCCATGTAAGCCCTCGTTTTATGACGTGATCTAGCCATGCAAGCCCTCGTTGTACGACTTAAACTAGCCATGTAACCTCTCATTGTATGACGTGATCTAGCCATGTAAGCCCTCGTTTTATGACGTAAACTAGCCATGTAAACTCTCGTTGTATGACGTAAACTAGCCATGTAAACTCTCGTTTTATGAAGTGATCTAGCCATGTTAACTCTAGTTGTATGACGTGATCTAGCCATGTAAGTCCTCGTTGTATGAAGTGATCTAGCCATGTAAGCCCTCGTTGTAGAAAGTGAACTAGCCCTCGTTGTCTGAAGCGATCTAGCCATGTATGCCATAGTTGTATAATGTGATCTACCCATGTAAACCCTCGTTGTATGAAATGAACTAGCCATGTAAGCCCTCGTTGTCTGAAGTGATCTAGCCATGTATGCCCTAGTTGTATGAAGTGATCTAGCCATGTAAGTCCTAGCTGTACGAAGTGATATAGCCATGTAAGCCCTAGTTGTATGAAGTGATCTAGCCATGTAAGACCAAGTTGTTTGACGTGAACTAGCCATGTAAGCCCTCGCTGTACGAAGTGATCTAGCCATTCAAGTCCTCGTTGTATGAAATGAACTAGCCATGTAAGCCCTCGTTGTCTGAAGTGATCTAGCCATGTATGCTCTAGTTGTACGAAGTGATATAGCCATGTAAGCCCTAGTTGTACGAAGTGATCTAGTCATGTAAGTCCTAGCTGTATGAAGTGATCTAGCCATGTAAGCCCTCGCTGTATGAAGTGATCTAGCCATGTAAACTCTCGTAATATCAATCAGCATTTTCTATGTGCAGAATATACCCATGTACGGCTAAACCAGACATGAAAAAGTCGATTAATCAAATAATTGTACATCACAACAGAAGTACAGCGCCATAGATGAAAGGAATGGGTAAAATGGCGTTTCACACAACGAGGATGATATTGATAAAATAATTAAAGCCAACAGGATATATATATACAATCACTTACCGGGTTTCAGTGTCAGAGTCCCAATGTTACGCAGGTCGGATCTAATTTCATTCTTCCCTCCGGTGGCCATGTTGTCACTCTAAGAGCTTGTTGTCAATGTTATTGATTCCAGGTGAAGAAAGTTGTCAACCTGTTTGTAAAATGTAATGTCTGAAAGCCCGCAAGTAATTTTTCTATGTGCAGCATTTTGAAAACGATTGACAAAGCATGAGAAAGCGTGTTCAATTAAAAGTATTACTATAATAAAAAGTCATACTAATCACCTGTATAATTCAATCAGTGCAACAATTAATGAGAAGTTTACTGGCTGGTGACAAAACTGTACATGGATAGGTTAGTGGCTGGTGTATATACTGTACATGGGTAGGTTAGTGGTTTGTTTATATACTGTACATGGGTAGGTTAGTGGTTTGTTTATATACTGTACATGGGTAGGTTAGTGACTTCTTTATATACTGTACATGGGTAGGTTAGTAGTTGGTATATATACTGTACATGGGTAGGTTAGGGGCTTGTTTATATACTGTACATGGGTAGGTTAGTGACTGGTGTATATACTGTACATGGTTAGGTTAGAGGCTGGTGTATGTACTGTACATGGGTAGGTTAGTGGCTGGTATATATACTGTAAATGGGTAGGTTAGTGGCTGGTATATATACTGTACATGGGTAGGTTAGTGACTGGTGTATATACTATACACGGGTAGGTTAGTAGCTAGTATATATACTGTACATGGGTAGGTTAGTAACTGGTGTATATACTATACACGGGTAGGTTAGTGACTTGTTTATATACTGTACATGGGTAGGTTAGTGCCTGGTGTATATACTGTACATGGGTAGGTTAGTAGTTGGTATATATACTGTACATGGGTAGGTTAGGGGCTTGTTTATATACTGTACATGGGTAGGTTAGTGGACTGGTGTATATACTGTACATGGGTAAGTTAGTGGCTGGTATATATACTATAAATGGGTAGGTTAGTGGCTTGATTATATACTGTACATGGGTAGGTTAGTGACTGGTGTATATACTGTACATGGGTAGGTTAGTAACTGGTGTATGTACTGTACATGGGTAGGTTAGTTGCTGGTGTGTATACTGTATATGGGTAGGTTAGTAGGTAAGTGACTGGTGTATATACTGTATATGGGTAGGTTAGTAGGTAAGTGACTGGTGTATATACTGTATATGGGTAGGTTAGTAACTGGTGTATGTACTGTACATGGGTAGGTTAGTTGCTAGTTTATATACTGTATATGGGTAGGTTAGTAGGTAAGTGACTGGTGAGTATACTATACATGGGTAGGTTAGTGGTGGATGTGGATGGTGTCGATGGAGAGGGTAATAATTGGTGCCAATACTGTGGATAGAGGAGGTTAGTGGTGGGTGTAAATACTACACACGGGGAGTTCGTGGTGGGTATACGTATTGTAGATGGGTAGGTTATTGGTGGGTGTAAATAATGCAGATGCAGAGGTTACTGGTGGGTGTAAATATTGTAGATGGGTGGGTTAGTGGTGGTTGTAAATACTGTATAAAAGGAAGTTACTGTTGTTGCTGTCGTTGTTGCTGTTGTGGGGTTTAACGCCATTTTTTCAGCACACGATAGGCTATGCATAGCGGCCAGTATTAGTGGTGGGGGAAGAACCCGCGAAAACCCCGGGAAGAACCATCGACCCACGAGAAGCTACTGGCAAGCTTTCTCACATACCCACATTGGCCGAATCCTAGACTCGAACACACGCAGACAGAGGTGAGATGGCAGTGATCCGTAACGGAGAGCGCTTTAGACCACTCGGCCACTCGGGGCCCCTGTAAGGAGGTTAGTGATGGGTGTAAATACTGTAGATGGGGAGGTTAGCGGTGGGTGTAAATACTGTAGATATGTAGGTTAGTGGTGGTTGTAAATACTGTACATGGGTAGGTTATTGGTGGATGTAAATACACTAGATAGGGAAGCTATTGGTGGGTGTGAATACTGTACAAGAGGAGTTGGTAATGAGTGTAATTAATGTATATTGGGAGGTTAGTGGTGGGTGTAGTTATTGTAGTTGTGGAGCTTAGTGGTGGCTGTAATCGTTGTGGATGAAAGGTTAGAGTTGCGTGCTGATATTGTGTATGGGTTGGTGGTGGGTGTAAATACTGTTCATGGTGAGTTCGGAATAGACGTTAAGACTATATAGATGGGAATGTTAATGGTGGGTGGAAATAAATAAATAATTAATTAATATCATTTAATGTACTGATGTGATTAAATGTACGATTCGGTCAATTAGCACAGCTCTATTTCCAACAGCATTTCAAGTCTTGGCTCAACAAGAGTTATTTCCAATAAATAATAGTGTTTCACGTACTGAGTCAGTTGGAGTTCACACAGTTGTGAACCACAGGTGCTCGACGCGAGCTTGATGTTAAGAAAGAACAAAACAATTATCTAAAGGAAAAAAAATCACCCAGAGTGACAAAAATACCTTAGATTACCCCCATGGCACGTTCTGACATAGGACCCTCTATATCATATATATATATATATATATATATATATATATATATATATATATATATATATATATATATATATATATATATATATATTATGATAGAGAGGGTCCTATGTCAGAACGGGCCATTGGAGTAATCTAAGGTATTTTTGTCACTCTGGATAATTTTTTCCTTTAGATAATTGCTTTTTTTCTTCTTAACTTCAAGCTCGTGTCGAGCACCAGTGAACCAAACACACGAAATTTTGTACTCGTATGTAGTGTATTTATATTTACAGAATGAGAATAAATCCCTTGAATGAAGGTAGTGAAATGACTATACATTCCTTGAGGTATAAGTCTTCCAAACAAAGTAGTAGAATTTCTCATTATACCAGATACGTGTGTCTGAAGAAAGTCTTGTTGGTATATACAGAACCAGCTCATCATTACTGTGAATTTCTGACATCCTTAGCAACAAGGTAATAGATGAATAGTTATAACACTACCAATTGTATCACCCCCATGTGGGCGGAGCTTAATGTGAAGGGAAGTCTTTTCAGAAGAGAACAACAAAACTAGATGTGATTGGTGCATTATGTAAGACTTGTAACTTCTCTCAGGCTTAAAAAATGTTATGTCTTTTAACATTATGCACGATTATGTTAATTCATATCTAGATCATATTTTGTATTTCTTATGATTTATTTCAAATGTGATACGCATTGCTGAAAATGCATCCATCTGACTGGATAACGTTTATCCCTGATTAGTTCCAACATAGTTATCTACCTTAAATATAACTGGTTACAGCCTCGTTAAATTGACGATATAGAGAAAGGAGAAGTCTGTCTGGGGTCCCCAAACGTCAACTGAACCTCTCTATAGCGCTGCTGATGCAATAAAGCTAAAATTCTGGCCAGTTGTAACTAATGTGGGCAACCCCTAACAACCAATAATGTGTTAGTTTCATATTTAATAAACACAAACGTACAAATTACAAATTGTATTAAGTACTAACATTCTATTTTTGAATTTTTTTGTACATAGTATACATTAGTTTTCTAAAATATGTAAACAATTAGTGAATAAAAGTTAGTCGTTTTAATTTAGTCTCACGCATTTTAAATTTTTCTTTGTATGGTTGTGTTTTTACCGCGGCTAAAAAACGGTCGAATTTGTGGTTTGAAACATATGAAAGAGTACTATGAAATGGGGTTTCAAAAAGTCGAAATGAAAACACCACACAGTGAGACAAATTTGATCAGTTAGCCACTGAAAAAGTCCTACTCAGTATCTTCTTCCTGTGTGCTTCAATCTCAGGAAAATTTTGTTCACCTTTACATCGACAATCTCTCCAGGCTTGCGGTCTGTTATTCGCAGGTCCAAGAACTTCTCACTTTTTTTTGTCTCCTATTTCTGGCCTGCTACACTCTTAGACTGGTACCCTCTCCGTCGGTAATTCTAATGGTTACAACAGTGTACTCTGATATCGTCGTCCACGACTACTGCGAGGGTTGGTGAGATGTAGGTTGGCCATCTACTATGAAGAATTGTCACGCATTTGCAGCTACGCCACTGACTTCCTTGTGTCTAAATCATAGGCTGGTCATTAGCTGTACGTAGCAGTCCATGGAACTACCACACGTGGTTTCCTCCCCTCTTCCTAACACAGCAGGCGCGACACGATCCTGATGGTTGGGCAGATGGGAGCTGTTTCATGACGCAACATTAGGTTTACTCTTAGAGTCTTCTAAGTTGTAAACGTAAGAAAATCGTATGCTATTTCGTAAGCGTGTTACACCAAGATATCCGTAGACCATTTCGTCAAAGAAATGCTATTTCCTGTGTTACACAAAGATATCCGTTGGAAGATTACGTCTAAGAAATACTATTTCTTGTGTTACAAAGATATCCGTCGAAACATTACGTCTAAGAAATGCTGTTTTGTGTGTTACACAAAGATATATGTAAGACAATTACATCTAAGAATGCTATTTCGTTTGTTACACATAGTTATCCGTATGACCATTACGTCTAAGAAATCTTTGTGTAAGTTGCTCCTTTTATGCGAGGTAGAAAAAAAAATCGGTAAAATATACCAGGGACTTACAAAGGACGGCGACGAACGCGTTGCCATGAACAACAATACCAATACAATGACCCCGCACCGCCCCTCACTAATATTGGGCCAATTATGTCTAGACTATTAATTATGCTGAATGAAATATATGTATTATTTCTGATAAAAAAAAATAACTCGCATGTGTATGAGTGCGTGTGTATCTCCGTGTGTACAGCGATGGATATATAATCATGCCGCCAACACCCACTGTTATAGTTGCCACTGTCAGAGAAGTATCACCCCTTCTCCGTGTACACAAAATAAAGACTTAAAAGCAGGTCCTTTAAAGACCTTCACGCCTTTAAACAAAAGCTAGGTTTGTAACTTAAAAGGCGTCTTTGTACAAAATAAATACATGTTTTAAGTTGACACATCCATGTTTTCATACTTACAGAACACTCCACACCCAATATTTCCACTGTGGGCAGTATCATTATCTGCCTGCTGGGCAAACGTAACTCAGTGTGTGTGTGTGTGTGAGAGAGAGAGAGAGAGGAGTAGAAGTCGATAAAAAAGAATTTAATTCGCTTCTTGCATGAAACAGCTAAGCCATGCTTCTTTAGTTATATATATATCTAATGACGTCATTATATTTACCCGACTTCTTTAGTTATCTATATCTAATCACTTCATTATATTTACCCGACTTCTTTAGTTATGTATATCTGATCAATTCATTATATTTACCCGACTGTTATTTATAGTCCCGATGAGATTTTTACGAACAGTGGGCAAGAACCATTTAAGAACCATTTAACGTTTACGAAGTTTTGTTACGATTCTTTCAATAATACCTTGATGACATGATTTGATTTCACTGGTCAACAGTGAAATCATTACTGACTTGAAAAGGCCCTAATCTGTAGTATTTTGGTGTGCCGAACACGAATATAACCGTGAAAAATTTGTATTGGCTCTCGTTTTGAAGATATTCATATACCTCATTTTCTATGTTTCACTGTGTAAATTTCTCCAGTAGGACTGCAGCAACATCTGGAATAATGATGTAACATTGCATAATACCATCATGCTCACATCATCCACAGTTGATTGCATCATTTTCTGATGCAATGCAATACTAATGCCATGCGGCTGCTGAAGTAAGTTGACGTCAGCAGTGTACTATACATGTGTAGGCCTATTATACTAATGCCAGGCGGCTGCTGAAGCTGACGTAAGCAGTGTACTATATAAAGCCCAATCAGATAGGTTCAGCATTTAAAATATTTTAGACGTTGTGCGAGACAGTTCAAGCTACTGTTACATAAAACTTATTATTTTATCCATTTACGTACAATAAAGAACAGTAATGCCTCGAAAGTGTGTTAATACCGCGGACAATTTTTGCTATATTTGTGGGGAAGTGACATTTGCCAACCAGAAGAAAAGTATCAATTCTCAAGTGAAGAAGGCACATCATCTTTACTTCGGATGCAAGGTTGGTGACCAAGACAAGCCTTGGGCTCCGCATATATGCTGTGCTACATGTACAACACAGCTTTCACAGTGGTTGAATTGCAAAAGGTCATCAATGCCGTTTGCAGTCCCAATGGTGTGGAGAGAGCCAAGCAACCACCTAAATGACTGTTACTTCTGCTTGGTTCCTCCTCTTTCCGGCGGAATAACGAAGCGAAAGAAGTCGAGAATAGTCTACCCAAACATTCCGTCTGCATTGAGACCAGTTCCACATGGTGAGGGACTTCCTATTCCAGAACCTCCAGCAGAATATTCTCTTGATTCATCTGACGAAGACAAAGGTGAGTCGACCTGTTCTTCTCCTGGTCCATCAGCATGCAGTGATCCAGATTTTCACTGTGGTGCATTATCAACCCCACACAGAATAACACAGGAAGAACTAAATGACCTGATTCGTGATTTGGACTTATCAAAGAACAAGGCAGAATTGCTAGGATCAAGACTCCAACAATGGAATCTTCTAGAAGAAGATGTCACAATTACTGCATATCGAAAGCGCCACCAGCAATTGGAGCCTTTCTTCAGAAAGGAAAGTAATCTGATATTCTGTTCCGATATTGAGGGCCTCATGAATGCTTTAAAAATCACTCATGACCCACAAGAATGGAGACTATTTGTGGACTCTTCGAAACTGAGTCTCAAGGCTGTGCTTTTGCACAATGGAAACATTCTTCCATCTATTCCAGTAGCGTATGCTGTCCACATGAAAGAGACATACGATAACTTAAGGCAGCTACTGAATTCCATTGAGTATAACAAGTAGAGCTGGCACCTCTGTGGTGATTTGAAGGTAGTTGCCCTTTTAATGGGACTGCAGCAAGGATATACAAAATACATGTGTTTCTTATGCGAGTGGGATAGCCGAGCAAGGGAAATGCACTACATGAGGAAGGAATGGACTCACAGGCAGAATGTAGCCATTGGAGAGAAGAATATCCAACACCCAGCTCTGGTTGAGGCTCAGAAAATCTTGCTACCACCCCTTCACATCAAACTAGGTTTGATGAAGAACTTCGTGAAAGCCATTGACCGGACTTTGCCAGCATTCCGATACCTGCATGAAAAATTCCCTCGACTCAGCGAAGCAAAGATTAAAGAGGGAGTTTTTGTGGGTCCTCAGATTCGAGAGCTTTTCAAAGATGACCGGTTCAACAACTTGCTGGAAGGTGACGCGAAACAAGCATGGAATGCTTTTCGCCTAGTTTCTACAAACTTCCTCGGAAATGTTAGGGCAGAAAACTATAAGGAACTAGTAGAAGACATGTTGATGAAGTATAAGAAACTTGGCTGCAATATGTCTCTAAAGATTCACTTCCTTCATTCCCATTTGGATTTCTTTCCTAGCAACTGTGGTATTGTTAGTGATGAACACGGCGAACGTTTTCATCAAGATATCGCAACAATGGAACAAAGATACCAGGGAAAATGGTCCACTACAATGCTGGCTGACTACTGCTGGACACTCCTCAGAGATGCTCCCGAACAGCTGTACAAGAGACAGGCGAAGAAATCTAAGATGTAGTCAATGACTTGATTTTTTATAGGTAGGCTATTACAGTTGACCTTTTACTATTGGAATGCATTTCGTTATGTAAACATTAATTTCTTGCAGATTACAAAAAAACTAGAGCCAATTTTGCAATTTGACTGTCATATTCGTGTTCAGCACATAAAAATTGATAAGAATTGACTAATTTTATTTCAGTAACATGACTTTTGTAAAAATTTGTTGTCCAGTGTTTTCAGATCATTACAATCATCCTTTTTTGTATTTTTAAAACATTTTTAAACTGTTAGGAGTTAGAAATTTAAAAAAATAAAATAAAGAAATAAATAAGATAAAGTACCACATGCAATCATCATCGCTCTCGATGCATATAACATCCGCTGAAAATATAATCCTTTCAATATTTTTACTATTTTGAGCAGCATTTAGACACCCAAAGTACGAAACATCCTTTCCGTTGAAGAAAATTGCATATTAAGATCATATGCCATTGTAGAGATCTATTAAATAAAGAGAGAGAGCAAAGAACTACTGTTTTGAGATGTCAGAATGTCACTTTAAAAAGACTCTCTCTCTCTCTCAGCCCGAATTTAATTAAATTATATAAATAGACATTAAATAGTCTTATAATAACACATTCAAATATATTCAACAATTTTGGAGAGAGAGAGAGGGAGAGGTTTCTTTCTTTCTTGTTTATGCATCTTCTCATTAAATCCATCCGGAACAAAGCAAAGAGGTTGTTCCGACTTATCTGTTTTTCATTGTAACCAGTATCACACATCATCATCACTGTCACAGGAAACGACGTGCACACGATATAGGTATGCGTCAGCTGTCACTAATTACGTAAACATATGCCTTATTTTAAATGTAAAGCTCTCTACACATTAAATGACTTAGTTATGAATGAGTTTGTTTACAATGAGACATAATACACTTTCAGCGCTGTAAAAAATTAATACAAGTGGCAGTCACAGTTCACATCACAATGATGAGACAGGTGTTGGTGACTGTACAAATCTATAAAATGATGCAATTATTCGTTATGCATATATTTGTATGCAACAGCTGACGTGTCAGTAATTGCAGAACTCCATCCATTCAGTAACCTAATTGTAAAAAAAAACTGTAAAACACAGGTTCAATTAAGAATGCATTATTAACTGCACATCTCTCTATGTTTTCAATGAACTTGATACGAGTAATGTTAAGACTAGGCCCATTAGCACAACGCTATTTCCAATATCATTTAATTTATTGTCATAATGTGAGTTATTTCCAATATTGTCATAATGGGAGTTATTTCCAATATCATTTAATTTATTGTCATAATGGGAGTTATTTCCAATATCATTTAATTTATTGTCATAATGGGAGTTATTTCCAGTATCTTTTAATTTATTGTCATAATGGGACTTATTTTCAATAGCATTTCGTGTGCTGACTCAGCAAGAGTTATTTCAAATAGCATTTCATGTACTGACTCGCACAGTTCACACAGTTGTGAAGACAGATAATGTTACTATGTAATTTGTGTGGTGCTAAACCAAACACATCAAGTTTTCTGCTCGTATATAGTACATTTATACTTATATATTGTGTATAAATCCCTTAAATTGAATATAAATCCCTCGAAATGCAAGTCTCCTAAGTTATGCAGTGTATTCTCTCTGATTACCTGATACTTGTGTCTCAATTGCCCAAACAAGGTCTCGTTGGTATATACAGAACCAGCCAATAATTACAGATGATTTTCTGATCTACTTAGCAACCAGGTAATGGATTAAAAGTCGACCCTACCTGGAAATTTTTATGGCGTTTTGTATGCGACAACAATGGTAACTTTGGGGACATTCAAGTGACTATTGTTGAGATATGCACACTGGTTCATTGACTTTAATTGTGTGCACAATATGGCTGATATAATGTAAGTGAAAAATCGATAATTTCAAATAATGACGCGAAATCCCAGTGTTGGGATTATGGTACATTTGTCTGATTGTACTAACCTAAGAATATGCCACCCAATCCTCTTCTCTCTCTCTCTCTCTCTCTCTCTCTCGTTAGTTGTTACTCATTCTTGCCGTCGTTCTTTTTGTTGGTGTAACCAGTTGTCTTTCCTGTCTATGTGTCAGCTCAGTGGGGTTAATTTGTACGTAGAGCAAACAAATGTGTAGGCTACATATTCCTTGGTTTCACTCAAAGGAATTCAAATTCATATTCGCCCCTGATAAACAGTCAGTCAAGAATTGAAGTCATGTATGATTATCTGACTTTTACTTATTGCCAATATATGTATACATCTATATATTGCTTAAGTTTTCGTCGTGAGGGAAACAGGAGCTACCGCTCGACGAATTTATACCCCAGCTACATAAAAACACGTGGTTCGTGAATTATTTTATTAGCCACGTGTTCCCTATACTAACTCGTCCAATGGGAAGTGTCCATTTGACTTTTACTGCATGCAGAACATGTAACTTCATGTACGTGTCTATGAGCAGAAAAGGAGGAGTCCGGATGGAGTTCAAAATATCAGTGGAACCTCTCTGAAACGCCATAGATGTACTCTATGGAGTGGGATTACTGACCTAATTCTATTTATGCATTTTCTGTTCTTCCTTGTTGCATTATAGTAAAAGCCTGCTTGCAGGTCATTCTTTCATAATTCTATCCATGTATATTGTATTCTACATTGATGCATTAATGTAAAAAGCCTGCTTGCAAGTCCATCTTTCATAATTATATCCTTGTATATTGTATTCTTCATTGATGCATTATAGTAACAAGCCTGCTTGCAGTTCTTCTTTCATAATTCTATCATTGTATATTGTATTCTTCATTGATGCATTTTTGTAACAAGCCTGCTTGCAAGTCCTACTTTTCTATCCATGTATATTGCATTCTTCATTGATGCATTATAGTAAAAAGCCTGCCTGCAGTTCTTCTCTCATAATTATATCTATGTATATTGTGTTCTTAAATGATGCAAACTTGACGTGGCAGTTTGCAAGTTCTACTGTTCTTCAGCATTATTGCAAACGGCTGCTTGCAAGTTCTACTTTTCTTCGGCATTATTGCAAACGGCTGCTTGCAGGTTCTACTTTTGTTCAGCATTATAGCAAACAGCTGCTTGCAAGTTCTACTTTTCTTTAGCATTATTGCAAACGGCTTCTTGCAAGTTCTACTTTTCTTCAGCATTATTGCAAACGGCTGCTTGCAAGTTCTACTTTTCTTCAGCATCATTGAAAACGGCTGCTTGCAGGTCATTCTTTCATAATTCTATCCATGTATATTGTATTCTACATTGATGCATTATAGTAAAAAGCCTGCTTGCAGTTCTTCTTTCATAATTCTATCCTTGTATATTGTATTCTTCATTGATGCATTATAGTAACAAGCCTGCTTGCAGTTCTTCTTTCATAATTCTATCCTTGTATATTATATTCTTCATTGATGCATTATTGTAACAAGCCTTCTTGCAAGTCCTACTTTTCTATCCATGTATATTGCATTCTTCTTTGATGCGTTATAGTAAAAAGCCTGCCTGCAGTTCTTCTTTCATAATTATATCTATGTATATTGTGTTCTTAAATGATGCAAACTGGACGTGGCACTTTGCAAGTTCTACTTTTTTTAGCATTATTGCAAACGGCTGCTTGCAAGTTCTACTTTTCTTCAGCATTATTGCAAACGGCTGCTTGCAAGTTCTACTTTTCTTCAGCATTATTGCAAACGGCTGCTTCCAAGTTCTACATTTGTTCAGCATTACTGCAAACGGCCGCTTGCAAGTTCTACTTTTCTTCGGCATTATTGCAAACGGCTGCTTTCAAGTTCTACTTTTCTTCAGCATTATTGCAAATGGCTGCTTGCAAGTTCTACTTTCATCATTCTAGTCATTAATTTTCTATTCTTCATTGATGCAGACTATAAATGGGTGCTTGCAAGTGCTTAGATATACTTTCCTTCTGCGTTATTGTATCCTGCAGTTTGCCAAATGCTGAATTCATTCTATAGTTCGTCGCATGGCAAATGCTATGTCAGTAATTACAAGTTTTATATTTTATTTATAAATGTGCCATATTACAAATTACAACTGCTGATTTCATTTAGATTTTGCCTTGCAACAATGTAAGATCTCAGTACCGTCTTTGTGGTCAAGCTCGTGTCGCCATCTGTTGTCATAACGGAATACTATAATATTAGCATGCCATTGTGACAACAGACGGCGCAATAAATTACTGAAGATTTTCCCGTAATAAAAATAATAAATACTCCCCGCAGGAAGTTAGGTTGCTTTACTGCAATAATTTTTGTGGCAAGCAGCATATTAGCAGGCGCTCTACAGATATGAACTTCTGAGAGAGTGGTGGGTGTAAGGTGAAGATGTTCACATTTGCAACATGCACGGTGGAGAGAATATAGGTATACCTCTATGTCACTTTCGTGTACTGTGGCTGAAAGTTATATGGATATTGTACCTGTGAAAATTGTAAATGATCTAAGCACACAGACAACTATAGGGTTAGAATTATTTTTAAACACGAATTTCTCCGAGATCCTCACTGGTTATAATGTCTGTTTAGAAAAGACCTTGAATATGAAAGGTATTATTCAATGAACGGTTATGAACAATCAATTTTCATTATTGTGATGTATGATTCATGGGTGTAATATTTATTACTGAATATACAGCTTGGCCTAATTTAAAATGTATACCTCTCAAAATACTGCTCTCTCCGATTGGTCATTTTCATTTCCTGACTTAAGAAGTAAATTGTAAACAAAAAAGAGCCAATTAGTCAGGACTTTCTTCGTAGGTGGACTCTGTCTCCTAGAAATAAAATATCCATGGTGGACTCATGTGAAGACTTATAAAGAGGGGACAAATGGCTCACATGTATATAATCTTACGGCATGTGATCTGCTCGACTTCCCTTATTTAGTCGCACGTTTCTCGAAATCGGCTGGACGAATTTTCTTTAAATTTTTTCCTGCTGTTAGAAAAGGGTCTTATTTCAAAACGATATAAGCGGCATCGAAATCAAAATCCTCTAAGTAAGGTTTCCATGAGCACAAACTATTAATACCGTGTGTTAACATTTGCGTGTTTTTCATAGCCGGTAAGCTTTATGGAGCCCCTTATTTTGCAGTTTCGTCTGCAGGAAATTCGTCAGGACTTTCTTCCTAGGTGGACTCTATCTCCTAGAGATAAAATATCCATGGTGGACTCATGTGAAGACTTATAAAGAGGGGACTAATGGCTCACATGTATATAATCTTACGGCATGTGATCTGCTCGACTTCCTTTATTTAGTCGCAGGTTTCTCGAAATCGGCTGGACGCATTTTCTTTAAATTTTTTCTGCTGTTAGAAAAGGGCCTTATTTCAAAACGATATAAGCGGCATGGAAATCAAAATCCTCTAAGTAAGGTTTCCATGAGTACAAACTATTAATACCGTTTGTTAAAATTTGCGTGTTTTTCATAGCCGGTAAGCCCTATGGCGCCCCTTTTTTTGCTGTTTCGTCTGCAGGAAATTCGTCAGGACTTTCTTCCTAGGTGGACTCTATCTCCTAGAGATAAAATATCCATGGTGGACTCATGTGAAGACTTATAAAGAGGGGACTAATGCCTCACATGTTTATAATCTTACGGCATGTGATCTGCTCGACTTCCTTTATTTAGTCGCACTTTTCTCGAAATTCGGCTGGACGAATTTTCTTTAAATTTTTGCTGCTCTTAGAAAAGGGTCTTATCTGAAAACGATATAAGCGGCATCGAAATCAAAATACTGCAAGTAAGGTTTCCATGAGTACAAACTATTAATACCGCCTGTTAACATTTGCGTGTTTTTCATAGCCGGTTAGCGCTATGGCGCCCCTTATTTTGCTGTTTCGCCTGCAGGAAATTCGTCAGGATATTCTTCGTAGGTGGACTCTATCTCCTAGAGATAAAATATCCATGGTGGACTCATGTGAAGACTTATAAAGAGGGGACTAATGGCTCACATGTATATAATCTTACGGCATGTGATCTGCTCGACTTCCCTTATTTAGTCGCACGTTTCTCGAAATCGGCTGGACGAATTTTCTTTAAATTTTTGCTGCTGTTGGAAAAGGGTCCTATTTCAAAACGATATAAGCGACATCGAAATCGAAATCCTCTAAGTAAGGTTTCCATGAGTACAAACTATTAATACCGTTTGTTAACATTTGCGTGTTTTTCATAGCCGGTAAGCCCAATGGCGCCCCTTATTTTGCTGTTTCGTCTGCAGGAAATTCTTCAGGACTTACCTCCTAGGTGGACACTATCTCCTAGAGATAAAAATATCCATGGTGGACTCATGTGAAGACTTATAAAGAGGGGACTAATGGCTCACATGTATATAATCTTACGGCATGTGATATGCTCGACTTACTTTATTTAGTCGCACGCTTCTCGAAATCGGCTGGACGAATTTTCTTCAAATTCTTTCTGCTGTTAGAAAAGGGTCTTATTTCAAAACGATATAAGCGGTATCGAAATCAAAATCCTCTAAGTAAGGTTTCCATGAGTACAAACTATTAATACCGTTTGTTAACATTTGCGTGTTTTCATACCCGGTAAGCCCTATAGCGCCCCTTATTTTGCTGTTTCGTCTGCAGGAAATTCGTCAGGACTTTCCTCCTAGGTGGACTCTATCTCCTAGAGATAAAATATCCATGGTGGACTCATGTGAAGACTTATAAAGAGGGGACTAATGGCTCACATGTATATAATCTTACGGCATGTGATCTGCTCGACTTCCTTTATTTAGTCGCACGTTTCTCGAAATCCGCTGGACGAATATTCCTTAAATTTTTTCTGCTGTTAGAAAAGGGTCCTTTCCCACAATGCTATAAGCGGCATCGAAATCAAAATCCTCTAAGTAAGGTTTCCATGAGTACAAACTATTAATACCGTTTGTTAACATTTGCATGTTTTTCATAGCCGGTAAGCCCTATAGCGCCCCTTATTTTGCTGTTTCGTCTGCAGGAAATTCGTCAGGACTTTCTTCCTAGGTGGACTCTATCTCCTAGAGATAAAATATCCATGGTGGACTCATGTGAAGACTTATAAAGAGGGGACTAATGGCTCACATGTATATAATCTTACGGCATGTGATCTGCTCGACTTCCGTTACTTAGTCGCACGTTTCTCGAAATCGGCTGGACGAATTTTCTTTAAATTCTTTCTGCTGTTAGAGAAGGGTCCTATTTCAAAAAGATATAAGCGGCATCGAAATTAAAATCCTCTAAGTAAAGTTTCCATGAGTACAAACTATTAAAACCGTTTGTTAACATTTGCGTGTTTTTCATAGCCGGTAAGCCCTATGGCGCCCCTTATTTTGCTGTTTCCTCTGTAGGAAATTCGTCAGGACTTTCCTCCTAGGTGGACTCTATCTCCTAGAGATAAAAATATCCATGGTGGACTCATGTGAAGACTTATAAAGAGGGGACTAATGGCTCACATGTATATAATCTTACGGCACGTGATCTGCTCGACTTCCTTTATTTAGTCGCACGTGTCTCGAAATAGGCTGGACGAATTTCCTTTAAATTTTTGCTGCTGTTAGAAAAGGGTCCTTTCTCAAAACGCTATAAGCGGCATCGAAATCAAAATCCTCTAAGTAAGGTTTCCATGAGTACAAACTATTAATACCGTTTGTTAACATTTGCGTGTTTTTCATAGCCGGTAAGCCCTATGGCGCATCTTATTTTGCTGTTTCGTCTGCAGGAAATTCGTAAGGACTTCTTCCTAGGTGGACTCTATCTCCTAGAGATAAAATATCCATGGTGGACTCATGTGAAGACTTATAAAGAGGGGACTAATGGCTCACATGTATATAATCTTACGGCATGTGATCTGCTCGACTTCCTTTATTTAGTCGCACGTTTCTCGAAATCGGCTGGACGAATTTTCTTCAAATTTTTTCTGCTGTTAGAAAGGGGTCTTATTTCAAAACGACATAAGCGGCATCAAAATCAAAGGCCTCGAAGTAAGGTTTCCATGAGTACAATCTATTAATACCGTTTGTTAACATTTGCGTGTTTTTCATAGCCGGTAAGCCCTATAGCGCCCCTTATTTTGCTGTTTCGTCTGCAGGAAATTCGTCAGGACTTTCCTCCTAGGTGGACTCTATCTCCTAGAGATAAAATATCCATGGTGGACTCATGTGAAGACTTATCAAGAGGGGACTAATGGCTCACATGTATATAATCTTACGGCATGTGATCTGCTCGACTTCCGTTACTTAGTCGCACGTTTCTCGAAATCGGCTGGACGAATTTTCTTTAAATTCTTTCTGCTGTTAGAAAAGGGTCTTATTTCAAAACGATATAAGCGGCATCGAAATCAAAATACTGCAAGTAAGGTTTCCATGAGTACAAACTATTAATACCGTTTGTTAACATTTGCGTGTTTTTCATAGCCGGTAAGCCCAATGGCGCCCCTTATTTTGCTGTTTCGTCTGCAGGAAATTCGTCAGGACTTACCTCCTAGGTGGACAGTATCTCCTAGAGATAAAAATATCCATGGTGGACTCATGTGAAGACTTATAAAGAGGGGACTAATGGCTCACATGTATATAATATTACGGCATGTGATATGCTCGACTTCCTTTATTTAGTCGCACGCTTCTCGAAATCGGCTGGACGAATTTTCTTCAAATTCTTTCTGCTGTTAGAAAAGGGTCTTATTTCAAAACGATATAAGCGGTATCGAAATCAAAATCCTCTAAGTAAGGTTTCCATGAGTACAAACTATTAATACCGTTTGTTAACATTTGCGTGTTTTCATACCCGGTAAGCCCTATAGCGCCCCTTATTTTGCTGTTTCGTCTGCAGGAAATTCGTCAGGACTTTCCTCCTAGGTGGACTCTATCTCCTAGAGATAAAATATCCATGGTGGACTCATGTGAAGACTTATAAAGAGGGGACTAATGGCTCACATGTATATAATCTTACGGCATGTGATCTGCTCGACTTCCTTTATTTAGTCGCACGTTTCTCGAAATCCGCTCGACGAATTTTCCTTAAATTTTTTCTGCTGTTAGGAAAGTGTCCTTTCTCACAATGCTATAAGCGGCATCGAAATCAAAATCCTCTAAGTAAGGTTTCCATGAGTACAAACTATTAATACCGTTTGTTAACATTTGCGTGTTTTTCATAGCCGGTAAGCCCTATAGCGCCCCTTATTTTGCTGTTTCGTCTGCAGGAAATTCGTCAGGACTTTCTTCCTAGGTGGACTCTATCCTAGAGATAAAATATCCATGGTGGACTCATGCGAAGACTTATAAAGAGGGGACTAATGGCTCACATGTATATAATCTTACGGCATGTGATCTGCTCGACTTCCTTTATTTGGTCGCACGTTTCTCGAAATCCGCTGGACGAATTTTCCTTAAATTTTTTCTGCTGTTAGAAAAGGGTCCTTTCCCACAATGCTATAAGCGGCATCGAAATCAAAATCCTCTAAGTAAGGTTTCCATGAGTACAAACTATTAATACCGTTTGTTAACATTTGCATGTTTTTCATAGCCGGTAAGCCCTATAGCGCCCCTTATTTTGCTGTTTCATCTGCAGGAAATTCGTCAGGACTTTCTTCCTAGGTGGACTCTATCTCCTAGAGATAAAATATCCATGGTGGACTCATGTGAAGACTTATAAAGAGGGGACTAATGGCTCACATGTATATAATCTTACGGCATGTGATCTGCTCGACTTCCGTTACTTAGTCGCACGTTTCTCGAAATCGGCTGGACGAATTTGCTTCAAGTTCTTTCTGCTGTTAGAGAAGGGTCCTATTTCAAAAAGATATAAGCGGCATCGAAATTAAAATCCTCCAAGTAAAGTTTCCATGAGTACAAACTATTAAAACCGTTTGTTAACATTTGCGTGTTTTTCATAGCCGGTAAGCCCTATGGCGCCCCTTATTTTGCTGTTTCCTCTGTAGGAAATTCGTCAGGACTTTCCTCCTAGGTGGACTCTATCTCCTAGAGATAAAAATATCCATGGTGGACTCATGTGAAGACTTATAAAGAGGGGACTAATGGCTCACATGTATTTAATCTTACGGAACGTGATCTGCTCGACTTCCTTTATTTAGTCGCACGTGTCTCGAAATCGGCTGGACGAATTTCCTTTATATTTTTGCTGCTGTTAGAAAAGGGTCCTTTTTCAAAACGCTATAAGCGGCATCGAAATCAAAATCCTCTAAGTAAGGTTTCCATGAGTACAAACTATTAATACCGTTTGTTAACATTTGAGTGTTTTTCATAGCCGGTAAACCCTATGGCGCATCTTATTTTGCTGTTTCGTCTGCAGGAAATTCGTAAGGACTTCTTCCTAGGTGGACTCTATCTCCTAGAGATAAAATATCCATGGTGGACTCATGTGAAGACTTATAAAGAGGGGACTAATGGCTCACATGTATATAATCTTACGGCATGTGATCTGCTCGACTTCCTTTATTTAGTCGCACGTTTCTCGAAATCGGCTGGACGAATTTTCTTCAAATTTTTTCTGCTGTTAGGAAAGGGTCTTGTTTCAAAACGATATAAGCGGCATCAAAATCAAAGGCCTCGAAGTAAGGTTTCCATGAGTACAATCTATTAATACCGTTTGTTAACATTTGCGTGTTTTTCATAGCCGGTAAGCCCCATAGCGCCCCTTATTTTGCTGTTTCGTCTGCAGGAAATTCGTCAGGACTTTCCTCCTAGGTGGACTCTATCTCCTTGAGATAAAATATCCATGGTGGACTCATGTGAAGACTTATCAAGAGGGGACTAATGGCTCACATGTATATAATCTTACGGCATGTGATCTGCTCGACTTCCGTTACTTAGTCGCACGTTTCTCGAAATCGGCTGGACGAATTTTCTTTAAATTATTTCTGCTGTTAGAAACGGGTCCTATTTCAAGAAGATATAAGCGGCGTGGAAATCTAAATTCTCTAAGTAAGGTTTCCGTGAGTGCAAACTATTAATACCGTTTGTTAACATTTGCATGTTTTTCACAGCCGGGAAGCCCTATGGCGCCCCTTATTTTGCTGTTTCGTCTGCAGGAAATTTCGTCAGAACTTTCTTGCTAGGTGGACTCTATCTCCTAGAGATGAAATATCCATGGTCGACTCATGTGAAGACTTATAAAGAGGGGACTAATGGCTCACATATATATGATCTTACGGCATGTGATCTGCTCGACTTCCGTTACTTAGTCGCACTTTTCTCGAAATCGGCTGGACGAATTTTCTTTAAATTCTTTCTGCTGTTAGAAACGGGTCCTATTTCAAGAAGATATAAGCGGCGTGGAAATCTAAATTCTCTAAGTAAGGTTTCCGTGTGTGCAAACTATTAATACCGTTTGTTAACATTTGCGTGTTTTTCACAGCCGGGAAGCCCTATGGCGCCCCTTATTTTGCTGTTTCGTCTGCAGGAAATTTCGTCAGAACTTTCTTCCTAGGTGGACTCTATCTCCTAGAGATAAAATATCCATGGTCGACTCATGTGAAGACTTATAAAGAGGGGACTAATGGCTCACATATATATAATCTTACGGCATGTGATCTGCTCGCCTACCGTTACTTAGTCGCACGTTTCTCGAAATAGGCTGGACCTATTTTCTTTAAATTCTTTCTGCTGTTAGAAAAGGGTGTTATTTGAAACCGATATAAGCGGCATCGAAATCAAAATCCTCTAAGTAATGTTTCCATGAGTACAAACTATTAATACCGTTTGTAAACCTTTGCGTGTTTTTCATAGCCGGTAAGCCCTATGGCGCCCCTTATTTTGCTGTTTCGTCTGCAGGAAATTCGTCAGGACCTTCTTCCTAGGTGGACTCTATCTCCTAGAGATAAAATATTCATGGTGGACTCATGTGAAGACTTATAAAGACGGGACTAATGGCTCACATGTATATAATCTTACGGCATGTGATCTCCTCGACTTCCTTTATTTAGTCGCACTTTTGTCTTAATCTGCTGGACGAGTTTTCTTTAAATTTTTGCTGCTGTTAGAAAAGGGATAATTTCAAGAAGATATAAGCGGCATCGTAATCAAAATCCTCTAAGTAAGGTTTCCATGTCTACAAACTATTAATACCGTTTGTTAACCTTTGCGTGTTTTTCATAGAAGGTAAGCCTTATGGCGCCCCTTATTTTGCTGTTTCGTCTGCAGGAAATTCGTCAGGACTTTCTTCGTAGGTGGAGTCTATCTCCTAGAGATAAAAATATATATGGTGGACTCATGTGAAGACTTATAAAGAGGGGACCAATGGCTCATATGTATATAATCTTACTGCATGTGATCTGCTCGACTTCCTTATTTAGTGGCACGTTTCTCGAAATCGGCTGACGAATTTTCTTTAAATTTTTGCTGCTGTTAGAAAAGGGTCTTATTTCAAAACGATATAAGCGGCATCGTAATCAAAATCCTCTAAGTAAGGTTTCCATGAGTACAAACTATTAATACCGTGTGTTAACATTTGCGTATTTTTCATAGCCGGTAAGCTTTATGGAGCCCCTTATTTTGCAGTTTCGTCTGCAGGAAATTCGTCAGGACTTTCTTCCTAGGTGGACTCTATCTCCTAGAGATAAAATATCCATGGTGGACTCATGTGAAGACTTATAAAGAGGGGACTAATGGCTCACATGTATATAATCTTACGGCATGTGATCTGCTCGACTTCCTTTATTTAGTCGCAGGTTTCTCGAAATCGGCTGGACGCATTTTCTTTAAATTTTTTCTGCTGTTAGAAAAGGGCCTTATTTCAAAACGATATAAGCGGCATGGAAATTAAAATCCTCTAAGTAAGGTTTCCATGAGTACAAACTATTAATACCGTTTGTTAACATTTGCGTGTTTTTCATAGCCGGTAAGCCCTATGGCGCCCCTTTTTTTGCTGTTTCGTCTGCAGGAAATTCGTCAGGACTTTCTTCCTAGGTGGACTCTATCTCCTAGAGATAAAACATCCATCTTGGACTCATGTGAAGACTTATAAAGAGGGGACTAATGCCTCACATGTTTATAATCTTACGGCATGTGATCTGCTCGACTTCCTTTATTTAGTCGCACTTCTCTCGAAATTCGGCTGGACGAATTTGCTTTAAATTTTTGCTGCTCTTAGAAAAGGGTCTTATCTGAAAACGATATAAGCGGCATCGAAATCAAAATACTGCAAGTAAGGTTTCCATGAGTACAAACTATTAATACCGCCTGTTAACATTTGCGTGTTTTTCATAGCCGGTTAGCGCTATGGCGCCCCTTATTTTGCTGTTTCGCCTGCAGGAAATTCGTCAGGATATTCTTCGTAGGTGGACTCTATCTCCTAGAGATAAAATATCCATGGTGGACTCATGTGAAGACTTATAAAGAGGGGACTAATGGCTCACATGTATATAATCTTACGGCATGTGATCTGCTCGACTTCCCTTATTTAGTCGCACGTTTCTCGAAATCGGCTGGACGAATTTTCTTTAAATTTTTGCTGTTGTTGGAAAAGGGTCCTACTTGAAAACGATATAAGCGACATCGAAATCGAAATCCTCTAAGTAAGGTTTCCATGAGTACAAACTATTAATACCGTTTGTTAACATTTGCGTGTTTTTCATAGCCGGTAAGCCCAATGGCGCCCCTTATTTTGCTGTTTCGTCTGCAGGAAATTCGTCAGGACTTACCTCCTAGGTGGACACTATCTCCTAGAGATAAAAATATCCATGGTGGACTCATGTGAAGACTTATAAAGAGGGGACTAATGGCTCACATGTATATAATCTTACGGCATGTGATATGCTCGACTTCCTTTATTTAGTCGCACGCTTCTCGAAATCGGCTGGACGAATTTTCTTCAAATTCTTTCTGCTGTTAGAAAAGGGTGTTATTTCAAAACGATATAAGCGGCATCGAAAACAAAATCCTCTAAGTAAGGTTTCCATGAGTACAAACTATTAATACCGTTTGTTAACATTTGCGTGTTTTTCATAGCCGGTAAGCCTTATAGCGCCCCTTATTTTGCTGTTTCGTCTGCAGGAAATTCGTCAGGACTTTCTTCCTAGGTGGACTCTATCTCCTAGAGATAAAATATCCATGGTGGACTCATGCGAAGACTTATAAAGAGGGGACTAATGGCTCACATGTATATGATCTTACGGCATGTGATCTGCTCGACTTCCTTTATTTAGTCGCACGTTTCTCGACATCCGCTGGACGAATTTTCCTTAAATTTTTTCTGCTGTTAGAAAAGGGTCCTTTCCCACAATGCTATAAGCGGCATCGAAATCAAAATCCTCTAAGTAAGGTTTCCATGAGTACAAACTATTAATACCGTTTGTTAACATTTGCATGTTTTTCATAGCCGGTAAGCCCTATAGCGCCCCTTATTTTGCTGTTTCGTCTGCAGGAAATTCGTCAGGACTTTCTTCCTAGGTGGACTCTATCTCCTAGAGATAAAATATCCATGGTGGACTCATGGGAAGACTTATAAAGAGGGGACTAATGGCTCACATGTATATAATCTTACGGCATGTGATCTGCTCGACTTCCTTTATTTAGTCGCACGTGTCTCGAAATCGGCTGGACGAATTTCCTTTAAATTTTTGCTGCTGTTAGAAAAGGGTCCTTTTTCAAAACGCTATAAGCGGCATCGAAATCAAAATCCTCTAAGTAAGGTTTCCATGAGTACAAACTTTTAATACCGTTTGTTAACATTTGCGTGTTTTTCATAGCCGGTAAGCCCTATGGCGCATCTTATTTTGCTGTTTCGTCTGCAGGAAATTCGTAAGGAGTTCTTCCTAGGTGGACTGTATCTCCTAGAGATAAAATATCCATGGTGGACTCATGTGAAGACTTATAAAGAGGGGAATAATGGCTCACATGTATATAATCTTAGAGGCATGTGATCTGCTCGACTTCCTTTATTTAGTCGCACGTTTCTCGAAATCGGCTGGACGAATTTTCTTCAAATTTTTTCTGCTGTTAGAAAAGGGTCTTATTTCAAAACTGTATAAGCGGCATCAAAATCAAAGGCCTCGAAGTAAGGTTTCCATGAGTACAATCTATTAATACCGTTTGTTAACATTTGCGTGTTTTTCATAGCCGGTAAGACCTATAGCGCCCCTTATTTTGCTGTTTCGTCTGCAGGAAATTCGTCAGGACTTTCCTCCTACGTGGACTATATCTCCTAGAGATAAAATATCCATGGTGGACTCATGTGAAGACTTATCAAGAGGGGACTAATGGCTCACATGTATATAATCTTACGGCATGTGATCTGCTCGACTTCCGTTACTTAGTCGCACGTTTCTCGAAATCGGCTGGACGAATTTTCTTTAAATTCTTTCTGCTGTTAGAAACGGGTCCTATTTCAAGAAGATATTAGTGGCGTGGAAATCTAAATTCTCTAAGTAAGGTTTCCGTCAGTGCAAACTATTAATACCGTTTGTTAACATTTGCATGTTTTTCACAGCCGGGAAGCCCTATGGCGCCCGTTATTTTGCTGTTTCGTCTGCAGGAAATTTCGTCAGGACTTTCTTCCTAGGTGGACTCTATCTCCTAGAGATAAAATATCCATGGTCGACTCATGTGAAGACTTATAAAGAGGGGACTAATGGCTCACATATATATAATCTTACGGCATGTGATCTGCTCGCCTACCGTTACTTAGTCGCACGTTTCTCGAAATAGGCTGGACCTATTTTCTTTAAATTCTTTCTGCTGTTAGAAAAGGGTGTTATTTGAAAACGATATAAGCGGCATCGAAATCAAAATCCTCTAAGTAATGTTTCCATGAGCACAAACTATTAATACCGTTTGTAAACCTTTGCGTGTTTTTCATAGCCGGTAAGCCCTATGGCGCCCCTTATTTTGCTGTTTCGTCTGCAGGAAATTCGTCAGGACCTTCTTCCTAGGTGGACTCTATCTCCTAGAGATAAAATATTCATGGTGGACTCATGTGAAGACTTATAAAGACGGGACTAATGGCTCACATGTATATAATCTTACGGCATGTGATCTCCTCGACTTCCTTTATTTAGTCGCACTTTTGTCTTAATCTGCTGGACGAGTTTTCTTTAAATTTTTGCTGCTGTTAGAAAAGGGATAATTTCAAGAAGATATAAGCGGCATCGTAATCAAAATCCTCTAAGTAAGGTTTCCATGTCTACAAACTATTAATACCGTTTGTTAACCTTTGCGTGTTTTTGATAGAAGGTAAGCCCTATGGCGCCCCTTATTTTGCTGTTTCGTCTGCAGGAAATTCGTCAGGACTTTCTTCGTAGGTGGAGTCTATCTCCTAGAGATAAAAATATATATGGTGGACTCATGTGAAGACTTATAAAGAGGGGACCAATGGCTCATATGTATATAATCTTACTGCTTGTGATCTGCTCGACTTCCTTATTTAGTGGCACGTTTCTCGAAATCGGCTGACGAATTTTCTTTAAATTTTTTCTGCTGTTAGAAAAGGGTCTTATTTCAAAACGATATAAGCGGCATCGTAATCAAAATCCTCTAAGTAAGGTTTCCATGAGTACAAACTATTAATACCGTTTGTTAACATTTGCGTGTTTTTCATCGCCGTTAAGCCCTATGGTGCCCCTTATTTTGCTGTTTCGTCTGCAGGAAATTCGTCAGGACTTTCCTCCTAGGTGGACTCTATCTCCTAGAGATTAAAATATCCATGGTGGACTCATGTGAAGACTTATAAAGAGGGGATTAATGGCTCACATGTATATAATCTTACGGCATGTGATCTTCACGACTTCCTTTATTTAGTCGCACGTTTCTCGAAATGGGCTGGACGAATTTTCTTTAAATTTTTGCTGCTGTTAGAAAAGGGTCGTATTTGAGAACGATATAAGCGACATCGAAATCAAAATCCTCTAAGTAAGGTTTCCATGAGTACAAACTATTAATACCGTTTGTTAACATTTGCGTGTTTTTCATAGCCGGTAAGCCCTATAGCGCCCCTTATTTTGCTCTTTCGTCTGCAGGAAATTCGTCAGGACTTTCCTCCTAGGCGGACTCTATCTCCCAGAGATAAAAATATCCATGGTGGACTCATGTGAAGACTTATAAAGAGGGGACTAATGGCTCACATGTATATAATCTTACGGCATGTGATCTGCTGTACTTACTTTATTTAGTCGCACGTTTCTCGAAATCGACTGGACGAATTTTCTTTAAATTCTTTCTGCTGTTAGAAAAGGGTCTTATTTCAAAACGATATAAGCGGCATCGAAATCAAAATCCTCTAAGTAAGGTTTCCCTGAGTACAAACTATTAATACCGTTTGTTAACATTTGCGTGTTTTTCATAGCCGGTAAGCCCTATGGCACCCCTTATTTTGCTGTTTCGTCTGCAGGAAAGTCGTCAGGACTTTCTTCCTTGGTGGACTCTATCTCCTAGAGATAAAATATTCATGGTGGACTCATGTGAAGACTTATAAAGAGACGACTAATGACTCACTTGTATATAATCTTACGGCATGTGATCTACTCGACCTCCTTTATTTTGTCGCACTTTTCTCGAAATCGGCTAGACGAATTTTCTTTAAATTTTTTCTGCTGTTAGAAAAGGGTCTTATTTGAAAACGATATAAGCGGCATGGAAATCAAAGTCCATTAAGTAAGGTTTCCATGAGTACAAGCTATTAATACCGTTTGTTAACATTTGCGTGTTTTTCATAGCCAGTAAGCCCTATAGCGCCCGTTATTTTCCTGTTTCGTCTGGAGGAAATTCGTCAGGACTTTCTTCGTAGGTGGACTCTATCTCTTAGAGAAAAAATATCCATGGTGGACTCATGTGAAGACTTATAAAGAGGGGACTAATGGCTCACATATATATAATCTTACGGCATGTGATCTGCTCGACTTCCTTTATTTAGTCGCACGTTTGTCGAAAGCAGCTGGACGAGTTTTCTTTAAATTTTTGCTGCTGTTAGAAAAGGGTCCTATTTCAAGAAGATATAAGCGGCATCGAAATCAAAATTCTCTAAGTAAGGTTTCCATGAGTACAAACTATTAATACCGTTAGTTAACATTTGCGTGTTTTTCATAGGCGGTAAACCCTATGGCGCCCCTTATTTTGCTGTTTCGTCTGACGGATATTCGTCAGGACTTTTTTCGTAGGAGGACTCTATCTCCTAGAGATAAAATATCCATGGTGGACTCATGTGAAGACTTCTAAAGAGGATACTAATGCCTCACATATTTATAATCTTACGGCATGTGATCTGCTCGACTTCCTTTATTTAGTCGTGTGTGTGTCGAAATCGGCTGGACGAATTTTCTTCAAACTCTTGCTACTGTTAGAAAAGGGTCTTATTTGAAAACGATATAAGCTGCATCGAGATCAAAATCCTCTAAGTACGGTTTCCATGAGTACAAACTATTAATACCGTTTGTTAACATTTGCGTGTTTTTCATAGCCGGTTAGCCCTATGGCGCCCCTTATTTTGCTGTTTCGTCTGCAGGAAATTCGTCAGGACTTCCTTCCTAGGTGGACCCTATCTCCTAGAGATAAAATATTCATGGTGGACACATGTGAAGACTTATAAAGAGGGGACTGATGGCTCACATGTATATAATCTTACGGCATGTGATCTGCTCTACTTCCTTTATTTAGTCGCACGTTTCTCGAAATCGGCAGGACGAGTTTTCTTTAAATTTTTGCTGCTATTAGAAAAGGGTCCTATTTCAAGAAGATACAAGCGGCGTCGAAATCAAAATCCTCTAAGTAAGGTTTCCATGAGTACAAACTATTAATACCGTTTGTTAACATTTGCGTGTTTTTCATATCCGGTTAGCCCTATGGTGCCCCTTAGTTTGCTGTTTCGTCTCCAGGAAATTCGTCAGGACTTTCTTCCTAGGCGGACTCTATCTCCTAGAGATAAAAATATCCATGGTGGACTCATGTGAAGACTTATAAAGAGGGGACTAATGGCTCACATGTATATAATCTTACGGCATGTGATCTGCTCGACTTCCGTTACTTCGTCGCACGTTTCTCGAAATCGGCTGGACGAATTTTCTTTAAATTTTATCTGCTGTTAGAAATGGGTCTTACTCGAAAACGATATAAGCGGCATGGAAATCAAAATCCTTTAAGTAAGGTTTCCATGAGAACAAACTATTAATACCGTTTGGTAACATTTGCGTGTTTTTCATAGCCAGTAAGCCCTATGGCGCCCCTTATTTTGCTGTTTCGTCTGCAGGAAATTAGTCAGGACCTTCTTCGTAGGTGGACTCTATCTCCTAGAGATAAAATATCCATGGTGGACTCATGTGAAGACTTATAAAGAAGGGACTAATGGCTCACATGTGTATAATCTTACTTTATGTAATCTGCTCGAGTTCCTTTATTTAGTCGCACGTTTTCCGAGATCGGCTGGACGAATTTTCTTCAAATTTTTGCTGCTGTTAGAAAAGGGTCTTATTTCAAAACGATATAAGCGGCATCGTAATCAAAATCCTCTAAGTAAGGTTTCCATGTGTAGAATCTCTTAATACCGTTTGCTAACATTTGCGTGTTTTTCATAGCCGGTAAGCCCTATGGCGCCCCTTATTTTGCTGTTTCGTCTGCAGGAAATCCGTCAGGACTTTCCTCCTAGGTGGACTCTATCTCCTAGAGATAAAAATATCCATGGCGGACTGATGTGAAGACTTATAAAGAGGGGATTAATGGCTCACATGTATATAATCTTACGGCATGTGACTTGCTCGACTTCATTTATTTAGTAGCACGTTTCTCGAAATCAACTGGACGAATCTTCTTTAAATTTTATCTGCTGTTAGAAAAGGGTCTTATTTGAGAGCGATATAAGCGACATCGAAATCAAAATCCTCTAAGTAAGGTTTCCATGAGTAGAAACTATTAATACCGTTTGTTAACATTTGCGTGTTTTTCATAGCCAGTAAGCCTTATGGCGCCCCTTATTTTGCTGTTTGGTCTGCAGGAAATTCGTCAGGACCTTCTACCTAGGTGGACTCTATCTCCTACAGATAAAAATATCCATGGTGGACTCATGTGAAGACTTATAAAGAGGGGACTAATGGCTCACATGTATATAATCTTAAGTTATGTGATCTGCGAGACTTCCTTTGTTCAGTCGCCCGTTTCTCGAAATCGGCTGGACGAATCTTCTTTTAATTTTTTCTGCTGTTAGAAAAGGGTCTATTTTAAAAAAGATATAAGCGGCATCGAAACCAAAGTCCTCTAAGTAAGGTTTATATGAGTACAAACTATTAATACCGTTTGTTAACATTTGCGTGTTTTTCATAGCCGGTAAGCCCTATGGCGTCCCTTATTTTGGTGTTTCGTCTGCAGGAAATTCGTCAGGACTTTCCTCCTAGGTGGACTCTATCTCCTAGAGATAAAAATATCCATGGTGGACTCATGTGAAGACTTATAAGGAGGGGATTAATGGCTCACATGTATATAATTTTACGGCATGTGATCTGCTCGAATTCCTTTATTTAGTCGCACTTTTCCCGAAATCGGCTGGACGAATTTTCTTCAAATTTTTGCTGCTGTTAGAAAATGGTCTTATTTCAAAACGATATAAGCGAGATCGAATTCAAAATCCTCTAAGTAAGGTTTCCATGACTACAAACTATTAATACTGTTTGTTAACATTTGCGTGTTTTTCATAGCCGGTAAGCCCTATAGCGCCCCTTATTTTGCTGTTTCGTCTGCAGGAAATTCGTCAGGACTTTCTTCGCAGGTGGACTGTATCTCCTAGAGATAAAATATCTATGGTGGACTCATGTGAAGACTTATAAAGAGGGGACTAATATCTCACATGTATATAATCTTACGGCATGTGATCTGCTCGACTTCCTTTATTAAATCGCACTTTTCTCGAGATCGGCTGGACGAATTTTCCTTAAAATTTCTCGGCTGTTAGAAAAGGGTCTTAATTGAAAAGGATATAAGCGGCATCGAAATCAAAGTCCTCTAAGTAAGGTTTCCATGAGTACAAACTATTAATACCGGTTGTTAACATTTGCGTGTTTTTCATAGCCGGTAAGCCCTATGGCGCCCCTTATTTTGCTGTCTCGTCTGCAGGAAATTCGTCAGAACTTTCCTCCTTGGTGGACTCTATCTCCAAGAGGTAAAAATATCCATGGTGGACTCATGTGAAGACTTATAAAGAGGGGATTAATGGCTCACATGTATATAATCTTGCGGCATGTGATCTACTCGATTTCGTTTATTTAGTCGCACGTTTCTCTAAATCGGCGAGACGAGTTTTCTTTAAATTTTTGCTGCTGTTAGAAAAGGGTCCTATTTCAAGAAGATATAAGCGGCATCGAAATCAAAATCCTCTAAGTAAGGTTTCCATGAGTACGAACTATTAATACCGTTTGTTAACATTTGCGTGTTTTTCATAGCCGGTAAGCCCTATGGCGCCCCTTATTTTGCTGTTTCGTCTGCAGGAAATTCGTCAGGACTTTCCTCCAGCAGCAGAGGGGGCGAATCGGACATTTTGTCCAATCGTTATTTTGCTTAATTATTACTTTCTGCACTCAACGATCTAGTGTCGTCAGCGCCTGGTAAAAAAAAAACGACGACGTCGTTGGGGGATCGTCCAAACGTCATTTGGTTTAATTAACACCTTCTGCGCGTTGATCCCCAGCGTCGTCAGCGTCCGGTAAGCACATCGACGACCGCGTCGATGTCATCGCCCCCTCTGCTGCTTTGATTTGTATGAATCCATATGACATTGACTTCATCCCTGATTTATCATTGATGACTCTGTCATTGATGAGGAAACTGTCCTAGTTGTTATAAATAATAATTAAGACACTTTCCCCATGATTTTATCATGGATGACTCTGTTATGGTGACGGGCCAGTTTTGTAAAATATTTTCTTCACCATGATTTTATCATGGATGGGGAAACTGTCATATTTCCTATATAATAATTATGACACTTTCCCCATGATTTTATCATGGGGGTCATTGTTGTTGTTGTTGTTGTTGCAAAATAAAAAATTTTTTTATTAAATAATGCCCCATCGGCGGATTTTAACCGACGAGGATACCAATGAAATAATAAGACTCCGTGGGAAAACACCAATATCGGAAATAGCAGATCGATACAAAATCAGTTACCAGCGGATATACAAAATATGGAAAAATGAACCCCATGACAGAGTTATGGACAGCGATATCAGAATGATAGACCTCAGTATCGACGATGAAATAAACCAGATTGTTGATACACCCAGTGATGTGAATTCATCCATGGACACCATCGTGGATAAACAGACCATTCAGGACTTGCAATGGCGGCTAAATAATTTGACCAATGAGAATAAATCATTGCAACGACAACTCAAACACGTGTCAAGCACGGCCGATTATAATCGTATACAACAGCGTTATGATGATTTACAACAGCGACACGATGATATGCAACGGCGTCACGATGATGTGCAACGGCGATACGATGATGCGCAACGGCGACACGATGATATGCGACGCACCATTGGTGGGCTTCAGCATGAACTCGGGGTTGTTCGGAAGGAATTGAATGAAGCGCAACACGATAATGCGCTACTGATTCAGCGAATCACCGAAATGACCGCAGTCTTCCCCCATGACAGAGTCATGGACACCATTGTGGATGATTTTATCATGGAGCCGGAAATAATTAGAAAAAAGAATAAATCCCCCGAGGACAGACCTCCCGAGAATAAATCTCGGGAGGACAAACCTCCCAAGAATAAATCTCGTGAGAATAAATTCACGATCAACGAAATTCCCGGTGTAGTATCTCGCAGCGATATTAGGTTTGTGAACCGCATGGACAAGGTGCTTCAAAATAGCGACTAGGCTTTTCGTTCGGTAATTACCCATACTGTGCCAAATCGTTTGACATCATGGTTTGGAAACATTTTTTCATATTCTCGTTGGTAATATTTGTCGCGGAGACACAACCGAGCTTTCGCTGAACGGCTTTCAAATACCATACAATTGTATTTATCCCCGTTGGGGAATTTTTGAACTGCATGATACTTTCCGTTTTTAAATTTTACACTGATCGGCGTTTTCGGGCAGGATTTTTTATAGTCGTTGATGACACTGTCGAATTTCACCGGGTGATATTCCAACAGTGACATTATAATTAAAGCAGTTATTTAATTAAATATTAAAATGATATCAGATAATAATGTTTGGACGAACCTGGATGAACAATTGCGCCGAAAACTGTGCCAGACAAGCTAGTCAATTTGTTAACGATGTTGCCTCGGGGCGACTTAAACCAGCACCACCGAAGTTACCATTATTTCGGTACAACAAATCCAGAAAAATTTCTCCGACGAAACAGCGTTACAAGGACACTAGAGTCAATACTATCTGTTTAAATATCGACAGGAAAAAGATCATCGAATTTGATTCCATCGCGGACACGTGTAAATGGTTTGGCCTCAGACCGGACACGGTTCAAAAACCCTCTTTTTGGACCCGAGATGGATGGTGGATCATGTTGCGCGGTGATATTGGCGCGGAAAAGCGGGTTTGGTTTGATGACATTGATACGTTATTTGATAACGCGATTAATAGTCTACCAGAAATAGACCGTAAATTAATTAAATAATTCAGTTGTATCAACGAAAGCCGTCACCCATGATTTTATCATGGATAGGAAACTAACTCCGTTGATGGAGAAACTGTCATATTTCCTATAATAATAATTATGACAGTTTCTCCACCCATGACTCTGTCACCATGACTTTGTCACCATGACAGTCATGGCGGGAAAACCATCCATTACTCTGACCAGCCCTTCATTGATGGTAACATTTTGAGCGTGAAGGAACTGTCATATTTCCTATAAAATAATAATTATGACATTTCCTTCATCATCGGGAAAACCATCCATTAACCGACCACACATGAAATCGTAACGTACTGGTATGTTCGTCCGTCGCGGTAATATCTCCCCCGGCGAATCCAATATCATCGATGGTCTCGTTGATCCACGCTGGATCACCTACAAAATCAGATTCGGGCCAGTCGGGATAATACAGCACGTAGTCGGATCGACCTGAGTTCTTAGTACCATCCGATTGTAATCGACCGCCGAATCCCTTGTATATCGATTTGATTTTTTCAATGATATTTTTTAGCGTTAATTTACCCCTTCGGAACCTCGTGTCCGGAAATATATCGCCAAAATGTTTCAACAGCGTGTTGTACTTGTCAAGTCGGTCTGGTTGCGCTAGCATCTCAGATACGCTATTGATTAACCCGGCGCGGCTTACAGGAACGCTCTTCACATCAAGTCGATCCGGAACTACATCGGGGAGACTCAACGTGCTAAGAACATTTCTGATAATTTCGAGTTGTTGCCGGTGGTTGATTTTATCAGACCGACATGGCGTTGTTGCTACGGCGCTACCGTTATTATGCTCGTCAACGAGAACGCGCTGATATCGCTGCAGCCGCGAAACGTTTTTATTCAGGTATTCTATCCGATATTTATCTAGTTTTCTTACGTCGGTTTGGAACACGTAGTTGAGATACGTCAACGCCTTTTCATATGGCTTCAGTCGCTGTTCGGGGTCGTATTGGTAGTATTTATCGGTGATTTCATCGCCGATTTCATCACCGACACCGGTAATTTCATCACCACCGGTGGTTTTACCACTGGCGATTTCATCACCACCGGTGTTGTCACCGGCGATTTTATCACCACCAGTGATTTCATCACCGGCAATTTCAGTATTTCCCGCCGCAGCGATTCTCTCTCCGACGGAGGATTTTAAAAAATCATCTACGCGTGGATCACTATCGAGTACAGCGTCGCTGACTCGTTTCTGCCCTTGTTGTTTTTTTTTCTTCCATATTTCGTATTCATCTGGTAATTCCCATTCAACTGAATAACCGGTTCGTTTCATCATTTCAACGAGTCTGCACGTGAAATAACGTTTTGAATTGTTCTCGTCGATGATCGTGCTAATAAACATGAATCCGTAACCGGTATGTACATCACAGCGGTTGGGCGTTCTAAACAGCAACTCTGTCGACGATAAATCCCTTTCATGCGATTCGATTGCCGAAATAATATCATCGCGGGTCAGTGGAAGCTCTGTGCGGCTCCGTTTTGTTGCAGAGTAATGTACTTCCGAAATATTTCGGAAACGATGGATGGCTTGTTTGGTAGCCTCTACAGACCCTAATTCCTCGGAAAACACCGTCATGTACTTGAATCGCGGGTCCACAATGGATATCCCGGCCTCGACTGTACAATTATAGATCACCACGTCGATGTTTTCAAACGCCGCAGTGGTATCAGCGAAATCTCGTTGTTTTTCGGCCGGGTCAGTGTCCGCATGATAGTACTTTACTCGGTATCCTAAGTGCTGTAACAATTTGGCGAGCTTCTCCACAGAATAATTTCCGCGTTGTTTATTGTGCGCGAATACAACCGCGCGATTTCCTCGTCGTAACATGTCTAACAGTTTACTGTAGTTGTCTCGGTGAGATTGTTCCACAATAAATTTTTTATCGTGATCGGGCCGATATTCGTTGATGATGAACTTCATGTCCGGGCGATTCAGGTATTTTCTGAATAATTCTAAGTCGTCATTGTTAGCGTCCGCGTCAAGTACAATTACCCGCGCCGCGGATGAAATCAGCCATGTCAGTGTCCCCCAAATCTGTTTACCGCGTCTTGATGAGACTATTTGTCGAAGGATTCCGTGCCACTCATCCAGCAATAGAACATCGGGAATTCCCCCGACCCGTACAATTGATTCTACTTGTGAAATGACTTTACGAGGCTTTTTAACGTTGAATATAATATCCCCATGGACACTCTCGTACGATTCGAGATTGTAGTCGATGGCGGTCTTTCTGGTAAATGTCTTTCTGTACGATACGCACAACACAGACTGATCATCTCGTATTGATTTCCACGCCGACTCTGACTTGCCGAGTCCACAATGGGATCCGTCCATGTAGTCGTCGTTGAGAATGATTTTGCATCCGCGGCCGCCTTCATGAACGGGTGACTCGTGATAAGTATAATCGGGAGTCCTCTTGGGAAACTCGCCACTGTAGTCGCTGCGGCGATAATTGAAACCCCTTACATACCTTTCGTAGAGGGTTTTATCACCACCGATTTCATCGGCGCCGTCACGCTGTATTATTATTCGCTGCGTGCTTCTGTAACAACCGATCACAAACTGATCAGAGTAAACACGCACAAATGCGTCAATGGCCTTTCCCTCGATGAATCCACCGATCTCATTGTACCCGTGACGTCGCTGACATATGTTGCAAAATGAGCCTGCAACTCGCCGTAGCGACACTATGTTGCCGAGCCGATTTGTAGTCCCGGTGATTTGATCGGGTTGTCCGGACAATAACGTGGAAAATTGTCGAATTTGTTCGGCGGTGATTTCATCGGCGATTTCATCGCTGGTGACAACACCGGTGGTGATTTCATTGCCGATTTCAGGTTTCAGTTGTTCGTAACACGGCTGAATAGAGACCGGACAAGATAGCAGCGTGCTGGTGAATCCAACAGGGTAGATCAATCGCTTATCAACGCTATTTGGTCGCGCCGACCTGGTTCCGGATAATTTGATGCTATACAGTCCAGCTTGCGTATCAACATTCCATGTTGGTCTGTCCGCGGCGACTTTTTTCAACAGCGATTGATGTTCCTCGAAATCTACCGGGATCGTTTTCAACATGATGTGATAACCGCCGCTGGTTTCAAAAACCAAAACATCGTTGACGGAGTCAACTAACTCATGGAAATACGACAACAACTCGGCCAGTGATGGCGTCTTGGAATCCACGTCGATGGTAGGATATCTGCATCGGTGTTTCGGAATGATTTCATTAACAGCGGAGTATCCCCGAAATTCGCTTATGTCGGGATCATCTACGAACACGTGAAATCTCCCCATTTGTTGGATGATTACTCCACGAATTTGATAGTCTGCGACGGTGAGAAGATCAATTGCGGATTTTTTACTGGAAACACTCCAAGATGGACCTAAATGCCTTCGGTAGTATTCTCGTACGTCGTGATACGTTTCCGGGTGTGTAAAAAATTCATCCGGGGATTCTTCGTAGTAAGATGTTCCGCGCCCCAATGCGTCGATGAAGGTGTTATTGGAATAATGATTATCCATTATACTGTATGCTTTTTAATATTTAATTGAATATTTAATAATGGTTAATAATAATGGTTAATCCGGCGCTTGCTGTCAATAAATGCAAATGGCTCCCCCAGGGATCAGGAGTCCCATGCGGAAAAAACTGCTACGGTGAGTTTTGCGGGGTGCATAACAGTAGATCAAAACAAGGGAGTAAGAACGGTCCCCAGCCCTGTCTCAGATGTGGAACTGGCGTCCGAGGAAGGATTAAAATTTGTATCGGCTGTGGAAGCCCCCAGTATCGGTCCGCGGTAGAATACTGCCAACGAAAGAATAAACCGATACCATCCCCGGAAGAATTCTTGAAATCACGATGGGGCGACCCGTCATTGGCAATGGTTCCTCCATCAATATTGACCTGCCACACGTGGTTAAAAAGTCAGACCCATGACAGTCATGAAGGAAATATTAGTCCCCGCCATGACAAGTCATGGGTGGAGAAAATGTCATAATTATTATTTATATGAACTAGGACATTTTCTCCATCAATGACAGAGTCATGGAAGGAAATGTCAATAGTAATTCATCGGCGGAAACTGGTCAGAGTAAAAAAAAAATTATAATTATTATTCTTGTTAATTCTGACTGTTTTTGGTCATTTTTTTACTGTTTTTGGTCGTTTTTTTACTGTTTTTGGTCGTTTTTCGACTGTTTTTGGTCATTTTTCGACTGTTTTTGGTCATTTTTTTACCATTTGTGAGGGTAAAAACCCAAGGAAATCATTTAGAGAAAATCGATGTTTTTTCTGAAAAATCGAGAAAAAACGACTATAGTTGGCAAAAAACGATCAAAAATCAAGAAAAAACCAGAAAAAATCAAGAAAAAACAGGATTTTTATCGAGTGTAAAAACCCAAGGAAATTTTGATAAATTCGTTTCGGTTTTTAACAAGGAGAAAATTTCCCATGGTCGACCCACCCCCATGATAAAATCAACGATGACAGAGTCATGATGACGGACTTATTACACCGTGAAAATAACTCTTATCATCCATGACGAGTCATGGAAGGAATTGTCATATTTCCTATTCTGTCATGACTTTGACGGCAGTAGCGTGTTAATGATTTCACAAGTGAATTACCTATCGCGGCTATGAATTACAAAAAAAAATATCGCGGCAATAATTACAATTAATTTTTTTCTCCGCGGTAGAAATATATCAGTTGTTTTTATTGTTATTGTTATTGACCCCTAAGTAGTTACTATTAATAGTGACCTTGCTATAACAATAACAATAAAAACAACTGATATATTTCTACCGCGGAGAAAAAAATTAATTGTAATTATTGCCGCGATATTTTTTTTTGTAATTCATAGCCGCGATAGGTAATTCACTTGTGAAATCATTAACACGCTACTGCCGTCAAAGTCATGACAGAATAGGAAATATGACAATTCCTTCCATGACTCGTCATGGATGATAAGAGTTATTTTCACGGTGTAATAAGTCCGTCATCATGACTCTGTCATCGTTGATTTTATCATGGGGGTGGGTCGACCATGGGAAATTTTCTCCTTGTTAAAAACCGAAACGAATTTATCAAAATTTCCTTGGGTTTTTACACTCGATAAAAATCCTGTTTTTTCTTGATTTTTTCTGGTTTTTTCTTGATTTTTGATCGTTTTTTGCCAACTATAGTCGTTTTTTCTCGATTTTTCAGAAAAAACATCGATTTTCTCTAAATGATTTCCTTGGGTTTTTACCCTCACAAATGGTAAAAAAATGACCAAAAACAGTCGAAAAATGACCAAAAACAGTCGAAAAACGACCAAAAACAGTAAAAAAACGACCAAAAACAGTAAAAAAAATGACCAAAAACAGTCAGAATTAACAAGAATAATAATTATAATTTTTTTTTTACTCTGACCAGTTTCCGCCGATGAATTACTATTGACATTTCCTTCCATGACTCTGTCATTGATGGAGAAAATGTCCTAGTTCATATAAATAATAATTATGACATTTTCTCCACCCATGACTTGTCATGGCGGGGACTAATATTTCCTTCATGACTGTCATGGGTCTGACTTTTTAACCACGTGTGGCAGGTCAATATTGATGGAGGAACCATTGCCAATGACGGGTCGCCCCATCGTGATTTCAAGAATTCTTCCGGGGATGGTATCGGTTTATTCTTTCGTTGGCAGTATTCTACCGCGGACCGATACTGGGGGCTTCCACAGCCGATACAAATTTTAATCCTTCCTCGGACGCCAGTTCCACATCTGAGACAGGGCTGGGGACCGTTCTTACTCCCTTGTTTTGATCTACTGTTATGCACCCCGCAAAACTCACCGTAGCAGTTTTTTCCGCATGGGACTCCTGATCCCTGGGGGAGCCATTTGCATTTATTGACAGCAAGCGCCGGATTAACCATTATTATTAACCATTATTAAATATTCAATTAAATATTAAAAAGCATACAGTATAATGGATAATCATTATTCCAATAACACCTTCATCGACGCATTGGGGCGCGGAACATCTTACTACGAAGAATCCCCGGATGAATTTTTTACACACCCGGAAACGTATCACGACGTACGAGAATACTACCGAAGGCATTTAGGTCCATCTTGGAGTGTTTCCAGTAAAAAATCCGCAATTGATCTTCTCACCGTCGCAGACTATCAAATTCGTGGAGTAATCATCCAACAAATGGGGAGATTTCACGTGTTCGTAGATGATCCCGACATAAGCGAATTTCGGGGATACTCCGCTGTTAATGAAATCATTCCGAAACACCGATGCAGATATCCTACCATCGACGTGGATTCCAAGACGCCATCACTGGCCGAGTTGTTGTCGTATTTCCATGAGTTAGTTGACTCCGTCAACGATGTTTTGGTTTTTGAAACCAGCGGCGGTTATCACATCATGTTGAAAACGATCCCGGTAGATTTCGAGGAACATCAATCGCTGTTGAAAAAAGTCGCCGCGGACAGACCAACATGGAATGTTGATACGCAAGCTGGACTGTATAGCATCAAATTATCCGGAACCAGGTCGGCGCGACCAAATAGCGTTGATAAGCGATTGATCTACCCTGTTGGATTCACCAGCACGCTGCTATCTTGTCCGGTCTCTATTCAGCCGTGTTACGAACAACTGAAACCTGAAATCGGCAATGAAATCACCACCGGTGTTGTCACCAGCGATGAAATCGCCGATGAAATCACCGCCGAACAAATTCGACAATTTTCCACGTTATTGTCCGGACAACCCGATCAAATCACCGGGACTACAAATCGGCTCGGCAACATAGTGTCGCTACGGCGAGTTGCAGGCTCATTTTGCAACATATGTCAGCGACGTCACGGGTACAATGAGATCGGTGGATTCATCGAGGGAAAGGCCATTGACGCATTTGTGCGTGTTTACTCTGATCAGTTTGTGATCGGTTGTTACAGAAGCACGCAGCGAATAATAATACAGCGTGACGGCGCCGATGAAATCGGTGGTGATAAAACCCTCTACGAAAGGTATGTAAGGGGTTTCAATTATCGCCGCAGCGACTACAGTGGCGAGTTTCCCAAGAGGACTCCCGATTATACTTATCACGAGTCACCCGTTCATGAAGGCGGCCGCGGATGCAAAATCATTCTCAACGACGACTACATGGACGGATCCCATTGTGGACTCGGCAAGTCAGAGTCGGCGTGGAAATCAATACGAGATGATCAGTCTGTGTTGTGCGTATCGTACAGAAAGACATTTACCAGAAAGACCGCCATCGACTACAATCTCGAATCGTACGAGAGTGTCCATGGGGATATTATATTCAACGTTAAAAAGCCTCGTAAAGTCATTTCACAAGTAGAATCAATTGTACGGGTCGGGGGAATTCCCGATGTTCTATTGCTGGATGAGTGGCACGGAATCCTTCGACAAATAGTCTCATCAAGACGCGGTAAACAGATTTGGGGGACACTGACATGGCTGATTTCATCCGCGGCGCGGGTAATTGTACTTGACGCGGACGCTAACAATGACGACTTAGAATTATTCAGAAAATACCTGAATCGCCCGGACATGAAGTTCATCATCAACGAATATCGGCCCGATCACGATAAAAAATTTATTGTGGAACAATCTCACCGAGACAACTACAGTAAACTGTTAGACATGTTACGACGAGGAAATCGCGCGGTTGTATTCGCGCACAATAAACAACGCGGAAATTATTCTGTGGAGAAGCTCGCCAAATTGTTACAGCACTTAGGATACCGAGTAAAGTACTATCATGCGGACACTGACCCGGCCGAAAAACAACGAGATTTCGCTGATACCACTGCGGCGTTTGAAAACATCGACGTGGTGATCTATAATTGTACAGTCGAGGCCGGGATATCCATTGTGGACCCGCGATTCAAGTACATGACGGTGTTTTCCGAGGAATTAGGGTCTGTAGAGGCTACCAAACAAGCCATCCATCGTTTCCGAAATATTTCGGAAGTACATTACTCTGCAACAAAACGGAGCCGCACAGAGCTTCCACTGACCCGCGATGATATTATTTCGGCAATCGAATCGCATGAAAGGGATTTATCGTCGACAGAGTTGCTGTTTAGAACGCCCAACCGCTGTGATGTACATACCGGTTACGGATTCATGTTTATTAGCACGATCATCGACGAGAACAATTCAAAACGTTATTTCACGTGCAGACTCGTTGAAATGATGAAACGAACCGGTTATTCAGTTGAATGGGAATTACCAGATGAATACGAAATATGGAAGAAAAAAAAACAACAAGGGCAGAAACGAGTCAGCGACGCTGTACTCGATAGTGATCCACGCGTAGATGATTTTTTAAAATCCTCCGTCGGAGAGAGAATCGCTGCGGCGGGAAATACTGAAATTGCCGGTGATGAAATCACTGGTGGTGATAAAATCGCCGGTGACAACACCGGTGGTGATGAAATCGCCAGTGGTAAAACCACCGGTGGTGATGAAATTACCGGTGTCGGTGATGAAATCGGCGATGAAATCACCGATAAATACTACCAATACGACCCCGAACAGCGACTGAAGCCATATGAAAAGGCGTTGACGTATCTCAACTACGTGTTCCAAACCGACGTAAGAAAACTAGATAAATATCGGATAGAATACCTGAATAAAAACGTTTCGCGGCTGCAGCGATATCAGCGCGTTCTCGTTGACGAGCATAATAACGGTAGCGCCGTAGCAACAACGCCATGTCGGTCTGATAAAATCAACCACCGGCAACAACTCGAAATTATCAGAAATGTTCTTAGCACGTTGAGTCTCCCCGATGTAGTTCCGGATCGACTTGATGTGAAGAGCGTTCCTGTAAGCCGCGCCGGGTTAATCAATAGCGTATCTGAGATGCTAGCGCAACCAGACCGACTTGACAAGTACAACACGCTGTTGAAACATTTTGGCGATATATTTCCGGACACGAGGTTCCGAAGGGGTAAATTAACGCTAAAAAATATCATTGAAAAAATCAAATCGATATACAAGGGATTCGGCGGTCGATTACAATCGGATGGTACTAAGAACTCAGGTCGATCCGACTACGTGCTGTATTATCCCGACTGGCCCGAATCTGATTTTGTAGGTGATCCAGCGTGGATCAACGAGACCATCGATGATATTGGATTCGCCGGGGGAGATAA